>JAVYIG010000307.1:0-668229 GCA_035222895.1 Strongylocentrotus droebachiensis
CAATAGGGGGGGCCGCAGCCGTTTCGGCCCCCCTGGATCCGCCACTGTACTGCTCACACAGCCTCCTTTTATAATGGCACCTTTCTGGGATCGAACTACATTTCGAAAAGACAATAAAATAACATGGGCCCAATGAGAAATGAGTAGGGATAAATGGGATCGTATATATTTCCGTGCCTTGATATAATAGGGTCGTATAAATTATTCATGAAAACAAGGGGAAATAAAAATGAATTTTGGTTCAACAATACTTTCTTCAAGTTTTTTTGTGTGTGCATTCGCTGAAGAAATATCATGGTTGATGATCGTAAAGGCCCAGCTGAGCCAACTCATAACTCAACAAGTTGTGGGATGTAGCCAGGCTACTCACCCCACCTCCTTTCGCGAACGTCATCCTTCCAATCTCGAGACAGTCATTTTGTACGTGTGCTTTCTTTCTCTTCTGCTCCTTCTTTTCTCGATGCGCACCTACCCGTCCTCCTCCCCCTCATTTTTATTCTTATTCTTATTTTGCTTGTTCTTGTTCTTGTTCTCGACCTTCTCCCTTTTTCTATTTGTTTTTCTTCTTCTTTTTCTTCTTTTTATAGTTCTCAGGGGCGGATCCAGCTTTTTATAAAGGGGGGGTTGGGGTGGTATGCGAGGGAGCGTAGCGACCGAGTCCAAGCGAGCGGAGCGAGCGAGGGGGGAGGGTGTGGGAGGGGGGTGTCCCCCCTCCCACAGTAGGGAAAATTTTTGAAAATCTGTGTGTGAAAATGGCGTTTTCTTGCGATAAGATTTTAAAAAATGGTCCCCGGATTTTTGTTTGGGGGGGTTGCAACCCCCCCAACCCCCCCCCCCCCCCCCCCCCCTAGATCCGCCACTGGTTCTTCTTCTTAATTATTCTTCCTCTTCTTCTCTTTTTCAAATTTGTGTTTAGAAACTAGACTAGCACAATCGTAAATCGAAAATTAAATGCCGCCCTCAGCGATCGACAAAATATCGGTCTTTTACGTGCATAAACCTCATTCAACATGGGTTAGTAATCCCACGTGCCCTTAAATTACAAAATTTTACACTTTACATCAATAGTGTTATCATTTAATTAGATTTATATAGCACTTTAATATATCTGTGTATTGAATATTATGAGAATATATCCATATGTAATTAAATGAAGTGAATATTGACGCGTGAATATGCCCGGACATGTGTGTGTGTTGCATTCGCTTGACTAATATTGCTTGCATTGCAGTAAACGCATAGCGCCTGCAGAATGCGCGGTATAGACCTAGGCCTACATGTTATTTGATCAACTTGTGTTGCCTATTCTGCTTTATGGAAGTGAGATATGGGGATTTGAAGTGCTACATGATCTTGAAATTTTCCACATGAAATTTTGTAAGCAAGCACTTTCTGTCAACAAAACAACTGCAAATTGTATGGTACTTGGTGAATTGGGGAGGCTTAAACTTGAGAAATATATCGAAAGCAGAATGATAAACTTCTGGTGTAGGATTGTACATAGTGGACAGGATAAATTTTCTGGTAAGGTGTACAGTATGTATATTATCTTAAAATTACTCTTTGAGAAGAATATATATCAGGCACCTTGGTTAAAAAAAATCAAGCTGACTCTGGACAATATGGGGATGTCCAATTTATGGGAAATTTGTGAAAATACTAGCTGTGAGTGGGTCAAACAAACTGGAACGTCGATTGAGAGATTCTCATGCTCAGTATTGGTCTGCTTGTATGTACGATAATTCGCATTGTGTTAACTATCGAATCTTCAAACATTCTTTATGTTTAGAAAGATACTTAATCGATCTCATTAAAAGAGATCGGACAATATTAAGTCGTTTTCGCTGTGGCAATCATTACCTGCCGATTGTAGCTGGTAGATATTCAAATACTCCAAGGGAAATGAGGCTATGTACGCTGTGCAATTTGCAATCGCTTGGAGATGAATTTCATTACTTGTTTGTATGCCCTACCTTTCGTTCAGACAGAAAATTGTTCATCGATAAATATTTTATTGAAAGACCAAATACACTGAAAATGGATCAGCTTTTTAACTCCAATAATGTACAAACACGTTTAACTCTTTGTGTGCCAAGTTCGCATTTTTGCACAATTGTACTTATTAACTGTACAATCGTAATAATTCATTTCTCCTTAATGCTGGGGCTAGAGGATCTGAAAAACAACAATACTGCTTGTATCATGTCTGTAGACTAATATCCATCGTTCACGCCACTCAAAACTTTTTCATATTATTTTAAAAATTGAAAGAGAAAGATCTACTTTATGTGCTTCAAATTAATGTGGCATTCAAAGAGTTAAACTTAGTAAAATTCTGTCGAAAAATAATGCTTCGTTTTCATTAATTTAAGTATGTGCAAAAAACATGTTATGAGTTCAATATTAACTTTATTTTTCTCTTTTTTGTGTTTTATCAATTTATTAAATTGATATCAAGAATATTTTCAGTAATTCATTAATTCAGATATCAATTTACTGCCTACTGGTGCCAGTAAATTTCTTTTTCAATTACTTCCATTAATTTCGTCATTAATTATCGTTTTAATTAATATTATCGTTTTGTTTTTGATTAATATTATTATTATCATCATCAATGTTGTTATTATCATTATCATCATAATTTTTCTCACTATTGTCGATAGTGTTATTTTGTATGGATTAACATTAATTGTATTTGTATTGTATATTTCACAGTGTTAAATTGACAAATTCAAATTGTTTGTAAACTTCTCCAATACCCCAATGTGGGTAACATGAGAATAAATTGTCATTGTCATTGTCATTGTCATTGTCATTGTCATACCGTACGGTAAATATATGGACGTGTGATGAATGTGCAACCCTAAACACCAGTCTACGAGCATGATTGCTACCCCATAAGATAAAGGATTTAAATCGAACTTTGGGTCAAGGAATATACCATTGGGTCTAATCTTATAACAATTACTCTTTTGATATTCATGGTAATCTTTCTTTAAACGGTAGGCCTAGCCCTAGGGAGTAGGGGGAACTGGTCCTAAATAATAAGGATCGTCCACATTTTTGCTGACATTTATTTTCTACAGCACTCTGCGGGTGTAGGGTTTCCCGATCTGAGCACTGGCAATGCGAAAAATGGATTCCGCTTAATATATACCCAGTTCACCGTCTATGGTTTGTCCGTCTTCCCAGGGATTTAATATTGTTCTAGATTCTAAGGTGAAATTCTCTTTGCAAAAGTTGGTGGGAAATGCATCAAGGAGTATCATCGCGGAATCCGTTTTTTGCGTCATCCCGCGGATCGCGAATAAGAATCGTCTGCAAAAATGCGGAAGATGGATCCTTTTTTTTTAGGACGTGTCTGTTCACGTTTACGAAGACGATCCTCTCTTATGCGGATGGCCCTTATTCTCGGACCAGCGATAATTATGTCATAAATTTTTATGATTTACCAGTGAATCTCTTTACGATAATGGATTACCCGAGTCCTGACAAGAAAATTTGAGTAGGCCTATAGATATCAGTGTCACATCCCACATGCCATTTGAAAATTGCATTGGACTGGAGAGGACTTTGGACCATAATTCCTGACCAGTTAGTGGAGAAATTGCCAAGAAGATGGATGAAATGAGTCCTCAGAATTACCAGTTTGTTGATGAGAGAAAAAATTGTCATTAGGTTTTTGATTTGCCAACAGATTCCTCTTGTGTTTTTGAAACCACCATCTGGAAAATGAAAAGATTTAAGAAGAAAAAATTATTTGAAGGCACATGCAGCTCTAAACAAACCAGATTATTAACAATGCACAGGCTTGTTACACCACACAATTTTTAATGTATTCACAAATGTTAATAGGATATTACTACTGTATCCGAAAGACCCAAACTGACCAATGTTACCAATAGAACTGTCCCAAGTACTTGTCACTGTCAGCCAGGGGTTAATGTAATCTTTTTCTTTTAAGAATGTTACTTTGACTTGTTCAGGTAATGAAGGAATTGTTTTCAGTTTTATTAATGTTAAAACATTGTTTTTGTACTTATTTTGTCATCAGGAAGTGGAAAGCCAAGAGGTCTTAGGACAGCTCGCAAGCTGCGCACCCATCGCCGAGATCAGCGATGGCATGACAAAGATTACAAGAAGGCTCACTCAAGTACTGCTCTGAAGGCCAACCCGTTCGGAGGTGCCTCTCACGCCAAGGGCATTGTTCTGGAGAAGGTTGGAGTGGAGGCTAAGCAGCCCAACTCTGCTATCCGCAAGTGTGTCAGGGTGCAGCTCATCAAGAACGGCAAGAAGATCACAGCTTTCGTTCCCAATGACGGTTGCCTCAACTTCATCGAGGCAAGTGCAGAGATGTTTTATAATCTCAACACAAATCCATTTTTTATGAAATGATAAGTTCAAATAATTAGCAAAATAATAACTTGCCTTAGACGGGTGATGTCATTTGCATGTGATTGATCTGGACATATACTTATTGGAAATAATGTGATCTTGGTGAAATTAAGGTCTGCATGTGCGTTAACTCTGTCTTTTCTGAATGACTTGTAGGCTTTGATTAATGTTCCATTATCTGATTATAAACCTCCAGTTTTAAGAATATACAATCAGTTATTACCCTGTCATAAATATTTAAAATTTTTGGAAACAAAGTAAATTTTCTTCAGAATACACTTCAAAATATTGTATCAAGACAGTTACATCATATATAAAAAAATGTCTGCTGTTAAGTATTATTTTGCTATACCTTTGTGTAATGAAAAGCTTGTGCTTTCTTTTGTACAGGAGAATGACGAGGTGTTGGTTGCTGGATTCGGTCGTAAGGGACACGCCGTCGGTGATATCCCCGGAGTTCGATTCAAGGTTGTGAAGGTGGCCAATGTCTCGCTCTGGGCTCTCTTCAAGGGAAAGAAGGAACGTCCCAGGTCATAGATGGTTTGACAAGGATTACTGTCAATAAAATAATCATCATGTACATGTAGGCAATATTGGTCTCGTATGTGTGCATTTGTTTTGTCTCGCTGCGAACAATTGATGTGATTGGTAGTATATCATGTTGATGGTACATTTCAAAGCCCTTTTCGTTGAATTTTTTAAATGTAATTTCCCCTATATAATAGCCTTCCGCCTAAGTTGAATATATGAGATAATGAGACTCTTCTTGTGAATTTGAAAAATCCTTCCACAAGTGATATGAAGAGAAAAAAATGAATTGCAGGAATACGTAGGCTGAAGTTGATGGTTGATGTGGAGCTTGAGAGAGTTGGCAAGATTAAAAAAATATATATTTACAGAAATTGTTTATAGATACAGGATACAGAGGTAGCTAGATAGAAAGCCAGATTTTTAGGAATGTTGAGGTAAAAGTTTATACATAAGATAGAGAGAATAAATATCTAGAAACAAAAAGAAAATGTATGATTGTAGACATGAAGGTAGCAGTATCTACAGATGATTAACGCTAATATAGACTTGGAGGTTGATACACAGTTGGAAAAGAAAAGTTACAATTTTTCACAGCAAGTAAGAGGTGAACCAAGAGAGATAGCGAAGTCAAAAGAGGAAATGAACACGAATGTGGAGGTTGATGATACAGAGATGGAAATAAAGAATATCTAGTGAAAGAAAGAGATGACAGTAGAACCTTTCTATAACAAACTTCTTTAACTCGAGGAAATTATCTTGCTTCAGTCGAACCTGCTTTAGCGATCACCTGTCTACAAAGACCACATTTTTTGTTTCCCTTGAAAATGGTTTCTCATTGAAACGTGTACTATAAGCACCTGTACATAAATAAAGACCACTTTTCTTGTCTCCCTTATGTGGTCTTTATAGACGGGTTTCACCGTTTATCAAAATATAGCAGGAATACGTAGGCTGAAGAAATAAAAAAAGAAATTGGGACAGGCAAAATATGGGACTGTTCCCTTCACAAAGGTTTCACTGTACATCTACATGAAAATAGATATAAGAGGCTGGGACAGAGATGCAAGAGAGAGGTAGCAATGTCTCGGGAAGAAAGCAAGAGGTAATGGGGAAATTCTGGGGTTGGAGGTTGATGATGAGATGGGAGCTGAGCGGTTAGTGAACGAGAGCTGTATATATGGAGAATGGTAGATTAGAGTGGTGAGAGTACCTGTGCCAGGCTGATAACGCAAGACGAGGTTGCAAGAGGAAATAAACTGGTGCAAGAAGCTGCATTGAGAAGCAGAAAATGAGTTTGGACATATTGCAAATTCACACAAATATCTTTTATGGTCAAAACAATTGCACCTGCTAACAGTTTTTTAATGGAATCTTCAATTAAGAATTTTACAATTGATTTCAATAAAAGAACAGCTGAACAAAGTAAAATATGGTAAATGCAAGGGCAATCATTGTCACGTACATACAATGTATCATTACAAGTACAGAGAAATGATGAAAGGAATGGCTATTTCACATGAACGTGGTACTCTTTATTGTAATACAGACTAAGCCAGTAATAAATAACCTCCGTCCTTGGTTAATATACAAATAATGAATGGTTATGAGTTCAATAGTGCGAATATGTTCATGAGTTGAAAGATTAACATTCTATTCAACGAGGCGTCAGCCGAGTTGAATAGAATTAACGTTAATCTTTCAACGAATGAACATATTTGCACTATTAAACGAATGAAAAACATTCATTATTTGTTTTATACAACATCGAAGAAGACCTAATAGGGTCTAGAACGTTAATCAACAAATTATGCTTTACTCCTTATAAAGATAAATTAAAGTTCGAGTCAAGCCTTCTCGATTACATGCAGATTGCCTTCGCGTCAGATACACGCAGGGATACGCGCACATGCAGCAGAGAGGTACGCAGTCTGCATATAACCAAAAATGCACGGCGCATATAACCAAAAATGCACGACCGTGCAATATACCATCTATTGAATATCATGTGACCAACAATCGTCCAATCAAATGACAAGGATCCACGTAGGTGTTGTATAAAAGGGAATATTTTACTGTTATAGCAAATTGCATGCTATGAAAGGCAAATAAAAGTAAAGTAAAGTTTTTCATCAGGATGACTATCATTTCAGGCCTCCACAGCTACCCACAATTGCCATTTTAGGAGAAACATAATTAGAGTAGACTGCCCATACTTATAGCATGCAGTAGGCGCAGGACTTGTAAATCTTTACAAGATGCATCCTATCTCATTATTTATTACAGGTACCTTATTTTGTGCCACGACATCGCCTTTTATATTTGAAATCCCTCTTCGTATTCTAGTTACTGTATCTTCTAATCAAATATTTAACATTTAAAAATGATATGAAGCAAATTAAACCAAGTGTACACCAAGATGCTGTACGAGAACCTAAAAGGTTTCACATTGATTTTGCATTACTCGTGTGAAGCAGCCATAACAACATTTACCCTGAAACTGAAACAATGACAAACTTAAACTCTTGAAATCTCTGGAGAAAAAAAATGAAATATGAATTATCAAGTTTGACTGAATCCTGACTTATGTGAAATGGGATAACTTCCAAGGTATATTTTTTTTAAAGTTTATTAAAAATACTGGGAGGGGGGGTAGTAACTTGTTTTTGACAGAGGGGAGTTTAAGGGTAAATAACTGCTCAAAGAATAATGGCCTTGATGTAAAGTGCAAGCAGAACACCTAAAAAACATTGTTAAAAAGATTAATAAAATATAAATGAAGAATAAGAAACTTAGATTTTATTCAAAGGTAAAAAAACACACTTAAGATCTCTCATTGGCACTCAAGCAATTATATTTGATGTCACAAAATGTCACTAAATTCCCCCTAATACCAGGTAGCAATCGTTGTCTGATTTTCATGATGTATATGACATATTATAGGTAAACTATTTCATTACATTTAATGAAAATATGCATCATTCTAGAAATGAGAATGCCAGAATGGTGACATCTTTAGTTATTTTGGCAAACACACAGATTTCTCTTGACATGACACATACATGACTGCTTTGCCAATCACAGATTGCAGATTACAACCTTGACATTAAAACTAAATACTTTGTAGTCCGTTGCCTAATTATTCTTCAACTTTCACGAGTCTCTTTCAAATAATTTGTATGCTCTCATTCAGGCCATAAAAATATGAATTCTCTTGAAGAAAAGTTGCACAGCTCACAAATACATGCAATAAAAGATAATATATAAATCATAATTTCTTGAAAATTGTATCTTGAAACATATTTCATCAATGTCATACTGTCTTGTGACCTCCAAGATAATTTGAAATGTGTAAACTACAAAAAAAGGAAACTATTTATTAATAATCAAATCTATATTTCAGTGAATTCAAATAAAAAAAATATTGTAGCTGTCATGAAACCACTCGTATTTCACCGAATACACCAATTACCCATTTTCACGTACTAGTAGCTGCACCAATGAAACATAAGGACCATTTTCAAGCAGGTTGAGCTTGACTTCATTATTTCATTATGTAAAAAATGTCATGTATTCAATAAGTCCACATAGTCAGACCAATGTGTCCATTTGACCATTACAGGGATTGGGTATCTTTGTCTCAGATTCTGAAACAAAATCCTGGATTTAGCTCATGCTGCAATGATGATTATAAAACTTTAAGTCAGTCAGGAAGCCCATGACTTTTACAAGCCGATTGCCTGTCTGATTATCAAGGTATCTATGATTGGAAATTGAAATCAAATTTTGCGTTTTTCTAACGGTTTTCATAACAGTCTATTGGGGAAAACGAGTTTGGTAAAACCGGTCACTCAAAGATTTTTACTTTTTTTGAGGCACTTCTTGATCATTTTGAAGCGCAATTTTTTTAGGGCTTCAATATTACACCATATCACAGACACTGATAACATGTAGGGCCATGCATTTCAGATTTAACATTGTTAAACGATGCCTTATAGCATGAGACTACTACTAACTAGGGAATTAATCCCATTAGAAATGTACATGTTAAAGAAAACACCACTTCCTCTCAATCGGTTGTACGTATAGTAGGGCCTTTTATTGTAACGGGAAATACCCATACAGAAGTGGGATGGGTAAAAGACTTTTCAGTTCTTTTGTAATCTATTATGTAGTGTCATTGGTCTAGCCATCACAACCTTACTGATTAAGGTCATTAATCTATAGAGTAATTTGTAAAACTTTATTTTCCAGGTTACATCCTATGGTTTCTTGCAAACTTAAATATCAATCAAACCAGGTTTTAAACCATGTCAAAGGCTATACAGTTCAGGATGCTGGGTCTACATTAAATCCATTGTTCCAAACAGCAAATTCGACCAATGAATTGAACATAAAAGTACTAAAAGTTTATGGGCCTCTGATTTTGATAATCTGTCACAAAAAGCACAGATTTGCACAATGGGTTTAAGAATGAAAACAAGAAATACATGTATGGATGTTCTGTTCTCGTTAGCACAAACATTTTTGAGAATGAATACTTGGCCCTGTCTCATAAAAAGATTTGCAATTAATTGCAACTCTGTACTGAAGAGATATGAGATGTGATCGATATCAATTGCAAATTATTTTTTAATCAATCGCCCCTGTTTTTATATAAGACAGGGCCTTGACTGTCAGTTCCTCTTTCATAGTTGAACATTTTCTATCTTGAAATCACAATATTGAATAAATCCATTCTTTTGATTTCATAACTGTCACCAGCTACGGCTCTCAGCATTGTTCTCAAGTCTTTGACAGAGTGCACATGAATTCCTACAATGCAGCTGACTGATATGGATAGTTTTCACTTTTCACTGAAAAATCCTTAACAAACATCACTATGCATGGGAAAAAAGAAACCTTTTTCCCAACAACTTGCCAAAGTATAACTCTTATTCTTAGAACAAGTTAACGATGACTAGGGTCTTGTGCGGAAAAACCCCAATACATGGCCCAACTACTGGACAGTGAGCTATGAGATTTCATTGTTAGCTCTACTGTGTGATGGACTGATGCAGAAGGAGATTGCGATACCCTAGGAAGGACTGTCGTCTTCAACCCCTTCTCTTCATCTGATGTATCCATGGCGATGCGGCTCCATCGCTCATCCAGGATCTTCATCTTGTCTTCTCCGGGTTCCACTGCTTTTCACGAATTTTCCTCTACCACTTTCTGGAAACAAAAAGAGATGAATGTTTGCATTTTGTGTGTGTCACAAAAGTGATTGATTAGACCGAGTATCACCCCCCAAAAATAACAGATGTGGACTCTTGTGATATTAATAATGTCTTGAGACCCAACAATTTTTTCTTTTATATGTGTGGCATATTTTTCACAAAATAATTGGATTACTGCAATAGTTGTAAAGCAACAAGAGATTTCTTATTGTTAGGATTTTTAAACATATTTGCTTCCTATTGAAATAAAATGACATAAATATAACTGCCACTATCAAACCATTCTTCTTCATGTCAGCTAAGACAGAGTAATTTAATAATAATAATAATAATATACTTTACTTATATAGCGTATATCACAATATCACAACATGTCTCTATGTGCTGTAAGAAAGAGTAAGAAGGAAAGGTGGATAGAGTAACATATTAGAGTGAGATATGCTCAACATACTTCCTCTCGTTAACATCGGAAAGTATTTTTGAAAAGAAATTCTACATTCTGAAGGTATACATTACCTATTTCCCTTCGCATTGAATATTTGCTCGGTGTTTGGCGCCCCCTTGGGGTGATGGAAACGATTCTTGCTATTTGGAGGCACACTGATGGCTGGTCTCTGCATACTGGCTAACATTTCTAGTTTTTTTTTTAAATCGCAGGAAAAGAAGAAAGAAAGAAATAATAGTTTTAGAGTCATCATCTTCATCATCATCATCATGTGACGGCAGCAGCTGTGATAAAGCTTACTTGGTACTCTTTGGCGACACTCGCTTATTGAAAAATTACATCTACACCATAGAATAGTTATTATAACATGTATTTCAAGCAATAAGCAGAAGTTTTGGGTACATCGAAGTCTGCTTTAGGTTGTATTTACTTTTATCACTAGCTAGGTACATCTTTACATATTTGCACAAATTACTGATTTTACAATGGATCTAAGCAGGGCAACCCATTCTATGCGTAATATTGAAGCAATGTGAACAAATTTTGTTAAACAAAGCACATACTGAAGGTCGTCACCTTACATTTTATTATCCCCTCGCCGACGAAGTCGAAGGGGATATAGTAATGCTGCCGTCCGTCCTTCCGTGCGTGCGTGCGTGCGTCCGTAACAAATTTGATTTTCCATCGATAACTTCAGTAATGTTTGACGGATTTTAATGAAATTTGATATGAACAGGCGGTACATAATATCAAAATACAGGTTAAGTTCAATTTCCGAGTATGTAGGTCAAAGGTCATAGCTCATTAAATATGTGAATCTGGTTTCCGATCCATAACTTTAGTATTGTTTGACGGATTTTAATGAAATTTAATATGAAGGTACATGGTATCAAAATACATGTACAGCCTAAGTTTGATTTCTGAGTATGTAGGTCAAATGTGAAAGGTCATAGCTCATTAAATATGCAAAAACACCTAATTATATACCAGTATGTGAAAATGTGGTTAACCTCCTTGCCTAGCAATGTAATAGTATAGTCTAATGGAGGTAACTTGTTCTGACGTATATAGGCCATTTGTACCCTGCGAGGGGATGCTACGCTTTGCGTTGACTTGTTATTTAAACTTTTACCCATGTAAACTTTGGTTGGATAAAGTGACGAAGTTTCTCTAATGTGTGTCTTCATGACATGAGTGTTAAAAGACGTTCATTACAATTCTGTTTATACTACTTACCTTCATAGTCCTCCTCTTCCTGCCTCTCGTTGATGTTGAGAGTCAGTTCCTTCATCCTCTGTTTCTCTGCTTTCTCTGCCTACACAGAATAAATGATTAGGTATTGAAAGATGAAATAATGCTGCAAAATCCCAATAATAATAACTATATTAATAACACAGTAATAACCCAACAAAAAAAAACACCAATAAAGGTAGCTCACAATGGATAAACGAGAACGGGAAATAGGATCAATACATGAAGAAGCAAGATTGAAAGAAAGAGAAAAACAAAGGAGTTTCATTTCAATATTAAGTAAAGCTAATTGCTGACAAGAAAACCATCTAAAAATCATATTGCCCTTTTTTTCATAACTAAAATTTCACGTTAAATTGTAATGATAAATTCTCTATGCAGCATGCATACCTCCTCTCTGTTCTTGAGGTTAGCAGCTAGCTCTGAGTTGACCGGGACCTCAAACTCCTTGAACTGCTGCTTGTTTCCCTTCCGGGTCATCAGCACAAAGTTCACTGTGCCTGGATCCTCTGGTTCCTCGGCTGCAACAGGCTGGAGGAAGGGGTTAAAGTTCACCGGTTTGATGGCTGTCCGAGCCTTGATGTGGAGCGGCACCCCGATGTCCAGCTGAGTTACTTTCATGGACTCTGCATTCCTTTGCTGTGGGGTTGAAATAAAAGTACTGCTTTTATGCACAACACATACTTCAGGCCTGATAATTACCTGATTTAAATCAGTTTCCAGAAGTTTGTTTTTTTTCTTCCCGATTTCTCCCTAATTTTCCCTATATTTCCCTAATTTTCCCAATTATCTTACTCAAAAGGGGAAAATGTTGTTAGGTGCCATTCCCCCCCCCCCCCCCCCTGAATGCTTTTTTTTTTACTCAAGGGGGGGGGGGGGGGGGTGGTTGAGGAAAAAACAAACCTATTTTGTTTTTAGTGCTCACTATCACCCCTGATACATACACTGATCAGATTTTGGGATGAAAAATTCAAAGTTCATGGGGTAATTACTAAATTTGATGGAAAATGTTCACAGATTCTCATTAGGAGACTTTATATTGTACATTGAATTCATATTGAGTATAGATACCATAGATAAGAATGCAGATCAAAATTGAAGGTCACATGATGAAATATTAGTGATGTAGTATGAAAGCAGGCAGCATGCTGGTGACTTAAATCGTACTAAATTAATTTGAATCCATGGAGGCAAATCTCTCCTAAAAAAACAGACAGAATTGAGAAGGTAAGAGAAGGAAAAGGTCAGAGTAGCGTCAAGTAGACAGGAATCAAAACTTGAGTTATTTATACTGAGAATGTTGTTCTTTCTATTCACCTGAATGTTTTCAGACAGCATCTTATCAAAAGCAGCAGTGAAGTCCTCATCTTCGTCACACTCCAATAGCTTAGGACCTCCTGTGATCACAGTAACCTATAATCAAAACAAAAAACAACAAAAATCATACATTACTTTTCTGTTCAGGTGACTTCATTAGGTTATCCCAGGTTGAAAAGTAAACTTACATATTGATTCTTACATGACAGGTTTCATTACAAAGCAAATCATGTTCAATAAATTTTAACCTGTGCTACTTGTCTGATATGAGGTCATCTATTAGAAATTACATTTGGACAACAAATCTGAACAGAGACAAGGATCATACTGTGAATTCTATTCGGATTTCCGATCCCACATTACGAGTTTAGTTTGTTTTATCAAAAAATCCTGAGATTCAAATTCATGTTTGACCTGAAATAAAATACAGGATCTGAATTCATATCATCAAGGCACGAATACTGTATACACCTTTACAAAATGTACGAGTAAAGAATGCAGTGAGTAGCTCTGTTCAGATTTGAAGTCCTCATTGCTTTAACTCTTGTTCTCATTGACTGATACTACTCTTACTTTTTTTGTGGAAAGACATGATTCAATGAACTTACATTGTCATCGTCCTCATTCTCTCCGACTGAATCCATTGTTAAACTCTCTTCATAGTCACCATACATCTGGAATAAACAAAAAAACGCATCACATGGTGGTATTAAAGCATTTCATTAAATCCTTCTAATTTAAATACCAAAGATCAATGAACATTGTGCGTTATATAAAAGGTTTGGGACATTTCTTCAATATCACAGTATGAATGTCCTCTCTTACAACTCAAATGAGTTTGATAAGCCCCAAAATATCAGATACATGGCTATCAGAAGGATATTTGTTTACTGGTATGGAAGATAGGGGCATCAAATGTACAAAAAAGGGACATATTTTGATTTATGTTTAAAACAAAACAGGACCTGAAATTCAAAAAAATAATACCCATAGGAACTTTATTTCTTGTAGCAAGTTTTTAACTGACCCCTTGAAATTCTGTGATTGCAAATCCACATTTTTCCTTCCCCAAGTATTGAATCTACAAGTTCATGCACATGAAAACCCAGCAGATGTAAAGCCAATGCCTTGGTCTCTGTCTATTTCACTAGAACTAAATTTCGGTCTTAAAACTTGGATTCAAAGCAGGGAGAATTCAGTGCCAACACTAACCTCTTCTTGCTCTTCTCCTGTATTCTGACTCTGACTGTTGGAGGCGCTGTTCACTCCTGCTCTCCGACCACGCCCGTCGTCCTCACCGTCCGAGGTTTCATCGTCGTCATCATTCAGTGACATAGACATAGACTCCATTCCTATTCACAGGAAGAAAAGTCATATGTTTGCACACACATTCATAACTCTTAAAAGTCGTACTGCAGTCGCACTGCCAAACCAACTCCAAACTGACTCCACACCAACCGAGTTATGGCAATCAGGGGTAATGCAGTTGTTTGCTTGGTCTGACATCCGTCTTGTATCATTCTCATTGGTGTGACTTCAGTATAGAAAGGGTCATGATGGGTTTGTGCAAGTACTTTTTCTCCCTCGAGTCTTTTTCTCCCTCGAGTCTTTCACATCCTTTGATACCAAATTTACTAAATGCAAACCATTAGAATACCACATCATATGTAAAAAAAAAAATTCACCAGAAATTCACTGTGTAAACATTTGATAACATTATCATTACAGGAAATAAAACTTTAATTTATATTGTAAGCAAGGGACTAACATGATTTACACTTATCATTTGGTGATTATAGTCAAACCTGTCTATAGCGACCGCCGCCCAAGGGAAACACAAAACGTGGCCTTTGTAAACAGGTGGTCTTTGTAGACAGGTTCCTTTAATACATGATTAAATGAGAAACCATTTTCAAGGGAAACAACAAATTTTGCCTTTGTAGACAGGTGGTCAATAAAGCAGGTTTGACTGTATTACATTTCCGAAGGAATTATGGCTGCTTTATTAGCAGTATAAGTATCTTGATAGAAAAGTAAAAAAGCAGAAAAGAAACACACCTTGAGATAAGCCAGATTGATCCTCATTGCTTTCTATGATAGGCATCAACCCTTGACCTCCCCCAGGTGGCTGGACAATGGTCAGGTGAACCTCTGGCAAGACAGATGCTGAATCAAAATGAAAAGGGATGCAAAGTTAAAGAATAGATAAATTTCTCTCAAACATTTCACATTCAGTTATTTAGAATATTGAATGATGCGGAAAATTGGCAACTTATATGACATTCAAGAAAGAATATCAGGATATCCGCACAGTTAGATTGCCCAATACAGGTACTCTGATTTTACCTTCTACAAATGCAAATAAGCTAGAGTAAAATGTATATTATAGTATTAATGACTGCTTTGAGAGAAATAGTTGTTTTTATAAGCTCAAGGGAAGGTTAGAATTGTGCTATTACCCGAGGCGTGCCGAGGGGAATAGCCCAATTGTAACCTTCCCGAGAGCGTATAAAAACAACTATTTCTCGAATATTAAAGCAGTCATTAATACTTTTATATGCCAAAAAAAAATAGACTAAAAAATAGAAAAATAAAAAATACTTTTTTTTTTTGTCGAAGATGAGATTCGAACTCTTGCGTACAAAAGGTGATGTATCTAAAGTCAGCGCCTCAGATCTCTCGGCCATCGCGCGCTGTTAACATGCTTGGCAGTTTTGTATGATATATACATTAAAATGAATTGAAACCGGCTTCGCTGTGATGAATGCTTCGCAAAAGCTCCATATACGGACTCTTCTTTTACTTTTGCAATGCATATTGGCACGAACTTAGATCAAGATCTATCGGCAGATGTTGTTTTTTGGTTTTTGGAAGTTTATTTTCGTCTTCATGTCAACAATGCAAGATAAAATTGTCGGTAAGATCGATCGAGATTCAATTGTATTGAAATTACCGACCAATTATTCGCACACATACGGTATCCTCGATCGCTCAAACCATTTTTTAACATGTAAACCTATGGGGTAACCATGGAGACTGAACTATTTTTTTAATAACCATGGTTATTAAAAATATTAAATGTTTTATGCATGGTTACCGGGAATTTTACAGGAACAGTTGAAGTTTATGAATGCAATTTCGACCAATCAGATGGCTGGATTACTTAAGTGAGGTATATAACAGTGTTTAGCTTATCAAATCATATCACTTGTACTTTAAGTAACTTTGTCAATCAAACTTTCTCTCATTTTTTAACGATGGAGGAAGGGTTAGGAGGCATGGTACCGGTACTTGTTTCCTTTGATTTCTAATCAAATACAGCATAGATTTTCATCTTGATTTGATCCCCATAAACTCTGATCAAGAGTACACAACACTTTCCCACAAAGCCCCAGCGTGTCATCACACCTGGGAGGTGTTTCACAAAGAAGTAGAACTTAACTCTAAGTTAGACTTAACAATTATGGAGATCCATTTGTAGCCTTAAAATAAAATATATTCAAAAGCAAAGATTCAAGTATTTTAGACTTTCATAAATTCCACATCAAGAACATGATATCTCCCATGATAATAGAAAATATGAATGAATTAAATCAACATTTTATACCTTTTAAAATATCTTTTAGAAAATATTTTCAAAGATGCTAACAGCTTTCCATAATTGTTAAGTTCAACTTAGAGATCATTCAACTTAGGATCTTTGTGAGCAGTGGTCTCGTAATGCGGTGACCCGGGTTCGAAACCAAGTCGATACGCTAGTGCCCTTTGGTAAGGCATTAATCCTCACTACCAGGTCCCTCGGAGAGGACCTAAGGCCGTCGGCCGTCTGGTTGCTTACTTACAAGCAGTTAGGTAAAATAACAACCACCAACCACCCCCAGGACACTTACAGAACTTCTGCATTTGATCCTTCTCCAGCTGTTCCACCTCCTTGGTGGCCTCCTCCAGGGAGCTGAAGAGCTTGATCTTGGGTCGCAGGACCTCAATGCTATCAGAGATGGCATTATCAACGTCCATAGGGAACGGGTGGTTATCAGCACCCCAGTAGGCCAGGCCGCGCTTGTACAAGATATATTGCTGATGGAGAACAAGAATATTAAACAAAAAGAGGTTTTGCAACAGACTGGTAATTGATGGAATTGCTGCCATTTTGCTTCAGAATATAAATGGGTACATCTTCAGTATCCATGCCATCATTGCAATGTCCATTTTAGCAGGATAAAGCATTCAAGTACACACAATATCTAATGCATACTTCAGAGTGGTTATGAATAATGGGAGTTTGTTCCATTTCTTCCATTTTCTTTGCTTGAAGTGAATAAACATGTCGGAGAGATACGTCGTCTTTAGATTGTGATGAAAAGTGGACAAGAACCATGATTTTCACTCTACACGTTGTTCCTTTTTTCCCCTTATGTACAAAAGAATAAAAAACGGTGTCTCACCTGGAAGTAAACAAGGAAGCAGTCCAACTTCTTCTTGCTTGAGCCACGGTCAAAGAACTGACCACAGGTATCTAGCATGGTGCAGATTAGACGGATCCTGAATAGATGCTCAGGGGGGTCCAGGGCAGTACCAGTATCTAAAGAAGTCAGGAGGACATTGGGCAAAGATGTTGTTTTACATCAAAAGCACATATTTCATACAAGTGTATCTTTTTATGTTAAAATTATAAATGTTTTACATTAAAATGACAATTCTACAGTTTTGAGAGAGGAGGTAAGAGTTTTTAAATGGGAGTATCTATATCAAATCACGTAACTCTTAAAAAGTGCTTTCATGTTTCAATTCAGTATCAGTTCAGTCGATATCCACAATTCAAATAAATACACAATTAGGAACAAGCAATCTAATACTAAAAACTACAACAAAAATTAAAAGAAGTATTTTATTTTTAATCAAAATTTGTCTCTCAAAGGTCAATCTTACATTAAAATACAGGAAAGTTCTGACTAGAACTTGCCATTGGTTTCAAATACAAGTAAAGGGCTCTATAGTTTAATTAAGCATAACATCTTAGAATTAGCATAGGCATGTTGGTGATCTGATCAGATCATTTTATGGTGGTTAAAGACTGCCTACCTTCCAGAACCACTCCAAACCTAACGAGGGAATACAGAGTCTTGAAGATCACGCTTGACTCCACCATACGATAGTTGTACAGCTCTCCCAAGAACTTTAGTATACTCACTCGACGTTGGTTGTACTTGGGGTAATTGATCTAACGCAAGAGATAAAAATAAATGAAAAGACCACACAACGATGTATCTTTGAGTACATCATGAAGACATGCAGACTGAGAATTTTTAATGTGGTAATTTTCACCTTTTATGTGTCATGTATTGATAAAAGGATTTAAAAGTCTCTATATTTGATATAAAATAGGAAGTCAGAAAGAGTGAAATAAATACTGAACTTTTAAAAAGGGAGATACAATTAACTGTATCCCCTTGAAAAAGGACTTATAACGGTTACTTGCTATTTATTGTAATATTTTAAGGACCTTAGTGTAAAATATATTGTCTGCACACAGAATGCTTCCTATGCATTAAATAAATAATATGCAATTAACATATTTTTTCAATAAAACTATAAACAAATTTGATTCTTGCAGAGGTTTATCCATATTAAACAAAGATAAGTATTCATATATGAGTAAAACGTGGTGGAGGGAGTGATAAAAAGTACCTTCAGTATCATCTTCATCATCATCATCATCATCATCATCATCATCATCATCATCATCATCATCATCATCATCATCATCATTATCATCATCATCATCATCACCCTCATCATCATTATCCTCGTCACCCTCATCACCCTCATCATCATCATCATTGCCATCATCATCATCATCATCATCATCATCATCATCATCATCATCATTGCCATCATCATCATCATCATCATCATCATTGCCATCATCATCATCATCATCATCATCATCATCATCATCATCATCATCATCATCATCATCATCATCTTCATCATCATCATCATCATTGCCAACATCATCATCATCATCATCATCACTATCATCATCATCATTGCCATCATCATCATCATTGCCATCATCACCCTCATCATCATCATCACCATCAGTGACATCATTATTAAATGAATATGTACCTCCATTCCAATACGGAGATCTTCCAAGATGGCGTCTACCACCTGTATGCCAGCATCATCGTGGTAGAGAACAAGTCCTGCTAGTAGGTTTGCTAAGCAATGGAGGTTGTTGTATTTGACATTCCATACACTGCTTAAACACTTCACTGCATACTGCTTGATCTAGAGGGGGAACAAAGTGAGCCATTCCTTTATTAAATGGGACATGAAACCTTGCAGAAGCTGTGAATGAACTAAAAACCTAAATCAAGGTGAACATTCCATATCACTGAAAAATTGCAAACCCAAAGAAAATTATAATCTAGATATGCTTCATCCATCATTTTTTGGCGAAAATCATCCAACAACGATGGAAAAAACGCCTTTAAATTCAACAACAACAACATCAAAAATATCACCTTGACAAATTAGACATATACTAGTAATTCATGTGACAAAGCATATCATATCTCTAAATACACTGAGTGAAATGACAAAATCTGGTACTATGTCCAATAAGAGCCGTTGATAATTAACATTTTTCTACATAACAATTGATCTCATATAAAATGCAAAAATAAAAGAAGAGTCTTTATGTCTTCCTTCTTTCTAAATGTTTTGATGTACCTGTACGTTGTCCCAGGGTAGCTTTCTCATTTGCTTCAAGACCTTTTCCACCGATACCTTGGAGAGATCCTTGTAGAGGAGCTTGCGTATATACTCATGCATTGGAGGCCGTACTTTCCTCTCAAGCTACAGTATGAATGAATGAAATGATAAGCAATGTGGATTAAATTAGTATACAAATAATGAATGGTTATGAGTTCAATAGTGCGAATATTTTCATGAGTTGAAAGATTAAAATTCTATTCAACGAGGCGTCAGCCGAGTTGCATAGAATTAACGTTAATCTTTCAACGAATGAAAATATTCGCACTCCTTATATTAAAGATAAATTAAAGTTGTAGTCAAGCCTTCTCGATTACATTCAGATTGCCTTTGCGCAGATACACGCAGGGATACGCGCACGGCAGAGAGGTACGCAGTCTGCATATAACCAAAAATGCATGACGCATATAACCAAAAATGCACGTCCGTGCAATATAACATCTATTAAATATCATGTGACCAACAACAAGGATCCACGTAGGTGTTGTATAATTTTTAATATGCAGGCTCATCATCTATCTCACATCTGCAACATGGATTGTTAGAAAGGATGAATGAATGCAGAGTGAATCATAAACTTTGAAATCTCACCACAACATGCATACTTCTAAGGTACAATCCCTCTTTTTATACATAAAAACGTATTTCATATGAAATAGACCCTTTTCAAAATTTTGCTAAGCATATCACATTCAAATACACCCCTATTTCCACTTAATTATTATTATTTTTCTTTCTTAACAAAACTATTATAAAAAACACACTGAGTTTGAACAATGAAAAACCTACGGAAAAGGGCAACTGTTATTGGAAAAGCTGCATCACATACTTGCAAAATCATGCATGGTAGGAGATCAAGACAACTTCAAGTAGGGGTGGAAAAGAGCAGCTGCAAGCCACAACGGCCCCTAAAATATACCGACTGATCTTTGTATAATATGGTGCGGAAGTATCAAGGGCACCACGCTTTCATATGTCACTTGATTTTGTCATGGCCCATTCCGTAGGCATTTTACTGCATCAGGTTAAAAGAGCAATGTAGGGGACCTGGGGGTGTTTCACAAAGATTATAAGTTGAAGTTATCTCTACGTTGGACTTAAAAATTATGGAAAGCCGTTAAAGTTATTTTAAAAGGCATAAAATGTTGATTCAAATCTTTCATATTTTCTATCATCAAGGAGATTTCATGTTCTTGATGTGGAATTTATAAAAAGTCTAAAATACTTGAATTTTCACTTTTGAATATATTTCATTTTAAGGCTACAAATGGCTCTCCATAGTGTTTAAGTCCAACTTAGAGTTAAGTTTGACTTAGGATCTTTGTGAATCACCCCCCGCCCCCCTGCTATTTCAATTCACATCTAGAATATAATCAACAACCTGTATCTAGAATGCTATTCAATTGAGTTTACCTTGATGACTTCTGGTGGGTTGCAGTAGAAGAAAGCATTCTCTATCATCGTGCTGTGTCTCTCATTCAGGTGCATCTTGCTCTTCTTTCGCATCATCAGTTCCTGGAAAGAGAGAAAAAATAGAGCACACTCTACTGTAACAGTACCTTCCCAAAGTAAACAGCTTAATTATTGCTTAGTGAGTGTTTAAAGCCTGTCTGCACTAGTTTGGCCAGGAGGGATTAGACCTCCCTGCAATGTCACTGACAGGTGGTTATCTCATCAAGTCAGCTCTCAATTAACATGAGAAAAAGAGGATCATGGGGGACCAATGGGCACCGCTTAGGCATTGTTTGCTATAAAGAGGGCGCAAGTAGCTACAAGTAGTACAGTCCCGCTTTAATAGGATTTTAACATACACATATAAATATATTGATCAGATCTGATAGTTTTGTCTGAAGGATCAACCATCGATGTCACCGTCTGATGGACAGGACCCGAGATAAAATCCTAGAACATTGTTTAGGAAGTCCAGAGAGTCTATCAATAGACCATCTCACATCCATCGAGGATAGTGGTGGGGTTTATACCGAAGTAATCGAATCTTCAACAACAAGTACAGGGGCTCTTTGGTTAATAGAGATAAAATGAATTGGGCCATTTCATGATTATCAGTCTAAAATTCAATTACAATTTTCCTCATTATTTTGAATATATACAGAGAGGAGCAAACAGTAAAGCACATTCTAGTCTGTCCCCACCTATCAGAACTCTATATTCCTTAGGATCTTAATGGTAAACTCTAAAAGTAGATCCTACATTTTGAAATACAATGGATGGGTGTTATTTAGTAACCTGAGACAAAGAATTTATGTGGATAAAGTAGGTTTCTTTCCAAGGGCCCTAAGTAGGTTTCTTTACAAGGGCACTGACATATTCTCTTGATGAATAAAGGTATTGTGAAAGCAAATTGCTTACCAGGAGAGCATTTGTCTTGAGGTGAGAGTCTGGGGAGCGATAGAGGAACCTTCCACAGCTCTCTAGCAAGGCACAAGCCATGTCAATGTTGTGATGACGGAAGTCTTGTATCAGGTTCTGAAAATCAAAGACATGCAATATACAATTAAACTTATGCAGAACATATATATTTATACATTCATATATACAGTCAAACCTGCTTTAGTGACCACCTGTCTGCACATTTTTTGTCTTCCCTGAAAATGGTTTCTCATTGAAACATGTACTAAAGGAACCTGTAGACAAAGACCACCTGTCTGCAAAGACCATTTTTTGTGTTTCCCTTGGGCGGTCGCTGTAGACAGGTTTGACTGTATCTAGTATTTGTTTATAAAAAGGAAATCAGCAACAACATACAGTGTCATACCTTCAGCACAATTCTTGAATGGAGACCCTTTTAATAGGTGTACCGGTACCTACATGTGCAACAAAGTGGGTTTGATAATTCAAGTGCTCTCAATATCTAAAATGATGTCAAGATATTGAAAAATGTCGCAGTAAGGTCACTGTTATCTTTTCTACACTTGACTCTAATTTCTAAAGATAACCATGCCATTTTTTAGTTGGCAAATCTCAAATTTCTGAAAGGATGGAAGTCTTTGTAGATTGTTGAATTCTTATTTTAATTAAACAAAATCAAGGCTAATCTCTTTAATTCTGATATACTTCTTCCAAGAAGTTTATAGCATACATTAAATCTAAACAAGATACTGGATTAAACTGCTCAAATTTAAAAACGTATACATAACAACATCTTACAATTTTATGTGAATATACAAAGCATAACTGATATATCATAATCAAAGGTTTTCAATAAATATCAATATGAATGCCAAATGTCGATCCTACCTTGAGGCACTGTAGCGTGTCAGCCTTTGAACACATCTTGAACTTGGTAAGCTCACCTATCAAAACAAACACAGAAACAAACTTTAATTAATTACGATCTTTATTACAGTGTAATTATGATAGTAGAAATGTAATTGAACAGAACTTGACGAGCAGAATTTTTTTTCTCAAAACGAACTTTATTGATGCAACATCTACATGGATGACATCGTGTCCTTGGATCTTATACTGTCCCAAAAGCAAAGACTCGTCATACCAAAAAAGAAGATGAATACATCCCATCCTTCTTCTAGACCATATCATGTATCTTCATATTTTAGTTATACTCCAGCCTTCACAGCTAAACGCAACAACCCTAATATTAAACTACAGATGGTTTTCTAATAACAGTAATCAGGATATTTCTAATATCTCAAAACTACAGCAGTGTGCCACCATAGTAAACTAGAGTTTCAAGATGTAAATTGTCTTTTATTTCAAGTAAAATGAGATGTGTCATAATTTCTTCTCACATAATATCAATAAAATTTGTAAAAGTTTTTCACAAAAATTCGAAAAATGATTTACCAATGAACCTTGACACTTTGATTTTGGATTCCACCATCATTTGATCTTTCTTCCTCACCTGAAAAAAAGAAAAAGAAAAGAAATTGAGGAAGAAGATAACCATGAAATCCACAACAAATAAACTTGTGTATAAATCATAAATCATGATTATAATAAATTATCCACTCCTGACAATTTAGGATGATCTCCACATTAAGTACAGAAGTACTGATTTTACCAAAAAAAAAATGGAGATTTTTTGTTAATGGGAGAAGCCTTATCTTGATATACTAAAAAACAAAATCAATGTAACTGAGAAAGTATAACAGTTGCTTACATGCCATCTGAATTCTCCTTTGAGTCTTTCTGCCAGGTCTGTTGCTATATCAGGCATGCATACATACAAAGTGGCTACCAGTCGTGAGTAGAAGGGAAGGAGGTCCAACCTGGAGGGATACACAAGTAAAATTATAGCAATTTTAAACAAACCACTCGTATAATGTTGCTTTCATGACACTCTTTATTTATGCATTCAAAACATGTTCTATAAAAGGAATATGAGCACATTCCAACACAGTATGATACTCCATGCACTGTGTGCTGTGTTCTGTCTTCTTGTACCTACCGGTATTATCATAGTTTAGAATACTTTTTTTTTAAAGAATTAAGCTCGAAATACTATCAGTGAAGAAATTGCAACATGTATCAACTCCAATAATAATAACAATAGTCACATTTGTATAGTACCCATTACTATGGTTGTAAGCGCTTTACACTGTAAACATTAATACCTGGTCATTGGATACAAATGCTTAATCTGCACATGAGAGTGCACACGCTCCGCCTCCTGGAGAGTATTCCAGCCAGGCACCATTTTTAGCGCACACAGGCCAATCCAACCAAGTGAATGTTTGCTGTCTACCGGGTACCCATTTAACACCTGGGTGGAGAGTGGCAAATGTAGATTAATGTCTTGCCAAAGGACATTGGTGCGGCGGTGGGACTCGAACAGCGAACCACGACGGTGATCCAGTCTGGTGACATTTCCACCAAACAACAAAACATCTTCCCAAATTACAAGGTACCGGGTAAACAAAGTTACATTTACAACAAAGACTTTATACACACACACACAAATTTGTAATAGTGATTGGATAAACTTACCTAACTCTTGGTACGTTGAAGAGAGCTTTAGAGAGTTTTTTCCTATTAGACTTTGTGTTCAGATTCAGGCAAAAATCAACAGCAGCCTGAGTGATGGATGAATAGAAATCACAACAGAACACAATTAGAAGTAAACATTTTAAAGATTGACCCTGTCTGATAAAAGTATATAACTTTTTATCAAAGAAAGCTAAGCTAATGTAGCTTAATATAAAGGAATAAAATATATTTTCACTTTCAAAATTGCACAGAAGCAAATTAAAACTTCTCTTTTACTGGACCCATCTAAAATGTCACAGGTCAAAAGGGGTCAATTTGACGTACTTACAGTGACGACATACATGTGGACCCGATCGGCCTGTCCATATAGCTGAGGCAATAAGCCATGCTTGATTAATATAAATTCAATGTGAATAATGCTTACTCCACATTCGATGTCATCAAGGTTGACAACTTCCAATTGTCAAAGCTTTGGATTTCAGGTTTTCAGAGAGCTCTCTGACAGATACTAAAATAGCATATCATTGATATTATTGTAATCTATGGCTTATAAGCTTTTTGTTGTTATATATAATTCATCTATTCCATTTTACACTTCCGAGAGGGGAATAACATATACACAAGGGATGAATTATATTGAATGGCTACATCATAGACCACCTATTAAAATGATGATAAACTCAACAAAACATCAATTACAACCAAAGCTCAATAGTCAATAACCAAACACAAGACAAAAATAATGGTTGCTAACAGAGTGGTTTAAACCTTTATGGTTTTGAAAGTAAGTATATTTGCATCAATCAAACCCTCCAGTTTAAGGGGTTCTTTTTCCAATTCCCTAGCTGCCCCGGTTGAACTAGCCATACTGCTTTACAAAGTACTTATGATTTATATAGGGTGTAAGCATGAAAAAATAATTTATTATTTGAATTATACCTCATGTTTCGGGGTGAATGTATATATCTGTGACAGACTCAGATCCACAATATGCAAATGATACCAAACGAAAAAGTATAAGTAGAGAGTGACTATGTCTGACCTTATCAATATGATCCCTATTCACACAATGTGGTAGACTATTGATGTAAGCATCCATCAACATCTTCAGAGTGGCATTGCTGATTTGCTCTCCCTCTTCAGCATCTATAGAATGATTTACAGAAAGAGAGCAAGAGAGAGAGAGAGAGAGAGAGATGGGGAGAGGGGGGAAGAGAGAGAGAGAGAGAGAGAGAGAGGGAAGTGTGGGCGAAATGGGAAGGAAGAGAAAAACATAGATCAGATTCACCATACAAATCTCATTTGAATACATATGACATGAACACTGCTTGAAAAAGGTAGGCAATATCTTACATAATTTTGTTTTTAATGAAGAGGAAGTCCACATGTATCCCCAACCTTAAAAACAGCAAGTTCAGGTTTTTGTTATTAATCACATAAAGCATTATGAGCATGGTATGACATTGAATGCAGTGCAATAAAATATTCCATAATGCAATACACAGTAATGTGTGTGTGAGTATTGGGTTTTTACAGACGTGTATCAATCAGATATGATTATTTACGTCTGGGGACTGACCTTTAAACGTCACCATCCGAAAGATGTGACTCAGTTTCGAACCTGCGTCCTCGGCTATATCAGTTTGTAACTTCCATTGTTAGCTGGATTACAGGCACATGCCACAACGCCTAGTTAACGCCTAGTCATACACAGTAATGATGAATACCATAAATATATATGTAGCTTACCATCATCCCCTTCGGCTGTTTCTATTTCATCCAGTACCATCTCTTCTCCGGCCTTTCCTTCCGTGTCCTCTTCTACCGTTTCCTCTTCACCTTCTGCACCTTCTGCAGTCTCTTCTCCTTCTTCAATGGCTGCTTCTTCTTCTTCATCTGCTTCTATCTCCAGAGCTTTGATATCTGGAGATACAGGGTAAAAGGGATCATAGCTAGGTTAGACAAGAATTTTGATAGTAAGAGAAACTGAGTGCAAGAGATAAACAAATTCTCAGTTTGGATTTTTCGCTGGGTTGTCCCATTGGTTGATACAATGAATATACAACTTTGATCTTGGTATTTCACACATTTTCCATATAAAACAAGATTCACTTATCTTGGGCTTAGTATTTACAGGCTGATATGTAATTGTTTCTATGATTATATTAAATTGTTTTATACTTAAAAATCTTGCTAAAAATAATAAAAGAGCTATGAAGTCTAAATAAGAAAAGCTCGATAGCAAATATATTACGTGAAAGCTGTAGGCATATAAGCATTAATGAAATGCAAAAATAATGATATTAAATATACTGTTCTGATGGTACTTTGAAGTTTGATGCCAAAAATGAAATGAAAAAAAAATGAAATAGATCACATTATCACATTTTTTTGTATCCAAAGAGATGAAATTAAGCATTTTTTTTGTGCTTCTGAAACTAAAAAAACACAAAAAGAATTGCTGCTATTAAGGCAGAAAATAACATTTAAATAGAGATATGTAAATTGTATCTGTCAGGCATTTCGATGTAATGTTTCACACAATATTTTCTCACCATCCTCTAATTTATCTAGCTTGTCTTCTTCCTTATCTCCAGGTCTCTGGTTAGATGTGTTATCTGTATCTTTAAACAGAATCTGTGTAAATATGAAATAAAGAAAAAACGAAGTAAAATAGTATTCCATACAAATTGCATCAATCATTCAGTAATCCATTCTTCATATTTTCTACATATTGCTTGAATCTGAATATTGAATACACCCTTTCACGGTTACAAAAGTGCGCAAGTGCCGACATGGGCGCCATTTTAAAACGTTGCGAGTAACTTTTATTTGATGCAGCATGCAAAGCACAAGGGTTGATATGATATGAGCATGCAGCGCAGTCAGTGACGCAACAATACATACATGTCTGAAAAAAATTATGACGCAATGTTTACTTGCAAATTAAAATGGCGGCCTTAACCTTGAAGGGGTGTATTAGGAGTTATTTGAAATAACATTTTTTTTTTTAAATCAAAGTTTTAATTAGGCCGAAAATAGAATAAAAATCAAAATGGAACATATAACGAATAAAAATTAGCAACATGTTCATGATATTCTCTGAGTTTTATTTGCTTCCAACTTACAGCAGGAACCATGGATCTAAGATTGATGAGGTTCTCATGAAAGGTCCGCGTATCATCATCTTCCCAGAGTGAGTTAGCCCAATCAAACTCCGTCAGCTGTCCATCGGATCCCATCATGTCAATAGCCATCATATCAATCTCAGTCTGGGTCAGCTCTAAGAAATAAAAATAGAATAAAAATTTAAATGGCGACTGGTGGGAATGCTCCCCAGGGAGTGGAGAATGGGCATACATTGTGTGCGGGTAAGCCTGAATCTGATGACCTGGGTATAGTAATCATATTACTGTAGAGCGATTAGACACATCGTTAATGTATCGAGCGTTACATAAAAGCGGAATATTATTATTATTATTATAGCCAAAAAAAAAAAAATGACTAGTTATCTTCATTTCTCATGTTTTATCAACAATTTTGGTATCATTGTGGACACATGCAGGACATGAAGAAATTAAAAGGATCCTAAAATTGTAATAATTGATATCGTTTGTAAAGCTTTAACTCCATTTATCAAAATCAAATTCAACTCATTCTTCTTTTCTTATATACCTATACAATAGTATAATGGTAATAAACCAGTCCTGCTTTCATTTACAATTACAAAAGAAAATGTCTACCTTATACCTCTGTTTCAAATGTAGCAAATTGTCTACTCATTTGTTTGTCGCACCCAATTTGTTACATGTACATCACCCTATTACAGCAAAATGTAATTCAGGGAACCTTTCTTTCTAAACATGCTTACCTTCCACAGGCAGATCAGGCATATCTTCATCCAACAAGTCCTGCAAATAATGTGGCAATAAATAAACATGAGAAATGATAATATCATTCAATCATACTAACAAATAATATTAATCATTCAACTAATTTAGAGTAAATTTGATAGAGACATTTGAATAATTGTTTTTGCTGAAACATTAATTCATACAGACCTCCCTATATCCTTCCTTCTTTCATTTTCTGTGTATCTGGATGTATGTCTGCTCTCCTCTCCTCCTACCCTCTCCACCCCTCTTCTTTCTCAGTCTCTCCTCCCCCCCCCCCCCCCCCATAATTTTTTCCTCTCAATCCACCACCTCCCTTCTGTCTCTCTATCATCCAACATTGATATCAATATAAGCTGAACGACTGAGTGAATACAACTACAGCTTCAAATTTGAAGAATTCTGATAATTGGGTTAGTCTACTTACTGCAAATGTTGATGTATTCATGAGAAGCTTCTGATAACCTGACTGCTTCTCCTCGTGTCTCTTTCTTCTCTCTTCACTTAGCTCACCTTTATTCTGTTTCAAGAACACAAGTCAGAACACACTCGATAACATTGGTTTATCATAATGCATTATGATTTATCTGAGATATGTTGCATGTTCAAACACACTCAATAACTTTGGTGTATACATTACTGATGTTGTGTATGGTAATTCCATTTACCCGGTAAAACTCTCATGTTGTTGTCTTATTATTCATGTCGAGACAGCACACTAGTTACCATGCTCGTCATAAACCTACATCATTATTATAACAAAGTATTCCAATCACAGACAGCAATCGTGGCATTTTCAAATCCTCCTCACCACATAGTGATAGTGCTCTCTTGAAGAAAATGCATATCTTGTTTCAATTGACCATATGAGCTCCGGTAAATGCTGAACCTAACTGTCATTATTACAACTCAATTGAAACATGAATCAATTTCTGTCGAGGTAATTCCATTGCTTCTCTCACCTGTAGTGTTCTTCTGTTCTGTCTCTCCATATTCTGAAGCTCTTTATGCTGTCTCTCAAGGTACTTGGAGAGGGATGAATAGTGGTCCTTCAAGAGATTGCAGTAGGCTGTCTTGAGTTGGGTGGAGAAGACCTCGCTTGATACCAACTCAAGGTCATACTTCTGTGCTACGAGCCTGCAAAAATAATGAAGATACAAGTGAAATGTTGAATAGCTTTCCTATAGCCATGGTAGGTGCTGCTAAAAGAGCCATAAATAATAAATAAGTATAATTCAATAGGAAAATTGCACATTTGATAGCAATACAGTTCAGTCCAGTACCTGATTAAGCGTTTGATGAATTATTTTTGTGCCCAAGGAGTATCTTGCTGAATGAAAATATTTCTCTTGGTCTCAGTACCTAAGTTCCCCCTTCATTACTAATAATTAATCGAAGCAACAGTCATTGAATCAATCTTAGTGTGTTTATCCAATGGAAGACATTTGCTACAGACTTTTTTTAAGAGCTTAAAGGGATCGTTTAACAATGTTAAATCTGAGATGCACGGCCCTATGTGTTATCAGTGTCTGTGATATGGTGTAATATTGAAGCCAAAAAAAATCTTGTTTCAAAATGATCAAGAATTGCCTCAAAAAAGTAAAAATCTTTGAGTGACCGGTTTTACCATACTCGTTTTCCCCATAGACTGTAGTGTTATGAAAGCCGTTAGGCAAGCGCAAAATTTGGTTTCGATTTCCAATCATAAATATCTTGATAATCAGACAGGCTTGTAAAATTCATGGGGTTCCTGACTGACCTAAAGGTTTATAATTATCATTGCAGAATGAGCTAAATCCAGGATTTTGTTTCAGAATCTGAGACAAAGTTACCGGATCCCTTTAAAAAGAAACAGATAACGTCCATAGTATCCATACTTGTGCTTCCTAGGAATGATCCCTGCAAAATCTTCTCCACAATGCTTGGTAAAGCTGATGATGATGGAGATGTAATTATGGTTCTCCTTGTCCCCTTTCATGATAGCAGACAGCTGGTTATTGAGGAGAGGTAACCCTTCCTTCTCTGTGAAGACGCCATTCACTATCAGCTATATGTGGGGAAAATATGAAAGATCATCACTTCTTAAAGATAAAGGTGAGTTCTGGTAAAAAAAAGAAAATGAATTCTCACAGAATCAAACAAAACTTACACTGAATGTTCAAGATTACAAATCAATGTCATTTGTCAGACAATTTTGGTAGAAAATGTATACTGGCTGAGTAATGAGCATAGAAAGATAAGGAAATCAAGGTTAGTAGCCTGACACCATTTGTGTGGTCCCATATACATATTTCTGTGTACAGTGCTTGTTACTTTACCTGGGCCAAATTTATTATGATTTTGATGACATCAGAACTTTGAAGTACACACCAATACTTACATGCTATATGATCAACTTTTTCTGATCCATTCCACACCTTATCTTTCACAATGCAATCGGATGACCAGAACTCACCTTTATCTTTAACAATCAAAATTATACAAATCAGCACATCTTTGCTTGACTGAGTATTTCAACTATATAAATCTTAAAACTGCCAGCAAGATTGCATCTTTACCAAAAGCCTCTTATGCAAGAGCCATAACTTTTATTCTGTTTTTCTATGATTTCAACTTCATCTGCTCTTTAGAGATTTGATCAATACCATGAAAGTTGCTTACCTCAGCAAGGAAGCGCAGCTCAACTCTGATCTTGTTATCAAATATAATCTGTATGCACATCACAACAAGAAAACAGAAACAGAAAAGGATTATCTCAGTAATGTAGTTAAGAGATGCCCAACTTCAATAGAACAACAAAGATCGGCAATTTGATCATGACTAATACAAATAATAAAGAAATGTCTGATAACCTAATTATTCTAAATTGAATCTCTTATCATGAAATAATACCTATCCTCCTGGGCTACATCATGTGAGAGTCTAGACATTGATGAATAGGTGAATAAAAATAACCATGAGTTTAAACATGTACAGGCAACCAAAATATCATATCAAAACAAGTGCACTCTGAACTGTAACCCTTCAGACAAGTACAAGTGCGCCTAGTCAACAACTCAGTTAGAAAAACTACCCCTATATCCACATACACCCCTTGTTATACTATCCCTGTACTGAGGAGTAGTTGTTCTAGAATAATGATGAATATGATGCCTCGTGTGTGTGTGAGAAATTGGGTTTTTACAGACGCGTATCAATCAGATATGATTATTTACGTCTGGGGACCAACCTTTAACGTCACCATCCGAAAGACTCGACTCAGTTTCGAACCTGTGTCCTTGGCTGAATCAGTTTGTAACTTCCATTTTTAGCTGGATTACAGGCGCATGCCACAAGGCCCCGTTGAGTAATATGATTTTCATACCTGTTGTTTGCTATCCTTGTCCTCCTTTTTGCACGGAGCTGGGAGCGCCCTCTGTAGTCCCTGTAGCAGCTGGGAGGAAAAATCCCCATAGCGATTGAGAAAGAGAGAACACAGATGGACAGCACAACCAATGTCAGACATCTTCATCTTGGCTTCACTGAAGGCTATGGCAGCCTCTCCCACATACTTGGTCAGGTTGAGACCCTGAAACTCTTTGGTCAGGGAATCTTTCTGCTGCTCACTCAAGGTTTTCTGCAAGAATTTGAAGTAAACATGAAATGCAGTCAGTTAAATGGGAAACTTCCACTACTGGTAGCATTTCCACATATTATAGCTGCAATATCGGTAGATATCTCTAAAATTACGTGGAGTTATGAACAGGGTTAGTGAGAATTAACATGTATAATTCAAACTGTGCTTGATTCATTTCAAGTCAAACAGGCAAAATCAAATGTCTCCCGAACTGGCATTGTAAGTTAAGAAAGTAGTTGAGCAACAAAAAAGACTGATGCATACACTAACACAAATCAGAGAATACCAATTTTGAAGTGCTATACACTTTGCATAAACACAATTTGTTTGCAAATCTACACCAACAAGGCACCTCCGAGGTGAAATCCTCACCAGTTTTCGGATAAATGCTGTATTTTTCTTGAGACTGGAGTCCAGCTTCACAAAGAAATCTTCATCAGGTCTTTCTGATGCTGCTGCCAGATTCTTTGCTCGGAGAGTCTTCTTAGCTTGCTTTCGCTCCAGTGCCTCTACATGAGTATCCCTGGCATGTTTCTGAATAAAAATGAAGAATAAAACAGTTGTGCCACATTTTCTAAAGCCGTTTTTGTACACAATGCACATGGAAGTTACATGTTAGTTAATAGCTAACACATTTTAATATACCTTTATTTTCAAATGAAAATGATGCACATGCCAATACCATGACACATCCATTTAATGATCAAATCCATTAGGTCCAGTTGTCAACTACCCTATTAGATAACATCGATGAATCTCAAAACAGTTGAAATTGTAATCCCATTTGGAAAAACAGGTGATGACACTTACATGTACTTTTGATTTGTTAATAATAATAACTACAAAAAGCATTTGGTGCAATAATTAAACTCACCTCGTCGTCCTCTTCCTTCTTCTTTGCAGCTTCTATATCTAGTCGTTTCTGTACGAAAAAACATCAAAGACAATATGGTATTTAAACCTTTATGGCTGTAAATATTTATAAAAATTGAAAGTATGAGCAATAAGTCTCTAATTTCATAGATACATGTCACTTCTTATTTCTATAGAAGTAACTGTTGATGAGTAAACAAATCTGCTACTAATGATTATTTCATGCACTCGTCATTTTGTGCTGTCACCATCTAGCTAATATTTATCATACAAAAAGCACAGGCATAATTATATATATTTCAATTTTTTTTCTTCTTCTCCTCCCCCCCCCCCCCCCCCCCTTTTTTTTTGGTTGTTGTTGATCAGTCTGAGCAGTCTGTGTGGATTTAGTGAAATTCAGAATATTAGAGACAAAAATGCCAATTTCACTTTCATTACCTGCTCTTCTGCCTGCCTTTTCTTCTCCTCTTCCTGCTTTATTTTATCCTCTTCTTTCTTCTTTTCCTCCTCAATCTTCCGGGCTTCTTCGTCCTTCTTTCTTTTTTCCTCATCTTCCTTCATCCTCTCCTCCCTTCCCCTTGATTTGTCTTCTTCCCGTCTTCTTGATCCTCTTGAATCATTTTCTCTTCTGTAAAAGTGAAAAAAAGGGGGAAAGTTATTAATAAACTGTGGCAGAGATGGTTTGAAATATAAGCAGTTTTGCAGGATACAGATGCAGTATACAGAGTGAAAAATCATAGAGGAATGGAAAGAAAATAGAGATGAGATGGAAAGAGAGAAATAAAGACGGGAGAAGGGGAGTATGGGGGAGAGAAAGGGAAAGAGATAGATATATATTTCATTCTGAAAAAGATATAGAAGAGAGAAAATTAGACAATTAACAGTAACACCTTTCAAAATGATGCTCAGTGCAATGAGAACAATGACATATGAATAATTTTTTTGAGTAGCAAATTGATGTATGGTGAGGCATTACTTTAAATTGTACCCAAAATGGTGAATCTGGAAAAGTCATTTTTCACAGGAGAGGTACTTACCTTCTTTCAGATGTCTTGTCTTTGTACGGGTCTCCTCTTGGCTTGTCTCTCTCCCTTTCTCTCTCCCTGTCTCTGTCCCTGGTTCTCTGAACGCCTTTCTCGTTCCTCACATCTATTTCTTTCCCTCTCCTCTGTCCAGTCTGTCCTCCCTTCCTTTCATCATATCCGCCTTTCCCATCAGAAGCCCTTACTTCAACGGAACCTCTGCCAAATTTCTTCGGCTCCTCTTCCACCTTCTTACCAACTACTCTACTACCAGAACGTTGGGCGGAGTATGACTTTCCTCCACGTTCCTTGTTTGGAAGGTCAGTTTCCAATTGATCTTGACCACTGGGCATTTTCTCTGGTTTCTTAGGTTTATCTGTACTTTGCTTGTTTTCTTTGGCACTGTGTGTATCAGATGTTGAAGATTTCTTTTCATCTCCGTTGGCCTTGGTACCTGCATCCTGTTTTGCACTTTCTTTAATTTCTAGTGCTCCTTCAGATTTACATGGTTTGTCCTCTACTGCAGTTTTTTCTAATTTCTCATTTTCATCTGCAGGCTTAATGTCTTTGTCCTTTTCTACTGATATATCTTTTGAATCTCTTGGGACAGGAATGGGAATAGGAGCAACTGTTGCCTTAGGAGTCTCGTCTGATTGAGATTCATCCATCTTGTCCGTTTTCTTGATGCCTTCCTCAGGAGCTTGGTCTTCGCAATCCTTTGGCGCAGTCACCACATCTTCCCCGCTGCCCTTTGCAGCTTCAGCAGTGTTCTCATCTGTCACAGAATTTCCTGAACCTTGATCACTCCCTGGGCCCGTCTGTTCTGCCATCGCTGAGTTAATGTCTGGCTCTTCTTTGGCAGGGTCTTTTTGAGAATCTTCTGTAACCGCTTGAGACTGTTCATTCTCTGAGATGTCTTGGTTTAGAGTTGTTGTATCTTCATGCTTGATGGTCTGGCCTTCATCTGGAACAATGTCCTCCGATTGCTTTCCATCTGCAGGAACTTCTCCTTTCGGTAGATCCATAATTATATTCTCAAATCCATGCTGAAATAAACAAAGAACAATTGTAATGTTTACATTGGCATAATAATCACGGTATGTTGACAAAAGGCACATGCACTTTCCCATCAGAGTCATCAGGGCAAAGTTCATATTGATCAGATACAAACAAATCAATATTTGAATTTGTTTACTATAGTGTTTTGCTCAATGACCAAGCCATTTTTTTCTTTTTTTCTTGTTTTCATAAAATATAAATAGATCTCACTAAACCAATGACTTATGGCAGAGGAACCAACTTCACTTGTGATCAATATTAACTTCCTTTAGAATTCAAAATTTGTGTACCATGTTGTGAATGAGTTATCAAAAATTACATCAGTTTGGATGGGGAATATTCAAAATATAGTTGAATAAAATCAACATTTCATGCATCCTAACATTTTGTGAACTGGATAATGAAGGTCAAGAAAATTTTCATGGAGACAAACTTGAAAAGTTAATATTGGGAGATGTTTACAGCCACTGTTAGTATTATATTCAAAGGTCATTTCTAACATCTGGACGATTAGCAGCTAGCTGGCCCATGCAAAACAAAAGTTTAGCAAAGATATATATCGACAATACAATATTTTGCAGTGAATATCATACAAATATGAAAGTGTCTCTGATGGAAGCATCAACAAAACAAGTACGGTAATCAACTTGTGTACAAATGTGTACATTATGGTTCAACATAAAGGAAGTTGAAAATAATTTTATTTTACTGCTATTTAGGTGTCATCAATTGTCACTAAAGTACAGATTTTTAGTGAAATCATTTGAGTTTTGTACAATGATGTTTGAAATATTGAGAATTAGTATACAGCTTTAATTTTTTAATACACAGCCAGGATAGTAATGCAGCTATGTGTGTACAGCACTAGAGGTCAATACGCATTAGCATCGACTCTCTATGCTTTGCTGGAGTGCACATAGAACTTTAGCTTACATTTAGAGCATGCGCATTTACGTTCATCCGATCTCTGCGAATTGCAGCCTCATTGCAGCCACAATTGACGTCGACAAGGGCCCTCCTTATTTGCTATCACTGGCTGCCATTTGCTCAATGTTATAAGATATTGGTGCGAGGAGAAAGCTTGCAATTTTTTGTTTGATCCGATACAAAAATCATGATATTTCATCAAACCCTCCATTTGTTACAATTTTTTCAGCATCCTTAAAAGGTTAGTTAATTAACCCTTAATTAAGTCTTACATAAATTTTTTTAAAGTTTGAAAATTTTTCATTTTTGTCATCTTTTATTTTCAAATTTATTCTGAAATGTTTGTTGAAATTTCTATTTTATGTGTGTACCCTTTACTTCTTATTTATTATCATTTCTTGTTCAAATCATGAAGCAAATATTATTATTATTTAAACAAAAAAAGAATACCAGAAAAAAATCACGAATTGCCATGACAATATTCATTTAAATTTGTACTGTTTCGGAGGCAGTTATCGGCATAGCGAACCAGTTTTCGGCCGCATGTACAAAGTCAACAGGAAGCGCTGAACTCTAGCACTAGCAGGCGGAGCAGGTATCCCACGCCGGAGCTCCCCTTAGCTCGCCAGGCCGAAAACTAGTACTGCGGTAATCGGAAATTTGAATCTGAATTAGATAGAGATATTGTGTGTGCGTTGCGGTGTCCGGCTGCATTGATTTAATACATGCGATGAGATACTTTTGAGCTTGCGACCAGCACAAAATCGGGCTCTAAATCTGAAAAATACCTGAAATAAAGCTCATTTTATGGTACCTATATTTCTTACAGACTCTCGTAAGATACTCGATTTTTCAGATTCGGGTAGCCGATTACACTGCCGATTACATCGCTAAAATGTGATATTTTAGGATATATTTTTCATTGCAAATGTGGTTCTTCAGTGACACTGGCATGGTATGGTATGTGTGGGATATGTGTTATGCCATTATGCGATGCATTTTAAAGGGATTTTATCATGCATCCAACCAATCGGCCGAAAACTGAAGCTGGTCGATTACCCCCCCCCCCCCCCCCCCCTTTACTCTATTGACATTGCCATTGAACTTAAGTTGCGCTAGCAGCGCTAAGTTGCGGTTAGATTAAGTAGGCCCTCTCTCACTTAACTTCAAAGCTACTAAAGCGGATCAGCCAATGGGAGCGCGTAAACTCAGCGCTCAATGCGCAAAGTTCTATGTGAAGTGCACCCACACTGACCCTGTCAAATTCAAAATATTGCCCCGACATCCAATCCAAGCTTCCCCCCCCCCCCATCTACAAATTAATCCACCCTATCTGCACCTCCAGATCCAGTTAAAACTCAGACAAGTATTTTGGAGGACCAACCAACCAAGTATAACAAACACCATACCAAAGAGTACCACTTCCTCCTCCTATTATTGTTTTTTAAAATATGCCTATGGTCTACCACACACAAATAATCATACACGGGACTACTTACAACTTAAATGGCGAAGAAAACATCGAAAATATTACTTCATCATCGCAATTCGAATAGATCTTCATATACAAACTAGTACAAATGCAATGTGTATTATTCTGGGTACTGTAAATAATAAATCTCGTAACAAATCAAAATATAAAAGTCTTACAAATTCGAGGGACTCTCGCCAGTCTCGGCGAATACTCCACTGTTATGGTCAAAGGTCACACTTAACATCCGCCCGATGCTGCAGCTGGCGCGCGCAAAACAAAATTTCACAAACAGTGCCAAGCTTACAAGTGGCGGAGATATCTAGTAAAAAAGAGTAGATCTAGTAGAGGTCTAGATCTATAGACTTCTAGCCTAGGCTACGGTGCGTCCTGTGTGTCTGATTAATCACTCCAGTATATTTTAAGATATAATATAGGTCCACTAGTACTAGTTGAAGAGGCTGTGGATGTGTTTTTAGACTGAGCCGAGACTGAACAGTGCAGCTCTGCACAACATTGACATGATTGATGCCAAATCTAGATCAACGTAGCCACCAAACCAACTATTAACTGACACTGCACTGTCGACTGAGCTGAGTGATAGATACTGACAGTGATAGTGATACTGAGACTGATAGTGCATTGATGGTAAGCTCATACTTCATAGTCATAAAGAGATTTTATGAATTTTCTATTTATTGTACAAAAACTATTACTTTGTCTTTGCCGGTTAACGACAAGAAAAAGGATAAAGAAAACTCAAAATATACGAATGAATGAAGTGAAGTGAATGGCCGATTCCAGCTAGAACTTTAGAAGGCTAGCTAGAGCTGGAGGCAGAATACAACCAGTGGTAGAAGGGGCGCTGGTCCGAGAATGGGGATCGTCCGCATAAACGAGGATATCCTCGTTTACGCGGACAAAATGCTTCCTATAAAATAAGGATCGTCTGCGAAAATTTTCACAGAAGTTTTTTTTATGCGCTCTGCTGATTCCGAGTTCCCGATCGGCGCAATGGCGATGCAAAAAAAGGATTCCGCGCAATAAAATGCCCCCATTTCAGCGTCTACTTATGAGTTGTCCGTCTTCCCGAGGATTTATCGCTCTTAACTTGAAAGTCTCTGTGCAAAGTCAATGTAAAATGCATCAAGAAAATCATTGCAAAACCTGTTTTGATGATCAGAATCGTCAACGAAAATGCGGACAATCCTTGTTTTTGCAGACGCATATTTCCACGTTTACAAAGACGATCCTTATTCTCGGACCAGCGCCCCTACGGACAACAGAACAGAAATATATTATAATAAAAGTCGCATATAAGCAGCCAGCCAGCAATGGCAGCACACGATCGGATCTAATTAATTGTATATGTCTTTCCTATGTTAGGCTCTCTGCAAGACCATAATACAGTTGCTTTTGACTAACGTAACTGAACGGATCAGCGATTTTAGTAGTTTGTATCCCTTTTTTAACTCTTCTTCTTCATTATTCAGTGTGGTATTAATATTTTTGAGCAATAAATAGAAATTTGTAACATAAGTTGTAGTTGTAACGTTCAACTAGATCTTCTCCTTCTGCTCCTCCTTCATTTTCATCTTCTTCTTCCTCTTCCTGTATATTCTCCTCATTATTATTATAATTTATACTCACAGGTATTGATAGACAATGGCAGATGATGATTATGCAGATGATCTTGATGCTCTCACTTCACTCCTTGATGATGAAGATGATAAGAATCCATATGATAGTGGTGAACCTTTCTCAGTGAAGAGTCAACACTCACAGAAAGTGTCACAAGCAGTCAAGAAACATGTCACCAGTCAAGACAAGAAAAAGAGATCTGTTGGATCCAGTCAGAGCAGTGATGAAGAAAAGTCAAAACAACAGCTGATAGGTAAGTTATCTGTATCTTTATGCAGTTGGGAATTTAGATGCATTCTCTCTAGTTTTGGTGTAAAAAAAAGGCAAAATTATGCCATAGTAAAAAAAAAAAATATATAGAAAATATAAATCTTGATATAAATATAAATCCTAATGATTCTGTACATGTATGCTTAAATCTCTATGCATATGTTGCTGAGTCTTCATTTCCCACTATTACATTTTTTCTTCTATGTCTCTTTCTCTCTCCCCTTCTTATCTGTTCTTTTGTTTGCTTTCCTCTTCCTACTTTCCAATTCTCTCTCTCACTCTCTCCCTCTCTCACCTGTTTATTTCTCATTTTGCATGTCTTCCTTTTAGTACAAGGGGTAAAGTGATATAATTATTTGTGCATGTGTATATATTTTTTTCTACAGATGAACTGCAAAGGTTGCGAGAGCAAGTGGGTCAGATGCAGGGAGGTACACCCACTACCCCACAGAGCAGCCGTCCAAAGGAGCATTTTTCAGATTCACTGTTTGCAGACCAAACACCAAAGCAAAAGCAGAAGAAAGATTCATCAGCTCTTGCCAAGAAGGATGCTCATAGTACAAGTAAGTCTCTTTAAATATTTCCACATTTTCATCTCAAGCAAGCAATGTCCAATCAGCATTCATATCCATTATCCATTTTCAGCCAACAGAGTATATACCATACCAGACTTGTTTGCATAGTACTCATTGAATTGAAATCTGTAAGTCAGACATTGTTTTATTGAAAATGACCTGGGCCTTTATGTGAATCATAGATTATGTTACAGTTAAGATCTTAAAAGATGGATTTTCAAACTCAACAACCATACTCTCCAATACCAGAAGAGTCTTAGAGCTATGATTTTAAAGAGTCATAAGCTTGATTTTGTGATTTAGTTTGTCTTCGATGATTTTAATCAGAATGCCTCTCTTTGTTGTGGAGTTGTTGAAATTTTGTTGTACTTTTTATCTTTAGATTTATTAGATTACTGGTACTACAAATGTATATTACTTATGAATTATGTATGGAATGTGCTTTATCTGTTGTTTTAGATGGTGATGACGTAATTGATAATGATGAACTGACAGGCCTATTTGATGATGAGTTTGAGGATGAAGTTCAAGAGAAGAAAGATGACCCTAAAGCGACACCACATAAGGCGGAGTCACTCTTCAAGAAGAGCAATGTGCGTCATGCCCACACCCCTCAGACTACAACAGCTCCTCCCAAGAAAGGTTAGTATCTTCACTGCATTACCTCACCAAACCACAGCGCATCTCTGCATGTTTTAGGCTATTATCCTCCCAAATTCTTGTACATCAGGACAATATCTTTGATTAAATAGAATATATGTCACACGTAAGTACAATTGATGAATGGTGCACAGTTAGTTTATGAGATTGGCTGTTGTCGTTGAATTAGTATGTGCCGCCGTAAACGCGACTAGCTGGAATGCTCCCCAGGGAGTGGAGAATGTGCACTATAATGTGAAGACAAGTTATTAACTAGTTAGTTGAGCAGATTGTTACAATTAAGTTACAACTTCATTTTATTATACATATATTTTAATCTTGCAGTTACAGGTACAGCTTAGAAGTTAGAGTAAGATTGATATAGGCCTTCTGTTATCAATTTTACAGATACAGGTTACATGTAACAGTTACATTCTATATACGTAGTATAGTTTAGTTTGTTATACTCTTTAGTATTTGTACGATTTGTTGTTATTATACTCATCATGTTCATACTCAGCTCTTTTCCCTATCAGTATGTAACATGTTTTATGGACCTCTGCCTTGTGCAGCTGAGTCTGAAATAAAGTTCTGAATTGAATCCACTTTGGTCAGTCAATGGTAAAGCTCTATATCAGAAACTGTTATTAATAAAATTCCTAGAAATGGGTGCCTTTAGTTATGACTCATACAATTCATGATTACTGCCAAGAAAGATGTTCAATTTGCTCTCTCTCCCTCTCTTTCTCTCCTACTCTATATACAGTGTCTCCCTACAAGTGCAAATTATGTGACCAAACATTCTCCAATAAGCAAGCCATGACTGTGCATGAATTCAAGCACAAAGTATCCCGATATAGCTGTGAAGTTTGTGCAAAAAGCTTCACCAGCAAACTCCAACTGGAAACCCATCTCAGGACACACAAACCCTCGGGTATCCAACCCAAGTCCTCCAGTCCCCCTGAGCCCAGTAGTCAGGCACGGAGTAGTGTTGGGACTAGTGAGACTGTGAAAAACTCTGGTGGTGCCATGAGCAGAGGTAGCACTGGCGATGGAGGATCACGCAAGAGCATGCCACATCTTGGGTCAGGGTCAAAGCGGAAACCGATGAAGGAGGAAGAAGCGTGCGAGACCGAATACTTCTCAAGGATTAGAATCATGTAAGTTGTCTCTGCGAGCAAACTCCCACTCAAATTTTGTGTGAGGGGAATTTTGTTCCTTCAAGTGATTGTCTCTACCTATTTACCTATTATAATTATACGGTCACCTTTAAAAAATATTGGTAAACTTGCTCCATGATTCAAGACTTTTGTGAAGATTATGAAGTAAAGTTCTATTTCATTCAGGAATGCTTACATGAAATTTAGAGTATATCATGGGATGAAAAATGTAATTGCTCAAATTAAATTACTCACATATCATCAATATCTTGTCCTCAATGTTAATGGAGCAAAGCAGTACAAGTCTTTATGACTAAATGTCATTTGTGAGCAAAAGTGGAATAGCTAAATTTATAGAAGATAAAATAGTAATACCATTATGAACATTTGAAGCCTATCAATTATGAAAGCAAAAAGAAAATTTGTTTCCTGTTAATGTCTTTGTTGGTTACAAAAAGAAACTGAGGAGAAGTATACAAATTTCCAATTGGAATTTGAAGAAGAAGTTATAATCAATGTAAATTTCTATGATGTCTGAGCTGTCCTGTTTTATGTGGTTTGATGTCCAGAAATCCCCTGGTATCTTCAGCTACCATGAAGGAGAGGATGAAGGAACGTAAGATGATTCGAATGAGCATCTTAAATCACTACTCCAAGACAGGAGCGTTGGAAGGAGACTGGGTGACGATGGGTGTCCTTATACGCAAGATAATGAGAACAGATGCAAAGGTATAGCATGATGTTTATATTAAAGTTCCTTGGTGATTCAGAACTACTGGGCCCCATTTCACAAAACTTGTCATCAGTGACAAATGACAGTTTTTGTTATAAGCTAGTGAAATCCTTGCTTTTGATTGGTTATCAGCAGATTTGTCACTGATTTTTGTCTCGCCTGCGTAGCAAAAAGCGAGACAAACCGTATTTGCCGGCGTAAAGGCCGTAGTATTTTTGGAAAAGAAAATATCAAAAAGTCAGGATGCGGCCTTTACGACGAAAGAGTAATTTTTTTTTTTTTAAACCGAAGTCAAAACCAGCACGAATTTGCCCATATGGGACTACAAACAGTAAAATAACTATACCACTATGGTACAGGACATTTTCAAACATCTTACCGACAATTTTATCTTGCATTGTTGACATGAAGATGAAAATAACTTCCTAAAACAACATTTGCCGATATATATCTTGATCTAAGTTTGTGCCAATGCATTGCAAAAGTAAAGGAAGGGACCGTTTAACGGACCTGTCGCGAAGCATCCATCCGAAGTCGCCATTTTGTTTTTCCATTTCATGCCATTTCGCATTACACCGTACATTGTGGTAGGGGTATATCGGACACCAAATCTGCCTGCGATCACTTTTTTAGCTAAACTTCCGGTAAATTATAAGAATATTGATGAATTTGGTATCAGTTTGTAAACAAAAATAGTGTTTTAAGAGAAAATTATGATTATTTTTTTTTTTCCGTTTTTTATTTTTTCCTTTTTTTTGTTTTGTTTTGTTTTGTTTTTTTTGTTTTTTTTTGTTGGTTTTTTCCCCCTCTTTGAAATGTCAAAGTTGGGGTGCGGCCTATGCGGCAGTGCGGCCTTATCGCCGGCAAATACGGTAGGCGCTGCTTTTCCGGTGACAGCGGCGGCGGCGTCAACATCAAAACCTTAACCTAATGTTAAGTTTTTGAATATTTAGTATAATTTTGAAAGTATAATTTCTCATTCAATGAAACTTGGACTAAAGGGTTATCAAGTATTCCCAATCATGTGAGCAGAATTTCAGGTCACAAAATCAAGATCAAAGGTCATTTCAGGTCAACAGACTAATACTATGTAATGGCATCATCATCGAAAACTTAACCTTAGGTTAAGTTTTTGAATTTTTAATATAATTTTGAAAGTATAAGTTCTTATTCAATGAAACTTTCACTAAAGGGTTATCAAGTATCCCAATCATGTGAGTAGAATTTCAGGTCACTAAATTAAGGTCAAAGGTCATTTCAGGTCAGTAGGCCTATGTGAGGATTTTTTTTTTTAAATGTTATTTTTTCATATTCCATTAAAGTTATTAATCTTTGTACAAATTATAGTAAATAATTCTTCCGATGACTCTTGGTCAATATTCACTTCAAAATGCTGATTATATTTATAGGATTTCAATGGGGGGGGGGGGGGCGGGGCTGCTAATGGACCACTCTGCCTATGAATAATGTCCCAACCTTAATTTTTCATCATATTGCGTTTCCCTTGTTGTAATTTGTCATTAAAAAAAGGCTTTGATGTTTATCCCATGCATTCTTATGGCAAGAATCATAATGATGAGGAAATATTTTTGATCCTATTCATATATTGAAAGCAGCTTCGCTTGGTGAATTGCTTTTCATCCATGAACACCTTTTTTTTTAGAGGGAAATGTAAAACGTTTTAAGAAGGATTTTTACTTTGGCTTCAAAGGATAATACAATAAGTTAGACAATATATATACAGTGCGTCCCAGAAAAAACGAAACCGAGAAGTATCGATGTTTTATCATAACTTAATCACAACCATAATTAATGAATGATACATATTTGGAAAGCTTAGAGTCTCCTCTTTTAGTTGATGCTACTCAGATGATGCATATTTCACGCATGAGTGATTAAAAGCAATTTGAAGGAAGGAAATCAAAAAGACATTTGGCGGGCGGTATCTGAATTTCGAAGAAAAATTCACATTTCTAGAAAGTTGAGTTTCTGCCCTTTCATATGACACCTCTATCAGGAAAAATGAGCGAGCTGATTTGACAAAAGACTTAACTCTGTTTTGTTGACAATCAGCCATGCATGAAGACTCTAGTCTACAGCTGATTGTCAACGAAACGGAGTTAAGTCTTTTGTTAATTTCGTTTATTGATACGGCAGGCAGCCAGTGAAAACGAATTTGTTTAATAAAATTATGGAAATGCAAGCACTACTTTAAACAAACAGAACTTTGTCATTCCTCGCTCATTTTTCCTGATAGAGGTGTCATATGAAAGGGCAAAAACTCAACTTTCTAGAAATGTGAATTTTTCTTCGAAATTCAGATACCGCCCGCCAAATGTCTTTTTGGTTTTCTTCCTCCAAATTGCTTTTAATCACTCATGCGTGAAATATGCATCATCTGAGTAGCATCACATGAAAGAGGAGACTCTAAGCTTTCCAAATATGTATCATTCATTAATTATAGTTGTGATTAAGTTATGATAGAACATCGATACTTCTCGGTTTCGTTTTTTCTGGGACGCACTGTATATGCTACTAAAAAACACAATACATGGTGTCCTTAGTGAAAATGTTGCCACAACATTAATAAATAACAACATTATTGGATATCAATATTTTAACTTTCCTTTTTATATTTGGAATTTGATGTACAAAATTTCATTGGATAGATTGGTTTGAGTGGCATTTAGGTATTTAGCTATCCATTATTTTTGTTAAAAGTCAATGCTTAAACTGTTGGTTTCCTAGGGTAAGGCGTTCAGCATCTGGACCTTGAATGACCTCTCTAGTATGGATGAGAATGTGACCCTCTTCCTGTTTGGTCAGATCCATGACGAGCATTGGAAGACAGTTGAGGGCTCGGTGATTGGACTGCTCAATGCCTGCACCATGGAGAAAAGAGAGAATTCAAACTACAAGGTAGGTGTTTGCATAGTGACACGTGTTAGGTGACCATCTGAATAGCAATAATAATAATAATAATAATAGTGAACATTTATAATGCGCCATGTCTGTCAAAAATGACACTCCTGGCGCAGTTGTGTGGAAGTTGTATAATTGTGGGCAAGTAATTCAAGAAAGAAAGTAAAATACACATAATTTACAGTTTAACATACTTCAGGACATAATTTGCAATAATAGAATAATACAATACAAAGCATATTACAGTAATACAAGTTATATAAGGGTAGTACAATGTAAGACATAATTAAACAAACTAATATGTTGAGAACAGAAACGTTTTTAACAAGATCACAATTCATTCCCTTGAATATAATAATAATATTAATCTGGATTTATATAGAGCTCAATACAAAATACCGTCTCTAAGTGCTTTAAAGATATTATTATTACCCAGGTCATCAGATTCATTAACGCACAATGTGCACCATCTCCACTCCTAGGGGAGTATTCCTACCATATGGTCACCGTGAGGGCATATTGAAATTACTTAATAAGCAAAGGCTCATGTCATCCTACCCGGTCAACGTTTCTCTCCTTGGTATGGGTTGACAAATGTAGATCAATGCCTTGCCAAAGGACATTAGTGCTGTGTCAGGGATCAATCCAACGACCTTTGAATTTCAAGTCAAGTGCTTAAACCACTCAAACACAACACCTCCTAGTAGTGGATAGGGATTACCGTTGACTGAGAGACTGTATTTCTTCCGCTCCCCCCCCCCCCCCCCCCCGAGTGGTCCTTAAATACGGCTTTCATTGTTTATGTTTAATAGATGATTTACATGAAGATACTACATCATCATGCGAGTTCATGATGTAGCAATTATCGTAATGCACAATGTCACGTAGCAGGCACCTTCGTGGTAGATATAATTTCCATCAAAATCTCATCTCTGAACTTTTTCCTGCGGGCATCCAGCCTTTTTAAAATGTTGACAGGCAACATGAGGAGTGAATTTGAATTAAAGGATGAAAAAGGAAGATGTCAGTAACAATTTTTTTGTTATCGGTACTAGACTAGTAGTCATATCATTGAGATCCGTATAAAAAATGAGAACATTTCTACATTCCAACTCTCCTAGGATGCTAACAATGTGCAGCTCCGTGTGGACAACCCTCAGAAGATCCTTCTCATGGGCAAGTCTAAGGACTTTGGCAGATGCAAATCAATGAAGAATGATGGTCAGCCGTGCTCGCAAATTATCAACACGTAAGAAGTCATTCTAACGAGTCATTTTCCTATTGCAGCAATGACAATTTTACTTGATACAGACATGCCTTATACTAGCATTTTAACTAAATTCATAATAGGAATCCTATATACTCTACTCCAGTTTGATGTTTTGTATAAAGATCTTCATGAAAAAGAAGTGCACAAAATTTTGGTTTCAGGTAAATTATCTGACTCTATGATCTGGCTTTATGACACTGAAGAGCATACTATGTCCATCAGTCCATGGAGATGAGGTTTATAATATCCCTCATAAAATGTGATATCTTTCCAGACTGATTCTTATACAATTCGTGAATATAAACTCTTCTTAGTCAGCAAACAAGAATAGAAATGGAATGATTTCTAGTATAAAATAAATAAATTCTGTATGCTCATCTTTTTGTTTATTTTAAACAATCTTTTAAACTTGCTGTTGAGTGATATTTGTTTTCTTTTTCTTTTGCTGGTGTGTTCTCCTTGCTTTATATAGAAGCAAAGGTCAAGGCAAAAAACATAACTTTATAATAAACATTTAATGGGAATTCAGTTTGTACAAAGCCCTTTCGTTCTAGATTACACTGAAGGAAAATTTCTTTCTTCATCATTTCCGTTTATGTTTTACGCCCACAGGAGTGACTGCCAATACTGTGCATATCATGTCCAGGCTGAGTACAAGAAGGCAGGTTCTAAAAGAACAGACCTCAGCTCATCGTAAGTAATTACCTTTTGTTATTATCATTTTTAAAATTATTTTTATCATCTCCTTCAATCTTTAAAAAAAAATATCTTTGATATATCCTACATTAGCCTAGAGTAGACCTGTCACTGAATAGCATATTACAGTGTGTGTTTATAAATACAAATCTTTCTTTTGTCCACATTTACAGTCAATCAAATTTATTGAGCTACCGTAACGGGGTATGTCATGTCCTTTTGTTTCAGATACTCTGGTATAACCCCGAAATCCTTCATGAAGAAAATAAAACAAGATAATGTGTTTTATGGAGGACAGAGCATGAGCATGCCGAGGTAAGATTTATATCTATTCTGTTTTTCTCCAAGAATTTGTCTGTAGTAATAGTATTCACATTGAATTCATGTGATTATTACCTTGAAATTGTCTGGTCCCTTGTAAATGTCTTGTGAGTAAAGACTATAAATTCTAATGGATACGTACGACCCTAGATTGATATGTTGCCCATTATTAAAAGAATCGCTACTCTAAGGAGCAATACCCTCCTGGTCATGTTTGAAAACTTGCAAGAATGCAGCATATATATCCATCTCAACGGAAATAGATAATTTTGCCCCTTACGCTGACCACTCGATGAGTGAAAAGAATCAACCTCAATATTCAAATATTGTTATTATGTAAAAAACCTCTTTGATATATTCAATTTTAATTCACATTACAATTCCAATGCTGAGCAAACTTTAGATCATACTGATGTTCCCCTTAAGTATTATCGATGTAAAGTAGGAACATATTCTGATTTTTCAGATATATTACTATACAAATTTAAACACCTTTTCTCTTGTTCAATATCTTCCTCCTTTCTATCCACCCATTTGTCTATCTCCCTCTACCTTACATATTTGTGATACCCTGTAGCATGTGTGTCGTTGGTGGAGGGGTGAAGTCTCAGTCTAAGATCTCTAGTTTCAAGTCTAGCAAGCTGGACCTGAAGAGCCTTGGAGTGAAGGGTGCAGAGACCGTCATGGAGGAGGCCAAGACCAGTGTCCTGACCCTACTGGGCAAGGGTCAGAAGGAGGAAGACATGCTGGTCAAGGTGTCAGGAGCTACCAAACAATTGTGAGTCAAATTAAAACTTTGAGCTGAAAATACATAGACGACCTCCCCTCCGCCTTCTCCCCTGAAAGGAGAAGTTAGTTACAAAAAAGTGAAAGAAATCACTCGAAGATTGTCACAAAAGTGTCACATGTGAAGGACTCGTGTCAATTCTGTGGGACCCATAATTCATCACAATGTTGATTTTTATTTTAAACTTCACATTACAAGTAATTCACATATTTCTTTAAGAAATAAAAACGTCTTGTTCTATTTGATTATGAAATGTAAACACTTAAGTATTTATCAGAATTATGTATTAATTATATTGCCCTTTTTATATTTGGTGATTATATTCATATTCACACAAGCTGGTTTCATATATCTAGTCCTAATTTTAATTTTGTTGACTTATGATTACATTCTTGTTTTGTTCATTCAGTACAAACTTGCTGCAAGCACCCTCTCCAGGAGCCCAGAATTTTGTGAGACACATGGTTAAAGTAGAGAAAAGTAAGTGATTCCCATGATCATGGTATCTTTTAACTAATTGAGTACTAAGCCCAAGAAAACTTGTACTGGGGTCTACGTAAAATCATATCCAATATGTTAAGATCGGAAGTATTATTCTAAAGAGGTTTGCAATTGCTTTTAGGTTTCAGGCATATGTTGCTGTTTCTTGCAATTTTGCATCATCTATCTTAAATTTTAGATGGTGACGTCAAAAAATAATAAAAGGGACAACAATCTGCCTATTGAATGATCTTAAAATTGATCAGATTGAGTAGAGTGCATGCAATTTTGCATACATACACATAACGACCCTACTATATTACATTTTATTTTTTATCAGTTGTTACTATTGAAGAAGTCATAAATTCTTATTATTCTGTTTTTCAGCAAAGAAAAATGTTTCCACCATCTCTGCTGACAACCTCCTGAAGCAACACAAGCAAGAAATGGCTTCCAAGAAGGCTGCTAGGGCCCACACTCTTGGCAAGCCTTCTTCATCATCCTCATCCTCATCCTCATCCTCAACACTGACCGAGAGTACCAGATTCAACGCTGCCACTCCACCGATCAATGCTGCACCCATGTTAGGGCGGGGTTGGAGTGAGGAAGGGGATATTGATCTCGGGGCAAGTCCAGTCAGGGCTACCCCACCCCGCGGCAAGAAAAGGCCGGGTGCATCTACCTTGATCGCTAAACAGAGAGCACTAGACGTAATCAACAAGAAGGGAGGGATTGCAAAAGAGGATCCCAACGCGGTGGGGATCAGAAAGAAGATGGATCAACGGAAGAAGGAAGCAGTGAAAAGGAGAGTGGAGGAAAATTGGAGGAAAGATGAGCATGATGATGCTGGTAAATGTCATTCGTATTTGTTTGTACTAGATGTATCATGTGGGCATCTGTAGTAAGCTTGGAATGGCAACATGATATGTGTATGTCCCCATATAACTTTTTGTTGTTGTCCTTGAGGAAAGAATTGATTGAAATACATGATCCAGATTATATTTTTGTCTTAAATATATCTAAGAGCATACTTCGTCATTTGCTGAGAACTTGAGAGATATCAACATGTATGACTAAAGATTTACTGTTAATTGCTTGAATTTTCTGCCCTTCCTTTCATGAAAGTTTTTAGTAGGAAAGGCATTTGTATTACTTTGTTCTCTCTTTCTCTCTCTCTCTCTCTCTCTCTATCTCTCTCTCTCTTTCTACTTTTCTCTTTTCTCTCTCTCTCTCACTCTCCTTTTTCTTTCTCTCTCTCTCTCTGTCTCTCTCCCTTTCTGTCTCACTAGTCTCATTCCCTTCCTCTTCCTCGATATAGCCCAAAGTAGATAAAAGTAAGGAGAATTTCTATGATTAATGGTATGGACTAAATATTTATTGTTTTATCCCATTTTCAGAGGCGGACAGCTCCACCGCTCCTAGAGCTGCCAAGAAGAGGAAGACTTTCTTGGGTCAAGATGTCCAGATGAGCAAAGATGAGATGGATAAGATCCTTAATGCAAAGTCCAGCCATGCTGGACTACTTGCTGAGGTAAGAAAGAAGGTCCACGCTGCTCAAAGAAAAAGATGAACATGTTTCTAATTCTGTCGTAAACATATCTTATTGTTTTAAAACAGGAATATTTGAGATATTTATAAACCTAATGGTTCGATTGAGGGTGATGAATGAACTTTTGATATTTATGTCTCTTTCTCATTATGGTAGATATTCTCATAATTTTAATAGCCATTCTAGCTCGTTTGCAGAGGCAGTGGGGACTCATTGTAGCTTGATTAAAATTTGTCTTGCTATTTTGAAATTGAATAGCTTTATTTTAATAGTTCTGTATCAACCTGATTGTTACTGGGTTTTGCTTTAGATAAATGATTGTATCTTCATTTTGCTAAAGAAACATATTGAGAGAATTCAGCCTTCACCAATGTTCTTCAGCTGAATTTCAGGACATGTGTACAAATGAAATAAGCTTCTGCCACATGGTTCTCTGGTTCTGTCCTTCGGATATCTTTGATTTGCTTTAATTTGTCAGTATTCCAGTATTTGACATATGCAAGATTGATAAGATACTCTCTCTCTCTGTGGATTCAATGAAGTTAACATCTGTTATCGTTTTATCTTTATATTTCAGTATGAAGCGGAGCTGATGGAGCGATACTTCAAGGAGATGGAGAAGAAGGAGGGAATTGAGAACAAGCTGGATTCTGTCAGAGAGTTGAAACGCAAAGTGGTCTCCTGCAAAGAGGTTAGATATCAATTAGATATTATTTGCCGGCGTAAAGGCCGCAGTATTTTTGGAAGAGAAAATATCAAAAAGTCGGGGTGCGGCGTATACGCCGAAACAGTAAATATTGCAAGTCAAAACAGCACGTCCATTATTTGTAGGCAACTTCATACAAAAAAATATATTAACAAAATTGACTTGAAAACACATCGGACAAGATCTAGTCTGAACCACGTCAGCAGCAAATTTGAAGAAGTTATCTTTTTAATCGTTGTGCAACCAAAGAAATAAGAAGAAAACTGACCAGAAACTCGTACTAAAAATCGTACTTGTAAAAATGTCCTTGGCTTAGACAGCGCATGGCCCGGTAACCAAAATCATACCTCACTCACACACTCTGTGGTGGGGAGCTACCGGGCTCGGAGTTGCAACAAATCCAACGCAGCTTCGGAGATTCACAGCGCGCAATCGTCGGTGTTCTTAACTTTTCAGTAAGATAATTCTGAATTATAATTGAGACTATCTAATTAATTAAAGCGACAAACTAACCTCGGTAGATCTCTAATAACAATACAAAAGCTTGTTTATTTTCTCCATTTGGCGGTACGATAGGGGTAAGACCGGATAACATTATGGCCACAGCTTGGTTATGGCAGGCCATTCATGTTTCTGTATGCATGCGAAGCGCCCTCTAGTGTCCAATGAATGTGCTAATCTGCCTAAAAATCGATGAAGATTTGCTAAATTACGATCATTTTTAAGGTAAACTTCCTGTAAATTTATAAAATGATTGATAATTTTGGTATTAGTTTGTAGGAAAAATAAAGTTCTACAAGAAAATTATGATTATTTTCTTTGGTCCGTTTTTTTTTTTTCCTTTTTTTTTTTTTTTTTTTTTTTTTTTCTCTCTACGAAATATCAAAGTTGGGGGTGCGGCCTATGCGGCGGTGCGGCCTTTACGCCGGCAAATACGGTATAACACTGAGTGATGAATTAGTTGGGATTTACACCTGTGATGACGATGGCCATGTGGCAGTGTTGGGCAGGGAAAGATGACCTAATGATGAATGCCTTTGTAATATATATATATATGTAATCTCAATGTGTTTTATCAAAGTGTGCTGAAATGGAGCAGTATTTGTTTATGTGTATGTAGTGCAGAATGATTTCAAAAGCTGTTTTTGATATGTAATCAAATGATTTTAGTAAATTTTATATAAACATGCATTGCTGTTCAAAAGATCAAAGTGAACTCTCTCTAGCCGAATTTAAACAATATCATGTTTGCATTACCATTCTGCCACCATCTCTTTATATAATAAGTGGTAGAAATTGTGATACATCCGATTATCATGTGAAGATATGATCTCTTCAGGAGCCATCATTTTTTTCTTCATTCAGCATCTCTAAATATCCTATGCAGATTTGCAACCTTCGTAAAGTTTAAGTTGATCATTCACACTGCTTATTATTATATTAGTTGTTTTAAATCGTTTCAAGAGTTTTTTGCCTTGATCCGACTGAATTTGCAACATTTCTTTTTCCCCATTTCTGCAGTGCTCTTTCACATGGTTCTTCCCATCTGATCTGTGCAAGAAAGAAGGCCACTCACTCAACTGGCATGAGGCCAAGCAGAGGTTCTTCAATTGCAAAGACTGCAATTCTAGGACGATCGCTTTTGACAGGCTACCAACTAGAGCTTGCAGGTAGAGATTTTACATTATATATAAATTTAATTTAAAGCATTCATAGCCAGTAATGCGTGTACATTGATTTTACCCCAGCTGTCTTGTCATTGTGTAAGAATATTGCAAAATGCAATCTAATTGAAGTCAGTTGTTATGGATGAAATGAAACCTTTAATAGAGGAAGTGATAAACTCACCCGGATGCTGCATGTTAACGTACAACACTAGGGTTCTTGGAGGCAACAATTCTACTTTTTGCACCATTTTTTTGTGCAATTGATATAGCATTAGCAAACTGTGTGACTCTAAGCTAACAGGCCTTACCTTTTCTTAATAGTAAAGAAGGTTGCATATTTCAAAACTCTTGCAAGTCACAATGTGATCTCTTTCTTTTTTTTCCCTGTATTTTGTCTGTTCACAATCTATGTTGGTGGTGTGTTCTCAACTTTTTGGATCACCTTGTACAGGGAGCTTACGATCAGATCCATACCACCCTACTCATATCTCAAAATACTTCAGTTAGAGTCAGTAAGGTGTTGACTTTTGTGTTAAGTGATATGAGCTTACACTCTTCTGTCTTTGAGCATATGACTTTTTTTATGTTTGCCTGCAACCAAAATGAACTCTTCTCTCACCCGTCTCTTCAATTTCAGATCTTGTGGCAGTACCAGCTTTGAGAGGACTAGCATGCTAAAGGTAAGTCTGATTTTCAAGGCCTTCATTTTCTTAATGGCTATAATCCTTTGCGACTGTAAGAAGAGGAGGGGCATATGCGATAGTACAAAGCTGGAAATAAGTCTGTTATTGTTTTGGGGACCATATAGGAGTACAAAGTGTCGGACGAGAAGGAGTGACACTGATGCAGTTCATGTCATGGAAAAGATTTTGTTTGTTTTCTTGTTGTTGATACACATCTACAGAATGTACATTTCTGAAAATCCTTTAAGGGTGGACAGAAATGAAGTATTCAAATCACAAATGAGAAAATATAAACCAGTATGATTTGTTTTTCATCTCCATATAACAGCTAGTTAAGATTGTATCTAGACATTAATAGTGTTTCTAGACCTTAAATTGATTAATATCAAAAGAAATGTCGATGGAAGGGGGGGGGGGGGGGGGGGGTCTGTGTGTATCCATTTGTAAAGCACCTGAAATCAAACCATTTCATAATAGTGACAGTACGAGTTGAATGAGTCGAGAAAGGAGAGTCGTTTCTTTGCACATAAAAACATTTAATGACTAAACAAATACCACTGTGGCAACAAATGACATACAGTGTGCAAGAATAATTTGAAAACACAGAAAATAACAAATTTTCACAAAACATGTAAAGAACACTACCCTTCATATCAACAAAGCTTGCAAGAAAAATATATTAAAGTCACATTCAATAGCATGTGAATACTCTTTGTATAACCATGTTTGTCATGATAAACCAGTTTAACAAAATGTTAACAATCATGACATGGTGTCAAAATTATATCACAAATTGCTGTCATTTCCCCCCCCCCCCCCCCCCCCCCCCAACATGTAGATAAGAAGAGAACGGTTCACACTCAAGATATTTAAAAGATTAATGCTTGTCACCCTTTTGATGTTTCCTTTAAAACAGAATTACATCAAAGCTCTCATCTGGCTCACAAATAAAGAATATCTTTTTGTCAAGATTCTCTCTAGCTCTTGAATGTCTAATATCATTTCACAATTACATATCGATGTGCTGATTTATACAAATTCGTCAAAATATATCCAGCGTTATATCTACAAGCGACCCGATGGAAAGCTGTGAATTACATGTAAACAATTTTTTGGCACACATAAACTTGGATGCTACTTGCAATTATATACAATCATTTTGTACCAAGATATCCCCAAACAATAAGCCCCCCATGTTGTCTACTTTGCAAAAATGCAAGGTAGAAGCTCACAAAAAACATAACACAATACACAGTTGTAATAATTAGTATAATGATAAACTTAAACTTTGGCAAGGTAAGTTACATCACAGAGAAAATGTACATATTGCATTTTGCCAAGAAATAAAAAGTTTGCTCGAGCTGATTTTATAAATGATTTCAGTTACAATTTCAGATATTTTATCAAAGAAATGTATTGAGCTTCCAATTCACCATTTCTCCTTTCTTTTCCATTACTATAGGAGAGGAAAGGACCAAAGATTGGAGGAGAAACCCTACTTGTTCGAGGAACGGAAGAAAAATACCTGTAACCACAAATCAATGGCATTTCAATCTACAATATTTCCTGGGAAAGATTATAAACAAAGTCATCGTGAATTCGTGATCCTACTACAAGGTTAGGCACAGCTTATACATTGAATGCAACCTATCCATTACCTATCCAGGATCCACCTTTCTCTCAACACGCTAGTACCCTTTGTCTCATCAAGATGATATACTTACATTGTAACTTTGATGTCTGGCATACATACATCTAAACCAAGTATGGTGTTAGATAATATATGGTATGATACTTTGAATATAAAGTTTATAAATATAGAAAAATTAGAGGCAAAATATATACAAACTTTTGTGTGCATGACACATTCTAGAATTTTGCAAGAGGTTCAGATTCGTGAAAAGCTTCATGCCTTGAAATAGTTAAATCACGGTTGACACACCACCAAATTTTCCTGTTGCAAAGATTTCTGTTTTTGAAAGTTATATGCTTGTACTATGAGTTGATGCCAAGCAAGTGTAAAGAGATTTTGTTTATACCACAACTATAACAGTACCTTGTTTGATAAGCTTGAACAAAAAATTTATTGAGATTACTGTGACCTTCCTCGCATTTCTTGCCAGGAAAAAGCAGTAAATTTACCAATAATAAATTTAGCATTACATAAACGCAGTTACTTTGTCTACCACTAAGAAACATTAATCAATATCGAAACACAGACTGATTTGTGCAGTGCTACATTTTCCAATCCCTCTCTTTCAATATAACTTCCCATAAAATTGAATGTACCGATCTATTGAATAGATTGGGAAGAACCATTATTTTGTGATAGCTCTTGGTGTGGCCCAGGTGATAATGAAAATTATATTTATCTACATCATGTAATGCTTAATATGTCTCTTATTAAAAGTCTTTACAGATGCTGAAAACTGATTTAGATTTTTGCCCTGTACCACATGTATTTCTTTGTAAAAAAAAAAAAGTAGAATTTTTTGGGGGGGATTTAAATTCCTTGAATTGTTGATTTGAAATGTCTTTAAGTGCCTCCTCATTCCCATACATGTATAAACTAAACAGGAGCACTGTGTCTTAAGAAAAGACTCTATTCCACGCTTCATTGCTTATACAACATGTGTTCAAGTTCAAGAATGATTATTTACGTCATTACTTGATGAAGCATGACATCACTTCATTACAATGCTTTAAAAATTTCCTATATCCTATCAAATTTATCAATATAAAATATTTTTGAAGGTACAATTTTGAAAATTGAATGTAGAACTCTTTATTCTCAAATCATATTTGTGCTTTATGAGCATGTTTATCCATGAACATTTTTTCTCTTCTTGGTAGATGTCACATGATGTGCATTAATGAATAAATAGAAATCATGTTTGATTTTTGGTAGAAATTCTGAGTGAAATTGAGCTTTATTTATATCTGTACTTTTCCCTTTCCATCCCGATTAGTATCTCTGATATCACACTTGTTGAAAAGAGAATAAACTCCATTACTTCATAATGCAACCATGTGAGGCAAGATTGTTTAATAAGTATTAAACAAAAGCAAAATATTGTAGCTGCCAACTTAATTTTACACATTTAGTATATCGTGTATACTTAGTACATACGCCCTTCTGGCTCTGAACAGACGATTATGTCTTCTTCTTTTCTTCAAAAGTCACTAACTATGCGTAGCAAGATTCTCAAAATATATCATTTAGAAATGCAATAAACAATGTTGGAAAATTCATAGATTGGCAGAATTTGACATTTTCTTCTAAAATCCAGGTTGAAAAATGCAATATTGTAGATTCTGTTATTAAATAATTGTAGCATTTGTATAAAGGTAGGTGTCTTGAGGGTAAAAAGCACCATTTTTATAATAAAAGTTAGCTGTATTAATAAGAATACCGGTAACTCATTTACAGGTGGCAAGAATAGAACCAAAACATTTTTGGCCAGCTTTCAATGCTGTAGATGTTGAAAATCTATAATAACAATGTAAAATGCATAATTTAGAATTCACAAAGGTGCAATTAATGTTGAATACTTGCACTTGAAAATCTAGTGAGGGAGAAATGTAATATTGGATACGGGTGAACAACAAAGCTATTTACTTCATCTCTTGCAATTTATATTTTGTATTTCAACTGTAGCAAGTTAAATTTGATACAAACATTCAAATTCAAATCCAAAATTAAAGAAAACTATCAAGCTGAATATAAAATAGTACAATGTGCACAGGTGGACATCCCCATTTCTATCCGCACACTTTCAGTATTGGACCTTCTGCTTCACAAAATTGACATAACATGGTTGTAATATTGTGGCTACATAATACTTCAAGTGCATATTTTGGCAATTTTTTTTAAACACAAAAGAGGTGCAATAAAGTCAGTACAAAGGCTATTAATTATATGCTCTTTTAATAATTCCCATTTCGAATGGATTTTGACTTTCTATAGCATGACTAAGAACATGGCTACAAATCAAAAATTCAAATTGTGATTGTCCTCGACCATTGTGGAAAAAATGTGCTATTTCTTGAATGTTTGTTTTTCTCATGATTTTTTTTATGATGAAACCCCAAAATAGTTGCCTTGCAATTAATACGCATTCATGTTTACCAAATATATGAACAAGTTAAGAAAAGAGAGGTATTCTATTAACAGATTGGCCCAATAAGCAATACCCAAGTTCAATAGAAAATTATAGTACAACGGTCATTTTGGTAAATGAAACTGAAAGATATTTAGTGCAGTCAAAAAGCTACTTTGTTTACAGAAAATTGCATTTAACCACATAACAACATAACAAATGTGCAGAACACTGTGCTTGATTCAGTTTAGCATCCTCTCCTCATTAGCAAAACATTTTCAACCATTATATCTACACTAACTCCACTTTTAATACCTACATGTAGTTCAGTTCACAATTCTACACACACTGTTTACAATATCACTTATATAATAGCCATCCACAAGGTGATAGATCAATTGTGCAGTGCAGCTTTCTACAGATAATTCACGAGATACACAATCGTTTTCAACATCCACACAAATCTACAGTCCTTGCACAATAGCAGTTTCAAAATTGGCACTTTCTTGATTTGTTGGGCAAACATTTGACTTAAATGTCTTCAGAAATCAAATACTGATATCAACTTGAGGTTCAGCATTGCTTAATTTTGGCAATCCCTATTTCACAAATTAATTGTATTTCACTTTCTAATTTAACAACTGAAGTTTATTTGTAAAGGCAATCAATTCACAAAAACATTTTGATCTCCCCTAAGGCAAGTTTTTTTTTTCTTGCAATTATCCTTCTTCAAGTGAAACTTATCCTCTTAACAAAGAAAATCTACAGATTGAGCTGTTTATAAATTGAACACTATATGTCTGAATGCTACAAAACGAACAACTAAACATAAAGAACTACCAGGCTGCACTTTCTGGCAAGATAGTTGTGGAATGCATTGTTTATTTACATCTTTTAATAATTTCATACCAATCTCCTATTGTTATCCCAACACATAAATGTGCATCTTGTCACTAAACTTGTGATTATATTAAACAGCCATCACATCTAATGTTGCATACTTTAAATCCACTGAAGTGTGTTTATTACAATTTGCAAAGATGCTCAAAGTGAATACACATTAATCATTACAATCGCTGAGCATCTCAAGTTAGCTACGAAGTGTCAATTCATCCTTCTGAGTTGCCCACACTGCATGCCAATGCCCTAGAGCTCTTTACACAATGTCCTAACAGGCACAAAAACAACCCTACTGTGGAATGAAAATTTCATGAATTTGTTGATTCATAATTTTACATTGCCCCATGGCATGTCAATTTTCCCAGGGACCTGTTTCACAAAGCCTTTTTTCAGTGACAAATGACAAAAAAATCAGTGAGAAATCTGTTGATAACCAATCAGAAGTAAGGATTTCAGTAGCTTATAACAAAAACTGTCAGTTGTCACTGATGACAAGTTTGTGAAACGCCCCCCATGACTCCTCGCAAACTATCCCGTACAGGCACAGAATCAACCCTTCTGTTGAACATTGGAATGAAACTTTCGTGAACGGCATTGCCACTGCCTTATGCTTCGTCTCTGACCTTCTCGAAGGTACTGGCTACCTGCAGGAGCAAGACCTCTTCGAAGACCCGTCCGGTCAAGAGAAGACCCACAGGTTGGGTGTCCAGGTATCCTGCATTGATGGTCAGTGAGGGATGACCGGTCAGGTTGGCAGCCATCGTGTTGGAGTTCATGTTGGTCGACAGTTCAAGGAATTCTGAAATTTGAAAGAACAGGATATAAATTGGAAATGATTTTATTTTGCCTAAACTTTTATACATTTGCCAGCTGTTATACCGGTAGTTTCCACAGAGGAACATTCAAACATGAACAGTTACCGGTTTCCATAGGCACACGTTGCCTTTCTATAAAAAAATCATGTGCATGAAATTATCTTTTGTTTAAACTGTTACGTTTACTAAAATTACACTGTGTACACAAAATTTAGGACAGTGTAAGCACATACTATTAAAGAGCAGACAACTATATACAAGACAACCCCATTCCAGCTGTTTTGGAAATTCATTTGGATATCCAACTAAACTTGCCTTAGCTACATGCAAGTCATATAGCCAAGAGTCTATATTTCAAGCCATACAAGGTTTACTCGGCAAATATTAATGCCTATATTCAGAGGAAACAGATTGCAATACAGATACAAATGATAAGATTTCAGTTTCTATAAAAGGATGTGAAACCTGCTCGTGAAGTGAAACTAAATTTCTACAGGGATGCCAGTTTTCAGGCAATAGCCTGAATTCAGGCCCTGGCATGTTATTTTAAGACCATAGTTTAGGCTTTTTAGTGTACAAAATAGCTCATTCTACGTGATTTTCAGGCCCTCTGACCAATTCTTACTGGCATCCCTGTTTCTAGATTAGACTGCATTTTAACACAATGGCCATACCCTCATGAGAATAGCCATCTGGCAGACTTAGATACTTACATATAACTTCATTTTCCTTTCCACGTCAGGAAATTTCTATGAAGTAGAAAAGCAAAGTGCTGACACTAACAAACAAGGGAAACGCTCTCGGCGGTCTCGCCTGCATAACGCAATTCAATATGATAAACCAGAACGTCAATGACGTAGTGCTCATCCGCATCTCGCAACAACAAATATCGTGGTACACTTTTGGACTGGTCAAAAAATAAAAATTTGATGCCCTGGAAGGGACATAATTTCATTTCATTTGCATAAAGTACCATAAATAATCAATGGAGCAAAATCTCAAAATTCTGTGTAGAAGTTTAGTGTTCCAAATTTAGCTCTACCAGATAAGGCAAACCAAATCAAAATCGGTCAAGAAATGAGGGAGAAGAAGCAATTTTTGTTATTTTTGGAATAAATTTGCATAAATTACCATTATTAATTAATGGAGAACAATTTCAAAATTTCGGTGTAGAAGTTTAGTGTACCAAAGTTAGCTCTACCAGATAAAGCAAACCAAATCAAAATCAGTCGAGAAATGAAGGAGAAGCATTTTTTGTGATTTCAAATAAATTTGCATAAATTAGCATAGATAATGAAATTTACGATTCTGTGTAGAACTTTTAAATCCCCCTCCTAGCCCTATCATATGAAACAATCAGAATCAAAATCGGTTGAAAAATAACGAAGAAGAAGCATTTTGAAAATCTTGATGATGATGCCACAACATAGTCCAAGTCTGTTGACCTGAAATGACCTTTGACCTTGACTTTGTGATCTGAAATTCTACTCACATGATTGGGGATACTTGATTACCCTATAGTCCAAGTTTCATTGACTCAGAACTTATACTTTAAAAATTATATCAAAAATTCAAAAACTTAACCTTAGGTTAAGTTTTCGATGATGATGCTACAACATAGTCCAAGTCTGTTGACCTGAAATGACCTTTGACCTTGACTTTGTGATCTGAAATTCTACTCACATGATTGGGGATACTTGATTACCCTATAGTCCAAGTTTCATTGACTAAGAACCTATACTTTAAAAATTATATCAAAAATTCAAAAACTTAACCTTAGGTTAAGTTTTTGATGTTGACGCCGTCGCCGTCGCCGCCGTCGCCGTCACCGGAAAAGCGGCGCCTATGTCTCGCTTTTTGCTACGCAGGCGAGACAAAAACTGGCACACAAATACACTAGGAATAACTCTGATCAGGTAACATCTAGTCCAGAATGTATGACAGCAGTAAAATGCTTATGACTCACTTGACAAATTGCAATTCTTTTTGGGTAGGTCGCTGGCGGTGAATGGGACGGTTGGCATGGCAATGACATCGTAATCTTTGTAAACATCGTCGTAAGCCTGGGTGAGAAGAAGGCGGATGTTCTGGCCCTTGCCATAGACCTGGCTCTGGTAGTTGGTCTTCATGTATTGCCCCATTAACATTGCAATCTGTAATGAAATTCATACAAGACATTGGGAAAATGTAACGAAAAAACAAGGGGTAACACCATTTAAAAAGTGCCACATATTACAGACTTTGGCTTATGGCACGATATATATATATATATATATATATTTTGTTGTTAATTAAATTAAAAAACAAATCAGCACTAAGCCACATGACTATAAGTTTTTAACAACCAAATGGCTAATATTCCATGTCCTGAATAAACAATGAAATAACTTGTGTGCTTGCATTTACATATGCATCTTCTTTCATACCTGATAAACATTCTCTTCACCAACATTCACTCCATCACATCCTTGCTTTATTCATATATACTTCGGGAAGTGATCAAATGCAGTCTAAAGAATAGCGAAATCAGTGCATATATACCTACACAATGCGACCAAATTTAATGGATGACCAACGACTGCAATAAGTACATTATATTAGGATCGATCTACAAGATCAATGTATATATGATCCTGCATCACACAAACAAACTAGACAAGGACAGCTGTGCACATGAACATAAATTGAGTGATGTAATTAGATAAAAAGGTACCTTCTGTGAATGGTTGAGGTCGTTGACCCTTGCCTTGAGTGACTTGCCAGCTGAGCTCATCATACTGGTAGGATAGAAGCCACGGTACCCTGTCCCAACACCTACAAAACACAAATGTTTGTTTTTGGTAATATATAGGACATCAGATGACCGACAATCCAAATACATTGGACTTACCAACAATTCAAACATGACACTGACAGTCAGAATTATGGGTTATCATGATTAATTTAATGGAATTATTTATTCCTTGTTGCATCTACATGTATATCAGTGAGCAATTTTGAAGCCTATCTTAGTTTGAAGGGTCATAAATTTGATAAATAAATTGGCTCTTTTGACTTGTTTCTCCAGGTAAATATACAGTGTATCCTGTATGCTTAAAACAACCGATTCTCTTATCATAAATACTACAGGTATGGTTTAAATGTGTTAATAGGATAGAAGCCACGGTACCCTGTCCCAACACCTATAAAACAAATGTCATTGATTGTCATTCACACCTTGTATCAAATACAAGGTATTTCTCAGAAGATTGAATAATATAACTGCATCAATTACTTATTAAATTCTGAATCTATTTTTGTTAGATATTATTGTAAATATTGATCTTTTGCACACTCTTTCGTTTCTATTTCTGATGAATTGCTGTTTCCATGATTTTTCTAGTTTCATATTAGATCTTGATCAATGGCAAAGGCCCAGAAAAATGACTTGTCGATAAACAAAGTCGTTATCAATAGAAGTAAAAAAAAAACACCTTTGTAAATAATTTCATGATAAAAAGGCATGTTGTGATCTGTACCGAGCAAGAGACCATCATGAATTTGTCCAGGGGACATCAATATCGCCCCCCCCCCCCCACCTCCCCCACCGACCCGCAGGGTTTACTGTCAGCAGAAACTGCTAATTTAATCTTACCTCCAGTCATGATGGTGTTATCAAGCAGTCCTTCATATGCAATGGCTGCCCATATGTTTGTACCTATGAGAGCACAATTTAAAAATAAATGTGTCATTAGTATCCACTTTCTACATTATGTCGAAATAACATGAACAAATGCTTGACATTATTCTTAATTTTTTATGTATAAGTCATTATAAATCAGCATCTATCTTGTACATGAATAATAATCTTACTATGTCCCACTCATCAATATCTTTCTTATAAAAATACACACAAATTAAGATCAGCAGTGTACACACAACAAAACTTTTTTTTTTTTTTTAAAGATCAAATTTAGAATTCAACATCACCTAAACTGAAGAAGAAAAAAAAAATCATCAAATAATGATTTCATCTTTTCCTTTAATGACATCCAATGACAAACTTTCATCCTCATGAAAATAAGAACAAACATGAAGAAAAATTCTTTTGGCAACTTACATTCAGCATGAAGAGGTATAGAGACCTCGGTGATCTGTGCTCCGGCATAGGCTAGCTGATCGATGGCTTTCTTCACCAGTGTGTCGACCTTAGGATCAGAGTCGGGTTGACCAAAACCTTCCTTTAAGATGGCTATCTTGATTCCCTCCAGGCTACACTGGCTCAACTGAATGACAAAGGCAAGATTGAACAAAGAAATGAGAATTCTATACCACCAACTAACGGTAATGGGTCCTACAATCTAGGATTTTACTACATGGAGTTTATGTTCGTATCAGTGTGATGTTAGACAGATGGAAACTGTCATTTTTGTTGAGTTGCACATATAAGAACAAGGGAAACGCTCTCGGCGGTCTCGCCTGCATTACGCAATTCGATATGATGACAAACTGAGGTTGGAACATTATGCATAGGCAGGGTGGCCCATTAGCAGGCCCCCCAAAATGAAATCCTCTAAATATAATCACATTTTGAAGTGAATATTGCCTAAGAATCATCAGAAAAATTATTTACTATTAAATGTACCACGATCGATAACTTGAATGAAATATATGAACAAATTAATAAAAAATTAATTAATTCTCATATTAAGTTGTGAAAACATAATCCAAGTCTACTGACCTTTGACCTTGTGACCTGGAATTTGTGTCATATGATTTGTGATACTTGATAACCCTTGGGTACAAGTTTCATGGAAATTGAACAATCAATTTTGAAAATATGCTAAAAAAATTCAAAATCTTGATGTTGATGCCACAACAAAGTCCAAGTTTGTTGACCTAAAATGACCTTTGACCTAACTTAGTGACCTGATATACTACTCACATGATTGGGGATACTTGATAACCCTATAGTCCAAGTTTCATTGACTAAGAACTTAAACTTTCAAAATTATATCAAGAATTCAAAAACTTAACCTTAGGTTAAGTTTTCGATGATGATGCCACAACATAGTCCAAGTCTGTTGACCTGAAATGACCTTTGACCTTGACTTTGTGACCTGAAATTCTACTCACATGATTGGGGATACTTGATAACCCTATAGTCCAAGTTTCATTGACTAAGAACTTATACTTTCAAAATTATATCAAAAATTCAAAAACTTAACCTTAGGTTAAGTTTTTGATGTTGACGCCGCCGCCGCCGCCGTCGCCGTCGCCGCCGTCACCGGAAAAGCGGCGCCTAGGCTATGTCTCGCTTTTTTGCTACGCAGGCGAGACAAAAATGATAATGTCTAATGTCATCCCTAATGTCCTTTGGGAAGACATTAATCTAAATTTTGCCACTCTCCACCCAGGTGAAGTAAATATGAAGCCGGTAGGAAGAATTTCCTTAAATGTTTTAGCGCCTTATGGCAGCTCAGCTACAGCCAGAGTAATAATATGATACCTTGTATAAAGCACAGTAGAGTGCATTCATAGAGTAACTCCGCTATATGAATTGACCTGTTATTATAATTATTATCACTAAACCTTCAGGAAAACATTTTATCTTTATGTACCAAATGGTAGCTAAACGCAACTTCTATAAAACAGATTTTGGTATGTACAATAGCTCAATGCAATATTAAAGGGAAACAAAACATCCCTATGGGCCCTCCACTAGAGTCTTTCGGAAATACACATGCCTTTTATACCCTATAATGTCCTATAAATATCTAATTGCTTAGGACATAAATGATTTGTGTTATCCTGTAAGGACCATGTTCTTTTATTTATCATTACACTGACCTCCTTGGTATATTCTGGTACTATGATGCTACGAGGCTGCCTGGGATCCAGCCCATCATTATGTCCAGCAATTGCCTGAAAAGATAAAAGTATTAATATATTAATATTTTTTTCAATATTAAAGGGATATTCGAGTTCTGTTGCAGAGGGCGCTACACAAAAAAAACAATTTGTGAGATAATGAAAAACTGAGTGTCAAATTTGAAAGAACATACAATTTAAATGACAAAATCATCTTTGTTTGATCAAAATCGGTTCAGAGACGGGTGAAATATCCATAAATATAACGATTTCTAATATTTGTGTACCACCACAAATATTCAATAATTTGAAAAAGCCATTGAAAAAACAACATAGCACCTTTTACGTTGTATTTCAGCCAATGCCGATGTTGGATTTTTTGTTGGCTTTGTCGTGTTGGTTATATTACGCACAACCAGCCGGCCCATGTATTGTTATCATTAACTAATTAATTAATTAACGGTCACCGTATTTTTTTAAAAGTGGAGCTGAATTGGTATGATCGTATTGGCTAAATTTTACACATTTTGGGGTCTAAAATTACCTTCATAGCAATTTTAGGTCCCAAAAAAGGGCACTAGAAATGTCATAGCTAAGAATAAGAGCAATAAGCATGCACTTTGAAGGCATTTGCGGTCTGAAAACAAAACTCAACTATCCGTTTAAGACACAGGGTTGTAATGCCTCTGATACCATAAGTACTGTAGGCAAAGGCATTACAGAACAGAGAAAGTTTGCTAAACAAATATTATAGATATATGCTCATAATGATATTGGAACCTAAATGGTAAACACAAAGAAGGCTGGAGTCAGGTACAGAAGGACAGTGGAAGACAGCCATTAAATACTTGAAAGACAAGAAAAATAAGAGAGAAATGTAATTCAAGAAATGGTATACATCTCAAATATCACTGAAATATCCCTAAATGATATATATAAGAAATGTCATACATATGAGAAATTAGATCAAGCAAAGCTCTAAACATACCTCAAGTATCAAAGCACAGTCATGGACTGTACGTGCCATAGGTCCAACATGGTCCAAGGAGGGGTCTATGGACATAGCCCCAGTATACGGGACCAGACCATAACTGGGCTTGAGTCCAACTATCCCATTCCAGCTGGCTGGAACACGGATGGAGCCTCGCTGGTCCCCACCAATTGCCATGTCAACTTCATTGCACGCAACCTAATGTAACAGGAGACATACAACATAAACATCAATTAGAAGTTTTTCTTCATATTTTTTGTTACACATGAATCAAATTACCATTTTTATACTTAGCATTTTTTTATTTTTTTTAGAAATGATCTAATAATCCAAATTTGGAAAAAGAAGAGATCAAGAATACATTGAGTGCATTTGTATTTGAGGTTCATATAATTCTTTACAAAAAAAATCAATTTAGTATAACAGAACCAAAACCATGAACTTATGATGAGTGGTAAAAGCGGAATGTTCTACAATTTACATGAAAAACATAATAAAAATATCAGAAATTAGCTATTTTTGTTACCGACCATACTACAAATGGTACAATAGCATCCCTTCCCAAGAGGGACTTCTCCAGGATCTGCTGGATTTGTGCATATTGTACCAAACCATGAAATGACTTTCATACTTGGCAGCTGCTCTTACGGTACTCACCAGAACAGCTCCACCAGAGGTTGATCCTCCTGCACTCTTGGCCACATTGTAAGCATTGCACACCGGTCCCTTAGCACTTGTAAAGCTTCCTCCAGAGAAGCATAGACTCTCACACATTGACTTGCCCAGTATGGTGCCACCTGGGAGTTAACACAGACAAACACATTTTTTTTCAAGGTCATGTATGACTGTGAATGTGCAAGCAAATCAGGATGTAGTTCAAGATTGCAAGTCCAAGGTTTTTCTTCACATACTGATATCATCTAAGTTGTTAGTACTGGTATATCCAATGATTGTATAGGATTGATAATAAAAACAATAATGGTCACATTTGTATAGCTCTAGTCTTAATACTATGTTTCTAAGTGCTTTACATTGTAATTATTATTACTAAAGTCATTGTATTTAAATTCCTCATCTGCACATGATAGACAGTACAAACGCTCCACTCCCTGGGGAGTATTCTGGTCAGGCGCTATTTTCTGAGCGCGCATATGCCAGTCCATCCAAATTAAATTTCGCATCCTACCAATTATTGATTTCAATTTTGATTCTCTTTGTTCTTGGTAATAGGACATCAGATGACCAAAATCCAAATACATTGGACTTACCACCAATGCAAACATGACAGTCAGAATTATTGGTTATCGTGATTAATTTAATGGAATCGTTTTTCCTTGGTGCATCTACATATATGTGTAAGCAGTCTATTTAAGGTCTACATCAGTTAACAACTTTGAAGCCTACCTTAGTTTGAAGGGTCATGGATTTGACAAATAAATTGATTCTTTTCACTTTTTTCTCTTGTTTCTCTGGGTAAATATGCAGTGTATCATGTATGCTTAAAACAATGAATTATCTTATCATAAATACTTTTTCGAATACATATACATAATGATTTAAGTGTCTGATTGGTGTAGATTGCTGAGCAACATACATTGACGAAATAATCATGCTCCTACCAATTCTAAAAGTCAAGCTTCTTCAAATTTTGAACTTATGTTTTGCAGTAACATGTTTTAAATTAGTGGGGGGGGGGGGGCGTCACTAAAACTGCATTTCAAAGATTCTAATATTTTCATTTGAAGTTACATATTAATTACTCAAAGGCCTGATAACTCCTTAACCTAATATACTTTAACCAAAGTGATAATAACCATGAACATGGTAATTGCATGCATTTCTCAAGCATACACGAAAAACAAAATGTCACACACAAAGAACTGTGTACATGCACAACTGGGATAAAATAAAGTAATTTTAACTCCTGTAAAATCCCTGTAAATTTCCCACCTTTTTTCCTGGCTTTTCATCAACATGTATTTTTTTTAAATCAAGCTCAGAAAGTTTTCTTGAAATAATATCCACTATCAGTTTGACATTTTGCCAAATGTTTTTTTTAAATATTTTTCAGCTGCCAGATTTACATGAATGTACTTAGAAATGAAACGGACTAAGCACAGGAATAATACCTCATATTACTGCAAGAAAAATTGAACATTAAGCCACACTGAATCTACCCATCAATTATGTTAATAAGTCAAATTTGACTACCGGTAACCACATGGGATCAAAAGAACTAGTGTTTTATGGCTTGTTTACAAAAATGGCTTGGAGCCAAATAATAAGATCTGGGGTTATGCCAATGGTTAATAGCTCCCATGCACAAAAATAATAATCTTTGTATGAATTTAGGATTCAGATATGCTGGCAACAGCAAATATACCTCAATTAACTGTAAGTTTCTCATTCCACATTGTATGCAACTGAATATATAATACTACAGTCAATTCTTCTGGAGAAAAATGAATTACTGAATGCAGGGATCAACACTAACAGGCACCCGGAACACATGGGCACCTAAAATCTAAGTCTGGAGCCCCAAATTTGAAGTTATTACATAGGGCTCATATGTGTACATATTGACTGTAAAACGTTCAATACAGACCCCCTTCCAAACAAAATAAATGTGGAGTTCTGTATAACGGGTTGTGGCACCATTTTTTAAAATGATAAATACATGCATGGCCATGCCAATGATGAAAACAATAGCATTCAACCAGAAAAACGGTAGCTGCGTAACTATGAATCAAGAATATAGAAGTGCCACTATCACAATGAAGACATACAAGATGGCAGTGACATAATGGCTGATAGTCTGGTTTAGATTTGGAACTAGAGCATGACATGAAAGCACGGCCTAGTACATGTATTGTTAACATACATATTTCACCATGACTTCAGCTCATGTTTGAGAAGAGATCAGGCATGATACCATGCTCTCTCATCCATAAATTTCTGACTTACATGTACTGTACATGTAGTAACTCAGTATGAAAAAATTGTACATTTTTCTGGGATACAACTTACATTTAACTAAAAATAAGAAAACATGTATATTTACCTCACTAACTAGTACCTATGTATGTATATAAACTAATTCATTAATTCTAATTAAATCTAATGGGAAATATACTTCTTTGGCCCTAAAACTATAGTGCATCCAAAAATTTACTATAAACATAAACTTGGGTTCTTTTTCTCTTTCAAAAATGTTGATAATATGCTTGCTAAAGATGAACATATGATCATAAGACATATCAGGCCCAAATGTGTGGGTCTGATCAAATCAATAATTTGGATAGGAAATCAGCCACTCTTCATCATTAAAACTATTGTTCTGTAATGCATGAAAAACATTGCAAAGCCTGTTCCAAGTCCAATTACAAAAATGCTTGCCAAATGCAAGCACTTTTTGACCAAGCAACAATCTATTTGAGATCTTACCTTCATCCAGGATCCTTGTGACTACGATGGCATCAAAGTCTGGCACATAGCCCTCCAGAGCATGGCAGCCAGCCATCATGGGGACTCCTGCCACGGCTATGTTGTCGTTGATTGCCACACGCTTACGGGACAGTCTTCCACTTGCGGCTCCCTTGATATTGCACCGCCAGAACCTGCCAAAATATGTATGAAGTACAGGAAGTTGGACTCAGTCAGGAAATATGCCATACAAAGACTAGCACAGCCAAGGAAGGAAAGAAGTCCCAAGTTTCTCTGTTAATATTAAACAATTTCTGACAAAATATTTTCAAAACATTAGACCTACTGTAAACACCCAAACCCAAACTACTCCGTCAGTGCAAATTGCTCCAACTCACAAAACCTTAGACCACTGGCTACTGAATCATCTCACTGCTATAGGCTTTTTTCCCACAGGTGATGAGTTAAGATGAATGTTAGAAAAAAAATTAGCATTTCCCCAGGTCATTACTGTTAAACTTTTAAGAATTTCAGGTCATTGGAATGTTCCAATTCATGTAAATCGGTGAAACCTTATAATTATATGTCATTCTATGTAGAAGACGGGCAAAACTTAATATAACTTCCTTACCAGGCATTGAATGGGTTATCCTCTGGCAAAGGACGAAAACCAGGAGTTCTAGGATATTTGACAGGCAAGGTTGGTTCGGCCAATCGGTCAAGTCTGTTAACCTTCTTCAAGATATCGCCTATTGCTTCCTGATATTCAATCAAAAGCTTGGGGTCACTAAGACACAGTCCAAACTGGGCTGACATCTTCTCTAGCTCACTGATGGCCGGCTTACGCACCAAGGGTGTGCTATACAGATCTTTATCCACTAAAAATATAATGCAAACAATTCAAACTTTAATTTTCTGTTTATGTTTATGATGAGAAATTTGTAATTACCTACATGATAATGAACAGTCATCAATAATAGACAGGTAAACAAAGATCTTGTTAACTGTTCATTTGTAAACTATCCTCAGTATTTAAAATGTCTTCTTTTTTTTTGTCAAAGGGAATCTTTTGTGATTTTCTTCAGAATAATGAGATTTCAATAACACAAATATTTGTATTTCTATTTTCTCAAGTTATGTTTCCCCCAGTTGCCGTTTTGAGATCCAAAACTCTCTTACTCATATTACATAAAAAAGCAGATTTCTGCAAAATCTTGAAGTTATGAAATAATGATACGTATCATTCCGGTGTATCGTACCGGTGTGTTCGCTCAGTCAGTAGAGCGTCCACCTCACAACCGGGAGGTCGTGGGTTCGAACCCCGGCCGCGTCATACCAAAAGACGTTAAAAGATGGGAGTTGTTGCTACCTTGTTTGGCGTTCAACAATAAGGGATAGAGCAACGTCGATCTAGCGCTGGTCAGTGGCTGCCGGGCTCACAATCAATTGGGCACAAAGAAATTCTGTTTCGGTTTAATAAACTTTGGAGTGGACTTTAAAGATTATTATTATTATTATTATTATTATTATTATTATCATTCAGAATACTTTGATCCAAAACAAAATTAATGTAACCTGAAAAATGTTGTGGTTTTGGCTAAGGTCTTACGGCTGACGATCAACAGGTTGGACATTGCACTATTCTATAAAAGTTTTAGAGGAAGATTTATTCCCCCATCAAAAGCATATCAATTTCTCCTCAAATTGATAAACAATAAATTAAATTACTTCCCTAATTAAAAATAAAAAAATATCAAGATTTGATTTGATTTTAAAATGTATTTATTCATACTCAGCTTTTTTTCAAAGGGGTCCAAGAATCAATAACTAGATATAAAAACAGACCCTAAAATAAAGTGACTGTCAAGTCTGTCATACAAAATGATATTAAAATTATTAAAAAAACATGTACACAAAGTCATTTGTAAATTATGAAAGTATGAGTGTAAGATTTAACTTACTGGTAGTTGTTGGTTCTTCTGTATCAACATGGTTAGTTTCAGTGTGGACACCATTAGTAGCCTCTGAGTGGTTAAGTGCCACAGTGCTGCTTGTATGAACAGGTGATGCGACACCAGACGCTGAAGTCGAAGATGAAGAGTTGGATGTGTGAGGTGGAGACTTGTGTCCAAAATTTGCAGCTACAGGTTCAAAATGTAGAAATAAAAATAAAACTAACTAATTTTGAAGAAAAAATAAGAAGTAAAATCATGGTGTCCTGCCCTTTGCATGAATATTACATTTGATCAGCATGCATCCAGAATCCATACAAAGTTGTGCTCATTATCATTTGGTACCAAAAAAAGAACATAAATTGTTTATTTTATTATCTATTTTGATTTTTGATTTGTTGAGAAGTGGTACCCTAGTACTGGTTGAATTATGTAATTCCTGACAAAAAGAGTCGGGATATGCATGTAGTTCTATTCTAAGTCATGGTATCTAAAGTTAGTTTCGTGAGGAATTTTTTTTCATGTGGTCTATAGTATACATTACATTTTGTTTTTTGATATATTCTTTTTTTCTCATTAATTAGCTTGAAATCCTAGACAATAAACTTTCAAAACTCTTTCGTCTTATACTAATTCCATTTTACAAAATATCTATTTTAGACAATGAAGTAGACCTACTAAAATGTGCAATGCTAGACTTGCTAGTAGTAGTCAGATCATCTGTGCACTTGCTGTTAATCTTTCATATTTTATTAAATTATTAGACCAACATGTATTATTATTGATTCCTAGTTTCTCATGTCCACCCACTTTTTCTTATGAACCAGGCACAGCCTCTATCATTATCATTGATTATTATTATCATTATCATCAATTATTATAATTTTATTGTATTACTATCATGACTCATGATCATTAATATTATAATTTGTTTGGATTATCATTATCATTATTATTTGATTTTATTATCATTATCATTGTTGTTATTATTATCTTCATTGTTATTATTTTTATTATTATTTTTATTATTATTATTATTATTAGTTATTTCATGAAAATAATGATGAATTTGAGAAAATGAAAAGAAAGTAGATCTATGTCAAGAGAAATGAAACGTCCAACCCCACAGCATGGAGAAAATGGATGTTAAACGGTAAACAATAACAATTTGCTGAAAACAAAGTCAGTGAGGTTATTGAATATAAAATCATTAGGATATAAAACTATAATCTACAATCTTATTCTACATGTACATGTAGTGCAAATAAAACTTTCACTTGTTTTGAGCCTCAACACTGAAAACACTCAACACTGTCACTGATATTGATAACACTCAACTCAGACAAATGAAATGTTAAATTGGAAATAATAAATATACACCAAAGCATCTGGGTGTGTACATCATGATATGCAAGAAAGACATGGACTATCATCAAGTTTATACTGCAACATGGATCTTGTTTCAACATATTTAGAGGGAAAAGTGTAACATAAATAAAGTAAATTTTAATTTCTATCATCAGGCTAATAAAATAAAACTTCTTGCTTTTCCAGTTCAGTTTACCAAGCTATTATTCGAATGAACATGTATAGGAAAATGAGCAAACTAGACATGTCAAGTCATAGTCTAACACCTAATTCTAACACCAGTATTATAACAAAGAAATCGGGCAATGACGCCTTAACAGAGTTTTAATTATCGCGCGTCAGGGCACTTCCGGGTGGTCACATTGATTGAATATTAAAACGGGAATCCCCGGATGAAAAAGTTACATGCAAAGGAGATTAACTTCAGTCTTCAGTTCTTACCATCCCGAAACACTTTAGCAACTGGGTCTGTTTCCCCTTCGAATGAGTTGAACGATGTTGAGCTTGATGAACGAAATGCTCGATGGGGCACCATGCTCCGACTAGACTGCCTCGTACTGGAATACGACGAGGAATTCTTCCTGCGATTAGGGCGATCACGAAGCGAAGACCCATCCCCAAGAATTGCACTCAGATCTTGAAAATATGGGCAAGATTTTCGGCTTTCCCTGCCACGCAACACATTCTTGTATGCAATTTTCAGCTTCTTTATCTTGCTACGAATTTGTTGAGAGTCTCGAGCACAACCTCTCTCTATCAATTTCGTCGACATCAGCTCGTAGGTTTCTTGATTTCGAGGTCCGCTCAGGCCACTTTTGATTTCACTCGTTCTCCATATTGCGATGAGTGAGCGAATCTCTTCAGGGCTCCAATTAGTTCCTCGACTGGGAGTAAGGTGTGAATTTGAGCCCGAATTTGCCATAGTGATTGTCCTGTAACTCTAAAATAAACACAATCAGTCCGTAACTAAGTCCTTTTCCTTCAAAACTGTAGGTAATTTTGATCTTTTAATCAACAAAACAATATGATAAATGTCGAGAATCGGGAGCGTTTTCAGACCGCTCTAATTTGGTACAGCGCTCATATGGACTATATTGCACACAAAAACATGCATCGAACAACGCATTATGCGCACACTAAGTGCAGGTCTACGTGCATAATGTAGACCGTTCCAACGCCCAATTGTAACCGACGCGTGTGTATAGCCTAGTCATATCAGGGCTTATTTATTATGCAGAAGGCCGCGGGGCCAGAACCGCGCTCGGGTCAAGACCTGCTTTTTCCTTCCCTGCTCTGATCGAGTCTTTGTTTCACGTCAGTTCCAGGCGGCCTATTGCCACAGCTGCTCATGCCGGGCCAGATTCATAAATACAAAGAATAAAACCCATGATCGGTCAACCGGTGAGGCTTATTTTATAGACTTGGTTCCTGATATGACAATATTTGGTACAAAGAATATGCAAATTAATCTTGACATAGAGTCTAATTATGTTATGCATTTGCCCCCCCCCCCCCCCCCTGATGGAGGCCTTAGTCTTAATGTCAAGGGTCTAGCATCAACACATATCAAAGTGATAACAATTTATGAGCGGATACGATTATCAATTGATCGAAAATTGACAAGACTGTTGAATGTTATATATTTGGAAAATAAGATTGTAGTATTGTACTGAGTGCGGACTGAGTGCTGCCACTGAAACGTAGCAGGTGCATTTTACTTGCATGTACCCAGTACACATCTCCCTAAGACGTAATTGTTCGTGCTAGCACAACGCGCGTATGGAAGTCACGGCAGAATGATGAAAATAGAACAAAGGTCCCCGTTCTTGTTGCATTCGGTATCAAATGGGAATCAGCCTATCTGATCTGAGTTCAGTGTAGTAGCTTGCTGACAGAGTGATCGTGATGTGCACGGGGACTGGCTTTTCATAATTGTTGCGTATAATGACACAAATCATAATGATTTACTGTTGTGATATATAGTCTGGTCTAATCGTGGATATTCTCAATGACACACAAACGAGCGATATCATATGCCTTGAAATTAAAGACCTAACCTTTATGTAATGACTTTAATTTACTTCATATTTGGAATGAAACAATCAGAGAATAAAATATATTATTTCACCAATCATTATGACATCGATATAAATTCACAAAGTTGAGCCCTGGTACATTATCTCGTGATATGCCTATTCTTGATTAACAGGTGTTTAATCTTTAAATACCGCTTAGTGTGTATTATTGAAATCCAGTGCGACGGAAAACTGCCCCCTTCCCTCTTACAAATCGAGACTTTGTTCTAGAGCCACGACATTACCGGTAGCTTATCAGCAGTAGATCGAAACATATCGGAGGTCATGACTACCTATACCGTCCGAACGTAACTAATGATGGGATAGTTTCATAAAAGAAACCAGTACCCCCCCCCCCCCCCCCCCAACCGTAAAAGAGGGAAAGTATTGTTAAGAGTCCTATCAGTCGACGCAAAATGGTCCCCACCCCCTCTTGATATACAGCCCTACTCATCTCGTTCTCCCTGTCTCTCTCTCTCTCTCTCTCTCTCTCTGTCTCTCTTACACACATACACACACAACCTCTTTTCATTTATTTCTCTCTCTCTCTCTCACTCTCTCTCTCTTTCTCTCTTTCTCTCGACTCTCTCAATTTTCACACCCAAACACACGCTCCCACACTATGCATCACCCATTTTCAAACAGCAGCTAAATCTACACATTGAAGCGCTGGTCAGGTTATAATTTATTAAAGTAATTCAAACTTCACATCACATCATTATCTATATTCAAAATAATCAAACAAATCTGTTGGCTGATTTTATAATCTCAATATGCCTATATTAATTTGAATTATCCTAAAGTTTGAACAATATTAACAATAATTATAGCGTGTTAAAGGTACTAGGTCTATGTCCCATTTGGAGGCCCAAAAATGAAAAGGTTAAATTCCACCGGAGATAAGACTAATTTAGAACTTCCCTCAAAACGAAAGTGCTTGAAAATGCATGTCTTTTGTGGGAAAATAACGTCCGTTAGCTGTCTAATCGACTTGCGATTCTTCAGTTAGAATAGTCTGATTTTCAGAGTCTCGTACCGAACGGTGTACGTTTTGCGCTGCGCAAAGATTCAATCGGTTTAATTTTGGCTGTTACAAGAAGTGGATATTGATGTAGACACGTGCTCATCACTATAGGCCTACCCTTTATTATGTATGCAGGGGCGGATCTAGCTTTTTGCTAAGGGGGGGGTTTGACCAAAATAATGACGATGCAGAGCATCGTCCACGAGCCGCGAAGCGGCGAGCCGATTTTTTTTTGGGTGTTTATTTGAACCCCGTAAGTGATGTTTTCCTGGCATCTATTAACACAATGGAGACCATAAAAAGCAGTGCATGATAACGTCTTTTTAAATCAAGTAACAGTTTAATACACAGTTATATCCAGAGTTATCATGTGTTTGGTTAAGTTACCAGATGAGTTGAATATCTTCTCACAATATTTGCACTTGAAAGGGTTTCTCTCCAGCGTGCGTTCTTTTTTCTTTCTTTTTTTTTTTTTTTTTTTTTTTTTTTTTTTTTTTTTTTTTTTTTTGGGCCGCCCAAGGGGGGGTTTAAACCCCCTAACCCCCCCCCCCGTAGATCCGCGCCTGGTATGCTATTACCAAAGACAAAATAAAGTCAGTGTCTGCATAATTTGAATACTAGGACACTGCTAACGTTTACATTTCACATAATATAGTACGTGGCATATTCACAATTCCTGCAAACTTCTACAGAATTTGATATTGGCTGCAAATGGGACATAGTACATTTAACAAATATGATTATGAGGAGTTAAATGTATTTGTTTCATTTCCCTAGTCACGAGTAGGGTTTCAATTCAATTCAACGTTTATTTCGCAAAACACAGAATACAATGATGTAGGCTACATGTTGCAGCTAAAAAAGGTGAAATGTATATGTTTATAACATTCCTATCGAGGATACAGATAAATAGAAAAGAATATCCATTCACAAAACATATCTGCATTAGCGTACAATAAGTCCATAAAAGATAAAATGCTGGTCTGATTAAAAAGAAAACTGTTCAAAATAATATACAAATAAAAAATAAACTGGGTTTGTAAAGAAAAACTCATAACAATCAGCGACTATTAAAGTTATAGACTATAGACCATGCAGTTTTGAAAACGCCCCCCCCCCCCCTCCTCTCAAAAATGAAATGGAAGCTCTTATTAGTGAAAGAATATGTTTTTACTAATACGTGATGGTACAAATTTTGCCTGGAAAACTGCCTACTAATTGATATATTTGGTAAGTCTAAGTGTACAGTGCATGTAACTTTACCAAGACTGGGCCAAATTTCTTTCATTTTAATGATACCAGAACCTTGCAGTACACACCGATATTTTATGCTAGATGATCAACCTTTTCTGATCGATTCCACAACGTTTCTTTCACAATGCAATCGCATAGCCAGAACTGGTCTATACCTTTGAGAAGATCAATCAATATGGTATTGCACTTTGTTTAAAACGAGAGGTCCTGCATTTATATTGACTATACTTTTGTTTATTTCGTAATGACATGCCAACAATTTTTCATTTAGGAATCCAGCCTTTGCATTGTGGGTTTTTAATTAGAGATACAGCAAAAGCAAAAACAAAAACAAATTCATGCTTTTTTTACAATCGTTCAAGTTGGCATCGTTTCAATGTGTCTTCATAATTTATATAACGTTCACCTAAAATGATTTTACCTACTCCTTTCTGGATTCTTTTTAAATTCTATATGTGCTCTAAAGTAAGACCTCCATTAAAAACAGTTGCGCAATACTCTAAAACAGGACGAATGTATCCACCATAATTATATTTGAATTAAGTCAGGAATTGGTAATTTATATTGCTTAAAGATAAACTTTAGTACTGGTAATGCGATTGCATTGTGAAAGAAAAGGTGTGGAAAGGATCAGAAACAGTTGATCATGTAGCATGTAAGTATCGGTGTACACTGCAAGGTTCTGGAGTCATCAAAATCATAATAAATTTGACCGAGTCTTGGTAAAGTAACAAGCACTGTACACAGAAAGCTATATATGGGACAACACACATGGTGTCGGGGCTAGTACTACCTTGATTTCCTTGTCATTCTATGCTCATTACTCAGCCAGCAGGGGCGTCGCCAAAGGGGGGGGGGTGTGGGGGTGCGACACCCCCCCCCCCCCCCCCCCCACTTGTCAGGATATTGTCGGTAAAATTGCGCTGCCGTCGGGAAAACAAGAGAAAAGGGGGAGGGGAAAAAAAAGAGGGAAAGGGAAAGAAAAGAAAAAAAGAAAAGGAAAAGAAAAGAAAGAAAGGAAAAGAAAGGAAAGAAAAGAGAAGAAAGAAAAAGAAAAAGAGGGAGGAGAGGAAAGAAGAAAAAAAAAAAAAAAAAAAAAAAGAAGAAAAAAAAGAGTAAAAGGGAAAGAAAAGAAAACGGGGGTGAAAAGGAGGAGAGAGGGGGAGGTAAGAGCCTGAGAGAGGAAGAGTGGGAGTAAAAAAGAGAAGGGGGTTGTTGGGTGGAGTCGTCTCGTCGAGGGAGCAAGAAAGACACGGGTAAATATGTTGCTGTGTCGGGTCAGCTGTGTCGGTGTTCTTGCTCGATCCTCGTGTTCTATATCAATGCAGAAGTTTGAAGTCGGTGAGATGTATTTTCTCTAAGTTTCACTTTCCTATAATATCAGCTAAAGAAATCAGAATTTTAAAAATTGGGGGGAAACTAAATTCAAACGAGGTTTAAGAGTCAACAACGGTACGACGAATCGTCTTCCTTTCTCTATATTGTGATGAAACGCCAAAATTGCGCGCTTCGCGCGGAAGGGGAAGACTTAATTCAAATGAATAGGGCTTTGTAAGAGTCGAAAACGGTACGACGAATCGTCTTCCTTTCTCTATATTGTGATGAAACGCCAAAAATTCCGCGCTTCGCGCGAAGGGGAAAACTTAGACGAGTCGAGAACGGTACAAAGAATCGTAATTTACTTTCTCTAATAATTTAAGGAAACGTAAAAGCTTCCGCGCTTCGCGCGAAGGGGAAATCTTAGACGAGTCGAGAACGGGACAACGAATCGTAATTTTCTTTCTCTAATAGTTTAAGGAAACGTCAAAGCTTCGCGCGAGAGGGGGTAACTGATTTCAGACAAATAGGGCTTATTAAGAGTCAAAAACGGTACAACGAATCCTCTTCTTCCTCTAATAATTTAAAGAAACGTCAGAGCTTCCGCGCTTCGCGCGAGAGAGGGAAACTGAATTCAGATGAATAGGGCTTTGTAAGAGTCGAAAACGGTACGACGAATCGTCTTCCTTTCTCTATATTGTGATGAAACGCCAAAAATTCCGCGCTTCGCGCGAAGGGGAAAACTAAGACGAGTCGAGAACGGTACAACGAATCGTAATTTTCTTTCTCTAATAATTTAAGGAAACGTCGAAGCTTCCGCGCTTCGCGCGAGAGGGGGAAACTGAATTTAGACAAATAGGGCTTATTAAGAGTCGAAAACGGTACAACGAATCGTCTTCTTTCTCTAAAAATTTAAGGAATCTTGCTAAAGGGGAGAAGTGAATTCAGACAATTAGGGCTTATTAAGAGTCCGAAAACGGTACAACGAATCGTCTTCTTTCTCTAATATTTCAAACAAAACTTCCGCGCTTCGTGTGGGAGGGGGAAGCTTCATTCAGACAAAGATTAAGAGTCGAGCACGGTTCAACGAATCGTCTACTTTCTCTAATAATTAAATTAAACGTCAAAAACTTCCTCGCTTCGCGCGGAGGGGGAGAACTGAATTCAGATAAGGATTAAGAGTCGAGAACATTTCACCGAATCGTCTGCTTTTTCTCATAATTGAATGAAACGTCAAATCTTCCGCGCTTTGCGCGGGGGGAGGGGGAGAAACTGCATTCAGACAAGGATTAAGAGTTGAGCACGGTTCAAAGAATCATCTACTTTCTCTAATAATTTAATTAAACGCCAAAACTTCCGCGCTTCGCGCGGGAGGGGGAGAAACTGAATTTAGACAAGGATTAACAATCTTATAATGAAACGTCAAAGCTTTCGCGCTTCGCGCGGGAGGGGGGGCAACTTCATTCAGACAAGGATTAACAGTCGAGAACGGTACAATAAATCGTCTTCTTTTCCTAATAATTTAAGGAAACGTCTAAGGTTCCGCGCTTCGCGCGGAAGGCCTTTCACCCACACGCCCCTGATGAGCGCGATTCGCTTGCTCACTACCGCCCCTTCCTAAAATAAGATCCGCGCCTTCATTAAAATATATAGCTATGAATGCTGACTAAGTTGACGAAATAATTCGTATATTTGTGTCGTCGTGGAAATGACAATTTTCGCATACGCAAGTACTACAGATAGTCCATAGGAAAAACAATTTAGCCTTCGGCCCCGGGTTTATAGGGTTAAATGTGTAGATATTGGACATTTAATTTTGTCGGTAATTGGTGGCTAGTTTTGTCGGTAATCGTTGGCCTCTTCACCCCCCCCCCCCCCCCCCCCCCACTGAAAAAGGTCTAGCGACGCCCCTGTCAGCGAGTATACATTTTCTTCCAAAATTGTTTGGCACATGTCATTTATTTGTAGTATTGAACATTCAGTGTAAGTTTCGTTTGCTTCTGTGAGAATTAAGTTTCTTTTTTTTACCAGAACTGGAGTTTATCTTTAACCATTCTAAACATGTAGAGTTTTCTATTGGACATTTTAAAAACTTCATTTATATGAGTGTCCCATTTCAAATTTTGTTGGATGTAGACTCCCAAAATTTGTATAGATTTTAAGGTTTAGTTTCATGTAATTACTTTCTGTCCATTCTAATAAATTATCCAATATAATTTGTAATATGATTGTTTTTGTAAAGTTCGACCTTCAAGTAGAGTAAGATCATCAACATATTTAAAATATAACAACGATTGATCTTCACAAGCATCATTGAACATATTAGTTATAAATAAAATTGGGCCTAACTTCGTACCTTGAGGAACCCCTGCATGGGTGGCAGGCGCGCCGGAAGCAGTTTGGGATTGGGGGGGGGGGGCAAACGTTCCAGGGGGCTCACCTTCCAGGAGCAGTGACGTAATGAGAAAAAACGTGCGGAAGGGGGGGGGGGCAGACAAAAAAAATCTGCATCACCATCAGTCTTACACGTTACATGCAGGTCCCGCGGAACGTTTTTCAAAGTGGAGTATTAACGATCAGGTAGAGCGTAAATTGGCGTGGGGTCCAGGGCATGAGCCTCGGCAGGGGGTCAAGGGGCTGAGCCCCCGGAAGCTCAGGGGTTTTAGGTATTTACTTACGGTTAGATGAGCATCCAGAGGCCCTCTTTTAGGCCATTGACGTGTTCCAAGGAGGGGGAGAGCCCCCAGAAGCTCAGAGGTTTTAATATTTAACTACGGTCAGATGAGCATCCAGGGGCCTGCCTGAGGGCCCTTGGTGGGGTCCAGGGGGCAGAGCCCCCGGAAGCTCAGGGGTTTTAGGTATTTAATTACGGTCAAAGGAGCATCCAGGGGGCGGCTTAGGGCCCTTGGTGGGGTCCAGGGGGCAGAGCCCCCGGAAGCTCAGGGGTTTTAGGTATTTAATTACGGTCAAATGAGCATCCAGGGGCCCGCCTTAGGGCCCTTGGTGGGGTCCAGGGGGCAGAGCCCCCGGAAGCTCAGGGGTTTTAGGTATTTAATTACGGTCAAATGAGCATCCAGGGGCCCGCCTTAGGGCCCTTGGCGGGGTCCAGGGAGCATAACCCCCGAAAGCCGGGTTTTTTAGGTATTTAATTACGGTCAGATGAGCATCATAGGGGCAGAGCCCCCGGAAGCTCAGGAGTTGTAGGTATTTAATTACGGTCAGATGAGCATCCAGGAGACCGCCTTAGGGCCCTTGGTGGGGTCCGGGGGCGAAATCCCCGTAAGCTCTGGGATTTTAGGCATTTAATTACGGTCAGATGAGCATTTTTTATACCTTATTTGTGACATTGGCAGGTCACTTAATTTTTCTCTCCGTCTTTCTTTCTTTTTCTCTTTAACATACTTTTTTCAAAAAGTGAGGGGGGGGGGGCTCGAGCCCAGCCACTTTGCAGACCATGACATAAAGGCTTCTAAATAAGCGTATTTTTCGCCCGACTGTAATTTGGAAATTTCTTATTTTCCAACAACGCATAAAAAGGTATGACTTACCCAAAAATGGAGAAAAATACCGGAAAATCATGTCATAACAGCAACATTTGTAAATCACTGGTATCGAATAAGAAACACACCCCCCCCCCCCCCCATCAGTACGCCAGCGTTCAGGGGCTCATGTCTTCTCACCCCTATAACAACAAAAAACAGACACGCTTTCCCATTCTCGCACAATATGTCCACGATATGCGCGTATCGCTATTATAAAGACCTCCATTGATAAATACCGTATAGGTGGCATGCGCAATGTTTATGAAATTTTAATTCCTGTGAACTTTCCTTTTCTTTGAATGGAATTGTATATGACTTGTGATTTAATTCAGGTTTTTATTATTGTTATGTTCTTTGGGGTTAAAAATAGAAACCATGTTTACTCCTTTACTGCTTTTTTTTTTTTTTCAGGGGGGGGGGCGTTTTGGGGGGGCAAAAATGCGTTTTGCCCCCCCACTTTTTTGATTGGGGGGGCAACTGCCCCCTCCCCTGCCCCCCCCCCCCCCACTTCCGGCGCCTATGATGGGTGGTTACATATTCAGAAAAAACATATTTACACACTGAGATCGTTGTTCTAAAAAACTTATTACCCAATTTATAATAAATGGTCTGACATTGAGTTCAATCAATTTCTTAATCAAAATATTGTGATCCAATCTATCAAATGCTTTTGAAAAATCGGTACAAATAATAGTTGACATAGAGTTCGGTCTCTTACAATTTTCAAAAATATTATGCAAAAGTCTAATAAGATAGTGAGATGTTGATAAATCAGGTCTATTACCATATTGGTGAGGGTCAATGTACTTTAACATGTCTTCCACAAGCCACTTGGCTATAAAAGATTCTGCCACTTTCGAGAGACGACTATATAGTTAACGGTATGGGTCGTATATATTGTTTAATTATTGTTGGTGGTTGAGATTTTTGGGATTGGAACAATTTGACTTCTTTTCCACTGCCATGTTATATACTATGCCCTGATGAAAAGATGCATTTAAGATATCTGCTACAGGTTGACTTAATTCATATGCAAATTCACGAATAATACGAGGTGGAAGATCTTCTTTCACTCCTGCTTTGTTACTTTTTATCTTTTTAAGCATGTTGTGAACCTCATATTGTTGGACCTGTGGGTATATTGATTGTGAAGGTAACAATGCAGGTAATCTACTCTTGTCCAGGGGTCGGAGGTCTTTTGTTATTGATATAAACAGCTTGTTAATAGCTTCTGCTGTTTTTTCATATAACATTTGGGGTCATTATCTGCAATACCGCGTACTTTTATGACTGGTGAGTCTAAGTTTCTTGTAGTTATTATCTTAATCTGTTTGTACCATGCACTTCGGTTTGTTGTTTTAAGATGTGAAACAAGAGTTTTATAATGACCATTTTTGTTATACATTCTCATTCGATTGATCTTATTCCGCAAACGTCGCCAAAGCAGCTTATCTTTGCATTGAAAAGCCTTTTCTCTTTGACTAAAAAAGGCTTTTAATCGTGGAGTCATCCATTCGTTATCATTATCATTGGGTTCAACTTGTGTGACAGGTATGTATTTATTCAACTTCAACAATACAGAATCTAAAAATAATGAACATTTATCAGAAGGGTCTAATAATATTGTGATACTACACTCCATGATTTCTTAGTAATCCACTGACCTTAAAAATCGCAAACTTCTAACGGGGAGAGGACGAACTACTCTTCTTTTGACTTTATTTTTTGTCCTCGATAAAGATGGGAGAGGGTATAACAATAAACAGTTATGATCACTTCTCCCAAGGGGTGACATAATATTATTATAGACGTAACCGATGAGTAAAATTTGCAACAATTTGTAATAATTTGATCCAGGAAATTGTCTACCCGACCACCTTAGTTATTAAATTTACAACCCGGTGGAAATTATCAATATTGAGAATACTTTGAATATTGAGGTTTTATATTTTAGGTTAGTAAATCGAATGAAAAATGCATTTAACAAAGCAAGTAGAAGTTAGTCTGCACAAAAGCGAATCGAGAATAAGCGCCATCTATTGGTACAAAAAGTTCCGAAGCATCCGATCAGCAAACAAACAAAAACCTAAAAAAGGCATCGAGGCGATACCCCCGAAGTAGGCTACTTTATCTTTTCAGAAGAGAAATATAATAGTGTGTGTGTCGACAAAGTTCTTATTCATAAGGAATTATATGACCAATGTTAGTGCTTTCAGTAAAGTCACTTTATTTTAAAACATCACTAGTTCTTGAAAATTAGTCCATTCCTCAATGAATAAATCCCCTCTCTCTCTCTCTCTCTCTCTCTCCCTCCCTCCCTCTCTCTCTCCTCCTCTATCTCTCCCTCTCTTTCTTTTTTTAGAGAGTGAGAAGGGGAAAGACGGGAGAGAGAGAGAGAAAGAAAGAGATTATCCAGAGAGAATAGATTTGCTCTATTCGTTAATCTTATCTTTATTTTTGTCTTCATCAGTAACGTTGTAACATTATTTCCCGAAATAAAAAGCTAGGCTATCTCCAAAGTGTGATTGACAATGTGTCATTATTCTTTCATCTTCATATTTTATGTCGACATTGTAGACCTATCCTCACCTCGGTACTAGCAAGCCTATATAGATTCGCCCTCAGCTCACTTCCACCAGGGATCATCTCCCTGCTTCTACCAATGTCGATCTGCAAAAGCACCTTTTAGTTTTAAAGGGATCCGGTAACTTTGTCTTAGATCCTTGATTTAGCTCATGCTGCAATGATTATTATAAACCTTTAGGTCAGTCAGGAACCCCATGACTTTTACAAGCCGATCGCCTGTCTGATTAACAAGATATTTATGATTGAAAATCGAAATTAGATTTTGCGTTTGTCAAACGGTTTTCATAACACTACAGTCTATTGGGGAAAATGAGTATGGTAAAACCGGTCACTCAAAGGTTTTTACTTTTTTTTTTTTTTTTTGAGGCACTTCTTGATCATTTTGAAGCGCAATTTTTGTTAGGGCTTCAATATAACACCATATCACAGATACTGATAACAGGTAGGGCCCCGCATCTCAGATTTAACATTGTTAAACGATCCCTTTAAGGGAAAGTCCATCCTGATGTTCAGAAGCAGGGAAATGTGAGAAACAGGTCAGTGAAAGTTTGAGCAATCAAAATCCTATGAAAAGAAAGTTGTGATTTTGTTTAAAGGTTGAGATGAATCAAACCCAAATTGGCAACTCTATATCTTGCGAGGTCCCCTCCTGATAATTGCTATGTACTAAACAAAACAAAATAAAAAATGTCTATATCCCCTTTTCCTTTTTAAAATCATACATGCGCCCTACACAATTATTATAATTATTGCAAATGTGTTTCTATACAACCCTGTTTAGAAAGAAATCTATTCAGTCATCAATAACTAAGAAAATGAAAGTTTATGAATACTTTGCATATAGAGCAAATTGGAGAGGACTTCGCAAGTTTAACGTCGCAGTGTTGCCAATTTGTGTTTCCCTGATTACAACTTCAAAAATGCATTTTATTTCCTATTTTTACTAGTGTACTTCTCTTGTCTTTCTGCTACACACTGTATTATTAATACAAGCTAGATATGAGCGTGGACTCCCCTTAATTTGATATTTAAAATGCGTATTAGGCAGTTAAGCCTATCATAAAGTTGATGCCACTATGAAATTATCTATATGCCATCAAATCATAAAATGGAATGATAAGCTAAAAGAAAGATCATAAAAAACTCGTCATGGATAATATTCGCAATGAACACAATTTCTGCAGTTCGTTTTCAAATCTTTAGTTTAGTTACTTGCTTTATTGATATATAAAAATCTAAGGTTCAATCATGATTGTTGTTTAATAGAACCGTTATCTCACCGTTTAACGTATTATGAATTGAATGTGATCAGGTGAGCATCAACATCGGTCATGCTGCGCTGGTGGAATATCATTTATATATGATATTTGACGCATAATTATAATAGGGGCATTTTATAGCGATAAGTGGTATTCAATAACGACTTCTGGACTTAATAAATCATGCTGATTCGATCTTAACCTCAGCTTATTATGCTTAAAACAGGATCTTCAATTTGCATCTTCACCTACTTTGGTTCATCATCTGAAACATAATTATGACAGTTTTTGCTCCGTGTCGAAATCTTCTAGAAATTAACGTTGACATAATACAAACGATGATGTTTTCGGTATCTGTGACTACATTCCTTCTTGGATGCACTGTGTCTATTTGTTGCGCTTGGCTTTTACGCCGTCCGAAAAATTTACCCCCTGGTCCTTGGTCCCTGCCCATCATCGGGTACAGAGCTGGATCTGGTCTTATTCATGAGTGCTACGCCAGCCTAGCCCAGCGATACGGACCAATCTTTAGCTTTAGGAGGGGTCCATTTCTTGTGGTGGTGTTGAATAACAGGGACGTCATTCAACAGGCCCTTGTTAAGAACGCGGATGTATTTTCCGATCGCTTCACACCTAAACATGTCAAATTGGGAATACCAGCTTCAAATCCAAATGGTAAGACATTTTTTTTAGAGCCATTTAGTGCAAAACTAAACATCACCCTTAGACTTTAGTGGTTGGAACTCTATTGCTATCGATTATACTTTAAATACGACATTGTTAAAACACATAACAATTTCATAATCTAACGCATTTACAGTTATAACAAATTAATTATTCAGGCTTTTAAAATTGATTTGTTTCGATTTATGTTTCTTTATAATGTGACATAATTATTAAAGCTTACCTCTAAAAAGTATTGCCCTTATTTTTAAAGAGAAAGAAAAAGAGAGATGAGGGTAAGAGAGAGAGATGAAACTGAAAGAGAATGAGAGATGATGAGGGTTAGAGGGAGAGAGAGAGACAGAGAAAGAGAGAGAGATGAGAAAGAGAGAGGGGGTGAGAGACAGAGGGAGCGATAGAGAAAGGAGAGAGGGGAAAGAGAGAGGGTAGAGAGAGAGGGGGGTAGGAGAGGGGCGGAAAGGAGGGAGAGAGAACTAATTTACTGTAAAATTGTTTTATTACTCTTTTGCCTCCCTCTTGAAATAATAAATGGAAGCATCTGTCCCCATGAATCTGCTGCTTCTGATTGGCAAATTAAATAAATCGATAAAATAAATAAATGAATTTTTAATAAACAAACAACTTCCACCAAATTAATAAGGCCAATTCAACCTGTATTAGTCCCAGTCCGCCCCTGACCCACATTCATAAAAATGGGGTTCTTTCTTGATAACATTATCAGATCTTTGTTGACAGTTTTATTTTAAAGACATGGGTTTTCTGTCAGTGAAAATTTAAGAGTGAATGAAGCTCTATGAAGCATTCTTTTTTTTTTTTTCTTTTTTTTTAAACAGCATCCGTAGTGTGGAGCAGCGGCAAACCGTGGGGCGATCTCAGGAAATTCGGTCTGACCGCCCTCCGGGCTTTCGGCATGGGAAAAAAAAGCATTGAACCACACATCAACTTAGAAGTACGGTACCTCTGCGAAGAGATAGAGAAACTCCGAGGTCATCCAACCAATCTTCTCACTATGCTGAACAATACAACGGCCAACGTCATTTGCAGAATTGTCTTCGGACGTCGATTCGAATACGATGACGAGGAATTTCAGAGAATCCTGCGTGGATTCTTTGAGAACTTTTCTACCATTTCGGGTTCTGATTTGGTCAACGTGTTTTCTTTTCTATTGTATATGCCTTGGTATAAAGAGTTTCGTCGTAACCTCTCTCAGTCAAAATCATTCATCATGGCTCAGATGAAAATCCATACAAGCTCATTCGAAAAGGAGAACATCCGTGATATCATTGATGCATACCTGGCTGATGAAGGCATATCCAAGGACTTTACCGTCGAAGAATTTTGTCGTGTCGTCCTCGATTTCTTTGCGGCTGGAACTGAGACGACGTCTACCGCTCTTTCTTGGGCTATACTGTACCTGTGTCTCTATCCTGATGTGCAGACAAAAGTTAGTAGCATTCTAACCCGTTTAATTCACATAGGCCTAAATAAAATGATGCCCCGAGAAGAATTTAATGAGAACAAAAATTATATATTATAAGCTTAGATTGCATCGAATGACGTTTTTGAAATAAATGCAAACATAAACATTTGTATGTAATAAATTTATTGTCAAATAAAATGAGTTTGCCATGCATTTCATGTTTTAGCCTATCGCCAGTGGCGGATTCAAATTTCTCTGGTCGGGGCCTTGGGGGGGGGGGGGGTTGTTGGAGCACAAATCTCCAATTCCCTGACAAGCAGCGACAACAAGATATCGCATTTCTTTCTTCTTTACTCTAATATTCTCTGACCACCAAGAAAAAAAGGGTAATCTTATTTTTGAGATGCTAAAAATTTGATGTCATGGTCCAATTCGAGCAAGAATTTTGACTGGGGGACCAGTGAGCGTGTGTAAGTTTGTGTGTGTGTTCGTGCGTATGTGTCTACATCATTAACTCGTATTACGTTGCAACAGGTACAGTCCGAGCTGGATACGGTTGTTGGGCGTGGTCGTCAACCAGCCATCAGTGACCGAGCTCGTCTTCCATACTGCGAGGCAACCTTGATGGAGTCGATGCGAATCCGACCTGTTCTACCCTTGTCGCTGCCACACACGACTTCCAGGAGTGTCTCCCTAGGAGGATTCACTATCCCTCAAGGAACGACCATCATCCCGAATATTTGGGCCGCCCATCATGACCCGGAAGTCTGGGATGACCCCGACGACTTCCGTCCTGAGCGGTTCCTGGAGAACCATGACAGTCCGACGGTGAAGAAGAATGAGTCGTGGATTCCCTTTGGTCTAGGTGAGTTAAAATGATTGAACTAAGTTCTTTGATGATCAATATGATATTGACCCCACATTGACAGACAAACTTTTGATTTCTTTCTTTTTTACTTTTGAGGAAAATGATAAATTAAGCAAACCTATCAATAAATTTTTATCAAGCCCACGTCGCTCGTTGATGACTCATTGGGCAAGCTTTCCAAACTTCATGTGATCAATATAGCGTGAAAATTATCAAGTTTGTATGCTCGTAATATAACTACAGTAAAATGAATTATTTATCGACTGTCCATACGTATCAAAATTTGCCATACGAACTGTGAATTTTGCCATACGACATGTACATTTTATCATGAAGGGAAATGTGAGCAAAATAATTGCTTACAGTTTTAATAACTATATAGGCGGAGAAATCCACATAGACATAATGTATCGAACAGTGTACATTAATTAATGATAACATTATCAAAAGAACATAGATATAAAACAGCGCAGATGCAGTACAGATACAGATCTTGTGTTTTCGGAAAGGGACATCCTTTTTCTAACAACTAATTTCTATCATGGGGGTGTCACAAAGTCATGCCAAGTTTGCCAACCAAAAATTGGAGACAAGAGTGCGGGGCGCAACGATAGAGTAAAGTATAAATTATAGGGTTCGTGACAAAACCGATGGAATTAAACGATATCGAAAATGGTATAAAAAAGGTCAAGCGCACCTTGAATAATTGAGAAAAAACTGATTTGTATTCATGGTTCAGTTGAATATATTTTCCTGTTTTTCCTATATATTAAGGTCGCCGAGAGTGTCTGGGTGCTCAGCTGGCCAAGATGGAGTCCTTTCTACTGTTCACCAATCTCTTTCAGAGATTTGAATTCAGTCTTCCTCCTGATCAATCAACTCACAGTAAACGAGGCATCAGTGGGTTAACTATGCCACCAGAACCCTACGAAGTATGTGCGATCGAGAGATAAAGAATCGAATCCGATCTTCATCTTGACCCCTTTGAAAATGAGCTATTAGCTGAAAAGGGCGAGCCAATCCATGAGTAGTGGATAAATCAATAAAATAAAATATAATCAATTAAAAATGGGAAGTTTGATCATTACTATATAACGTGTAATTCGAATAAGTTTGACATTACTATTTTTTCAAAACCCTTATTGATCATGTTAATTGACCTAAATGATCACGATGATCACCTATTGCGAGTAACACGAGCATTACCTTAAAACCATAACAAGAGTTCTAATGCATTCTATTAACAGCCAAAATGGATCGCCATTTTATGTTTTTTTTTTTTATCTCTTATACCCTTTTTTGTGTGTGTGTGTCATCCAACAATCATTTGAAAATACATGTATATATTTACGAATCTAGACCTATACTTGCAACTATGTAACATGTACCATAATCATAGTTATATATCATGGACTTGATATATTCAAATGTTTTCATCGATCTGCTGAAACTGTTAACATAAGTAAAGTTTGAAGTAGGCTTTTATGCCTCTCGGTAATGAGTGACTGACAAGACATTAATCTACATTTGCCACTCTCCACCCAGGTGTTAAATGGGTACCGGTAGGAATTCCTTAATGTGAGCGCCGAAATCGGCAGCCTAGCAGAGCCTTGAGCACCTTGCATGGTGGATTATGTGCGCTATATAAATATCCGATATTATTACATCCTTACACTAAACCTGCTGAAGCAACCTTAATTCATAATTTTCACTATAGTTTGTATCATCATAATTATATATGCGTACATTGCAACGAAATGTCTAAATCCAACAAACTTGAAGTCTACAAGCTCGTGACAGAAGAAGGAACAAATAGTAGTTTTGGCCTTAAATGATGAGCGTAAGATGCCTTCGAGACTAACGCGAATTCTGTGTTTTGGTTAAGTTGTCATTTTGTCTATAATTTCTCTCATATTACAGTCTGAATAAAATATACCTAATTAATATAAAATCCAATCCTTAAAAAATACATATCACTGCCGATGAATTAACTGATATTTTTTAATATAATTGTCAATTAAAAAAAAGAGATGATTGATAACTGCTGAAATATGCATAATACAATTTCTATTTGTTAAGTATATTCATTTGTTGTATCCAGTTTCTATATACACCCCCAAACTGTAAGATGAAAAGTGTCTGCCATGATACTTTTGTTTCAAAATTGACTTTATCCATCATTGCATATCACATGATGTGTCATATAAATATGTTTGTTTGTTTAAAGTGGAATTAAACTGTATTGCACTGTATTTTAATTCATTTCGACATATATCTTTTCAGAATGAGTATTACTATGCTGATGAGTTTGAGATGTAAGTTAATCCATGTTTTAGTTAATGAATGATATTACCCTGTACTTAAAAACCAACTACGTTTAAGCAATCAACGGGTGTATAATATTTTGCTGACCATATACATACATCTCTGACTCGTAATATAATGAATGGTGATAGCATCTGGAATTCTTCTACGATGACACGATGTGATTGGAAAGCATGATACACACCTCCAGTTTAAACACCTTTACGGCGTCTTTTGGAGGAATCCTACCAAGTACAAAGTACCTCCCATTATTCTCTGCTAAGTAATACTCAATGCAGACGTATTCTCATTTGTTGCCCTTAATCAGTGTGCTGTAGCTAGAGCTTTGCGGTTTGATAATTACGGTTTAAACGAAATCTAACTTTAAACAACATAGATTTGTTTAAAAATGGGTGTTTTACGAATTAATCAGATAAAAAGATAACAATCATAATGTTGAGGTATTTTGCTTGAGTAAGATTAGAAATACCTAACGGTAAGATTTGGTTTCCATTGCATACATGGTGTGGCGTTGTGCTGTATTCATCAAACTCAAGCGAAAATCAGTTAATTAAACAATGTAAGCAAGCGGCCTTGTTTACTCTTACTCTTAATGATGAACTTATTTGCTTTACCCTGTTCGCTGGTCTTGGTATCTACCTGTGTCCTTAATGTTTGTGTGTGGGTCAAGAATGACTCTATTCCGAGTTGTCCGTTTGTTTGTTCTGGTCAGCGAAAATGGGTAAGGCTGTGGCTAATCAGTACAGTAAGAAGTGTCCGCATGTTGCTTCGGGTTAAGAGAATCAGAAGGACAGCTGAGACGCCGAAGAAAACCCAGCCTTAAAGAAGAGTGACTGATGTCGATAGCCTGATTGCATGGTTATTTGGTGTCATCTGAACTAACTATCAGATTCCTTTGAAGAATACTTATTTTATAATATTGAAGTAGTTTGATATTGTAAAAATGGCGTCTGACGAGCAGCCTATTAAACAGTCGGATGTGGCACTCGCTGTCCCTCATGGGCTCGCAATGGAGGACCGTGATCCCGATGACATTAATAGTCATGTAAAGGTGAGTTGACCACAGGATGGTTTGGAACAAAATGTTCAAACATTTTTAATGAGTTATTCATTTAAATGAATTATTTAACTATGGTACAATATTGTGGGGAATACATCACTGTTGTTTAATAACAGAAAGCAAGCATGTTGACAATAGGAAGAGAAAAAAGGGGCGAGTCAATTCCCTCATTTGTGGATACATACTCGTCGTCCTAAGAAGGCAGGTTTGAGCTCTGACAGCACCCTAATTGGCGTATCCAGAGATAGGGAGAATTTAAAGTATCTGCACGGTCAACTCGGCATTTTGAAACCCTTTGCAATGTATTTGATATTTGAATGGACCTTTTCTCTGCTGGTTACCCCATTGTAGCGATGAAGCTCTTGGTTAAAAAGGGACACTTGGGTTATAACAGGCGAGGGCAATTTCTTTAGGGGAAAGAAACTATTTCAATCTATGAATTCACATTCGGTTTAATGCAGCATAAGCTATGAACATGACGAACATTGATACTCTTCTTTAAATTTGCAGGTATTTGAAATTGTAAAAGAGGGTGTGAAAGATAAAAGATAATTATTTAAATTTTATTTATAAATGAATCATTTCTTTTAAACAGGAAAATTACAACGAACATAATAGATTATTGGTTCCATGGAAACCAATTTTAAGTCTCATGATTACGTACAGCCAGACATGGTACATAATCTTTAGACTAAATGATGTAATATCATTGTCATTATAAAGGCTTGGATTCGTTTATGATGTTTATTTTGGCTCAATGAACAAACAGAGTTTTATGTGCGTGTTATTCATAAGACACGAGTTCACCAAGCTTCAAATAAAAAGTATGGTCGACCAGTGTGCTCGCACGTATAGACCTAGTATTAACGATAACGAACAGCACACTCAATGACGCATCCAAGTCGTCTATTTGGAGCCAGAAGGGTGTTAACTCATAGCATTAATGCCCTTCTGGCTCTGAAAAGATTCAACACAATAATCTGATAGACAACTGAGATAGGATCATCATGAAACAATAATTGTTCCACATCAGACGATACAGGCAGTGAATGTAGACTAGCAGATAGGTTGGGTGTAAGAATTTCGTTCTTTCGTGTGTTTGCCAACTTCTGTAAAGATCAGTCATGCAGAGAGGGTCCTTCAACGCCAATCCACTGTGCTATCATCAAGCTCTTTGAAGACCTTAAAAACCTTTAAGACACAGTTGTGTTATTTGATTTTATCTCCTTCTCTTTTAAAAAGTTAAAACGTGTTAGTGAGAATATGCTTTGCATCATATTTTCATTTTGGTCGCTGATGATTCCACTTCGTCCATTAAAACAGATTCGATTCAACATACACAATCCATTAAATCGTATGTTTCATCAATTCTTTCTCAAACCATTTGGGCCCTCATTTCCACTTGTTGCCAGAAAGAATAGACATAGCAAATGTAGCATTGAATAGAATGAAGTATTAATAAAAGAGAGTTCTATGACAGATTCAAAATTTTAAAATGTTATGTCTGTTTTTTTTCTTCAAAATCTTTATGGATCAGTTGACCTCTCATTATGCAATGTGTATTGACCTCTGAGAAGTTGTTTCCTTTCTTTAACATTAAATCTTTGTTGTTGTTGAATGAAAGCAAAGCCTTTATACTTCAACCAGTTCTTTGTTTTTTCTAGGTGTCTTGGCATGAAATATTCGCCGAGCCAGATGGTATTCACAGTCAGGAGCAGACTTGGATCAAGAGCTACAACACCTACAACTGGAGCAAAAATTGTTGCTACTCGTGTTGCAGCACTGTGTGTAGTATTCCAGCAGCTTTCTGCTGGGGTCTTTACTTCGCTATCCTATCCTTCTGCCACATTTGGTAAGTTTCTCGAAAAAAATACCTTTTTTTGTTTTCCGTACGCGACAAGAAATGTGAACCCTGAAAGAAGAACTAATAGTAACATATTTAGGAATGCAATAATGAAACCGTTAGAGTATATTCACTAGAGCGTCGTTATGGAATGATTTGGGTTGGGGGTCGGACTAAATTTACCAGGTTTTTACAAAACATTCCAACGATCGAGAAAAAAAGTAATTTTCAGTAACATACAGAAAAGGCTTATACTAAATGGTTGCTTGTACCTTTTTATGAGGGTACATGGTTTCTGGATGAGAAAGATGCATGGTAATGATTAGAGGGTTCAACGTTGTGAACAGATGGTTCAGTGTTGTGCTTCTTGTAGGGTTAAAAGTAATAATGCATCGTGTCAGGTTTGTACTTTCGTTTAAATACTCACCGTTACAAGACAAGTGTTCTCATTGGCCCGAATTCACAAAGGAGGTTTGTCGATAAACCGAGGTTTATGACGCACGAAAACCAAGGTTTGTCGACAAACCTCCTTTGTGAATTCGGGCCATTGTGTTTATAGTTCTCAAGTTAGTGATAAAGACAGAAAAACTAAATCAAACGTCATAGTAATTCAATGAACCGAAGTTAAATTCTAGATTCTCTATACCACATAAATCCTTAAATGTTTAAACTGGCCTTCTCCCTAAAAGTTTTCATCGTCAGTTATTAACCAACACTTTTTCTTTTTCAGGTGTGTTGTTCCATGTATCAAGGCTTACATGATCAAGCTAGTCTGTGCCACCAGGAGCTACGCCATCTGCATCAAAGCATTCTGTGATCCCTGCTACGAGAGTGTTGCTCTCATGTTCTCTCGTATTAAGGTCGTATTTGTGCCTACTACACCGGACGTCGCTGCAGAGATCAGTTACGCTTAAGACCTTTTTCCACAGACATAAAAGTTATTATATACCTCACTTAAGAAATCCAGCCATCTGATTGGTCGAATTGCATTCATAAACTTCAACTGTTCCTGTAAAATTCCCGGTAACCATGCATAAACATTTCAATATTTTTTAATAACCATGGTTACTCCATGGTTACCCCATAGGTTTACATGTTAAAAAATGGTTTGAGCGATGGAGGATACCAATCAAGCTAATGTTAAAAAGATAGAGTAATGGGAAAATTGAAAAATATTTTTTATTTTTTATTTTTTAGTCTATTTTTTTTCGTTTTTTTAGTCTATTTTTTTTCGGCATATAAAAGTATTAATGACTGCTTTAATATTCGAGAAATAGTTGTTTTCATACGCTCTCGGGAAGGTTACAATTGGGCTATTCCCCTCGGCAAGCCTCGGGGAATAGCACAATTCTAACCTTCCCTTGAGCGTAATAAAACAACTATTTCTCTCAAAGCAGTCATTAATACTATACCATCAATCCACTGGAAACATTTTCGTTTATTTTTTCAAAGTTAAGCCATAGTCGTTTTTTTAGATACGAAACAGAAAATCGTTCCACACGTTTCAATAGTGATATGGTCCTTGAAAACTCCATTAGTTTGGATATTAATGTCATGTCTTATTTTAAATGATATTTGTGGCAGTGGAAATATCGTATTTGTAGTTCAGACAATGAAAGGACGATCTCGGACTAAATCCTAGTATATATACAGCAATTTGTACAAGATCTTGGTTTAACGAAAGACAAGTCCAGATGTATAATGGTGAAGATCTACACTATAGGGATTAATATAAAAATCGATATTTTTGTAGATGGTACACCGTTTGGAGGATCCAGAATTTTGTACAAATTGGGGGCACAAGTCGGAGAAGGAGAAAGAAAAAAAATTAAAAAATTGCAAAGTAGTGCTACCTCAGTTGTACAAATTACACTTCCATTAGGTCATTGAATCAACCTATGAACTCTGTATTTATCATAATTCGAATTCAAATCTCATTCATGTTTTACCATGTAAAAATATTAATGAATGTAGAAAAAGAATAGATCATAGAAGTGTCTAATTTTCTGATATAGTTCGCATCATGTATTTAGTATTTGCTGTGAATCTTTTTTACAATAATTATTATGGTATAGTTATAGTTATAATGTATTGAACAACATAAGTGTGTACATAACACCAGAAGCATTAATAGTATTAAAACAGGGTCAATGTATTCAATATTCATTTATTTGTATGAGATTGACTTCTTAATGTCATTCGTTTTCTTGTTGTTTGTACTTTATATTTATACAACTGTAGTAGTTAATTAGCTGCAATTTTTAGGATGTAAAGTGGACTGATGTACATCTTTTCTTTCACCTACTGCCTTAAACAAATAAAAGGTGATAAAGAATGTTGTAATAGCCCCCTAAAACTATGGTCAGTGGGTGTATGTGGGTATGCGCGTGTGTATGTGTGTGGATGTGCAAAGCAGGTGCGGGGTGTGTGCGTATGTGACTGTGCGATGAGGACGCGTGCTGCTCCCAGTTTCTAATAAGGATATATTGACTGCTTTGAGAGGCATAGTGGTTTATATAGGGTCAAGGGCAACTCACAACCTGCTATGACCCCAAGACGCTTGCGCCGCGGGGTCATAGCAGGTTGTGAGTTTCCCGAGACCCTATAGAAACAACTATGCCTTGAATATTAAAAGCAGTCAATATATATTTTATATACCGAAAAAAAGGAAAATGTTGACTCACCCATTTAGGTTTCCATCTCTTTGAAGTCATGAATATTAACACCAACAATAATTTGTGTACAGTAACAAGCTGTGCTCAGTAGAACAGGGAATACCAAACACGTTTACACGAACAGTAACTTTTGTACAGGATGATATCACCAACAAGCTGTGCTCCAGTAGAACAGTAGAACATGAACAGTAACTTTATAAATTCACAAATTCGCAACATATTTACAGTACTAGTACACAAAATGGCGATCGGTCGTCTGCGCTCATAGTGGATTCGTCGCCTGAATGCAGCGACCAAAATCGAATTGCACTCAAACACCGATTGTACGGTATTGCGCATCGGTCATCGCACAAAAGAAACTTATAACACGTAAACCAAAATGGGGATCGCAGCAAAATGACGTCACGTTTCACAGCCATGGAAAAAGTGCTATGAAAAATGGATATGAACCGGGAAAAATGACTATGAATTTCAATTAGCGGGCATGGTTAAGAACATGACTGCATTTTCAACCAATCAGAAGACAGGATTAGTAAAGAATCTTAAAATGAGGTATATAATTATAGTTATTGTTCTCCGAATGCTCAATACAGTCTTTGCCTCCTTAAAGCTTTTCTTATGTATTTTATATGTTTTGGAAGGTTGTGTATTTTTTATCCACGGTTTAAGCGAAACTACTCATTTAAAGGTATACATACAAAGTAAGCCTAAACTAATCGCAGTTTATAGTACTGATTACTAGTACTTTATAATTTTGTCTTGATGAGTAGTTTGCTCTTTCAATTTTACAGCAACTGCGTACTCAAATTCTCTTCAGCCATTAATTTTGATATGGAGGCAGAGAATGTTGTATTCCTATGAAAATTAAGCGTTTTTTCAATCAGATATATTCTGTAAAGGAATATTTAAAATTGAATATAATATGAAGCTCTATGACACACATGGCACGTAATAAAAACAAATCACACTTGTTCAAGTACTAATTATCCAACATAATTTATTCAGTACTGCCGCATGTAAACGTTAGTCTTTATTGGGCTACCCGAATCACTTAAATAGCACATTACACTCTTTTTTCAAAATAAATAATAAAGATAGTCTCTTCCATTTACAATCTCAAAAGTGTAATACAAAATAAATGTTCTACATATATATATCGTCAAGAATACATTTGTCTACCAAGGTCCAACTCGGAGACCATCATTATCTATTACAATTTCAATACTTGCATTCAACCATTTTCATCTAAAATAAGCGACGATCTATTTTCTTCCGTTACTAGTCCTGTGACATTAATAATACTGGTACTTTTTTGGCACTCGATTGAAAAAGAAAAAGAATTCTAATGCGTATTAACATGTTACGATTCTAATGACTTTTTCAGGTATTGCTACATACCGTAGAATTTACGTCTACAAAATCCATGAGCGTTAATAATTATAATTGCAAAGGAACGATACATTTTTTGTTAATAATGTTGTCAAAATTGAATATGAGAACTTCAAAAGATTATTTTCGACACTATATTATGTATCAAAGAAAGTGCAAAATTTAACGACAAATCGCTGTCAAAAAGAGCTTATATAATTGATATTTATTCTGTTCAAAGCTATGACATCTAGCCATTCTGCTGCTACAAACGCACGACTTATACATAACATTTATGTAAATATTCTTTTTGTGGGGGGGGGGGGTTATATAACATAATGGAATTCCAATGAAGTGTTTAATACGGCATGATTTCCGTTTCAAACTGTTTGGAATGTCCGGAAAACGGGCGAGTATTAAGCCAGTTATCATATAAATTTGTAATTTACATGTAATGGTAACGTAAATGTTAATGAAACCCATGAAAATATACTTCAAAAATTATTTCAGAGGATATTTCTTCCTTTAAAGACCCACTGCACTACTTGTAGCTACTTGCGCCCTCTATATTACAAACAATGCTTAATCGGTGACCATTGGTCCCCCATGATCATCTTTTGCTTATGTTATTTGAGAGCTGAGTTGATGAGATAACCACCTGTCCAGTGACCTTGCAGCGTGGTCTAATCCCTCCTTTACACTAGTAATGATGGGCTTTAAAACGAAAACGAATAGCAATTTTCTTCTTTACAATAAGCAATCTTATTTCCCCAAACCTTACTTTAGATAACAGAAAGTTAAATTGTTTCTTTCATATCTCCAAGATAAAGATACAGTCAACAATTTAATTATTCATACATTACCAAATGTTGTAATTTTTTAACTAATATGTGAAAATTTGAGTTGTCCCAATTATTTGTCTTGAGATTGTGACATACTAAAACTTACATCTAAAAGTATTCAACAAGGCCCTAATTCAACCAGTCCACCATTCATTCTTGAGCTATGAAAAACATCCCCCCTTCTCCAAAAATAAATTGGATAGTAACTGTATCTGAGCCATTTCTCCTCTTTCTACACGGCAACCTTCAGTAAACCAAAGATTCTTAGTTAAATAAATTTGAAGGCTTAATTTTAACATCCGCATTATAATGAGATGAATAATCTCATTAGTTTTTATATTTAATGTAGATGATTTTTTTGTTTGCATCAAACTTTATAGGTAAACGTTGATACCTGCAAGCACAAATCTATCTTTGGAGCCACATTTTATCCAAATTCTAACTTAAAGAAAGAAAAAGCTGTCGAGATAAGATAACCTGCTCTAAAATGGAAAGGCTACAACAGAATACTGTTTTATGATAAATTGGTCCTCGCAAATAAGTTTGAATAGGCTCGGTCATTTGATCTATTGCTATACGATTGACATACTGTTATTTTTTCAGAATTGCTATAAAAATTTGTTTTAATTGCTATTACAATTATAATATTAATAATTATTATTATTACTATTATTATTACTGTTTATGATTCCTGTGGAAAGTCACGACTGACAGTATCAGAAAGAATCAGATGGAAGAATCCTATTTGTTCCTGAGTATCGCCTTTACCTTGTAAGGTTGGGGCTGTCTGTTCAAACCTACAACCCCTTCAAAAGATGGCGTCGTGTCGGGATCGGCGAACACGTACTTGAAGCGCTGCATCAGAGATACGAAGAATAGAAACAACTCCATCTTGGCTAGCTGTTCTCCCATGCAGACCCGACGACCTAATCATGGTACATAAGCATGATACATTTCCGTTAACTCACTCGAAATGAAAATACAGCTTTTCTTTTCTGGGTATGAAATACATGCGCAAAGTATTGTGTCCAGCACTTCTACATTTAGAAAAAAAATGTTGACACCCATTCGCTAATGATATAAAGTATGTGGACAAAAATAAAATTCTTTGTAAAATTACAGACTGGAATCAAGATAATTCACTAGAATTCTTAAAAAACGTCTGAAGACGTTCGTCTACATTCTTCTTAATTTGTTGATCGACTAATGCCAAGCGCACTACATGATCCTCCTGCGATCTGATTTTCGAAGAAATGGCTTTCACATTAGATATGGAAATTCAAACAAACACCATCTTTCCTATTCAGTTTCTGAATGGTGATGAGAATATTAACGACCGAAAATTTACCGAACTGGAGCTTTCTAATTGAATTAAAGCCAAATCGGCTTCAATTAATAGACAATCAAATAACATGGCCGACGCCACTACGATTCTGAGCTGATTTAGCTTTTCCTTCTCCAAAGAAGCTTGTAATCTTTTGAAATTCAGATTTTATTAATGCATATATGACTATTCAGATCCTCGATCATTAAGCATTTATAAGTTTGAATGTTTATATGAAGTTCTGATGCAAATTCTTTAAGAATCGGATCGTAGTCAGATCGCATAATGTGCGGTGGGCTTATGTGTGCGTGTGTGTGTATTGGGCTTTTACAGACGTATATCAATCAGATATGATTATTATGGGAAAGCATCCTGTATCCTTTAGAAAAGTCGCAGCTGTATAAAACCAATTAATATATCATCCTTTTATCTGCGAACAATTCCAATATGGATGGTTATTTCGTTATATTTGAATAATTTGGAATGTCATATATATTTTTAGGTAACACATGCTCATACAAGAGATATTTCCTAGATAGTAGTCCCCCTAACATTTTTATCAGAAAACAGAAATGGGTTTTTAATAGACACCATAATAATTAACATAAATTAGGGCTATGACGATCACTTGTCAGTGAATGAAACATTAATTGTGTGAAACCATTCAGCACGACTTTAGTCCTTACCAGCTGAGAAGGGCATGAAGCTATCTGGATGAACAACCTTTGTTCCGTCTTTGTTCAGGAATCTATGGGGATCGCATTTATTAGGGTTTGGCCAGTCCACTGGGTCGCGGAAAAGAGACCTGTAAGGTAAAATTGGGTTAATGCTAATCATAATGATATTGGTAATGACTCAGTTTTCACGAGTTACTAGAAACATGTGATCCATATTGGTTCCATCTATAGCTACGACAACTACAGAGATTCATGGAATTATTGTTCCCAAAGAGAATGTAAGAACTTAAACTCAATAACACAATATTCGGCATTTTAACTATCGCAATACGCCTTTAAACACATTCTGACGATTGTTTAAAAAGTTCAAATGAAACTTAATTTGAACACTTTTGTACCGAGTAATGTTAGGCCAACCGTGTTCTAGTGGATGAGCAAACGTCTATCAACCCACCCAACTCATCATCGGCTCCGCAAACAAGTTACCTTGAGACAAAGGAACTATTAAACATGTGCTTAAATTCATTTTGAGAAATAACAAATGGGGATGGGTATCCCAGTGGTCAGACAGCCCGATAGACTGACAAAGTGGATCATGTGAACTCTCAGAAACAATGTAAAAGGACATCGAGACTAATTTGTTTCGGTTTCGCGTGCTTTCGGCCTTGTGAACCCTGAGGCGACCTTTCAGAAGGCCAGCGAGATCGACAATTGTCGCTCTCGTGGCCCCGTCGGTCTCGTAGGCTATGTGTGTGAAACACAGTTTTGGTCTTACAATCAGAAAGGTAAACCTGAGGCGCACCTACCACATGTTGATCCACATCCTGGTTCCCTTGGGTATGTGGTATCCTCCTAGCTCTGAATCTCGGAATGCAGCATGAGGGACGATTGGTACCACGCTGGCTAATCTCTGTAGCTCCATCAACGTCGCTTCCGTGTATGGCATGGACCCTCGGTGCGATAAACACACGGGTTCATCACCAATCACCTTAAGATAACAAATTATCAAAAGAAAAAATATTTCAGACAATATAATGTTAGGGGCGACAATTTTAATGGGTATTATAGTACTATACGCAAGATTTTCCAAGGAATCCCTACATTTTCATCCAGATCGTTTAAAAAGACAACCGAACGGAATGTTGATCCTTATCCCTATCGATCCTTATCAAACTTTTCCCTTGCTTTTAAAAGGATACAGGTGAACAAATTCTATTTTGTGACTAATGTAATTGCACCCACTTTGGACCACTGTGGTTTCTTCTTCCCTGAAACAGCGAGGAAATACAGTTCACCCATTACAGTCACTGATAAACCATTATAATAACTTAGTTTTTATCATCAGCATTAACCAGGGCAACTATACGATGAGTGTAGTGGCAAAACATCCTTTTTCGATACGAGTCAATAAAATGTATTCAGCTTGATTTATATTGAAAGTTTTGTAATAATTAAGAGTGACCCGTTCAGAGCCATTATATTCTTAGGTTAGGTTAGATCACTATATTATAATGAACATCAAGAATCTCATGTTTCTAAAAATTCAAGTTCTTCCCCCATTACCTCCTGTATTTCTGCTTGCACTTCTTCCTGTATATCTGGATGTGCTGCCATGTAAAGAATGGCCCAACATAAAGTCGTTGAAACTGTGTCTGATCCAGCGATAAATAGATCTGACAGGAGAACTTTCAGTTCTTCGTCATTAAAGTGAACCGGGTCTTTCACAGCGTGCAGAAGGTACGCATCGATAAAGTCTAGTACTTCATGTTCTTGATTCGAAGCAGTACTATTTGAAAGTCTTGATTTGTGTTCGTCAATCTTCCCGCCAAAATATTTGAACATGTTCTGAACTGATACGTGGTTTTTCTGCCATCTTTCCTTGTAAATGTAGGCGTGTTGTAGGAAGGGAAACACCATGACCTCTCCTTCCGCTCGGAATCCCATAATGCCTCGCAGGTAGTTCATGAGCTGGTGAAACTCCGGGTCGTTGTGCTCGAAGCGATGTCCAAATATAAGTCGACAGATGATGTTGGACGAGTTGGTCGCCAAGGGTCCTTGCGGATCAAAAGGTTGTCCGTTGTATGACTGTAAACACAAAAAATAATGGAAAGCTGATTAATAATAACATCGATTATTTGGGGGGGGGCGCTAATATTTTAAAAAAGTGCCATAGCGCTTACAAAATTGCAAAAGAGAACATCAAATACATAGAACCATGAAATAGGTAAATCACAAATTGAAATCATAGAATAGGAGATTTCAAACTTATGAATTGTAACAACGCAGATTAGGATAAATTTCAATTCATAAAGTGCTGGTGAGCGAAACATTGCATACCACTAGCATCTAGCCACATAAAAAGGAGAGCAGATGTTGAGAAAGTACCTATAAAATAATGCCTGAAGAAATGGAAGGTACATTACATGACTTCTCAAATTTATTATTTTATGCAAATTCATATCAATTAATAAGGATTTGCATTTTAGAACCAAATGGAAATCACTTTCTCGATAAATGACGACCCTAATCCAACTTTTAGCTAAAGGAAGTACGACATGGTATCCCGAACTGAATATTTGCAATCATCCAGGCTTAGTACATTTTTGTTTGAAATAATTAAGGCTTAAACAGTAGAATTGGGAGAATTGGCAATAATGGACGTGTCTCAATCGGAAAGAGGGAAACGAAATATTTCTTCCTTTTGGCATTATACTCTCAACATGTTCACGTGCTCCGGCCACGTTCCCAACCTCTAATCGACAAATCGTGTTTGACATTCCAAGGCCTAAATAGATATGTAAATAAACTATCCTTGATTTAAGTGCACTTTTCATATTTTGTCTTCTGTCATTGAATGATATTAAGAAATGCAAATATTTCTGTAGGATCCTGACAGCTCTGATTCTTTACTTTGTTCACTGTACTTTTTACTTTGGTGTTCGAATAAAGTCTTCATTAGGAAACTGTTATTCAATTTTGTATTTCTGGCAAACCAACAAAGAATAGACTCATTGCTATTTACATAGAATATTTTGTTGATAAGTTCATTTTAAGAGATAGCGAAAGAGTATTCAGAATGACAGCTGACCGAAGCTCCATTCATTATGTCTTTAAAATCAGTTTTTTACAAATCAAACTTAGATTTAGAGAATATGAACTCTTTTCTTTTCCTTAGAAGTAATGAATGGCTTCAGAATAATCAAAGGTCAATCACAAATGACAGGAATGCCATCAGATAATTAAGGATATTCCTCGATCTTTTATGGAACCAATCTTTCAACATTTTGTCTCACAGGTAATTTGCATTTTCTCTTATTTTACGTTCATGTCGAACAAAAAATGTAAATTACTATATTTCTGGAAAAACATCGCAAGTTAAAATTGTGTAGGTCAGGAATCAGAATTTAAAGTGACAGTGCTGACAGTGAATTTACGTTTTGCTAAGTTGATTTGAATATTTGAAAGTCAATATTCCGCGAAGGTACACAATTATGAAATTTAAAGTAGTTACCCGAAGAAAATTGACGACAACTAATAACTATGGACAAAGTATATATTGATGGAAAGATTTTCTCTTGAAAAACAGGAATAATTTGCTGAAAAATCATGTAGATATCATGGAAAGGCGTAAAAATGCTTTGTGGCTAGCTGTGTCTCGCATGTGACGTCACGAATCTTGACGCTCTACGGAGGTCGGAAGACCGCTGAAGGCAAAAAATCTCGATCTCAAAATTAACATTTTTGAGAGATGATTACTGCGGGCCCATAACATATTTTGAAGAGGGAAGTTGTTATATTTGATCAGTAAGGCTTCCCCTTCGCAATGATATGAAATTTGCACCAATTCAAAACATTTTTTAATCATCGGGTGACTACTTTAAAGATTCAGTCTTTAGTCTTTACATGATAGAGTTGATAAATTTACCGTGAATTGTTTAATGGTGTCATCCACCTCTTCCTGTATGATGGGCTCTAGGGCTACTTTCCCGAAGCCCATCCCTCGCAGAGTGGTGTGGGCGAAGTGACGTTGCTTTGCCCATCCGTCTGTACAACCTGATACAAAGATACCTGAGGAGGAATGAACAAGAAAAATACATTTATCAGACTAAAATTCATTAAATTATGTTTGGACTCTGAACTTATCTGTAATATTGTATTTCCGATTCCTTGGTTACACTCTAAAATCTGAAATGTTAAATGTCAATTTAAAAGGGGCGAGGAGTGACCAATCTTTCAAAATGTCAGATTGTTTCTTTTAACCTGCTAGATTCAACCTTTATAGTGTTGGATCCAGCATGTTTAAAGTGTTAATCTACCATTTTGAAAGAGTGGTCACTCCTTGGCCCTTTTAAATGGTGATTTAACATTTCAGTTTTTAGAGTGTACCTGGTACAGAGAAGATTTACATTAATTATAATCCCTTGTGATAATTACGAAACAAGAAGTTCTACATGTACAGACAAACAAGAAATGAATTATATAAGTAGATTGGATATTTGCGAAGGCTATTATGTTTAAATCACTGTTTATCATGGTTTTAAGTATACAATTCAAAACTTTAAGTGCTAAAGGAGAGAGAGAAAAGGGGTATGATCGTGGAGATATAGAATGGGTTGCTTACATGTCGTAACATATTTCAATCTTGAATAGACAAAATTATCATCCAATCAAATCAGGGTTATCAATTTCACACTTTAACCAGCACATGACTAATGTTTATCTTGCAGAAATTATTTTGTATTTTTTAATTGGTTACCCATAAAGCTGAATTCCGGAGAAATTTTGTTCAAGTAATACATTGTGGTTGTTCCCATTATCATGTTTCTTTATTCGGTGATTTTCTTCCCCCCCCCCCCCCTCCCTCTCTCTCTCTCTCTCTCTCTTTGCCTTTAAGTAGTCTTACATCATTATAATGTGTATATTGATCGAATATTATGTGTAAATAGCATTCATGGAGGGTTGACATGTTAATCAAATATGGTAGCAAGCTTGACACAATATATCAACAAAGTTATAGCTCGGTGACAAAACCAAGTTATAAAACAAACTGACACAGCTAAACACTGTATTTTGTCCCATAAATACACAAAATACCGGTATCCTCCCATTATTGGCCTACGTGTGTATAGGCACAGTGGTTAAAATGTCTTATCGAGGCGACTTCAAGCATTTCAAACATGGTAAAATGATAAACATGTTCAGACTCTGAGCTTCGCAGAATAATTGTGAGCGATGATGATTATCTCTAAATAGACCATTCACCGATACACTGTTGGAAGACAAACTTTGCTCCACGTTACAACAGAGTTGATATAAAATCATCTGATATAGGCCACTCCACGGAACTTCGATTGAACCTTGGCAACAATGGGGGTAGTTATGATTTATAACACGTGCTACAAAAAGGAGGAAAATGAACTTGATAAAGGGTTTTTCTGGTTGGTGACATTCAGAAGAGGTCTTTGCTCTTTTCTTACCTGACCCGCCTGACCCAGGCGTTGTTCTCCGACCTCATTCCGATCAAAATCATAGGTTGGATCAAAGATGCTTAGTCTTGTTACTGGACGTTTATAATTAGTGATGAATTTGAGGGCTAAGAGAATGTACCTCGTCATCACTGCATTGAATTAAGAGCTACCTTGATTAAAAGAGGAGTTTAATTTCCAGTTTAACACCAGTTTTAGGTGCACTACGTACGATACTTTCACATCAACATTATAGACGAATGCTCATATCCTTTCAGATTGACTAGTACAGTGGTAATTAATCTTACGTATGAATATCTATAATATGCCTGTGACGTATGGAAGAAGAGTTCAAATCTAAGTTTAGCTAACAATCTCTCTCTCTCTCTCTCTCTCTTTCAATCTCTGTTTCTTTTTATCTCCCTCTTTCTCTGTTTAAAATAATTTAAACAAATTGTTATCCGCCTTGTTTTTTCTTTTCTAATGAAATCGCATTATTAGTATCTGTAATAAGATATAAATGGCTGTCAATTGTGTTATTTTATTATTCATAAAGGAAAAACTATCGGCCAGCAATAAATGTTTGATGGTACGAATATAATACCATCAAGGAGACTGGAGAAGCGGCTACATGTTACTATTAAGCTCAAAGGGTTGATTTTAACGTAGATCCGCCAACTTACGTTTTAATACCATCATCACAATACTCATGGGATTTTTTTGTAGCGGAGCCAGTATTGTGTACAAGCACGGTGTCATACAAGTCCCTGAAGAAAATACAAGGTTTATTCTCCACAGAATCCGATCTGTTCTTATGTTCCAATATGGAATAATTCTCTTTAATACGTTCTTTAGTCTCCACTTTCCTTCTGAGCAGTATACAATCCCCAGTTTAAGAAAAAAAAAATTCATGATATTTCAACTTGCAAAAAGGTGTGTTGCTTGAATATGATCAGAGGGGACAAAAGGTTTACGTAAACAAAGAAGGGAAAAAGTTTGCTACCCCAAATATACCTCACTTCTCCAAATATATTTAGGGGATAATAGATATACCCTTGAAAACCCCAAACACTCTTCAGGAGAGCCGTTATTTGCAAGGTGGCCTCAAGTTCACATATATCAACGTGCGACATCTAGACACGCTATCAATATATGGGCTGATCTGATGTTGGCTTCAGATTATCTTGGAGTAAAGAACTCCATTTGTTAGGCTTTTCATTGAGCCTTATTTCAATAGTTTTATTGTCAAGTGTTTGTTTTATAAAGCTCCCCAGGTCAGAGGTACTTTGTATTGTTTACGGACCTCTATTAGTCGAGAAAATATCCCCAGGACTGAAAGGAGGTACGGCAAACATGAAGAAATGCAGATAATAGAATGAGCCTTAATCAAACCTTATCAAGTTAGAGCATAATATATGAGAGAGAGAGAGAGAGAGAGAAAAGAAAAGACGCGATAACTCTTTTCTGGTGGTAGGAGCTTACGCGAGCTTTCTATAACGTATGGGTGCCTTGTTATGATTTGCAATGGCCCAAGAGTTATTCGTTTGGAACATACTATTTTCATACGTCTTCAAAAACTAATTTGCAGTGAACAAAATTATGGTATTATAAAAGCAATATCTGATTTCAGTTTGCAGAGCAAATACGACCATGATACCAAAGACCAAGATAATATTTCTCCTTTTAGCCAATATTATCATATCACTACCCACCCCCCCCCCCCCCCCTCCATCATACGCCTATCTTTAAACATCGACACCATTACATTATAGTTTGTAAGTATAGGCATCGACGTCTAACAATTAGAAACAGCTACTGTAATGAAGAATATACATACACGATCATCGTCATTTTCATATACTACAGGATGAATATCTAATAAAATACACCCTCTTAAATTACCAATTGTTTGTCCTTTAGTAGAACGTAAAAGGCAAATTATGCTGAGCTCAACTGTCAATTACGAACACGAAGTATGTGCATAATATTCCAGTAGTTAATCACCGCATGCATATATATATTATTTATCTAAGGTAAAATAACATATACGTCAGAAAGGATATAGACTATACTACTCGAAACGAGTGATATCTCAAGAAGGTCAATACTCTATCCATATAATGATGTGAGTGGGGCGTGTGTGCGTATGTGTGTATAATGAGGGTGTGCGTATTTTATATATAAGATACAACTACTAATCAAATCAAATCAAATCAAATGCACTTATCAATATAAATCAACATTTTCAAATGATCTACACGTACATTTTAAAGAAAAAGTCAGCTATAGTTTTACCTTTACGAGGACGAATACAATTTTACAGCTCAATAAAATATGAGAGAAATTTTTAGTTCATGCTTTTTTAGAAACGAACTGATGGACAATAATTAATTCAAATGGCATTTATTGAAATTCCACATGGTGACATCACTGACCTGCATCCTGACTGACGTTGAATTTACGAATTCAAAAGTAAAAGCATTAAAAAAATAGGAGATGGTACAAATAGGATATTATGGTACTACATGTATTATTCATCTTTTTAAAAGTATCTAAGACCGGTGCATTAGGGACGTCAAAAAGGTCATGCGTACTTATTGCTGATTAAAGTAAGATTTAGACAAATCCAGAAGATTTCCTTTCTTCAAATTTGTAATAGGGATATGCAGAATAATTTCTTTAAATAGACATAAAGACTGGAGAAAATAACTAGTGTGGTGAGTAGTGGTAATGGTAGGTCAGTAAACAATTTATTCCGACTCACAGTGTTAGAGCTAGAAGTTGATTGAAGGTGAACATAAATTATATCGATATATATATATACTCAATCCTGTTCGCCCAAGATAACAATACCCATCAAATATACTATTTAACATCTTTGCTTTTCTATTGAACGCTTTTAGAACACAGGGGGGAGTAGCGATTTTTTTTCTCCAATACAATAATGATTTTTTTTTTAAATGGACAATTCCAACACACTTCTCTAAGCATTTTGTAATAGATTTATAGGTTTCTTACTTCATCATGGTAAGTGTAGACAGAAAGATTGGAGATTTGTTTTGTTTTGTACGTAACTTTTGTTACAAAGGTCTAGAAAATGCCACTGCTAGATAATAATCAGAATGAAAGTTACATACATTAGGTTTTCACAGACAAACGTTAAGGCTATAATAGTTCTCCACCATGCACTTTAAAAAGAAAAATGTGTGACCTGCTTTTTAAACATTACGATGATTTTCTAAAACCATTGACACTTTGGATTGTAGAGTCTATTGAGTTATAAAGTGACATGTGCTCATGAAAAGGTTCGTAGTTTCACTTGTGTTCCTTGATCTGTAGTTTGAAAGGAGAGAACAAAAGCTAGTCATGAAACCTCTCCCTCATTGATAGTGGAACCTTTAAACATCTAAAAAGAATTTAAATATGAATGTACTGTATGTACATGTATTCAATGCGTTTAGGCATGCATGCTCACCTCTTCTTTCTTTGTTGTACAGGTCTGCTTCAACAAGTTTGGGTTTATCAGCAAAGTCCAACCCTTTCTTGACAAGCAATGTTTTGATCATTTCGGCTCCACAGACGACAACGTCGTTGGAAAGTCCGATACTCACTCCATACACAGGTCCATGCTCCTTGCCCCATCGCATCAACGTATCAGCGAATGCATCGTCCTGCTCGAAGGCGAAGACATTCCCAAAGATTGGAAGTCCTCGAGGTCCTGGAGGGAAGTCCTTTGGTTTCTGGTGGAGCCATGTGATGATTAGGACGAGGACAAATAGAACGAGGATGATGGAGGTCGTCCACGAAAGCATTAAAGCCGACAGCAGGTTACCAAACGAAAATGCCATCACGACGTTTTGGGTCCAGCTAAAAACTGCCTACCTGGTCAACGGAAACAAATTATGAAGACCATTTTAAGGTTACATAGACCCCTGAGTGAAAGCTCTTAACAAAATATTTTCTTTTCTTAATCATAACATTAAAAAAAGGGGGAAATAAGGAAAATAAGGCAGAGCTTATTCATTACTGACTTGGTGAAGAAACAGTCAAAAAAACTACTAACATTGTGTTAGGCGGCCGATGATAACGTAAAAGCGTGTTTATTTGAAAGATATATGCATAGAGTAAAGAGCAGTTAATCTAGAGATTCACCCCTTTCTGCCCATCGCTTTCTCCACACCTGACAACTATTTGCCATCTTCTCAGTCCAGCAAATTTGAAGAAATCTCACCTAGGTGCAAATTACATTCCATAGGCTATACCAGAAGAACTTCAGTTTCTAACCCCTCCTTTCGGGCTTGTACCAAGCAAGTATTCAACCTTACACTGTCTCTCTTTCTCTCATTAGCTGTATTTACACTGCAAGAAAAACAGTCAGGATTTTCTAACACACGAACTAAATGTTAGAGAACTTTGATCTCCCGAGTTGGCTAATTTGCAATGACAACACACACAGAAATAAAGAAAACGTCATAAATAATTACATTGCACTTTATTTGCTTAACGAGAACGTAGGAACACATTGTCGCATTTTTTTTCCCCGAGCATGCCGAGGCTGGATTCCAAACAAAAAATAAAGACGCTAAATTACAAGGGAAAAGGAGATGCACTTTCATCCGAAGGAATATATCATAATGAAAAGTGATGAAGGACTTTTGTTAAAAATGCAACTGCATAGATTATTTAGCGATCTCCTTGTGTACTTCTAGTTAAAACGATTTGTATAGAGTTCACGTGAAAGGGTTTTTGATGAATCAAATGGGCGGGAAAATTATCCGGTAATGTGAATCTGTTATTGTTGGTTTTGTTTCCTGAAGGGGTCACATCAAATAACCAGATATTATAAAAGGAACCTCGTCACGATGAGATCAATATGTTAAAATTGACAGCTTGGTTATCAAATCAATAAGAATATACTTATTCTGTTTGGGTCATATAAGGTCAGAGAGGAGTCACGGTGTGTTCAAATCTATGAACGTTTTTACCCCCAAGACCCAACAAACAAAGTATTGCAATCACCTGTTACAAAATGTTATAGTTCAATAGCCAAAATGTATATAGGGTACATTCATTAATAGACCGATTTACTAACATATTCAAATGTATGGATGTTCCTTTCCCAGGGACCTAGTGACGAGTTATTCAATTAACCTGTTATGAATGAATGAACTACAATACTTGGAATCCAGTCTGCATATTTTACGTGTTGCTATGTCGGCAAAGCCTCGGGAAAGATTTCAAGTTGTCAGAACAACCTTTTATCAAAGTATGCAGACAATTTGAATATGTCAGAAAATCTTATGGTAAGATTTAAGGTCGTCACTGGTGTCCTTTGTAGTAGAAGAACCATGCATAAATTAGAAATATCGTTTCTAATCTTGGCTACTTAAATTTGCATCTAAAATACCGATTTCTTCCAACTCACAATAACAAAGAGTATAAAAATGCTACTTACTAGAATCATAGCCCTATTAATATAAATTTGCTTTTTTTAGTTCGTTGCATACAATGGTTAAGTGCAGGCGCGTACGCAGGGGGGGGGGTTTGGGGGGTTAACCCCCCCCCCCCCCCTTTGGTATTTTTTTGTGTGTAAACCCCCCCATAACCCCCCTAAACCCCCCCCCCCCCCCTTTTGGATTTTTTTTTTTTTTTTTTTTTTAAATATTAAAAAAAAAAAATTCCCACGGCTGACCTAAAAAAGGTGACCTTACCCCCCCCCCCCCCCAACGGAGCAAAATGTCAAATTTTCAAATTTCGAGACCAAAAAAAAAAAAAAAAAGTGTCCTCTTACCCCCCCCCCCCCCGCTTATTCAGCGGTCGGCTGAGTCGTTGCAATTTTTTTGGGACCAAAAAAAAAAAAAAAAATGTGAGCTCTTACCCCCCCCCCCCCCCCCCCCCCCCCCCCCCGCTTATTCAGCGGTCGGCTGAGTCGTTGCGAAATTTTCGGCCGATTTATAAATGTTAAAACCCCCCCCTTGAAAAAATCCTGCGTATGCGCCTGGTTAAGTGAATATATAAACATGTTTATTATTTTCATTCAATAACATTGCCCATCTGGTAGATAAATATCTAGTATATTTCTTTGAATTGGTACAACCAACATGAATTATTTCAACGAAAATAAATATATTCGATATAACATTACTTTGTTACACGTTTCGTGTTTTATTCTGTGATCGTTTTCATTTGCTGGTCAAACACACTTTTCCCTCAACTCTTATTGAATCTAATTGTAGTTCCATTCAGATCAAGTAAAGAAAATTTGATGGTCTAGATTTCTAGGACTTTCTACAACTTAGATACATGTATTCGTACGAATATATAAAATGGCATGATGTTTGCTGCAAAGCAAAACAAATCTGAAGTAAGTGTAGAGCAGCAATGTAATGCGAAATAAAAACTGTCTACATTGGTTTTATTGGTTGGTATTGTGCATCGACTACCATGTAAATAACATTCCAGTATAATATTTCTGTTGTAAAGCAATAATCACATGTATACGATGTCAAGGACGTATATCAACTGCTTTCATACTGAAACCATATCACGGCATTTACTTAATATTTTTAGCTTGAAAATCCCTTAGTTACGGCCACTTATGGGATTATTTACTTATATTTTGAAAGAATCTTTTTTGTGACACGCGATCAAATTCAAATAAGCAGTGCCATAGAAGGCGTACAGCTGCCCTGAAAATGCGATAACACAGCTCTTTTGAACGAAAATCAATTGTTATCTCAAGAAAGGAAAACTATGTGAGAGTTTCACAGAAATAAATCAGATAAATGCTAAACCACTTCATTAAAAGTTTTATTTGTTACTATTTAATAAATTTTTGAGTTTCATTTGACAAAATTCAATGAAAAAAAGTGAATTGAAGGCATGCAGTCAATTCTATAAAGGATTTAAAAAGTACGAAAGGTCTGGTGAACAGTCAAGGTAATTGACTAGTGATAACAATCTCAATATGCAATTAACTTTTGACACAATAACAGGCAAGCATTCTTTAGACAAATTCATTACTTGAAAGAGGGGGAAATGAAATTAACAGATTATTGGGAAATGTTTTGTGTACATATTTGGAGGTTTTTATACTTAAAATGATATTTAAAAAATATTATCATATGTATAGTTTCATAATAATATGTATATAAAATGTAGATGTGTGTAATATACATTCAATAATAGCAATACATTATTATCCTTGTGTGTATTATATTTCGAACTGAGTTTAGTTTTACATCATACATTGTGAAAAACATTCGCCTAAATTGCGAAACTGTTTACATTCTAAAAAACCTTAAACGCGCTTCTCTTAACCTTATATTGATCGAGACGGTTATGTGTGGAAAATGGTAAATAGAATCATTATATTCTCAAATGAACATTAGTGTTTTTCACTTTTCGAGATAAAATAGGAATGGGTTTTAGATCCAAGATGCAAGTCGTATCAAACGAAAAGCAGTACTTTAACTGGCATATTACTGTAAAGTGTTTCAAATTTCTTATGGTGTCATTTTAGTTGTAGCAAAGACTGTCAAATCAAATCTTATTTTACAAAAGGTACAAGGTCGAGGTCCCCCTTTCCTTTAAAAATTGCTTTTACGTGATATATAAAACCACAAATTTAGTTGAAGTTATTTGTGTTTCTAAAATGGATCTATCATGAGAATTGTATAACAAGCTATTTCACATCATTAAAGGGATAGTCCACCCCAGGATTTTCTTTAGCTGACGATATAGACCTAATAATACCATGAAGAATGATACAAGTCTCATTAAAATCCATGATCACATAACGAAGATATATCGACTTTTTTATCGAAAATCAGCCGCCCCCCAAATGCAAATGCGTTACATGGGCATGAAACGATCGCCAAAAAATAACCGATAGTATCGAAATTGTGACGTATGTTGCGAGCTGCCTTCTTATTTCGCAGACATTCACTTTCGCTTTCATTCATGATTCGTCGTGTCAGTGCGATAACAGTGTACCGCGAGCGAAAGTGAATGTCTGCGAAATAAGAAGGCAGCTCGCAACATACGTCACAATGCGATCGTTTCATGCCCATGTAACGCATTTGCATTTGGGGGGCGGCTGATTTTCGATAAAAAAGTCGATATATCTTCGTTATGTGATCATGGATTTTAATGAGACTTGTATCATTCTTCATGGTATTATTAGGTCTATATCGTCAGCTAAAAAAAATCCTGGGGTGGACTTTCCCTTTAATAATTGTCAGAAGCACACTCACTGTTGACGCAAGTCAGTAGAACGGCAATGAGGTGCCTAATTTGAGCCTCCCGCTATTGTTCAATATGCATGATAATTGTGTAAATAATTTTCGCCCGCGAGACCTCTCCTGTCTCCACTCGAAGGACAGACATGCACAATAATATTTTTCATTTATTGGAGAATATCATTCTAAATTTACCACATATTTGAATCAAATGTGTAAACAAAAATAGACCGTGTGAGCAAAGAAGTAATATCATTTTATTAAGTGCTGCAAGATTTAAACCATTAAAAGTAATATAATTACAATGTCAAGTGTTGAATTGACAATTAAAAACATATGTAGGCCGGTCTATTATGCTAAAAACTATTATTGCATAAGTTACATCAAATTTCATAATCAGAAGTTTATTTAATACTCTTAGAAAGCCTTTACGCGTTTTCATGAATCGTGTCACGGTACAAATAATTAAAAAAAAAATACAAAATCATTAAACGCATAATGTACAACTTTTAGCCCATTTCGCGGGTGACGGAATTATTTATAAAACGACTGACTGAGAGGACTTTTTTTCATGATTTGTTTAAGATTTTATATTTCAAATAAAACACTTTACTAATAAAGAGAGAAGAAATCCAAAAACATGTTCTTTTAATAAGCTGAAAAGGATAACTCATAATTATTGAACCATTCAAATGCTATTAAAAAAGTTCATTCGCTAAAAAAACACATTACTGCCATGAATAATGTAAATGCGATACTAAATCCATTGCCCTTTTATCTAATAGCCAAAGTGAATTATTGCTTAAGCAACTTTTATAAAACTTAACATTATAATGATATTAATTTGAATGGTTTGAATCTCGTAGCACTTAATGAAATGAAACTACTTCTTTCTCACTCGGTTGTTTCGAGAAAATGTAGACTAAAAACTGTGCTTTGTGCCGGAAATGATAGACATATTCCATCAAATATAAACTGGTTCATGCTTTTGTTTCTGATTGAATAGCGTCCATTCGGCTGTGTTGTCTTGACCAATACAATTCATCGTGCCCAAATACAGATGTGTTTGCCTAACCTTGATAGCCCAAAGTATTTGATGTTCATATCTTTAGCTATCGTATTCAATTCATCTATCTATAAATACATCACTAATTGGTCGTTTGGTCTCCTGATTGGTATAGATATGAAGGTGATATTGATATCTCTTTCAACTTATACTCACATCACGCCACATATAGAATATTTAAAAGTTATTTATATTGCTCAATGATATACGTTGATCATTCTGTATGTAAAGAAATATATGTTTGATCTGCTTAAGAGATTAATATTGAAATAACATAGTTGCCTTATATTTATTTTGTATGTGTCGCTCACTATCACAGGATAAAACCATGTCAAAAAATTAAATTATGGTCATTAGCCTTCAGGGAATTATCCAAGAACTCCAAACGTATTTTACATAATATAACTAGGATAATGGATTATCACTAAGAAACAAACAGAACATAGCAAGTTGCCATGTTTCTCATGTTATGCTTAGTAGCTCATACTATGTTATCAGTTTGATACTGTATTTGAACATAAAGGGAGTTTGAAGATTGATAACAATTTTATGAAATTGAGTGAATAAATCTAAGTGAATAAATGAATTTTATACGCCTCTTGATAATTATATGCCATCCAGTCTGAGGTTAGTAGTTGTTTTGTTTGGCATTTTACGCTCATCTAAATGGTATAAAAAGGTGGACGTTCAGTCTAAATTGATAAATTCTATGACTAATCATGAAAATATTATATATCAGGCTTGACCATGAGGCCTTATGTTTTTGGTTTTTTATTCTAATTAATTCAGTAGTGAGCAGTCAGTCGGTGGGATAGAAATTTGTCCTGATGACATTCAGAGCGAATCATCTTACATAGCCCTCATCTGACATATTGGTTAGCTAAAACAAATTATATTACCTATTAATCAAAGTTTCAACAGATTTCGAACATCTTCCATTTTCTTTATGATATTTAATGTTTAAAAAAATAAAGAAATATGATCTAAAACTCCGCCAGTTACAATTTCGTGTACTGTCGTTGAGGTGAATAAATAAGTGAGATTTGAAATGCTCTCAAAGGATCAAAACTATTACTTATCGGTTTTCCCAAATTGTCATGGTACATTTTCAGCTGAATGGGAAATTCGTGTATTTCGCTTTTTTAATTTAAGGTTCATCAAACTAAATAGCACGATTCCTTCATTTTTCCATTACCATGATCACCATTATCAATATATCACTTTCGTCTTATTTCCATAACTGTTTCTAGTTTGACATTTGTAGCTAATGCTTCTCGAGAAAGAAAGGCTTACATAGCATTTACCCATCATCTTTAATTAGATTCAGTTCTGTCATTAGGTTTGTGAACAAAACATGATAACAGATAGTACGATGAAACTGGTTTCATCTATAAATAATTATCATTTGAGATATATTACAGGATATGTAAGAGGCTCACTAGTAAACAAAAAAATGAAACGACGGTCAGTCAATTATTCATGAAAGAAAAACGCAGATGCAATTTTAATATTTCCGAGTCACTGTAAAAGTTATATCCAAAGGATTACTTAAAAATTGTTATCCTTTTTAATACCATTTCAATTTCCGCTGTATAAAAATCAAAAGCGGTGAAAAACCAAAATGAATGAATTATTAATGATATCAAAAAAGAAATAAGGAAGTCTAATATTCCAAGCTAATATGAAACTTTAATCCAAAAACCACTGTGTTCTTACCTATGGCAGGACTCAAGAGTTATGACTTCTCATATCCGGAAAATTCCGAGAGACGGTAAGAAAGTTTGGTTCCCCGAAGACTGGTGGACCGAGAGAGGTTCAGTAGACGATGGTGGAGAAGAGATACTGTGACCCTTGTAGATGAAGTTGCCAGAACAAAGGTCAGACCAAGACTGACACACATAGTGGAGTTTTATCAATATTGCATCGGCGATGATTTGTATTATGTATGGATGAAAGGATTACAAAAGGGGGGTGCTTGGCACCTCGATCCGCCTCGCGAGGGGTACGCAAACCCCGTTCGTGTTCAGATGGCCGTTTGTTTGCTCGCTCTTAGCAAAGATAAACACGCGCAACATTTTGTGGCCATGATACGTTTAGATCATAAACTGATAATAAAAAAGGCTATTTTATATTCTGGGTCATGTTAGCGCACGGGGGTACCCATTATTTTTCTTTTGTGGGCGTGGTCTACTCAAAAAGAAGATACTTAAAAGAGCAGATGGGAGGCCTATTCGTATCCACTAACCGATATTCTTCCGTGAACCGTGTCACACATTGGCTATACAATATTTTTTATAATTCAATAAGATAGTAAAACTAATTTGCATTTGCACAGAGTTTTGTTAAGATATTATAATTATAATGCATTTTCAGGACTCCTTAATCCTCTCTCTGTCTCACACAATGGTGCACCCGCAAGCCTACTGTATATAATGCATACGTTCTTAAACAAAGCTATAACAAAATAGTATCCTTGAAAATTTCGTAGTCTTAAGATACTTCAACTTCCAAGAGATATTAAATTTATTTTTAATGATGGAACATACTTTAAGAAATGATAGCAAATCATGTCATACATGTGTATTGGTCATCTAAAGTTAAGGTCCGTTAAATTGCGAAGTTTATGTTTTATTCACGGCAATGTTGTGGTCTATGATTAAAAAGGACTTGGTTTGACTCTAAACATGGGCACTGAACGTGCAAGGGTAGGCGGAGGGCAAACACCTGCAATATTTAAATGGGGGCAAAACAAAGCCGCCCTCCATCTCTCCTTGCCATTAAGTGGCTCTAAAATAACATTGCGGGCGCTTAACCTCCACCTAGAATTCCACATAATACTCGGACACAATCATTTTCAGATAGGCACACTGAAGAATGATAGGAATGACAAACGAATATTCAATTTATCAGAGATTTAAAAATAAACGGATGAATTAAAGATACTGCTTAATCCTGTCTAGTTTGTTAGCTTGTTAGCTTGATTGTTTTGGTGGTATATTTCTGATTTTTAAAGTATTTTTTTCTAGCTCCTGTGTGGTTGCCTTCTATAAAGAAAATAATCTCGTAAATTTCGAACTCTAAGTCGTGAGAAACACTTTCGTGATTTTCTGCCGGAACATTTTTGTGTCAATTGACGTCTTCCAATTGAATCTATCAACAGACATACATGTTTATTATCTTACTCCTAACTTACATTCTGCAATACCTGTATTTTATGTATTGATATGGTCAGATTAGTGAGTTTCTGAACATTTTCGCTAACCTTATATTTTATAATGATATACACTCCCGTCTCTGTCACCGTTAATTATTGTCTCTCCTAATAATAATTATGAGACGCTATATTTTGTGTATATCTCCTTATCTTTGTCTCTCTACCTCTCCGTGTGGCTTCTGTTTAAAGTCTTAACAAACACATTACTGCATTTTGTGTCAGTAAATCTCTAAGCAGAGGTTGTCTGAAGCTCCTAGCTGATAATATGCCATAAGTCTTATAGAATATTTTCGGTTCATGACCATCACTCTTTCCTCTGACCCAATTTGTACGCAGCTTTTATGATTTGCCCTTGTATTAACGATATTCAGAATCATACACTGTGTCGGGCGAATCGAGAGAAACATCTTTTAATGCTGAAAACACTTATTACAATTTTTTTCTTCATGTCACGTTATCATTGATTTGGCAGAAGCGTCTTGCGTCTTACCATTCATTTCGCCCAGGGAGCCAAGGACTATACGGCCTTTATGATGCGCATGCAGCATTATATCATAATCCTTGGAAATAATGGTGGATAAAATTCACTTTGACTTCTGAAAACGAATGACAAAACACACACACATGAAGAGACACGATGGTGTTTTCATTAGCTTACTAGCAGCAGTCTGACTCTACAAAGTGAACAGCATATGCAGTCGTGCAGCCTGCATTGAGTCTAACAATGATCACACATAATTTTAACCAAGCTCATCTAAACACATAGAAGGTCACACAATCGGAGAAAGCATATACACGCCTACTGCAGTTCTCGAGGAATAGACTCCAAGACGCCACGCCAACTCGAGTGTTTGCACGCGCAGAAAAGATGAAATTTCCCAACCATAATTCATCATTTGTCTTTCAATGTTTAATCACTTCTTTCATACTAAGCGCAGAAAATATGAAATTTCCCAACCACCATTAATCATTTGTCATTTATACTCGCGATCTGATGATGGAGATTATTTGTGCTTTTAATTGATGCTAGAAATCGATTCTCATTACATCTTCTGACATCAGAGCTTTGTTGAAATGGATCTTTATCTAGAGGCTACTGTTCTTATCATTATCAATTGTATTTACAATGTTATGATGCTTACTGTAAATGGCTGGTTTTCCCAGTTGTGATGATAATACCACCTTCAAATCCAAACTTTAAACAAAATCATTTATGTCAATAAATAAGATTCTCATGGTAAAACATAATGAAGGAAAATTCTACAAGGTCGAAAGTTTTTAATTACGTGGTGAAAATGCACGAAATGTAAACATGCTATAAAAATCTTTAGCAATATCATTAGTACGATTTTGGTTATTTCTACCGATGTTAGAGATCCAGATAGCTAGAAATATTTTGACCTTTTGGAAATGTCCTTAAAGATTCATGAGATTGGTCGTAATACACAACAATTCTTCATGTCAAGATATTTCTCCTCAGATAGAGCAATATTATTATCCTTTTCCTACTCGCAAGGCTCGTATTTGTTAATTGCTCTTATTAACGACGTTCAATTATCATTGGGTTGGTCATTCGGTTTGGTCGACTGATCTCAGTAACTATAATAACTTTAATTACATTGTCTCCGAGTAATATTCTTCAATACATAATTCATTGAAGACGAACTCAATGCTTACATGACGCGTGTCAATTATTTACACCGGTTTGCTTATTGCCTGAAATTTGTATTATTATGCTTGTTTTTTAGTTGTTGTTTTTTTCTTTCTTTCTATCCCTATATCATTGCGTTTCTTTGTGTATTTGTTTAATTTGCTTCTATTGTATTAATGGCAGTTGAAATGGAGATCACATTTCATGAGTTTGCGAATATCATAACAACTTCATGACTTTGGCAAATTTGTTTATCTTTGGTGTGGCTTTGCTTGAAAAACATGCGTCTAACATAATTAAAAGGAAATTCATTGACATGAAAATGAAAGGGTTTGAAAATATAAGAGTTTAATATAATAAGAATGACATAAAAATGAAAGATGAGCAAGTGAATGATAATGCATTAACAGCCTTCTAAATAAATAAAGATTGCTAAACGTTTTGGTATAGCAGTTAAGATTATTAAAACGTTCGAAACATCTAACTCCATTTCAACTGTTTCTATTTTAAGAAGTAGAATCTAATATTATCAAAGTAACCACTAATAAAACTAAACGTTACACATCTATTGACGAATAGGAATCCGAAGATATCAACGAGATAGATAGAAGGCTTTATTTCATATTCGTCATAGCACACACCATTTTCAATACATCTTGTTTATGATGAGTGAATATGCCGAAATTGTTACTGATTGATTGATTGATTTATGTAAAACACGGTAAAAAATTATATATTCAGCAACTGGACTGGTTTACAAAGGGGCCGTGAAACAAATACAATGATATATGAAAATGTTAAATACATTTAAAAATTATCAAAACAATACAATGAATACATATAAGGAGAAAAAGGACTCGATGTTTTGTTTTATCATGACTTGTTCTCATCACATAATTTGATCGTAACGAATAGTATTTGTTATTTGTATTATCATTATTATTATTATTGTTGTTATTGTTTTTGTTGTTATTAAGTAACTCTATCATTTCAACCCCCTCCTTAGTTAAATCTATTTTAATTTGTATTAATAGAGTGCTTCTCCTGTTGCGATTTTGTTTTTAATGTCAAATAAAACAAATTCAAACTGAAGTCAAGCAAAATAAAGACTTGTTATTTTTCTGAGGCTATTTTAATTGCACACACACATATCAAGTAAAAACGATCCAATGGAAATTTTGCACATTACATTTAATGATATAGATGTATTAAGCGTGATTGAAGGCATGCAGGTGCAGTTAGCTTTTCATGACATAGATCATGTAAATTATATGCCAAACGAAATACATTTCATTTACCACCGCATCAATTCAATACAACATTGATATCAATACATAATAATATTTACAATACCCGGATTGTCACAAAATTGATTATTCTAAACAGGTCTATATATCCAAGACAGAAACTTTCAGCTTTATACATAAATTGTTTTTTATCTCTCCACTCCTAAATTTGGCATATCCAGGAAAGTGACATGAAGCGTAAAGAATCACTGAGCCTGGAACCATTAGTTGCTGGGTTCCTTGAAATTGCAAGCCAAGAGGGATCGGTTACACATATTATGCACTCCCATCAATATTCCGGCAATTAATTTATGTTAGGCACACGAATGCAAGATTTATTGTATACATTACAAAAATTGAGTAACTCACATACATTTTCTATGAAACGTTCTTTTCAATCGCTGTTTTAAATGCAGACTGTTCATGTAAAAATTATCACTAATTACAACAACAACAAAAAAATATCTTAGCATTTCACCGTCACTTCAAGGAAGGTCTTATTTTGGTAGAGCTATAATTTTCTTCAAAATCTGCTCAATATCTTTACGGAATGAAAAAGGAAATATAGTAAATCCAAATTTATTCAAACATATCACAAGTCGCAAACAGTACACGAAATACTCATTAGCCGATAATGCATTGCTACAATGATAAAGGCCATGTCCCTCTGGGGAAAGATATTATTGGGACGTTACCACGGTAACGGAAATTCGCTTTTGAATCAATGACAAGAAAGCTTTAAAACAAAGGTTAAAAATTGAAAGAAAAAAAATCTCTTTTTATCCGTGTCACAGAAATGACAAATTGAACGTAATACACACACCCTCATAAATAAGACATAAGCCAAACTTGACGATAAAATGTATACATATTACATGTGTATTAGTTTAATGAAAATTTAATACATTCTGCATTCAAAATGGTGACTTGTTATTCCCGCTATAATAAAAATCTTATTATACCCGTTCCGAGATGATTAATGGGCTTTCCTATATCACTTGTAAATGAGATACACCACGAATGCAAAATAGCTTTAAAGGTCTCTCTTGCTAAGCTTTATAATAAATTATTTATACTAATCGTATTATTTTTCTTTGCATCAATCACTGTTTTCAGCTCTAGTTGTTCACTGGCATACAAGATCATGCTGTGGATGTAGGCCTCAGGGTGGCTTTCTATATTTTTTTAATTACGACTCCTTTTCCCTTCTTTTGCCTTGCTCGGGTTTTTGTTTTTTGTTTGTTTTTGCTGTCGTTGTTGTTATTCTAACCTAATCCTAATCTAACCTAATTCTGTACCCAGACCAGGTGATAATATTGTTCAGTAATATCTCAGTTCAAGTGTGCTTTCCCTGGATTTAATCGTTTATTTCAGATAAAGGGCATTTTTGATAGACCCGCGTGTCTTCATAACCTCTCTTATTTCTTTTTGTCCTAAATATAAGATCATAATCAACTTTAAAATCAGATTGTTGTTGTTGCGTATACGACACGAACTGAAATGTACCATAACCAATATTGCACTATAATAAAAGTAGTGATTGTGATGCAGTCCCAAAGACAATATGACACGAACGGAAATGCACCACAACCAATATTGCCTTATCATAAAAGTAGTGATTGTGATCCAGTCCTAATTCGTGGGTATATGTAAAAGACAGTCCGATCGTGAGATGAAAATATCAATTTAACATTTTCACCTTTTGAGAGTTAGTTCTCTTTCCATCCTGCCCTAGACGACTGTACAATCAAAGCATAGTTCAAGTGTTTAAATCAATATTAGGGAAAATGATGGTTTAAACCAAAATTGGAAATTATGAAATTCAATATTATCTTTCATGCGTACCCAACAAAAGCTCCTAGTACGACTGCCTTACACCTCTTTTATTAAATATCGATTTTAACACCAAATTTTTAAATTCGTTTTCGTGTTTTAATGTGAAAAAAGATGACTAGAGGAAAAAATATCAATGATCTTAATATAATTGAACAAATTATTATTTCCTTTAAAAAGTTGTCCATGTAGGCGAATTTTACATTGATCGTCGTCAATATCAGGCTTCAATTTCCCCCTTTTTCACGGAATTAAGGAATGGCATATTTCATGCGGGTTTGATTCTAATTCCATATCCGTCACCACTATTGCCTGGTCTGTCCGTTTGTATCTTTTAAAATAATATGCATCATTTAATTGGTTTGTGTGACAATTTTGTCAATATCCAAGTCAAGTCAATGCCCCATCCCCAAGAGTTTTACAATTAATCGTGCGTTTAACTTCAATTATTCATGTATTCGGTCCCCTTAATGGATTGACGCCCCTGTCCAAGCCAAACATTACTGAGCACAATGCTGTAAAATCATGGTACTCTTTTTCAATCCATTAATTACCATCGCATTCAGTTTCATAATACCCGAAAGGACAACATCACAATAAATTTATGTCCTGGAAATGCTTAGGGGGTTTCTCCACAGAAATGTCAGCGCTATCATGGATGTTGACGTTTAGTGGTGGTTATTTTACCTGACTGCTAACAAAGCATAAATGTTTGTCAGTAAGCAAACCAGAGGACCGACGGCTTTAGGTCCTCTCCGAGGGACCTGGTAATGAGGAGTAATGCCTTACCAAAGGGCACTAGGGCATCAAATTGGTTTCTAACCCGGGTCACCGGATTACGAAACCACTGCTCTGCTTTAACAATAGCTTAATGGAATTAAAAAGTTATTTCTTAGAGAGATTGGTATCACCGACATCGTAACGGACATCACTGATGTCGTGAAATGACTCGCCTTAACCACCGAGATGATTCTGGAATGTCTGAAAGCTTCATCTTCACCAGGCATCGCATGACAGGTTTGAATACGGGATGGCGATAGGCGTAAATGAAGGGATTGATGCAATGATTACAGACAAGAATGATGAAGGAATACAGACAGGCACATACGGGACCGTGAATGAATCGGACGAAGAGACATCCCATCTCGGGCATGATGCATAGATAGGATACAAAGACAACCATCAGGAGGTTCTTTGTGATCGCCATTTCATCCTTTTTCCGATTTTTGGAGCGACGATTCAACATGGATTGACACAAGTCGGCACTGGATCCGGTCATCGATGGTGTTCTTGGGATGGAGAGTGTACTGATGCATGCTTTAGGTTTGTTGAGTGCTCCCTGGATTTCTGCTGGGGTGCTTGTTTGGCTCGTGCTGGGAGCATCTACCACCAATATGGGGAATGGCATGTTGGGCAAGATAGTTTCATCTTCCAACAAATCAGTCACATTGATATTGGAGGAATCGCTTTCAAAATCACAACGGTACGATGTAGGACATTGTTTCTTAAGATTCGCGCTTACACTACTGGTGTGCTTGTTAGTCAGTGATCACGGTGGTACTTGCAAATGAATGTTGCCACTTTTGTCATGTATGTCATCGGGTGACGTATGTGGTAACTGGTGATCAGTTTCACTGGGTACATAGGGCTTGGCAAGAGGAGGACTCAAGTTTGTTCCGGGAACCACCAACTTCCTCGTTTTTATTGTAGCGATCACTAACTCCCCATTCCTAGCTGCTGCCAAAGAGCCCATTCCATTGATTTGTGATGGCGAATCTCTGCTCGTAACGTCCGTCACACATCCACAGGCTTTGCACGGTCTATGTGGTTCTGTAGATGAACACTGAAGACCTGTTGATGTCTGGTCTATGGAATCAGAAGAATCCTTTTCGTTATCATGTAAATTAGCTTGTGTTTTTATGTCAGCAACAGGGAGACCGATGGACGAACTTGCAGAAAAATTCGAACTGACAAGCACTGAAGAGGATGGCATGGACTTAAACTGGTGAATTTCTTTCTTCCTTAAGGTACGACGATGACGCTTTACGTGCAGATAAATTTGAAAGTAGCAAATCAAAATAATGAAGATGGCGGAGTTGGTGTTGATGAAGGCGATGACATCATAAAGATGGAGCTTGTTGTCGCCGTCGTTGATCATGCATGTGTGTGCGTTGATGTAGTGGTCGATGTTGTCAAGCTTTGGGACGTCGATCATGATAATAGCAAGAGGTGGGAATGCCCAAGTAAAGACAATGATGGCGGCTATATTTCTGGGGGAGAACAATCGCTGATAGAGTTCCCGTGGTTTTGTAACAATGATGACGCGTTCCAGAGCGATAACTGCCAGAGTAAGAATACTACACGAGATGCAGACAACATTAAGAGCAGAAAAGATAAGTTTGAGAGTTGCCGAGGACACTTTGGTGTCATGTTTAATCATGTTCATGATCACGACGATTTGCCCAGGGAGAGTCACAGAGGATAGTAAATCGCAGACCGCTAAACTTGCTATGAAGCAGTTTGTCTTGGTTTGTAGTTTCCTAGACATCATAATTGCTCCTAAAACTAAGCAGTTTCCAACAACTCCTAACACGGCTACGATACATAAACACACCACAGCGATGGAGAGATGTAACTTTGAGTACTCCGAGATGACAGACATCATACTTCCATTAGACACCTCATTACAACTCGCCATCTTGTATTCCATCACTCTTCTAATGAAGAAGTTTATCAACAATATTAATAAAAGACTGTTGAACATTGAACAATCCTTAACTGCACTTTCTGAAATCAATGTACAACTTACTGTTTAAAGAAAGACTGCATGGATGAAATGTGTATTTCAGTTTGACTGAATCTATCTATGTCACTGAAAACTCGGTCATGCAGCTAGGTTGACATTTGCAACGCCCAATCGATCGTATCCCTCCAACTCCAGATGGAATCAAATACAGCTTAAAAGGAAAAATCGCAAATGTACCTTGAGTCGTTCCCCCAAGGAGAAGGATGGAGATTTTAAGAAAGATCCCGAGGTGATACCTTTATTGAACGTTTGCTTTCGCGGCACCCTAAGTGTGAAATGAAATGGCGCTGTCTTTCAGGTGTAAGAAAACTTCCATTACGCCGTGCCACGCCAGCTGATATTGAGATAACGCTGAAGTGCATGCAGCATGATTCGTTATCATCGCCTTTATGCATTATAAGTGGTTTATAACTGTTACTTTAAATATAGAACGTCATAATGGGAGTAGTGAAATTGACGGGGGGTGGGGATGAAAACGAATGAATAAGGACAGGCAGACGGCAACTGGCAGACGGTTATAATGAACGTAACAAAATAGAAGATATAAAGGGAAAAGCATGGATAACTAGATGGCTGAGTTAATGAAATACAGTATAAATCAATGATAATTGTATCTCTGATATTTTTGGCCTTCTATATATGGTTATTTTGTAGCATTCAACCTTAAAATATTGTACAATTTGTTTTCCCACCGTCCGAAACATAATTATGACGTGATTAATTTAAAGATACATTATACATAATCAAAAGACGGGGGGGGGGGGGGGTGCTCCACCTTGATTATTTTGGAATTGCAGGTGTTCGGGCAATCGTCTTGCCATGTTCTGGCAGAGAGATGATCTATTCGTATTTTTGTATATTATCTCTCTGTATATTTTGATTATGAAATGTTCTTGTCTTAATGATACTCGCTTGCATGCTTCTCATCTTTCTGACGAATTCACAAATTGGATGCAAATTGCGTTAGCTGTGACAAAATGTTCGTCCCTTACGCCTAGTATAATATACGATGAGGATATCATTTAGATTATGTGCTTAGACAAATCTTGGATTAAATCTGAGAAACACGATGGGCTTACTTGTTGATATCAAACTCACCGTAAGGTTCGGTATTGTTATATAAATCCCCTTAATATTTACTATTTAGTTGTTTTTGCCTCATTTAATCCTAATTCTCTCTCTCTCTCTCTCTCTCTCTCTCTCTCTCTCTCTCTTTCTTTCTCCTTCTCCTTCTTCTTCTTCTTCTTCTTCTTCTTCTTCTTCTTCTTCTTCTTCTTTTTCTTCTTCTTCTTCTTCTTCTTCTTCTTCTTCACCTCCTTATTTCTCTTGTCTCATTCTCTCCCCACCCGCTCAATAAATATCGCTCCCTCTCTTTCTCTTTCTATCTCTTCCCACATTTTCCGTAAAAAAAAAATAACGACCAAAAAGACAATACTGGTACTGATAACTCAGTGTTATTCATATATTCATATAGGATACGGGGGTGCATGTTCCCTCCCTTTGAAAGCACCTCCCCCCCCCCCCCCCCCCCCCCCCCCCCGTCCTATCTCCGGTGTATAAAGTTAATGCGGGCCGGATTTTTGTGTATTAGGGACCAGACTTTGTTGCGTGAAAAGTACCTCTTTACCGTAAATTTTGGAGCGAGGGAGGGGGGCGGGTGATTATAGGCTACTTACCATTGTTGTATTTTCATGATTACATTTTTTTTTAAATGTTTCATGAGCAGATTTTCTAAAGAACTATGAGGCCGAAGATTGATAATTTCTAACATAACTTTTACTCATAATTATGATGAGATTTTTTTATTTTTAAATTCAAATGGAGGGGGGCGGGCGAAGTACCCCTATTATAGATGAAGAAAATCGCGGGACAGAAATCATATTTTTTGTAAGTCAAAGCGAATAATTCGAGAGAAAAAAAGCAAAGAGATTCGATCAAACATGTACTATGAAATAAAAGGGGGAATAGCGCCATCTGTTGAAGTAGGGTACAGTTCTTGACAACGGAGACAACAAACTATCCCAATTAAATTATATTTTGTTCGTCTGTCAGCGTCTTATTAGTAATAGAAATTCTCCATTAAGAGATCAAGATGACCACACCAAGAGAGACTGAAACGAATGAGTATCTTGATACACACAGGATACCTGAGTTGTTTCATAATATCACCAGCCAGCTTGTGTTTCACAGACCGGGTAAGTTATTACGGTCCCATCTATTCAATTCGATGTTGTCAATAAAAGCTACTCGCTTTCCTATAAAGGTAGACCGAAAGCTTCAGTCCCTATAATCATCGGTTGTTCCACTGAGACTACGTCTGGCTCCACTAGACCTCGGTTATAGGGACTGAATGACTGCCTATGCCAGCCTGTGTTGAAGATATTCGGCTAGATTTTAGCCGTTAGGCCCCTCCCACAAACATGACAAACTTGCCACGGCCGTATTGTTATGCCCCCCAAAATCCCCCGAAATGTCATTTTACCTCGTGAATATCCAATTTTGAATTAGGCCTAGGCTATAATACATCGGTTCCACTTACTTACTTGATTGATATAATCCGTTTAATGGTCCCTTTTAAGGAAATTACTTAAAGTGAAAGGCGTAAATATTCTAAAAAAGAATGAAACGCCGATAATACCAAACAACAACAGCAACAACAACTTAAAGGGGAAACCTATGTCTGGGCGCCTAACATTTCACTTGGAATTAACGAGAATTATCACTTGTATTTCCCTAATAATTGATCACATATTACTAGATCTATTGCTCATATTCTAGAGAGTGAGTGTGCCAAAAATTGTGTCAAAATTCACCAAACATTGAACAATGTTATAATTGTAATATGTAACTTTCAAGTTTCACGAGAATAGATGGCAGTGTGTCATTTTGACATATCATTGCTAAAACAAAAGTTTACATGTCTTTACATTGCCATTGGCTTAATACTTTACATACAGTTCTCTCTCGATGTGTGCATGTTTGTAGAAACGTTTCATCTTTGCTTTTACAGAGAATCCAAAGACGTTTATGATCGACTACATCTCCAAGCTGAAAGAAGGTCGTACAACCCAAATGAACTATCCCTGCCTGTTTGATGATACAAACATTGACTCTGTATTTGGCATGCTAGACCCCACCAAGAAAGGTCATATTACACTTGAACAGTATAGAGAAGGTGAGTTTAGAACATGTATTGTATTGTATTGTATTTATTAAACTTCATTGATGTACATCAATATTTTGTTTATAAACATATAAATCACTTTTCAATGTAATGTAACAAATCAATATTCTGTTTGGAAACATATATATCATATAAATCAATTTCCAATGTAATGTAACAAATCAACATTCTGTTTGGAAACATATATATCATATAAATCAATTTCCAATGTAATGTAACAAATCAACATTCTGTTTGTAAACATATATACCGTAATTTTGTATTTAGGTACCCCTTGAAATCGTTGATTGTTATTCTTGGGTGCCTTGCCCTTGAGAAGAGTTATATTCTCCACCTGGGCTAGATGTGAAGGGAAATGCAGTGTACATAAACAAAGAAACCTTGACTGCTCATATTTATAATTAGCATAGCTGTTTGACCTCAATAGATTTATTGCAGTACTGAGTAGCGAGTACTCTGATCAAGAATGTTTTATACAATGTATTAGTGTCACAAACATGTTTGAAATTTGTAATTCATTATTTTTGTTTCATTAACGCACCTCTTCTCAGACATTATTGTACATAGTCTACCTGTAGACAAACTGAGTTCTTTTTTTTCTTTTGAAAAAATTTGTATACCATAAAAATAATACCCCCCCCCCCCCCCCATTTTGTCCTTCTTCTTCTCTTTCTTCAACTTCTACTGATAATAATTCTTATTCGTCTCCTTGTTCCTCAATATCTGATTTATTTATTTATTATTTTGATTAAATTTGATTATTTTCCAAATAAATATGGTCTAGATTACACATTTTCGAGACATACATGTATATCACAATGAATCCGAAAGTGGATAACATGCAGTTATCTGTTGTAGTTGATACACTAATAATTATCATTACTGTTATCCATTGTGCCATACAGCAATGCAAACTATGGGTTGTCAGAACTTTGATGAAAAGCCCACTGGGGTAGACCGGGGGCACGTCACAGCAGACATCTTTGCAAGAGAAGTGTGAGTTTCTACATTTCTATTTTGAATATCTTCCTGAAATGCACATCATATAAGTAAGCCATCTCAGAAGACCTGCATCAAATCTGATAATTTTTGTCATCCACTAGAAGTTGCACGTTCAAAATATGACTTAATGTCTGTGTAATGTAATAAAAGAGATCATCGAATGGTGACGTTAAAGGTTGGTCCGCAGACGTACATAATCATATCTGATTGATACACGTCTGTAAAACCCAAATTACACACACACACAGGAACATTTTTGAAGGAGTCTTTCAGTACTTTTATTGACCCCAATTTCACTCATTCAAAAATTGGTTAACGCTATGTTTTGCACCATGTACACAGATGCCAGCCGTACTATTTGACCCCATTAACTATCATTGGCTGATTTATAAAAATAAAAAAAAGAAGAAGGAGCATGTGTGCAGTATGTGTTTTTAACTCTTTGTTTTTGTAACTTTTTACATGCAGGAAAGCTGGATTAAAGAAGGCATCAGGAACCTTTGAGCCGCTGATCTAAAACTACTCTTGACTTGTAGCTCATTGATCCCAACCATGGAGGTCAAGTGACCCTCCAACCATGGATGTCCGAGTCCTTCCTGTGATCCTGCTGGCAGGCTTGAACCTTATTCTTCATTAAAAACCTTCCACTTCTTTAATGGTTATAAAAGTTTACTTTTACACATAACTTTCATTCTTTACTCTCAGTTTTGGAGTGTTGAAATGGGCACCCCCAAAATATGCTTTGTTGAATTGAGATTTCTATCATACTAAAAACCCTTCAAATGATCTTTTGAGAATAATGTGTAGGTATACTTCAACAGACGTAGACCTTTTGTTAGTTTTCAATGAATGAATGGCAATGATTCGGTAAAGAAATTCTATATTTATTAATTGGCACCGCACATGAATCATTTTTCTCTCCTTGTTTTTTTCTTTCACCTTTAACATAAATTGGATTCCTAACATATCCACACGCAAGAATCAAATTGGAATATAAGTGATGACAACTACAACTTACGGATATCCGTCAGCAATATGTCATTAGATCATAAATTATTTTATATCTATTGGGTTACACATGTATATTCAGGACTTCAGATGGCATTCTCCCCAAATTATTCCTCATAACCCAGGGGTTTTGACATGAATTAGACATTATTCTGTTTTATATTGATAGTATAGAGAAGGGGGCAACAGGAAGTCATGCTACTTATTGTTTTGTAAATATAATGTATATGTCACTACATGTATAAATAATTATTAATGACTCTGTAAATAATACCAGATAAGAAAGTGTTCTAGCTTTGATCAAGATAGTGCTCTTCTTTGATTCCTTTGTGTCTTCCCCATTTCCAAATAGAGATGGTGTGTGTGTGTGAGAGAGAGAGAGAGAGAAATCACTGACTAATGGGGCGTTGCAAGAAAGTTGCAATCAATTGCAAATCCCCAAAATCAAGCGTAAGTCTTGCGATTAATTGCAAATTTGCAATTGATCGCAACTCAACTTTCTTGCAACGCACCATTAGTAAGAGAGAGAGAGAGAGAAGGGGAGGGGGAGAATAAAAGCCAGACCTAGTTAACTTAATTTAATTGCTAAAAGTTTAATCCTAACAAAATCCTAGGAAATTTAGGAGGCTAGTTGCAAGAAAATTGAGTTCCAATCGATTGCAAATATCAACTTGCAATCAATCAACAACTTTCTTGCAACGCCCCATAAGACCTAGATTTAATGTGCAGTATCAGAAATATAACTGAGATAATAGTTTTATGAAGACTGAAAGTGAGTTGGTAAGGTAATTTGAAAGGGAGGGAGAAAGATGAGAATGGATGAAGGAGAAGGGGGAGGAGGATGTATAAAGGAAGGAGTAAGAGAGGGACTGTAAACTTGTATGAAGTACATTATGAGAAATATAATTGAGAGTAGAGTTGTATGGAGACTGAAAGAAAGAGAGTCAAAAAGATGATTTGATAGAGGGAAAGAGAAATAAAAGGAGGAAGAGGATGGATAAAGGAGATATTTAAGATCGGGTTGTGACAAGGTAAAATAAAAACTATTTTAGAGGAAAACAGTGAGGTATTAAAATTAGGAATCTGCTGAATTTTCTACCTTGTCTGTGTTTCAGTCCTGTTGCTCGTTGTATTTTCCTGTTTCTCTTGTTTATAGCCATTATTTAGTAGTCAGTAGATTTTATTATACTTATTTATGTTTATATTTTATCAGTTGTTTAGTTAATTTAGTTTTGTCAGCACTTAAATGTATGCATTTATTCTTATCTGACGAGTTTTGTTCTTTTAGGACGTATTCATAAGCTACTCATGAGGGACCTTAAATCCACAAGCCTTGCTTTCAACCAAGGTCACCTCATCTTTCTTTTGTAACGCCATATTCTGTAAACTTGTTATATTCATGTCATATTTGTAAAGTGTGTTATGAAAGAAAGATAAATAAAACTTGAACTTGAACTTGAACTTGAACCTTATTTAATTGGTATACAGCAAGCAATCACTTAAAATGGGTCAGGGAAGAGAAAGTTAAAAATGTAATTTCAGAAAAAGACCACTCGATCTAGATTTTAAAATCCATCGTCATTATTTTATATGAATCTTTTGTGTTCATGTTTTTTATTATTTTAATGTGACATTTATTGGTAACGTTTGGGTCCTAGGAGACTTTCTTTGCTTATCATTTCTGTCGTCATAATCCCTGTAATTCATCAGCTTTATATCATCATCATCACCACCAACAACAACATTACCATCACCATCGTCATCATTTATCAATTACCACCGCCATCATCACAATACTTCTCTTATCCTCTTCGGGTCTTTCCCAATCCTCTCGAATACCCCATCTCCTTTTTTATTACCCAGTTTATCATGGTCGTGCACATGTGTGAGTATGTTTCAATAATAAATGCTTTTATATGCCGCACTGTGCAGTTTACAATAAACAAAAGAAAAGTAAATCAGGAGAAAAAACAATTCAATCTTCCAAACAGTCTATTATTTTTATTTTGCCAACAACATACATTGGTAGGAATTGATGATCCTTATTTGTTGCATTGCTCACTTAATTTTTTATTTTAGATTCTTATATGTTCAACTAAATTATCATGAAAAAGAGAACGTTGGGTATGTTGATGTTCGTTGTCTTATAAGTTATAGCATTAGTTCACTAGCTGATGAAGATCGTCAGAGGATACCAGATCGGTGTCTAACTCATTGTAACAACTGCAAAAGGAGGACAGTAATATATTTAGTAAATTAGATGTGGTGAATATATATAATGAACAAATTCATTTGATGATCTGGTGAAATATAAGAAAATATATTTACAGTCATTGACAGTTAATATGTGTTGTCCATCGACTTCTAAATTTACTCCACACGTTCATGAGAATTGTATGTGTACAACTGAGGTCTTATTCAGAAAATGCATATCGTTAACTTGTGTGGTGAGAATTTTATCTTCATGAGAACTAACGTAATATATCACAATACTTTTCAAGTGTTATGCAAGATAATCGTTGAACCTTTAAGAAATGTTATGCACTTCTATAAAGCGCATATACATCATTGCATTTTTCATTTCTTCACAAAAAAAGACCTGTGTTAGGTTTAGCTTAAGTTACCTTTCAAAATCGTTATGGTCATTTGAAGCAATATAAAGCCATTTAGGAGGGTACTTGTGCAGCAGCCTCACATCCTTACTCGCTTCTACGAATTAACATGCGCAATATATGGGCAAATCAATGGTATTTTCAAGCATCGAGATTTATTTTAAAAAAAAAGAATATGTCAGAAGGGTAATAATTCTTGTCCATTGCAGTAAAATTCGGAGTATTTATGTTTTCAATAAGTGGACCTATCCAATCGGCAATCCAATCCAGAGTATTTCATAAAGTGCGTTTTTCTTGCAGTTACAAAACGCTTTGCAAAATAATCCACATGTTTAGGGCAAGTCAAACAAAAATATATCACTTCAAATGAAAAACTTCCCAAGATGATGATAAGTGTTTGTGCGTAATTACCTGTGCATTTGGCGCGAGTTTTCTTGCCGAAGAGGACGATCTGACAGCAACTGAAGTCCTTGCATGTTTTTTTACCTCCGGCTAAGATGTGCAATGTAAATCATAGAATATATTGTCAGACAGTATAGGCATACAACAACGATACAACAATACAATAACAACAAAAACTACAAATACAACTTAAAATATGAAACATTAATAATTTGATTGATTAACATAATATATGTGTACTATTAAAGACATATTAGAGGAATTTGATAGGCCCAGTGTTCATGCGAGGGTGTGAATCATTGTGGACTGGGGCAACAGGAGCATCCCCCCCCCCCTCATGATTACGGGAGACTGTACTGTATCATTGTAATATATATTTCAGATCAATGTGTTTCCCCTTTCATTGACGGACAAATATCAAAGCAAATATAGTTCTTAACGTATGTAATTTAAACTCCTGTAAAACCCAGATTTTATGATATTGACGATTTATTTTGGGTGCCATACTCACCCTACACTTCGCACAATAGTACATCCCCATATACACATTCTCTTTCTTCCTCACTCACTCTCTCTTCTCTTCCCTTCTACTTGCAATATTTGCTTGTATTGTAATTTAAAAAAGATCTTTCAGATGTATCGAACACAAGTCTATTGGTTCTCAGGATATTACGCCAATCTTTACACCATAAATACTCTGTACAACACTATTTTGAATTTGTGTAAAATTGCGAGGGAAAATAACTAAAAGAAAGAACCTAACTTTGAACTCAACTGCACATAAAACAAGTTATAGAATTTATCACCCGGTCAAACTGACAAGACCGTTGCCGGACCAACAATTAATCAAGCACAAGATACCATTACCCCGCCCCCCCCCCCCCACTCAATGTTATTTAGGGTACGCATAATGCTCGTTCCCTCTTTTTGAAAGCACCCCCTATCTGAGGACTGCCAATATTTCCGAACCCCCCTTTCGCGGGCATTTCGCGGGCTTTTCCGGCCTTGGAGACCCCCCTAAATCAGGAAAAATGCTCAATGTACCCCCCTACATTCGGAATAATTTCTCAGGAGTCCAAAGAAATGAGAGAAAAAAAGAAAAAACACCCCCTTTTTAAAGAAATCTCCGGGTGAAAAGTCAAATACACCCCTTTTTTTACAATTCTCGGGCCGGACTTTGTCGCACGAAAAGTACCCCTTTACCGGACATTTTGGCAACACGCATGCGGTCATTCCGACCTCTGAGTTGGGGGGCCGGGGGAGCACCCCTCCCCCTCATGATTACGGGAGACTGTACTGTATCACTGTAATACATATTTCAGATCAATGTGTTTCCCCTTTCATTGACGGACAAATATTAAAGCAAATAATGTAATTTAAACTCTTGTAAAACCCAGATTTTATGATATTGACGATTTATTTTGGGTGCCATGCTCACCCTACACTTCGCACAATAGTACATCCCCATATAAACATTCTCTTTCTTCCTCACTCACTCTCCCTTCTCTTCCCTTCTACTTGCAATATTTGCTTGTATTGTAATTAAAAAAAGATCTTTCAGGTGTACCGAACACAAGTCTATTGGTTCTCAGGATATTACGCCAATCTTTACACCATAAATGCTCTGTACAACATTATTTTGATTTTTTGTAAAATTGCGAGGGAAATTAACTAAAAGAAAGAACCTAACTTTGAACTCAACTGCACATAAAACAAGTTATAGCATTTATCACCCGGTCAAACTGACAAGACCGTTGCCGGACCAACAATTAATCAAGCACAAGATACCATTACACCGCCCCCCCCCCCCCCCACTCAATGTTATTTAGGGTACGCATATGCTCGTTCCCTCTTTTTGAAAGCACCCCCTATCTGAGGACTGCCAATATTTCCGAACCCCCCTTTCGCGGGCATTTTCGCGGGCTTTTCCGGCCTTGGAGACCCCCCTAAATCAGGAAAAATGCTCAATGTACCCCCCTAAATTCGGAATAATTTCTCAGGAGTCCAAAGAAATGAGAGAAAAAAAGAAAAAACACCCCCTTTTTAAAGAAATCTCCGGGTGAAAAGTCAAATACACCCCTTTTTTTTTTACAATTCTCGGGCCGGACTTTGTCGCACGAAAAGTACCCCTTTACCGGACATTTTGGCAACACGCATGTGGTCATTCCGACCTCTGAGTGGGGGGGGGGGGGGGCCGGGACCATTACCCCTAAATCTTCAAGATTTTGCCGATAATCGGCCGGTTTGTATCTAGTCAGTTTGAAGGTGTGACCATTTATGTTTTTACTTCATACCAGTTTCGCACTCTTGTTTAGGATAACAATTGCGATGTGCTATCTTTTTGAACGGATTCCATGCCTCCATGAGATGTTCGTCTGAAAAGACAAAGTAACAAAACAACAACATAATTATGAATACTTCTTCTGAATCGAATAAAATTGAATGTGTAAAAACGATTCAAAATTTAAGAATAATGTTAGTAAAATAGACCAACTCCCACTGTACCTTGAGTTGAAGTACATGTATAAACATGGTGGGAATGGTAATGAACAAAGTTCTGTTGGTAATATTTCGATCATGGAGATACGTGAATATACATCTGAAATATATGAGGGGCTTCATTACTTTCTGCTACTTTGCAGAAATTATACACAATCTATAAACTAAAAATCGTTTTAACTAAAAAGAATTAATTAAGTTTTGAAGACCGAAATTTAGGCCTACCTTCGTCTGCTTCATCAAGGAATCGTGAAGCCACTGCTTGAGACAGGATCACTATGGTGATGAGGAGCATGAATGATCCCTTTCGAATATTCATCTTGATGATCGAGGAACACAACACTGAAAATGAGTACACGTCCAAACAGATAAAAGTCCAGAATGGATATATAGATCTAGGTATCTTTCTTATATATCATAAGGGCTATTATGGTATATTTTGCTATAACAGAGAGACGTGATTCGGATAGCTAACATGACACCATGATGGATGGACTGCCATACGGATACCCGGATAATGATCCTATTCGTATCACAGATCCTGTGTTATCCTAGACGAGAAAGCAGGTATCGACATATGGCCGCCAAATAATGTTCTTTATTATTTTTGTGTTCATTGTCTTCGTGTGTTGCCTGTCGTATGAGCTATGTAATATAATATCATATATAATGTTGTATTTTTACCCAGTGTACCCTCATTAATTGTAATACTGTTCCTTCCGAGGGCCCTGTAATCAATTATTATCATGGCAGTCCGGCTTGAGTCGAGCTACCAGGATTATATACTGCATGAGGATAAGGCGTCATAATTAAACAGATAAAGCGAGCAAGAAATTGTCATGTGTAGATTGTGATCAAGAGTATAGTCTAACACTAAAACAGGCTAAGTTACAACCTAAAAAGTGAAAAATAACCGCGCTCGTTCGCTACTCAACCTCATGTTAACTTTCATTTGTTTATGTATTTCCATCTTCATATAAAAACAATAGGCCATGACAATATTATACATTTTAAAAAAATACATACAATCATACAAACTCATGCAAAAATAATACATGTGAGAAGTCAAACAAAAATTAATTTCAAACAATATCAAAGAGACCAAAATAATTAACCAGTCGAAAAAGAGAAAAAGGGAAACTAAAATGAGGCCAAAAGGTCTTGTACAACAAGTTCTTTTAAAGTATAGATATCACTTGTTTTTTCGACTTATTCTGTTACTGAAAGAAATGTGAACAAAGGAACTCCCTTCAGAATATATGAAAAATTGAAGACAAAAATTAATAGTGGAATTGTATCGGTGAAGACCGTTGACACTTCCAGGTCAGTTATAAGTTGATGTTAGTGATTCTGTGACTGTAATCAGTGTAGCGATTCTTTTTTGTTTGTTTGTATGTTCGTAAATGTTTTTTTCTAAACTAAATGATATACATTAAGGATGAAGGCCCTATTGTACTGATTTTCATGATGTTTGCACATTTTGAAAACGGATACACTATATTTACAAGTAACGTCAGATTGTTAGCTTTTTAACTTCTTTTGTTGTTGTTGCATATCTCTCTTTCTCTACCCCCCCCCCCCCTTCCCCAACCCCCTTCGATATGAAGATAGAAAGGTGAAACTGACCTTGGAATTAAAAAAACAGCAAAAAGCAAGTCGCGCTCTCTCTCTCTCTCTCTCTACACTTCTCTCTCTTTCTTCCTCTCTCTCCCCTCAATATCTTTCTCTCGTTCTTTTCTATCTCTGAAAGTTACTATAAAGTACACTCACTCCCAGATGGTATTGAAAATAGGGGGATTTCGCCTTTGGTATGCTTATAATATTATTGCATCACCTAAAATGGGGCCAATATACAGTTGTTTTGCAATAAAAAAATTAAAAAATACAGTCCCATAGGTGACGCTCAAGGCCATAAAAGTTTGTTTTCTTCGAAAAAATTGTAGCTCTTCAAATCAAAGCATTTATACTCCCCTCATAATACTTCCCTCCGGAGAATATGCTTTGATTTGTGGACCTATAGATTGATCTCTACCAATTGTTTCTTTTAAAAAGAACAGGTACGATCAGGCGCGGAATTCCTTTTCCTTGAATTCATTTGCCAGGTACCTTGTTGAATATGCCAAGATTAAATGCATCAATCGGAACTGATAATCTGCCAGTGCTGCCAGAAATGTACACACCGTACCTGGAAACCCTTTGTTCAATAATGCGGCGCCATATGTAAACGTACACACATGTATGTTACTGAGGAGTGTGTGATTGACACTACCGGTAGACATAATTAATAAATACGATTCGTCCAGACATAACTCAGCACCACTGAACTCGTACATACTCTTGATTGCTATATACTATTCTTCAAACCGAGGAAGCAGAGATAAGAGGTTTTCAATGAGAAAAAAATACACGCACACATAACACACACACAAACGGACAGAAAGACGGAGAGACAATGTGACCAAGAATGTGACTAGACACCCGGGGTAAGAGTACCACTCATTGGCTGTGCATATATTTTATTACAAGATACTTATCACCTGAAAGAGGGGGGGGGGGGGGGGGGGGAGGGGGGGGGGGGGGCGGGGGGGGGGGGGGGGGCAACAGTACTCGTATGCCTCACTTTATTTCTAGAAAAAAAAACACTTTAATTTTACCATTGAAAATTCTCTGACTTCTGAGTAGACTTACATCAGTGGCGGATCCAGGGGGGCCCGTTTCCCCACCCCTGGGGAAAAAAGTGTAAAAACATGTTAATTTAACCTTCTTTTTTATTTAGATGGGCCCCCTCCCCTGGCGCTCAAGGGGGGGGGGGGTGCGATTTTTCAAATTTTCGAGGGCCAAAAAAACAATAGTGCTCACCCCCCCCCCCCCGCCCCCCCCCCCCCCCCCCACTGAGCGAATTATCGGCGGGCTGTTTAGCCGCTATATATTTTCTCACGAATTGAGCCCCCTCCCCTGCCGTCGGCTGGATCCGCCCCTGACTTACATGTATATGCCCTATGCTTGCGCCATATGGCCAAAATTGCCCCTTTGGCTTTGAGTATACATGTACTAGGCCTATCCCTATTTTAAACATACTGGTAGACACTCTCTATATATATGCTTCATCTGTTGTATCTGCTTTATTCCGTTTTTTTCATAAACCGCAAATCAAAACAAACAACAACAAAAAACAGAGCAAAAAAAAATTAAAGAATAGGCAAGAATATGATGCTTGCAAGTAAACTTGTCATCGACATTACACATGCAGGGCGGAAAGTAGGGGCAAGTTTTCAACATCAACATCAACTGGGGCATTTACTCGGGCATTTACTCCATTCTAGCAAAGTGGGCCCCTGTTCGGTCGCCTTTCGAGTTCGACCCCCCCCCCCCCCCCCCCACTCAGTGCTATTTAGGGTACGCATAATAATTATGCATAATGTTCCCTCCTTTTGAAAACACCTCCCTAAGTCCGGTGTGTAAAGTCAATACGAGCCGGACTTTGGTGCGTGAAAAGAGCCCCTTTACCGGACATAGTAACACACATGGTATCCCTCCGTTCACGGAGTGGGGGGGGGGGGGGGGGGGGGGGCTTTCGACCTTGTCCTTTGAGAGGATGAGTAGGCCTAGACCTACGTCAGTTAAGGTTGTTTTTTTCTTTCCTTTTTTTCTTCTTTTTACTTTGCTTTGTTATGTTTTGTTCGATTTAAACAAAAAATTGATTATTCCCTATTTCAGTTTATGTTATTTCATTTTCGTTGGTGTTGTTTTGCTTCAATTTTTAAAATAATTATATACATTAGATCTATTTGTTTTAATTCATTTATTTATGTGCCAGGGACGACATAATATTTTTACTAGCGATTTTTATTAGGCCGATATGATACAAGCGGAAAATGTCTAGTACACTAACTATAGAGGATAGAGCTAGACGACCGCCGGCGTTCGTGTTCCCTAACTGGTGGACAAATTATCGACTGGTACGGGGTTGGTAAATGGTACGGTAAGTCAACTTCTTTTAACTAAAATTATGATTTATATCAATATGATTTAATTGAAAGTGATTACTGACTAGTACAATGGAACAGAAATATATCAACAACAATTCATGTCAGTGATAAATTTCCTCGTTTGTCCGTCCGGTACCAATCAATCTCCCGTGCTTTTCCTATGGATCTCCGTGGACCCCAAAAACCAGAACGCTCCGCTCGCGCTTCCATCCATCTTCTCAATATCACTCAGCTCAGCTCAGCTCAGCTCCGCCAGCTCCAGTATAATACTCCTGTGCATGTGTTAATTCTTTTTGAAAAAAATATTAGGAATGTGATATTTTACCCATGATTTCTAATATTCTACACAAATGTATTTAGACAGGGCTGTGTCAACTTTGGGGAACTGCTTTGAGGGAGATTGTGTAATTTTGTTTGGCTCAACAGGGAAGGGGGAAGGGCTATTGATTGAGTAAGGAAAAAAATGTGGGAAGGTTGACAGCCCTGATTTAGATCTAGTTCAGTTAGACTATTACAAAATCAAATGAAATGACTGAAATTTTAGACTTCAAATTGATGCAACTAGAAATTTATTGTCAAAGAATTCCAGAGATATTGCGATTTTGAAATTTGATGCGAGATAATTAGATCCTGCGCTGCAACTGACCAAAAAAAAATCATTAAAAACGAGACCCTAATTTGTGTATGGGAGTTTACAGCTGATTTATCCCAAAAAAGCAATCCATCAGATATTAAGATAATTGCATAATTTGCAAGGCAAAATATCACCCAATCATATTTTGTATCACTTAGTAAATTGTATAAACAATTTTGATGACATCTTCTTTCGATATGAAGATTCCTAGACCCTTGTCGCGATGTCAGTAGGTTCAAAATTGTAAGGAGCCGACTCATAAGACAGCAAAATTTGTCCATAATTTTCATAATTTCACACCAATTCCAAAGAAAATTTTGTCTCCGGGTAATTTTAAGTTTTTTGAAATCCTGTCGATTATTTGAGATATGGAACTGTCCGAGAAGTAAGGTCGCCCAGTACCCATGAACTATGGTCACACCAACATACAAGTTTGCCCTTGTCTCGCTGTAGACTTATGTTGGATCTAACATTAAATCTACTATTATATTCTTCCTCTTCTTTTTCTTCTCCTCCTCCTCGCCCTCCTCCTCCTCCTCCTCCTCCCCTCCTCCTTCTCCCCCTCCTCCTCCCCCTCCTCCTCCCCCTCCTCCTCCTCCCCTTCTCCTCCTCATCCCCCTCCCCCTCCTCCTCCCCCCCTCCCCCTCCCACTCACCCTTCACCTCCTCCTCCTCCTCCTCCTCGTCCTCCTCCTCCTCCTCCTCCTCCTCCTCCTCCTCCTCCTCCTCCTCCTCCTCCTCGTCCTCCTCCTCCTCCTCCTCCTCCTCCTCCTCCTCCTCCACCTCCTCCTCCTCCTCCTCCTCCTCCTCCTCTTCTTCTTCTTCTTCTTCTTCTTCTTCTTTCAAACTTGAGATTTCACAGTTTGGTGCTAACTGTACTTGAGTCTTTGAATGTACATAAACTTCAAACAAAATTAACAAAAAGCCTTATCCAAATGTGTGATCCCTGACCCTAACAAAAATTCTGATATTCTTTTGTGTATTTGTATATTTATATTTGATTATGTGTAAGTAGAACAATCTCTCCATTTTTTTAATTTTCTGTGAGGCTACAAATTCTCTCAAGGCCCCATTGCTAGAGGCATTGTCAGAGGAGGATGTGACACACCTCCCATTCAAACAGTAAGATACTTGCCAGGATGTTAAACAAATAATATCTTTTTATTAAATCTTGAGACCCTTCTCTCCCATTCAAACTTACCTAGCAACCCCCCTCCCTCCCTCCCTAGCCGTAATGATCAAAATAAAAAAAATAGACAGATCACAACTGCAATATACATGTACATGTCTGAGTTGGCTCTTTTTACGCTGGTGCCATTCGTGTTTGATACTGTTGGTGCCTACTAGTGCCTACGCTTTTGCAATTTGTATTCTTTTGTTTGTTTCTTTCATATTTTTTTTGTTTTTGTTTTTGTTGTTTCTACTACCGTAATTAAAAAAAAAAAAAAAAAAAATTTTGTCCAACACCAGCAACTGAATAAATATGATGAATTAAAGACAGATACATGAAGGTTATGAGAGGAAAATAATTCTTGCAATTTTTATTTAAATTTAAATACTCTAGATGTTAATAGTCCATGAAAAGGATTCTCCAGTTTTAATTTCCACAAGTGAGCATCCTTGTTAGTACCTGTAAGTGGACACATGTAGCTCAGTGTTTTTGCAACTCTGACATTACTATTAAAAGGATTTGTAACATGAAAAAGCAAACATTAGAGTCTAAATTCTCCTTAATTACATGTAAGTCAACATGAAATTCCAGTATTTCCTAGTAAAAAAGTTGTATTTTGCATTGATTATTTGCTCATTCTACTGTATACTCATTCCTTTGATTCAAATGGTTGTCTACATGTACAGGTATATCCATGAATAAAACATTTACTTTAACAAAAGTTTAAGCCTATAATTGGAATGATATACATGAAGCGTTCAACCATTCAATTTTGGCTACTTTCCAATTTTGGGAAAAGAGTGAGATTCACACTGATGCTATGCATCTTGCAAATCTACCAAACTTTGTTTGCTGCCATCTCCTGCCAAAATTATACATGTATTTTTGCTTTTATTGAAAAGTGTAAACAAATTTCAGTTTTCTAATTTGGAAATCTTAAGTCTACATGAAGTTGCAGTGTAAAGGACCAAGTGTCATTTGAAAACAAAAACAAGGAAAAAGACAGGGTTTCATAGATATATTTACACCATGTAAGATACTATCGATGTTGTATTTTTTAAACCATTTATTATTTTCAAAGAGAAATATGTAAAGACTCTTTAACTTAAAGCTAAAGACCAGTTATGGTCATGAGATTGCATTGTGAAAGAAACGTTGTGGAATCGATCAGAAAAGGTTGATCATCTAGCATACAAGTATAAGTATTGGTGTGTACTGCAAGGTTCTGGAATCATCAAAATGATAAGAAATTTGGCCCAGTCTTCGTAAAGTTACAAGCACTGTACACAGAAAGATGTATATGGGACTACACACGTGGGCGACACGTGCGTTTATCTCTCACAGGCCAATAGATAAACTAATTTACCAAATACATCAATTAGTAGGCGGTTTCCCGGCAACATTTTTATCATCATGTATTAGTCAAAACATATTCTTTCACATGATTGGTAACAAGAGCTTCCATTTCATTTTTTGAAATTGGGGCGTTTCCATTACTGGTCTTTACCTTTAATAATTACATTTTACTTTTGAGACAACTTATTTGGCACAGCATAATCTTCAAGTTGTAGTTTATTTTATAGGAAAATCCACCATAAGGCATATTGTTGACTTGGTTTTGATAAGAGGAGAAAATAGAGAAGAAAATCTTTGTCGAGCAAATTTCAGAGGTACTAATTTTATTCTGATTGATCACAACTTTAATGTTCCGAAAACATTCACTGCTCTTTACTCTTGTTTTTATTAAAACCAACTGTGATATCAAGGCGGACTTACCTTTTAAGTTTTATTTGTAGTCTAGACATGGAATGCATTGGCTAAATTTTGCAGTGTTCTGCACTAAACCTGTAATATTTGAGCATTGCAATATCCAGTCAAACTATAAGTGGCAAATAAAAGTAAGCTGAGTTGCACTAATATTATTTCACTTTGGAATATTGGAAAGAGCTTGATTTTCTTTAACAACTGCGTATCAGAAAAACCTCACCATAATTTAGCCAATTTCTAAGGGAAGGTAGCGACGTGTAGGTAAAATGTAGATTTTTTATTTAACTACATGTTGCGTCAGTAAAGATCTAAAAGTCTGCTTGCTTTCCTCATATCATTCTTCTGCAAAATATCATTATGTGCTACAGCATAGGAAGAGTCAAAATCTCTTCTTTTTTTCTCTTCCAGTGCATCTTAAATCTGAAAAATAAATGACTAAAAGAAAAAAGTAGAAAAGAACACAAATCAGAAGCAAATGGGATGTGGTAACTCTTTTGTGTTGGTTTCTTTTGCTGTCAAGTAAAGCAACTTAAATTTATTATATAAAAGAGAGATAAATTACTGTTGGTTTTTGTGAAACTTGTAGTGAAATCATCTCTCTTTTGTCAGTGCATAAAAGCAAAGCAAAACAAAAACAAAGATCTTAAACAATGTAAACTGCTTGATTGGCATAGCTCCAGAGGACACACATGGACCTTGTTTTCCTAGTAAATTTGGCCATGACGTAATAGCTTGTTTTGAAGATAGAAAGGTGAAACTGACCTGGGAATAGAAACAGGAAGCAAGCTGCGCACGCACTCTCTCTCTCTCTCTCTCTCTCTCTCCCTCTCTTTCTCGCTCTTGCTCTATATTTCTTCCTCTCTCTCTCTTTCCATCTTTCTCTCCCCACTTTCTCACTTTCCCCTATCATACATGTATATATGTTCTATAAATAAAAGTTACATTTCAAGCAGTGAGGTATATTCAGAAGTCAGAACAAAAGAGATGGGGTTTAATTGAAGAGAAATTTGCCCTAGTCATATGATTTCCAAGTCAGCTCTCTAGGCTCTCCCGATAGAATATTCTAGAAGCAGTAATTTGTGTTATGATGATGAGCATACAATCATATTCATACCTCTAATATATAGTACACTACTTTATTTTTATCCTTGACTTTTTTGTTGTTGTTTCTTTTACTTATGTAAAGTTGATGTTTCCATGACATAACAATGCTTGACATGTTCAAAACAGTCTGGGCAAGTCCAGATGCACCTTATTGGCAGCTTCCTGCCAATCATAACAAGGGTCGATAGTTCAGGAGAATCTGAGTTTTGATAAATTTAGAAAACGTGGAAAGTGTGTCGTCACTTTGGTTCACTCTGTGCTGTGATTGCAATTTGCTATAGTGGGTTACTGAGGGTCATTCTGTGTGTTATTTACAGCTTTTTATGTCTATCTTATTTAGGAGCCATTTCAGACAGAATTTGGCAAGAGGACACCGTTCACCTTCAAGACCATTGCTCTAGGATTTCCGAGATGGATGATTCAGGATGTGATGTGGTGTTACAGCGGAATGAAATCAATGGTAACTTTGCTATTCCTCGCCAACTTTGCCAACCCTACGGTGAAGATGAAGTGGATTCCTCCAGGGTCATGATACCTCTGGGTGAGGATGAATCCGATGGCTCTCCCTCAAAGACTCTTCCCTGCTCTATTATTGCCGACCTTGACCTTGACAGGCTGGGGAAGGCCAAAAATGACAACGACGATGAAGGCTATTACTCTCAGGAGTTGGAGAAGCACAGGTTTGCCAGTATCCAAAGAGATGAAGAATCAACTTTAAATAACAATATCTGTCCCTCACTGGATCCCAGCCTGTCAGGAGATGCCAATGGAAAAGTACTAGGTGTAAGCATGCCTCCAAATTACATTATCAGATCAAACCAGAGGAGGACTTCATTTAGTCCAAATGAAAATAGAAGCTCCCAGCAGCTTGACAATGCAGGAAGTCATGTCGGTGTTCAGGTCAGAGCGATTCCATCAAGACTTTCCTTAGAGGACAGCAAAGCTAAAAACTTAAATACTCCATACTCGCCGCGGTCAGATTCAGTACTGAACAGAACTTCTGTAGAATGCTATAGAAAGGATACCTCTTCAGAAAATGTGAGTGAAAATTCCAATCAGAGGACATTAAGAGGCTTGAAAAGGAAGTGCGAGGATGAAGCACCCAGGCCGTTGGGTGAGGCAGGTGTATCGATATCCCCTAGGAAGAGGAAAGAAAGAGATGAAGATGATGGTGGTGATGATGATGGTATGATCACTCCTATGTCAGCTGAACCAGATACCAAGAGGATGAGAACAGCCGATGCCGTCCCAAGACAATATTCACAAGGTAGAGTGATACTCATGAATTTGTATTCAAATCCTTTGTCTTTTAAAGGTGTTGATGATTTGATTGTTTAATTCAATATGCACCTACTGGAATATGAATTGAGTAGGCAATAGCCGCAATCCAATGAAAAAAGTTGATAAAGACCCATATTGGTGAATGCTATTGTCGTGGTTGCATGCATAGCTCCATGACAAACAGTGATTAACACTAATTAAAAATTGGCAATTGATTCATTTGTCCACAATTTCACTGTGTGATGTATATAGTGCTTTAGATTAATTGATCATTTTGCAAATCAATTCCAACTTTTTTTCCAAGTTTAAACATTTATGTACATATTTAAAGGGATAGTTGAGTTCTGTTGCAGAGGGCGCTACACAAAATAATTTTTTTGTGAGATAATGAAATACTGAGTGTCAAATTTGAAAGAACATAATATTTAAACGACAAAATCATCTTTGTTTGATTAAAATCGGTTCAGAGAGGGCTGAAATATAACGATTTCTAATACTTGTGCACCACCACAAATATAAGATATTCTGAAAAATTTGAAAAAAACGTTGAAAAAAAACGAAATAATGCCTTTTACGTCGTATTTCAGCCAATGCAGATGTTGGCTTTTTGTTGGCATTTTTGTGTTGGTTTATATTACCCACAATTAACCGGCTCATGTATTGTTATTTTTAATTAAATAATTAATTAACGGTCACCATGTTTTTTTTTAAGTGGAGCTGAATTGGTATATGATCGTATTGGCTAAATTTCACACTTTTTGGGGTCTAAAATTACCTTACCGGTAATAGCAATTTTAGGTTCTAAAAGGGCACTATAAATGTCATAGATAAGAATAAGAGCAATAACCATGCACTTTGAAGGCATTTACGGTCTGAAAACAGAACTCAACTATCCCTTTAAGTACAGGCGAATAAATATGAGAAATAACAAAAATTAAAGGAAGATAGTACAAATTGTCTTTGGAAAGAGGTGCATTTGTCAAGTTATGAAAGATTACATGTACTGGTATGCCTAATTTCATGATAGCTGCATGTTGGGAATTGATAAATTTTCTCATCTTTTCTATGAGCAGCTCCTTTGATGAGACAACAGCCCAGAATGCAGAACTCTTATGACATCCAAGGGCAGGCTAACTGGGTTGTAGAGCAACCTAAAGACTGCATCTTCCATAGTAAGTCTTGTTTCATGATTCATCGATTATGTATGTCTGAAAAATGATTCATAATTGATAATTTTTATTTTTTAAATCATGATACAGTGGTGCACAGGGGAATGTGCTTTCTTTTTTCTTCTTTTTTGGATTGGCTTTAAGGCAATACAGTCAAAATTGACTACAGGTATTTTCACCAATAATATCAGCAATGATTGTTAACAAATTACTGTACTAAGTTTGTAAACGCGAGAAAATAGATCAGCTGAGGTGTGCAAGTACACTATTGCCTTGATTAAAAGCTTTCTTGCTCTCAAACCATCTGACAGTCTGTAAAATACAAGACATGATAATGACAAACACATTCCTTTACATCATATTCATATTCAAATTTATTGTCCAATGATTGGAAATTTGCATGTCAGTACAAGATTACAGATTATAAACATCAATAAGATACAGATGGATACAGAGTAGAACGTTTAACTTGAACATACATGTACATGTAGGTAACAACAAATGCGATAGTTCAACATGCAGACTAAAACTTGATTCATAATTCAGACTAAGTAGTTAAATTCAATTCATAGTTCGGATTAAATTAAATTCGCAATTCAGATTAAATACAAATAATGATTCAGACCAATCCAATTCATAATTCAGATCAAATCCATTCAAATCCCGATCACATTCAATTCGTAATTCAGATTAAATAAAATTAACAAAAGTCAAGTTCCTGCCCTACAATTTTCTCCGCTTGTTTAACGATTCTTTTTAACATAGAGAGGTCTACTTTTCGACATGCCGTGAACCACACAATGCAGTCGTTAACTATTATACTTTCTATCACAGACTTTTAGAAAAGATAGATTATTGTGCGGTCTACGTGAAAGGAATTGAGTTTACGAAGGAAATATAACCGTTGCTGCCCTTTCTTGTACAGCTCCCTACAGTTATCATACAGCCTTCTTACTCTCAAACTATTCTGAGAGTCATTGAACAATGTAACACTTTTCTGCTGAGAGCCAGGAGTGCATTTAAAACTTCATATTTTATATTCAAATTTATTTCATATTTCATATTCAAATTTATTATCCAAAGATTGGAAATTTGTTTCATTTGCATGTCAGTACAAGATTACAAATTATAAACATCAATAAGATACAGATGGATACAGAGTAAAACATTTAACTTGAACATAGGTAACAACAAATGCGATAGTTCAACATGCAGACTAAAATTCGATTCATAATTCAAGTAGTTAAATTCAATTCATAGTTCGGATTAAATTAAATTCGCAATTCAGATTAAATACAATTAAAGATTCAGACCAATTCAATTCGTAATTCAGATCAAATCCATTTCAAATCGTGATCACATTCAATTCGTAATTCAGATTAAAATAAAATTAACAAAATCAACATGTTAACAAATCATGTTATAAAGTACCGGTACCGGTATATGAATTGTGCCCTTTTGGCTTTTAGCAGGTGACATGATAGTGACATACACCCTTCTTGCTGTCAAACTATCCGCTGGTCTGTCTAAAATAAAGACATGATAGTGATAAACACATCCATCATAGTGGTATTAGAGCAATGATGTCACGCAATTTGACATTTCACGGGGAGCTCTCTTGGATGTGTTCCAAACATAAACATGGTACATCCTGTAAAGCTCTTTGGCTCAGTGCCCAGAGACTACTACAGGAAATGTTAGGGTTTATATTGATGGCCCAGGTGCGATTGTTTTGAACATTTATTCAACTTATCTCCCTTTGTTTGTACTACTTGTAACTGGACTGTGGTGACCTCAATTAGTACATGTTCCTGTCTATATGCTAATGAATGCATATTGTAAAATCTCAATTCAATTTTAATTTATGGTATATGTAATACATTTTGTTTTATATGACTACTAGCTGTAGACAATCCATGGTTATCATCTCAATCACTTTCAAATGCATTCTTTTTTTTGGTGATAAATATTTGCTGTAAAATCAGACTTCCCATTTCTTCTCTTTAATCACATTTCCCCCAAAATTTGCTTTTTCCTTCATTCTTTTCCATCATATAGTCAATTTCTTCCTTATAGCCCCTCCCCAAAACTTCTTCATCTATCTTTATTACAAAATAAATGTATTATCATAACATGAATCTACATGTCTGTACTGTCATTATTACATTGTTGAAAGATGAAAGCATACCCTTATTGTTCTGTTGATTTCTATTATTTTTTATACCCCATCCCATTCCATTTTTGTGAAATGCTCAATTTATTTCTGTTTTCCTCATTCCCTTTCTCTCTTTATTACATTTCACATAATTTTCCATCTATAACTGGTACTTACACCTTTTCTTTGAATGTATAGTTTACCAACCCCAAGGCTCCTCATCAGGGGGTCCTCCCCAGCAGCATCCAGTGGAGTGGGCTGGGATGAACATCCATCAGGTACCAGGTAAGTTGTCATAATCAGAATGTCTCATCAGGAAATATGTACGGTACATGTATATATTTACATGTACATCAGTTTCTTTTAGACTAAAGACCAAAGTTTGTTATACATGTGTTTTCATTTTGTGAAGAAAAAAAAAGGTGTGTTATAAGGTAATCATAATTAAAAGACAAATGTAGGAATACTGTACCTGTGTGTCATTTTTGCTAATTTGGTTGCAAAATATAGTGTAGTGCAACCTTGTTATAAAGAGCTCTGATTTAACAAAATACCTTTTATTACAATTTAATTTTGCAGGTCCTAACCTTTTATGTTCTTCTGTGTTTTACTATCATCAAATATTGATTTATGAACATGAAAGCTGATATGACAAGATAGTTTTGTATTGTCTCAAGGTCATTGATTTGATGAAGTTACATTGTACCTTTATTCAGAAAATAATGATCTTAATTCATGACATAAACACAATTTTTTTCCTCCTTGTTAGATGAAGATTTGAAGGCAGCATTTGAAGCATCGTCTAAGGCCATCTCTGTAGCCATCAACTGGAAGAGGTTTGCCAGGATGCTCCCCGTCTCCAGGAGTCCCTCCCTGGAGAAGGAGCTCAGCTCCCTAGAATCATGCAGTGGATCCGCTCAGGATAAAGCCATGGCGGTGCTCCTGCGCTGGTGGAGGGAGGAGAATGGATGCCGATGCGATGATGACGTGAAGGACAGACTGAGGGAAGGTCTTGGGGATTGTGGATTGAAGCGGGTGGTCAAAGACCTGGATCGCATCTTTAAGAAAGGAAGTCCGTAGGCTGTGATATTTTGAAAGAAACTGAACACTGAACACTGGACCTGGAGTCGCCCACAATATGTACCTCTTCAACCTATGGATTAATGAATGATTGGTTTGTTGGTTGGTTCATCAATTGACCCTCTATCTCGACCTCAACAGTGCCTCATCATACATGTACATGGTGATCTGCTGCAAGAACATCCACTTCAGAGAGGGAGCATCCATTAAAATATTGATTTTTAAATGAAACAATTCATTTACATAAATAAATAACTATATTAAAAATGAATGGAGCATACACTGTACATTAATTTAATTAATGCCATAAAATTTTGAATATCAAGTTGTTAAAAATGCTTTTAAAAACAGGGTATTGTGCTGAAGTGTTTATTTTGATGCAAGTCATAACATTTGGTCTAACTTCATATGTGTATTGTACAAATGCAAATGATCATGATTTCATGACGATGAAATAGATTTCATAACCATTATACATTAATGCTGATCAAGATTCTTGTGAAAGCATAAAACTGTGACCACACAGTGACCACACACTCTTCTTTATTAAAGGGATAGTCCACCCCAGGATTTTCTTTAGCTGACGATATAGACCTAATAATACCATGAAGAATGATACAAGTCTCATTAAAATCCATGATCACATAACGAAGATATATCGACTTTTTTATCGAAAATCAGCCGCCCCCCAAATGCAAATGCGTTACATGGGCATGAAACGATCGCCAAAAAATAACCGATAGTATCGAAATTGTGACGTATGTTGCGAGCTGCCTTCTTATTTCGCAGACATTCACTTTCGCTTTCACTTTCATTCATGATTCGTCGTGTCAGTGCGATAACAGTGTACCGCGAGCGAAAGTGAATGTCTGCGAAATAAGAAGGCAGCTCGCAACATACGTCACAATTTCGATACTATCGGTTATTTTTTGGCGATCGTTTCATGCCCATGTAACGCATTTGCATTTGCATTTGGGGGGCGGCTGATTTTCGATAAAAAAGTCGATATATCTTCGTTATGTGATCATGGATTTTAATGAGACTTGTATCATTCTTCATGGTATTATTAGGTCTATATCGTCAGCTAAAAAAAATCCTGGGGTGGACTTTCCCTTTAAATTATGTTGTATCTTATAGCGGGTTCTCGTTCTCTTTTTAAAAGATGAGAGTAATTTTAATGCACATCTTTTCTAATGAAATAGAAAAGGAATAAAAGGCAGCATACGTTGTTAATGGTACTACGTAACAGAAGCAGGTATAGGACTTGAAAAGCAGGGACACAAATCCTCGCATCATTTCAGAAAATGTCTTATGTTTTTGTAGCTCTTTTCATTTGTGATTGACAACCATTGTAGTTCTATATATATCATAGTGAAATCAGCCAGTTGTGTCTTCTTCTTCATGTTTTTAACTTTGTAAATTTTCGAGAGTAATTTAACTGTGTACATATTTGATCAACTGTAGAGTAATGCCAAAGTAAGAATCATTTGAAATGTACTTTTTTCTATTACCGTAATATCATAATAATGTACTAGATCCAAAAGTAGTATACTTCAAATACATTGCAATTGACGATTTGACATACTCTTTTGAAATAGCTTATGCATCATTTAATGGTACTGTTGACCTCATATGCAAAGATTTGAAAAGGATAACACATGTTTTTTTACCTTAGCGTAATTAACGGTGTATAAACCGCCCTCGTGTATTAACCGCACCCCTCTTTTTTTTTTGGCCGACTTTGTCGGCAGCAAGCCAGGTCCATGTTCAAAAACCACGCTGGAAGGCCTTTCATTTAAGTGCGAGGTGCAGCTGAATGTGTAAGATCATTAATGTAAATTAAAAAACAGTAGAGGACCTAGGATAGAACCTTGTGGTACGCCGTGTAATAGAAGAAAAATTGGAGGAATTATTATTATAAACTACATATTGAGATCTATCAGAAAGATTACTTTCAAACCAAGATGTCAGAAATATTTGAGTGTTGTTCTAGTTTCCGAGTGGTGAGTCAACACACCGATCACTGAGCTGTGAGACATTGCCAGGCATAGCGCCAGGTGGAGGGGGCATAAATCGAAACTTTAATTTTTTTTTTTTTTTTTTGTTGGTGTACCGTGTATAAACCGCACCCCCGACTTTGAATTTTTTTTGGCGGCAAAAAGGTGGGGTTAATACACCGTTAATTACGGTAATCATACATTTTGTCTGAAACTTGGGTACCGGTATGTTAATGTAACCAAAAATGAAAGTGTTGGTCAAAGCCATAGATCCTCATCTGACTAATATACAGTAGTCAAAGATATATGATGGCAAGTTAAAGACCATCTTGTATGGAGATATTTTTCCCTTTAAAGTTTAATACTTTCATACTTCTTTTCCGAAAGGTTTGAAAAATGCTGAAAGTGTGCGTATAAAGGATAATTTCTCTGTCCTCAGATGCATATGTTTACAAACTGATGTTTGATGAGGAGTTTTGGGATGCTGCTCTGGGTTAGAAATTTATCTCCAAATTGTATGACCCTTCCCGGCCCACAGTTTGTAATTACGGGGAATTTCCTCTCTGAAATATTTTGAGCTGCTCATCGTTTATTTTGTATAGAATGTGATTTGTATAATCCTGTTCATCTGCTTGTAGATGAATGTGCAATTTGTCCCAGCTTTGAAACAATCTTTTTCATTTACATCTAATGGAGATCAGCAATTCATTTTATGCTGCAGTCTGCATTATTTGTGATGTGTGTACTCAGAAGAAATCATTTAATGACAGGAATACTGTGAGGCTGGGCTGGTGGTTTTTGGTAAGCTGGTCTTTTTTCTTCTTCAAGTTTTAAAGTGGGATAAATGTCATTTTATGTCGGAAAGCCTTCTGTATTCAGTAATTATTATCCCAGTTTCTAGAGCAAAACAGACCATCATTTTTATTTGCCAAACATTTTCAGCTGATTGTCCACCTTTTATCATCATTTTTTAAATTTTACACTGCCATATTGTGTTTGTAGTATTACATGTATTTCTTTTTATATTATTTTTAGCATTATTTTTTGTATCATTATGTCATTATTTTTTTAAAACATATGTTCATTAGTATTCATTTGCTGTACAAAATCATTCTATCACCTTGTTAGTGTTGAAATAAGGTTCCTTTCTAGACGTTTTGTTTTGTGTATTAAAGTAGGAAGACCATTACAGATATTTGAATCTGATTCATTTAAATCAGATTGTGGGTCTAAGATCATGTTTAACAAAGGAAAACTTAAAGCTCATCTGTATTAGTTTGGCTAGTACTGTACGAGTCACTGACAGGTGGCTATCTCATCAACTCAGCTCTCAAATAACATAAGAAATGGGGGACCATCAGGCACCGATTGAGGAAGTCTTCTATATAGAGGGAGCAAGTAGCTACAAGTAGTACAGTGGGGCTTTAAGACCTCATACCAACTTCCTTTGTTAAACCAGATTCTTGATAAAAAGCTTAGGCCAAGCGTTAGGAGAATACAGGCCAAAGAGTGCAGAGGACTCTGTTTTTTTAAGAGGAAATTTAAAATTTGATTTTTGATGTGAAACTTGTTCCGACACGCAGGAGATCAAGGGCATAGTAGAAGACATTAAGAACAAAGAGGATGTTATTATACCCCGACCCATAATATGGAGAATCTTCTGGATGGCAATCAGATGAGAAAGGAAATAATGAACACTAGTTGACTTAATCGATTGATGTTGACGATAATTTGGTAGATGTTGGGTTGCTGTCATCGTGTAAAATGATTTATTGTTTTAATCACTGTTCTTTAGTTGATGTTTGGAAGGATACAAGATGACTTTTCTGTCTGCCTGATTAAGGCATTGTTCTTAATGGGAAAAGAATAGCTTAATCTAATGCAAGTACTTTTTATATTCTCATTTGAAGGTAATAAGAGTCCCTTTTTAACCTCGCCCCCCTTTCTCCCCCCCCCCCCCCCCAACCCAACCCTAAAATCATTGCAACGTTTGTCATTCTCAGCACTGCAAGCAGGTCCTGAATAGTGCTACTTTTCAATCAGTACTACTTTTGTTAAATTTTACCATTTTACATCAATACATTGTATTTCCAATGTGATATAAATCGTCTCTCTCTTTCCTCTCCCATGCAAAGAAGACATATTCCAGTGAATTACATGGATAGTTTGGTAAATTTACCTACCCCCCTCATCTTTTTTTTTCTTCATTTGATGCACACACAATTAGATGTTAATTTAATTTCATGTACCCGGTATTGCATGGGGAGAAAAGAGAGGATAATCTGCCCAATTGTATTTTTATAGGATCTAGTCTTACAAACCTTTGTTTCATTGAAGGTAAAAGTAGGGCCTTCCTGTAGAAAATATATGTATATGCAAATAACCTTTGTCATGTGCTTTTAGGGAAGATTTGTTTAATTGTTTGATATTTGTTTTCACTAGTGCCATTGATTGGGTATTTGGATAAGTACTGATTTTTAAATTGTAAATATACTTTTGCAAGTACAATGAGAAATATCTCCGTAGTATATATGTATTGTACTGTGAACTTGAAATGTTGTATTATAGGACTACTGAAACCAAATGTATTCTGTATTGAACTTTGAATTGTTTGTGAATACAATTGTAATTATATATAAAGCTGTTTTCACATTTTGTTTTGTGTGTGTGTGAGATATTTGTGCCAGAACATTATATGCTACAAATCCAACATGTCAGGCTACCAAAATTATCAGATAAAAAAGCAGACTTATATTCAACAGGGGTGATGGTGATTGTTCAAAAAAAAAATGGCATCCAACAACATTCCTCCCCTTTTGAGTAAAAAATTGGGAAGAAAAAAAAAATCAGGAAACCGATTTAAATTTGGTAATTATCAGGCCTGATACAAGCAACATATCTTTAGACAATATCATCTGCTTTAATAGAGCTAAAAGGGCTTAATGCACCTCTGGCTCTAAACAGATGACTTCGAAAAACTTAAGACCAACAAGGTTTAAATTAAATATGTAGAAGTATTTTGCCTCTTTTCGCCTTATGTTTGTTCCTTGCACTTAATTAAAATAAACAACAGATTCACACACAAAACTGCAAGGTTTGTGGCATTTCCTGGCATACATTAATGAATCATTACAAAAAGAAATGAAAAATCAGAAAAGAGGCATGGCCATAAAAAGATTTTAATTTTTATTGATCCTTAAGTATCAAGTGATGGACATACATGTATATATACAAGAGAGTTAAATTTTAACATACTGACATTATAATTACTACCCTTTCTTTGAAGTGCTATCTGAAAGGCAATTAAATTTAAGCTGCAATTCATAAACCTTTCTACATGTAAATGTGTTTAATAAAATCTTTTATTACAAAGCAAAATTGGGTCCATTATTGGGTCATCCTTATATGACCACTAAAAGAAATCTGTACTAAAAATCTGTAAAAAACAAGACAATCCAATTCAATATCCAAATCATAGTGATGTTATGTAGTACTACGGAACACATTTGCTCTCTTCAAAGGTAGTCTAGAGCAGAAATGAAAGGGCGAACAACGAAATCACAAGAATTGGACACAATTTTACGTATAAGAGATCGTATGTCTGCATATTGAATATGGATATCATTTTCATGTTTTCTCAACTGTTACTTTCCGGAACAACTAGCAAATCAGTTTGGGCAGCATTTGGCAAAAAACATTAAAGAAAGTGCCGCATCATGCCAACAGACATCGGATGAGTATCTGAAAATGATATACTGGTTTTCGTGTCCTGTCCATCTTGGTTGAATTATTTTCATAGAAAACATCACTGTTTTGGTCCATGACTAAATGAACCACATTCTCAAAATTCTATCTACAAATGTACAAGGATGTTAATATAAAAATATGTCACAGGTCAGGACATGGGTCAATAAGAAGTATCAAAACATAGCAATGCATTCCTCCACCACACAAAGGTTCAATGTACATCATGAAGTTGTGAAAACAATTTGACTATTACTTTTTCAACATAGATTTTGCAAATATGTGACTTAAATTGCAAGATCAACAGAGAACCAAGATTACTATATATTTATACCATTTGGCACACCTTCCAAATTATGTGCCCATAAATTAATTTAATAATCATTAATCAATGCTACAGTGCAATAGCATATGCCTGCTTTAAATGTATTTAAGATAAAGCTAAAAATGGATAATAATACATCTACGTTGTCTCTAAGAGCTTTATAGATATACTATTGCCCCGGTCATTGGATTCAATACTTGCCCGCACTCACTGTGTGCACAATCTCCACTCCCTGGGGAGCATGCCAGGCGTTACTCGACGCTCAAAATTGTTAGACCAAAATTGACGGTCGAATCCTACGGGTACCCATTTAACACCTTGGATCCTGCATTCTGATAACCGGGGCTCTGTTTCATAAAACTTGATATAAATAACAAGTTACAAGCCACTGTTATAAGCTACTGAAATCATGGCATCTGATTGGCTGATAGCAAATTTGTCATAGAAATTCAGCATTTTTCATAGATAACAAGTTATATGAAACGGGGCCCCAGGGCCTCTCCAAACAGGCATATCCCTTATAGTAGAGTCAAAGTGTGTAGACCCCGCTGATATTTTTCGGGGACAAAGGTTTTTAAGTGTTTTTGAGTTGTTTGGAGGTCAATGATTAAAATTAGCTTGGTTAGTCCCCTCCTAACTCCCGGCAACTCTCGTAGGGGTCAAAATAAGGTCAAAATGGGGTCAATAGGGGGTCAATTTTTTTAAATGCCCTGATTATGTTAAAAGACATGTCAAATTGTTTGTCTCGTCATACTGAACAAAAAAGTGTACATGATCATATACCCCTGACCTCCCGTTAAGAAGTTATGGCCGGAAAAGTCAAAAGGTCAACGAACTTTCATTTGAGGGCAAAATACACTAAAATTGTTAGGATCGATCAATTTTCATGTTTTTTGTGTCTATTTATATGTATTTTGATTTAGAAATTTGAATGAGACAATTTCTACTTAAGAAGACCGTATTCAAAAGATATAAGGGGTCAAAACAAGGTCATTTGGGGTAAAATGAGCTCCTTTGGGATCAAAATACACTAACAGACTTAGGAACGGCTGCAAGAAAAAACAAAAGACTGGAAGGGATTGGCAAAATTTGGCACAGTCCATGAGACAGTGGACTGGCAAGTTGGACCACAAGGTGTTTTCTTTCACAAACGTTGCAGAGCGGCACTAGCTAGTCAACGCTCGCTTGATCAAGCAACGAGACAAAAAGAAGAAGAAAATGGACAAATGCAGGAGACAGAGGCGGATCCAGCACAACAGCTAGAACAACAACATGAACAACAACCAGGACCATCTCGGTGCTCAAGAAGCAAAGGACCCATTCATGATAAGAGTTTGTGTGTCTGGTGTATGAAGGCTGCAGACAAAAAACACTCAAAACCACTATGTTTAATCCAGCAAGAAAACGCATGGGAAACTTTCAAACAACACAGTGTCTATCTGCAAGATTCTGAGATGAGAAGCAGAATCTTAGCTCTTATTGAAGCAACTCCAGACCCATTTGCAACTGAAATAAGATATCACCGGTCCTGTTGGAAGCAATATATCCGACCAAGCTACAATAATGACGACTCATTACATTTGCAAGAAAGAGTAAGCCTGACAGAAGTACAGCAGATGTTCTTCGAGCGGGTCCGTACAACTGTTCTCTCCATGAATGAGCCAAGAACATTGGAAGGCCTTCTACTCGACTACAACCAGATCAGAAGAAACTATGGTATGGAAGCCATGAATGGTACTGGCAATGTCAAGAAAATGCTACAGACTGAATTCAAAGACAAAATTGGGTTTCATGATCGATTTCACAAGAACCAGAGCACAATCGTTTATAACACATCTGCAGGAGGCAGTTTCATTGAAGCAGCAATTTATGCTTGGGGTATAAGTGATGAACAGTTACTACACAATGTTGCTTCGCGCCTTAAAGACAGGCTGTCAGGAGAAAATGATATGCCCTGGCCACCGTGTTGTTGATCTAGAGGATATAGAAGAGCCTCATGTACTCCTGCGCAAGTTTCTGACTTGGCTTAAGGACCCAGGTGTTCGAAACTTTACTGAAGCATGTGATGACCCGGACATTGTTGCACTATCATCCCTTCTGTTCTCACTAATTACTGGTAACCGCACAACATTTCAAACATGCTTGTCAGTCACGTTGCATGGCTTAACCCGAAGTCGTGAAATCTCTGACATTCTCAAGAAATTCGGTTTGGGAATTAGCTACAGTGATACTCTACGTCTATACGATTCATGGGCCATGCATGCAGTAAAGGAAGACTCAACCTGCCCAGATGCAATAGCAGAAGGTTTTCCAGGTACTGGCATCTTGGACAATGATGACTTTAAGGATGACACACTTACTGGGCCGGGCAGATACATCTCATCGAACTAATGTTATGTTTGTCCAGCCTGATCACTTCACAGCCACAGGAGACGAATGCTCCCCTCTTCAGTTGGTCAAGTCCGATGACCTAAAACAAGTAACTTCTGAACAGCTCAAAGTACATCCATACAAAACAGTAAAACGTGGTCAGCCAGAAGTGCGTACTGAAGTTGATACATCTCTTCCGACGAGTTGTGGGCAAAGAAAGAGGAGTGCAGTGCATTCATTGGCTCGGACTAATAATGCAGGACATAACATCCAAGTTCCTGATCAAAAGGTTGGAGGTTTCACTGGCTTCCAGGCGAAAATCCAGGGAAATGTTACAAAGAGTTCTGCTCACTATTTCCTGACATTTCCAAAGCCACCTCAGAAATCAGTAGTTCATGAGGTCATGTGTAGGATGGGTTCTGCAGCTGTAGCCAAGTCAATGCCATTCATTCAGCTTGTTGGTGACCAACCTGTGTATGCATTGATGGTACAACTAAAGAATGAGAATCAAGCCAAATTTGAGCTTATCCTCCCTGTCCTTGGTCCATTCCACACTCAATTGTCATTCATATCAGCAATCAACAAGCGCTTTCAAGGCTCGGGATTATCTGACATTCTTGTCGCAGCAGACATCATCGCAGAAGGTTCGGTTGACCAGGCACTTCGTGGGAAGCACTACAACAGGAGCATAAGATGTCTCACTCTCATGTATGAGGTACTCATGCGCAGAGTCATTCGACATGAACTTTCCAGTGGGGTAGATCTGTCACCTGAACTTAAAGTCAGCCTTGAGATTCTCAAAAATCCATCTACATGTTCACAAGCGCAGTTGCAAGCAGCAGCTGCAGATCTCCTGGAAAATGAAGAATTGACATCTTTTGTGACAAAGGCATTTGAAAGCGTTGAAGCATCTGATTCTCCAATGGCTAGGTTCTGGCTAAGCTTCATGGACATGGTGGAAATACTGCTCATGAACATACATGCTCTGCGGACACAAGACTGGGATTCGTTCAAAGCTTCTCTCAGGATGATGTTTCCATGGTTGCGCATCTACGATAATGACAAATACAGCAAGTGGCTGGTTGAGTTTTGGCTCGAGATCTCAAGTCTACCAGAAGAGAAGGAAACCTACTTGAAAGAGGGGTTGTTCTCCCAATCAATGACCGGGAAACCATATTCCTGTTTACCCCTAGATCTATGGATAGAGATGACCATGAACAAGGGTTCAAAGATGAAAGCAGGATGGAAACATATCTTGAAGAACGAAAAGATGTTACTTGCACACACAAAAACCACAAATGCTTGCAACAAAGTGAGAAACTCCTTGCATGTACTGGCAAACCTCAAAGACTCTTCCAAGGATCACAGAGAAAATTGCAAGAAGAGACTTCAGAGAGATGAGAAAGGGGTTCAAGATCTGGACAAATGCCTGGGTGAGTTTGACTGTGACCCGTTTGATGAGACCAAGCCAACATTGAGGTCTCTGCAGTCTGGTATGATGGCATCCGATCAGCTGGTCGTTGACTTTGAGAATGCGCACAAAGATGGTGAAGTGCTTGTTCAATCATTTTTCAAAGAGAGGATGTTTTCTGATGAGAAGAACTTTGATGATACGATGCACAGGAATTCACGCTGCAGTTTCACCAAGCCACCAATTGTTAAAGGAACATCTCGGGTTACAAAGACTGATGCAATGGAGAACAAGGCCATGACAGAGGTAATCTCTCTTGCTCAGAAATGTGAGGACACATTTCGACTGAGCGATGTAATGCAATATCGTGTTACAGATGAATGTCTACCTATCTTTAACGTGAACGGAACACTGAGAAAGGTGATGAAATCAAAGTTGGTTGACAAGCTCAATCTTGAGGAGATAAACTCGCTTAACAACTACATTGCACTCGTCGACATGGGATTCATTTGGAGACTTAGTACTCCATCAGCAGAGGATAGAGAGAAGCAGGATGGTACAGATTACACGTGGGGCGATTATGCAAACAAGATTTACAACATAGTTGCAGGTCGTCACAGAAAGGCGACCACAATTTTCTTTGTGAATGATCCCTATGACCTAGATGAGAGTATCAAGGATAGTGAACATCAGAGGCGTACAGGCGTTACTTATGTAGGAGGTAGCCGAAATGTATTTATGAGAAGAGATGATCCACTGCCAACATCCAGGCTGTTCAATGATATGTTCAAAAATCCAGGCAACAAAGTTCGGCTCCAACAGTTTCTGAATGCAGAGTTCAAGATCATGTCATTAGAACACCCAGAGACGACTTATATATACTCAGTGAGAGATTGTTGCTCAGATCTGCAGAAGGGCACAGAATTAGAGCAATTCACATGCCAACACACAGAAGCGGACACCATCCTTCTCTATGTGTATTACCAACTAAGACAGTCAGGTGTGGAAGACACCGTTGTTATCGATGCAGAAGACACAGATGTTATGGTTCTAGCAGCATACGCAGCCCATCAGATTGAAGGACCATTAGGCATCAAGAGGAAGGGCTTCGTCTATGACTGTAAGAAGCTTTGCAGTCCTGAAGTGGCAGATGTCATTGTCCCCTTTCATGTTCATACTGGTGCAGACGCTGTCTCTGGCTTCTATGGCCATGGCAAACCATCCATCTTTGAATCGGCAATGAAGTCAGAGGAAGGAAGGAGTTTGCTCCAAGGACTTGGGAAACAGCTGCCTGTATCAGAAGACACCCAAATCGACATGGAGCAATTCACAATTAAGTTCATCTACAAAGACAAAACTAGTACAAGTTTAGCAGAGGCAAGAGCAAAGAAGTGGGAGAGTATGAAGAAAAAAGCAACACAGAGAATGCCACCTGATTGCGACTCACATCAGATGAAGGTCAGACGAGCCAACTATCAGGCATACATCTTCCTGAACTTCAGGAGTCCAGATGCTCCTCCATCACCTCTCCACCATGGATGGCACATGAAAGATGGCAACTGCATCCCACTTCGATACACCAAGCCTGCATTGCCTACACGTTTGACCAACCTAATACCAGCAGATGACCAATCTCCACAGTCTGACTCCGATTCGGATATCGATAATGATCAAGACTCTGTCTCTGAAGATTCCGACTATGCGTAGAACCTCTGATTTGTCACATCTATCCGTCCTTAAAGGTATGTTGCAACAAATTAAGACATTTACCATACCTAGTAAGAGAGCGCAGGGTTGTGTATGTAACTGATGGGCAGATAAAAACAATCAAGCTAATTTGACATTGTGACCACCAGTTAAATTACATGTAAACTGCATTGTGACACTTTGAAAAAATGAACATGGCTTTGTTGTCACTCCTATCGTATTTTAACCCTAGAATGAAACTGCTCTTTCTCATTCAGTGTGAGAGTGCATTACAGCACAATTTAGGTCAATTAAACATTTTTGACCCCAAATGACCCCATTTTGGCCTTATAATGACTCCTTACATCAATTGAATATGGTTTTCTAAATTTAAAAAAAAAAAAAATTCATTCACTATTATTCATCAATTTACACATAATTTGACACAAATAACTCCTAAGTCTGTTAGTGTATTTTGATCCCAAAGGAGCTCATTTGACCCCAAATGACCTTATTTTGACCCCTTATATCTTTTGAATACGGTCTTCTTAAGTAGAAATTGTCTCATTCAAATTTCTAAATCAAAATACATATAAATAGACACAAAAAACATGAAAATTGATCGATCCTAACACTTTTAGTGTATTTTGCCCTCAAATGAAAGTTCGTTGACCTTTTGACTTTTCCGGCCATAACTTCTTAACGGGAGGTCAGGGGTATATGATCATGTACACTTTTTTGTTCAGTATGACGAGACAAACGATTTGACATGTCTTTTAACATAATCAGGGCATGTAAAAAAATTGACCCCCTATTGACCCCATTTTGACCTTATTTTGACCCCTACAAGAGTTGCCGGGGGTTAGGAGGGGACTACCCAAGCTAATTTTAATCATTGACCTCCAAACAACTCAAAAACACTTAAAAACCTTTGTCCCCGAAAAATATCAGCGGGGTCTACACACTTTGACTCTACTATTATGTTGACCTAATAAAATGCCACTATGGTGACAAATGACACATGGGTACTCAAAATTCCAGACCCCCAATACTGCAGTTCTTACTACTTGTATTTTCAGTGGTGCAACAAGCTCCAACTGCATTTAGCTCTTGTGGTGACACATCACACATAAAGAGAACCCATGTATGTACAGTACAGTGCAGTTTATAAAATCAATTTCGTAAAAATTGAGCATCTTTCTTGACCTAATGTTCAAGTAACATTGTCTTCAACAGAGCCATCGTTCATCGATTCATATGCATTCAATGATATCATTCAGGTATAAAAATCACACTTGCAATGATCCTGAAATGGCAGCAAATTGGAGTCAAATTTATCTGGTTTCTCCACCCACTATTTATAATTTGAGCTCTGGCATGTCTTTTGTAGTTTCTTGTAGGCTTTTAACTATAGCTGAAGCAATATCATCCTGGTTTTCTTGAGACTCAGCATTCTCTTCTGGTGGATGCTGTTCTTCTAATTCAAAGAGCTGTATAATAAAGACAGTTACAAAATAATTGTGTATTATAAACATGAAAGAAAAACCTATACAAGTGACCAAAGGGTTTTTGCTTAGGTTTAGCCACGTGTCCACTTCAAGGGAGTAATACTTCATGGATTAACTTGAAATAGAGTAAGGGGAGGTTTCAGCTGATTACGACAAAATCCTATTTTCTTACTCTTTATTCCTGAATTATTTTAATTTCTCATTGAAATTATGGTATAACATTTTGTTACCGTTCAATTTTGTTTTAAATCCCGAAAATAAATAAAGAGATACCATGGCAACATCAATTTTCATTTCAGAAGTTTCAGCGGTGGTTTTCGGTCCCATTTTCTTTGTCAAGTTGATATGCACATTACAGACCTTGCAGTATTTGAATACGGACCTATCACATGTGCATCTCACACAGAGACTACCAGGGACTGCAAAGTGGTGCGATGAGACACATTTCTGCATGCGAATCACAGAAATCCTTACTTATAACAGAAAAAATCTTGAAATACCGCCCAGTTTTTGGAACCATGTTGTCTTACGGATACACGCAAGAGATGTGCATTTTCAAATTTTACGAGCAGGATCGCCGGTCATATTGTTATAATTTATCAATACTTTTTTCAATGCTTCTATTGTTCTTGTGTCACTTTGAAATGTACTGCATGTTTGTGATGTGATATACTTTGATGCTGTGCATTTCAAGATGACTTTGCAATGCATACGGTGGACCGCCTAAAAAAACCTGGCTACACTCTATCGCCTACTACAACAGGATCACTATTACAGCTTTGTATGTGTATACATTTGGCATGAAATTGGCTCAAAATACATCCGTGAGGCGCACATCCTGGCATTTTGGGGGTATTGGTGATAGCACATGTTTCCAAAGACACTAGACTAAATCATCTCAGGCTCAGTATTCAATGAGTTAAAAGAGTTTTATATAGTAATTACCTCTTCATCTGGGTGAGGCAATGGTGGCTCATTGACTTGTTCTGACGCCTTTGGTTCTTCTTGACTAGCGGGACATGACTTTGGCTCCATCAATGGTTTAGGTTTATCAGCAGCCATTGACAGTTCCAGATTTTTCAAGTGCCTTTTCCCTGATTACGTGAGCAATGAGAAAGGACATATTACAACACAGAATTCGCAACACAAAGTTAAAAAAATGGAAACCTCCTGTGGGGGATAACTTTATCAAACTTGTCAGTATTAAAGCCGTTTTAAAGAAGATACTGTGGAATTCCAGCTGTCTGTTCATTCTTGCAGTTTACTCTGATAAGTGCAAGACAAAAAGCTTCAGTCTGTCTTATACTCGATAATATTCCTTGATTCTGTTGTACCAAGCATCTTTTCACTTGTCTCTAGTTCATGGGATACTGACTGACTGATGTCAGTTAATAATCTTTTTCAAAGTCCACTCCAAATTTTATTAAGTTAAACCGAAAATGGAAATTCTTTTTGCCCAATTGATCGTGAGCCCGGCAGCCACTAATCAGCGCCAGATCGACGTTGCTCTATCCCTTAATGTTGAACGCCAAACTAGCAGCAACTCCCGTCCTTTAACGTCTTTTGGTATGACGCGGCCGGGGTTCAAACCCACGACCTCCCGGTTGTGAGGCGGACGCTCTACTGACTGAGCCAACACACCAGTTATCTCCAATTGATACAAATCTTCAAATTTGGGATTAAAAAAAGGCCCCCATCCAAATCAAGCACACACGAAGCAAAAACAGTTATATAATCATGATTGTATCTGAAGATACAATAAGTTTTCCAAAATGAATAGTTCTTCTTCTTATCAAGTCACTACACAAGTCCCGTCCAGTGGTCCACACAGGCTTTGGCACAGCAATAGTTTTGCTAGTTTACACAACGGATGAACAACTATATATTTTTTCAATGTTCTCTCCACATGAGCCTTTATAATTAGATACACAACTCACCAGTCATATGCAGGTTAAGACTATTAGAGTCGTGAGTTGAAATGCGGCATAGCTTGCACGAAAATGCACTTCCATGAGTAGCAGTGGGCGCACTCTTTTTCTTCTTAATAAGTAGCATTGTGTGCTTGTGCTTTTTGCCTGTAATCATAATAGAAATGAGAAATCCATGAATGCGAATGATACAGAAGCAGAGCCTTATAAAAGATATTCAATAAAGATAAAATGTTTAAGACTTAAAGAGAAGGTTGAGTTCTGGGAAGAGGTGAACAATAATTTGTGAGCGTTTATCATTCTTATTATGCAAGTGTGGAAGAACATCAGATAAGACATTTTCCCTGAAAAGCATGGCTCTTCAAATGCCTTTAAATTCTAAATATGTCATGTAACATCGTAAAACTCGGGGGTATGATTTTTACGCCACGTGTTCGTGTAGTCCCATATACATCTTTCTGTGTACAGTGTTTGTAACTTTACCAAGACTTGGCCAAATTTCTTATCATTTTGATGATTCCAGAACCTTGCGATACACACAAATTCTTATATGCTAGATGATCAACCTTTTCTGGTCGATTCCACACCGTTTCTTTCACAATGCAATCGCATGACCAGAACTCAACTTCATCTTTAAATTTCATATTTAAAAAACACGAAGAAAATGAACCACCCTCTCAGAAATTTGAAGAAAAAAAGAAAGAAAAGAAAAGAAGAAAAAAAAAAAAAAAAAAAAATCAAAATCAAAATTGAATTGGTAATAAGCTAGAGTAATAACTTTGATCTCATGACATGAAAAATGACAAAAATTCTTGAAACTCCCGTAGCACCAACAGCTTCATAGTCTCACAACTGATTATTACTTGTTTATTTCAGATATATATATCACACAGCTGTGTTCATTCAATATGTAGAATTTTCAGGGATAATCTCTGGGTTTTATAAAAATTCTTTAAACAATTTCTAAATTCTTTCAACAAAATGACTATCATAGCAGCACAAATTGCATTTAGCAAGGCCTCACAAAAAAAGCAATGAAACACTGACAACTTAGAATGAAAAGTGGTTTTGCTATTAAAGATGATTAACAAAATAATTGGTCCCAACATTTGGAAAATGATAACTTACCAAGGAAATGATCTGCAAGGAGATCAGGAGATGTTGTGCTAATGCCACAAAGGTCACAATAGAAGCGGTTTTTGCGTCTTTCTCCTGGCTCTCTTCCAGCAAACGTAGCCTTCCTTTCCTCTGGCTCTCTTGCAGCAGCCTTAGCATACCTTTCCCCCTTTTGTGACTGGACATTTTCTTGTTCTAGAGTTTGCAATAGATGAGAGTAACACATAATCAATTCCATTTATTGAATCATTCTTCGCAGCTGATCTGTACAAGACTATACTCAGAGTCTGTTTAAAATACTATGACAAGGTATACACTATACAGGCTACCATAAACAGAAATATACTTGTCATTTGCAAGTGCTTTGACTGATAAGTTTATCACCATAAATTATCATAGATAAAAAAGTGCACGTTGGGCCTCTATGACATTTTACATCACCAAATGACCTAAACAGAATCATGCAGGTTCTCTAATTGTACCACAGTTACTACTAACCAATAACATATTTTTTTCTGAACAAGTAGACCTCTGCTGACCAATAACCTTGGAAATTGCCCTTTAAAAGTTTTTAAAAAAACATCACGATTCCAATTGCCTTCCAAGGGAACCACGTTTAGCTGAAAACGTAGCAATTATGATACACAACTATTTTCCATAAGAAAAAAATGGCCTGTTCAAATTGATATCTGTCTATTGGAGGAACAAGGGGATGGGTGGGCAACATGTGGACAAAAAGCAGGGCCCCATTTCACAAAACTTGTCATTAGTGTCAAATGACAGTTTTTGTTATAAGCTACTGAAATCCTTGCTTCTGATTGGTTATCAGCAGATTTTTCACTGATTTTTGTCATTTGTCATTGAAAAAAGGCCTTGTGAAACGGGTCCCTGATGACAATTAAATTCTCCAAGGCTTGTTCACATAAGACTTGGTAAACTGGAGCATTTTTTTCCCCCATGTAAAAATGAACAGCGAGTGGGATTGAGAAAACTTTCCAAACATAAATGTTTGACATGCATTATGTTAATGCCATGGTGGATTTTATTTTTGTTGTTGGTTTTTTTTTCATAGATTTTTTTTATGGATTAAGTTGGGAATAGGTGAATTTATTGGAAATGAGGCATTAGTCTCATTTCAACAAACAGGTAATACCTTCTCTGACATTCGGCGTGTGCGGAGCCCCTTCTGGGAATGTTTTTGGTGCGACATGAGATTGGCCATGAGATTGGGAATCAGCTGGGCGAGGCATCTCACCACTGGCCTTCATCTTGGGTTCAACAAGCTTTTCATTACGTTCCAGCACTGCAGGGTAATTCATAAGAATAAAAAGTAAATGTTTGAGAAACTCTCGGACTTTGCTGGCAGGCAATTTTAGATTTGTTAAATGTAATGGTATCAGAAAATAAACAAAGGTTACTAGAATACAATAACAATTTTCACACATATAATCTGTAAACTATCTAGTCCCTTTATAACTGCAAAACGATTTTCAGAAACAAAAGATGTGTCCAACTTGATTTATTTTAGAATAGCTACTGTGGAAGTGTCGGGAGCCCCAAATTAACCAAAATGTTGATGGAAATTGAAAGAGGGTGTCATTTAAGACACAATTCTGCAAAATAACCCTCAAAAATGTGTTTGAAGACAAATATTGATAAAAGAATAATTTGGATTTTCTGTTGTATGCAGACAACCTTATTTTGTATTCTTTCTTCAATATTCGACTTCAAACACATTTGTTTTGAAAATCATTGCAGAAATGTGTCTTAAATGACATCCTCTTTCACATTATGATACAATTTAAGTGGAATTTTGCCATCAAATTTTTGGGGCTCCCTTTAATGATCAACTTTTCTTGCCCCTTTTTAGAGAAATACTTTTAATACACTTACAAATACATCACTGTCACACACATGAGAAGTGACTACACCACTTTTATGAACAGACATCCTATTAGAGTTTTAACACCAGAATACTCCGTGCAGTGGAGTGCACAGATAATCTAAATTTCAATGAGTAGAACTTTCTTCCTTACTCAAACGTTCATCCGATGGTCCAGATGATGCCTTCTCTCTACTGGCATCAGCTTTAGTCTCCCCGTCAACCTCTTGTTTCTTCTGATCGGTAGATTCTGATGGAATTGGACGTCCCTCAGCTTTGGCTTTAGCTAAAAATACATCATTGATATTGTTATCATATTTCTTTTTTAAAGGGAATTCAAATTTTAAATTTTCCAAATATCTTCACATTCAAACGCTTTCTCAGACTATTTTCATAGTGAAGCCCTTCACATGAGGAACATATTATGGAGAAACAGAACCATGGAAATAAAGTAATAAAATCATCACTTTTAATATGAAATCTTATAGCCTGATAAGGCATCTGACACAGGAGTCTTAGCCCGGATATACAACATTTGATGTTCTTATTTTTTTTAAAGGGAAATAAAAAAGGCTGAACATAAAATGAAATGCATTTAAAGAAAAATGTAGGGCGTCTTCCACAAGAAATGGGTGTCTTTTGACGCCCAGATGCCCTTCTGCCTAACAGCATATCTGGCAACACTTTACAAAACACAAAGGTATCTTCAAATACCGGTAAACACTCACCTTCTTCAACATTTTTCTTATGCCTGTTTCCGTCAAGATGTGATCTGACTTGTAAAGGGGAAGTATATACGACATTGCATACCTCACAATTGTCCGTAGTTATGTCAAGTGTTTTCATCAATTCTGAAGAAGAAAAAAAGAATGTAATAGCAATCCTTCATTGACAAAGCGAATTTCAAATAGTGTGACTATTCATAGTTCAGATTTTCAAATAAATATTTACTATAAATTTATCTTTAATCTATGATCAAAATAAACATAAATTAATCAAATTCTCTTTTTTTGCTGAGTGTACAGCTCCAAAACTTCTCACAAGTAAATTAATTTGATTTTATAGCTTAGAATTTGAAAACAAAGAAATCCTTGGGGTCCTCGTCTCTCTGAGACATCAGAACATATTACATAATGTATTTTCTTTATCACCACCCTTTGAAAGTTGCTAAACAATTAAAAATTGATGCCCAAAGCAAAAGACAAATTTTTAGTTTGAAACATATTTGCACCTGTATATACATTTGTACTGTTTGTACATCATGATCACATGTTAATTTTAATTTCAATTTTTTTTTTCTTCACTAATTAAATGTATTCAATCATGATACAGAACTAAAACAATGTCACAGAAAATATAAAGAAAAAGTACAATTTCAATAAGTCAAAAGCCTACCTTCTTTCTGCAGAATACTATTGAGCCTTTTCAGGTGAATTTTGCCAGCATAGTGATCCTTAGCAGACTTCATAGAGTTGATATGTATATCACAGACCTTGCAGTATTTGAAATCTCCAAGTGTACTAGCAAGTCTTTCGGGTCCAACAGGTTTCCCATCAAAACCATATTCTACAGCGCCGTCATTAACTTCTTGATTTGAACGACCAGGGTTGTTTCTCTGTGGAGGTCCCCCTTGTCGCCCTCTTGAACCTCTTCCACGTACACCTTGGTCCTTGCCTCTTCCTCGGCCCCATATCCTTTCTCGGCCCCATCCTTGCTCTGTACCCCATCTCTGTTCACTACTCCCCATTTTCCCCTGTTGCTCTTGTTGCCATTTTGGTTTATTGGCTGCAGATTCATATCCACCACCTCCTTGTAGCATTCCCCTCTTTGCCGACCCTCTTCCACGGGCAGTATCGCCACCACGTCCACGACCCATTGTTCCTCTTCCTCTTCCTTGTGTACCACTAACTGATCCTTGACCCCCTGTACCACGACCTCTTCCCCATGTGTTCCCATCGAATCCTCTCCCTCTTGAACCTCGACCTCTTCCCTGTGCACTGTTAACAGAGTCTCTACTTCCACTACCTCCGCTGCCCCATCCTCCCTCTGCACCAAATCTCTGTTCGTTACTCCCTGTTTCCCCTTGTTGCCATTTTGGTTTCTTGGCTGCAGGTCCATATCCACCACCTCCATGCAACATTCCCCTCTTTGCTGACCCTCTTCCAAGGGCAGTATCACCACCACGTCCACGACCCCTTCCTCCTCGACCTCTCCCTCCCGAGTTACCATTAGTAGGTTGGCCCATGTCCCCTTGCCGTATTCCTCTTACATTGCTATCATCATAACCCTGACCACTCATCCCACTACCTCTTCCAAGCATGCTATCATCATAATAACGTTGGTCATCCATCTCTCTATCTCTTCTTTGAAAACTAGCTCCATCATAGTACTTCTGACCTGGTGGAGTCCATCCTGTTTCATTGCTGCTTTCTTTGTAACCTTGATCTCCATGCTCTCCACCTCTATCCTCAAAGGGTGCATTACGAAGATCTGGTTGACTGTACGTTGTATTACCATACATACTGCCTCCTGAAGTCTTTCTGCCATACATGCTGTCTCCTGAAGTCTTACTGCCGTACATACTGTCTGCTGAAGTCCCGGTAGAGCTATATTCATCAGGGTTACTTTTTTCCTGAGGGGTCGGTAACTCTTCATGATAGTGCCACTGTGCCATATTTGGTTTCTGATGTAATGTTGGCTCTGTGCTCTGGTCAAACGGTGTATTGCTTCCTTTATTTAAGCCCTTTAATATATCTTTAACGTGCTGTGGCTGACTGTCAAACAAGCTTGATGCAGATGCTGCAAATTTATTATTGTGCTGATAGTCCATTTTAGTTGCAGGATCAAACTTACAGAACCTTGAGTCTCTAGGAAAGACGTTGCCTGTTTGTAATTGAATGAAATACACAAAGAAAAGGATAAGAAACTGATGGTATTAAATGCCATGTCTACCCCATGTTGTATTGTTGGTTTAATCAAATCTAATAGTAGACTCTACATCAAAATTGTGATTTTTCTAATTCTACTTCATGAAAATATCAAATGAAACAGTCAAATTATAGTACCCGTACACAACTGCTCTAGCTAAGTTTTACCCTACATCCTACCTTTACCGCAAATTCTGGAAGAATGCTAAGACAGCATTTGAGCTTCCAGCCTCCAGGACCAGGTCTAGATCTTATATTATTCAATCAATGGTGGCAATGGTCTATCTTCTACTTTTCTACTTCTAGATCTACTACTGTCTAGTACTAGTAGTAGGGAGGCCAATGCCCGGGCGTAAGGCTCCTACGCCTACGATTTGTGTGCTCGTTGTCCAAGTCAGAAAATTACCAGAAGAAAAAAAAAGGGGAAAAAAAAGAAAACAAATATCTATGGAATAAAATGTATAACAAATACACAATTACACACTCCACAACATACCTATAATCACGGATCTGTAACGGTCTTTCACCATTTATTGACGATCTTGCAGATTTTGACTTATTTTAATCCAATAATTGGGCTAGCAGACGAAAATAACGGACGCACAAGAGAAACTAGACGGGTCCTAGAGGGCGATGAGGTTAGCTCACTAAAATCCTTCTCAATGACTGAAGGTAGAGCCTAAAAATATGGAATCAATTTAATATCAAAGAACTTTTGATAGAGATTAACATATCAGATGTGCACAAATGTCACTTTCAACAACTAGAAAATATAACGAAAAAGGATTATATCTTTTTAATTGCAGATTTTTACAAACTGCACATTTGAAGGTAGATAGAGTACGATGTTTTTGTCAATCTTGCGTTGGTTTGAGCCCCATAGCTAGAGCCATCTCAAATTGGGATGGAAAACTGTGAACAGAGACGTCATTGTTCCAGCCCAAAATAGAGGTCTTGCGACATCATAATATGAATATGTAATTATGTATGAGCTCCGGTCTCATCGCGCGCAAAACAAATTTGACGTAGTCTCACACATAGTACCTTATTCTCAGCACTAGACACCAGTGTCGTGCAGTAATGTATGAGAAGTGTAAAAAAAGACATTTCAGTAAAAAAAAAAAAGTCTACGTGAGCAGTCTATACTCCAATTGAGAAGTGTAATGAATGCCATGATTTGAACGTGTGTGTTTTAGTGTATGATATCATCATATGGTTAGTGAGAGAGAGAGAGAGAGAGAGGGAGAGAAATATCTCCGTCAGTACACGTCTATCAATGCTTGCGTGCAGTCCTATTGACTATGTTTGATTCCGTATTGTGTTCGCTACAACTGTGCAAGTTGGATTTATCGATCGTTGATAATGCAGTGTCAGATTGATATTTACTCATGAGGAAAAAGTTGGAATACATATCAAAACTAAGGTAGGCCTATTTATTTATTTCAATGATTTTCTTAATTTACAATGAGTGGCTTTCGAGCTTTCTCTCATTATGTTTTGACCCTCCATGCCATGGCATGGCTAGCATGGCTCGATTGCGGCTTGCATGCAATTACCGTACCTGGACGGCCTGTAGTACTGTGTCGGTGTGTGCGACTAATTCAAGGCTAGCCGGTGATGTAGACCGAAAGCTTCAGTCCCTATAATCATCGGTTGTTCCACTGAGACTACGTCTGGCTCCACTAGACCTCGGTTATAGGGACTGAATGACTGCCTATGCCAGCCTGTGTTGAAGATATTCGGCTAGATTTTAGCCGTTAGGCCCCTCCCACAAACATGACAAACTTGCCACACGGCCGTATTGATATGCCCCCAAAATCCCCCGAAATGTCATTTTACCTCGTGAATATCCAATTTTGAATTAGGCCTAGGCTATAATACATCGGTTCCACTTACTTACTTGATTGATATAATCCGTTTAATGGTCCCTTTTAAGGAAATTATGGGTCAAAATCGACCTCCATGTTGAAAATCTTGCAAGCCGTTTTAAACTCTCGCTGCCGTCAATCTCATCCCTTCTAGTCTACGCCGAAGGCAAAATGATTATGAAGGAAAAACTGTGATAACGCCATTACGAACGTGTAGATGGCGCACAGTTTTTCCTTCATAATCATTTTGCCTTCGGCGTAGACTAGAAGGGATGAGATTGACGGCAGCGAGAGTTTAAAACGGCTTGCAAGATTTTCAACATGGAGGTCGATTTTGACCCATAATTTCCTTAAAAGGGACCATTAAACGGATTATATCAATCAAGTAAGTAAGTGGAACCGATGTATTATAGCCTAGGCCTAATTCAAAATTGGATATTCACGAGGTAAAATGACATTTCGGGGGATTTTGGGGGCATATCAATACGGCCGTGTGGCAAGTTTGTCATGTTTGTGGGAGGGGCCTAACGGCTAAAATCTAGCCGAATATCTTCAACACAGGCTGGCATAGGCAGTCATTCAGTCCCTATAACCGAGGTCTAGTGGAGCCAGACGTAGTCTCAGTGGAACAACCGATGATTATAGGGACTGAAGCTTTCGGTCTAGCCGGTGATGATGAATGTACTTTCGCGCGAAGTTTTGAACTTGTTGTCTGGGCAATGACCATGATGACACGCCCATTCCCTCGGGCCTGTCTAATTCTCGACGTAATTTTTGGGACCATGATATTGATTGTTTCAAGGCTCTTAGTCTTACGTACGGCCAGGCGTAGAAGGAAGCTCATATCATAGGAACTAGCTGGATATCTCCTATTTTATGGAACTTCTGGAGTCGGCAGATGGGTGAGTTTTCTTAGTGAAAGAAAATGCTTTCTTTTAATGTTTGTTTTAGTCTAGTAATTAAAAAGTTATATTTGGGCATTGGCCTCCCTAGTAGGCTCTACTACTAGATCTACTAGCTTCTTGTTTAATACTCATTCTCTTAGTCTTACAATGCAACTCATTGTTTGATCTTTGTACACTCAAAATGACCGGTGGATTATTTCATGAGAAGCTTCATAACATCACCCTCAGCTCAGTATGGACCTATTTTTAAAGTGAGTTGACATACAAACACCCCTCTGATCACCCCCCCCCCCCCCCCCCCCCTCCCCCACCCGCGCATATTTTTTTTACACAACTGTTTAGCCACTTCAGTCAAATATACTGTTCAAACGACTAGAGACAGAGTCTAGCATTACCCTTGGCAGTTATGTTGGGGTGCTAGCTGGAGCTGTGTTTTGTTTCGGGTTAAATCTATCCTCTCTTCTCTTTCATTATGTATTTCTGTGTTCTCCTTCAATCTATCCTCTTCTCTTTTGTCATGTATTTCTTTTTTTCTCTCTACAATCTATCCTTTTTCTCCTTCGTTATACATTTCTCTGTTTTCTCGTTAAATCTATCCCCGCCATTCTCCTTCGTTATGAATTTTTTTGTTCTCCTTTATTCTAACCTCTTCTCTTTTGTTTTATGTATTTCTTTGTTTCTCCTTCAATCTATCCTTTTCTCCTTCATCTTCTATATTTCTTTGTTTTAATCTAGCTGATAGATTCGATCCCTTTCTCCTTAGATCTATATGTATTTCTCTGTTTTTCTTTAGTCTAGATCTATGATCCTCTTAGCTCTTCAATTATGTATTTCTATGTTCTTCCTTTGACTTATCCTCTTCTCTTTCCTTATGTAGATCTATTTCCTTCTCCATAATCCATATCCCCTCCACTATCCTTGTTTTCCCCTTTCTATCATCTTCACTTCCCTGGGTGTACGTGCTTGCACATAATATAGTGCGCTGACGACCTAGACTCTTTCACCTGAGCACTTCTTGGAATGTTTTCGCGAAAATGGCTAAACTGTTGTGTAAAAAAAATATGCGCCCCCCGCTCTGATGCGGTCGAGTTGGAGTGAGTAGATCGATCCACGTTAGTCCCACATGCACCTAATTTATAAAATATCATGTCAGATGATCAACTTGTATTTGGCCATTGCACACCTATTTCCTCTGTATATTAAAGGAACGTTCATAATAATATGATCTAGTATACCGGTAATATCTAAATCTATTGAATCACAACCTTATAACTTTCTTTTTATGCTAACAAAAGCGAATATTTTTACCTCGGTCACGTTCGCTCTGCCTCGGGAATCTGGCAACGATGCAGACACAGTATGCAGCGCGGGTATAAACCGTGCACAGTTTTAGTGCGAGCGCTGAGAGAACGCGAAGCGTAAACACCCCTCCCTAGTAGCCCTGCATGCAGCATGCATGGAATCCCGGGCGAGAATAGACAGATGCATGGTCTTTTCTTCAGTTTTTCGGCAACACAAATTTTCTTCTGGGTATACAAAATATGAGTGGCCACTGAATGCAGGTGGCCTTTATACCAGGTGATCATCATCACTAAGACAGTTTTGATTGTAATTGAAAAACGGAGGGGAGGGGGGGGGGGGGGGGGGGGTGTGGGAGGTACTATATATAGGGAGGATATATCAGCATTTTTCATCCTTTTTTCAGTCACTCGACATTGGACACCGGGAAACTTTTTTGGAAATTCAAACTTGCATTAATTAGGGATTTACAAATGTTGCTGAAAAAGCATGATTTTCCCGGGGGGGGGGGGGGGGGGGGGGTCCCATTTTTTTGTAAATTTACTGTTCTATGCGTTTGTTGGAAAATGACAAATTCCGAATTATGTATGTAGTAGGGCAAAAAAAAACACACCTAGAGTGCCCCCTTTTACTTCAGGTGAGTGCCCCTTTTTAGAAACAAGAAGGGCTAACCACCTCTGATAAGTACCCATTTACCTCTTATAATTGCCTCTTTTCTAATCTGAGATGTGTCCCTTATATTTTGACAAGTGCCTCACGTTTATTACCCATTTCATCTCCGGTGAATGCCCTAAATCGTCCTTAAGTGCCTCTTTTCATCTCTGATAAGTGCCCCTGCTATTTCGACACACGTGCGCCCTAAATGAATGTTTATCTTATCTATGAGTGCCATTTTCCTTCTGATAATTGCTCCTAATTCTCCTTCATGTAATAAGTGGCCCCTTTTCGTTCTCATAAGTGCCACTTTCATCTCTGGTGAGTGCCCCTTATCAGATGCGAGAAGTGCTCCGTCTTAACCTCTGATAATTCCCCTTTTTTATTTTGACACGTGCACCTAATTTTCTTTTCTGATTGGTGTCATTTTCCCTTAGGATATGTGCCCCTTTTTTCTTTCACCATAAAATATGCTCATAATTTAAATCAATTAACAGCAGTTTTCCCATTAATTTCGCCCAAAATTTGAAATAAGTGTGTTTCTTTTAAAAAATATGTTTTCAGTCTTTCATAATTAGATTGGATTTAATACCCCATCAGAATAGTTTTTCCCTCTTTATAAGATGTAGCTTTTCGCACTGCCACCTCAAAAATCTGTTTTAATTTGTTTATCTTGGACCATGTAAAGAGAGAAACAAACCGATTGCAATCATCCCTGATAATGTAATTACATGTAGGGGTATATTATACCAATGTCTAGATATGGCATATTTTCACTCAGGTTTCAATTTGAGGTTTTCCTTTGTAGGTGTCTCTTTTTTCCAGGAAGTGCCCCTTTTTGTTGGTGCCCCCTCCTCCACTTTGTAAGACGCTCCACCGCCACTGATAATAGGTGGGAAATCATGTTATCATCTCATCGCTCAAAGTGTGTTTGTTGATAGTCGGTAGATGCAAAGTACTCTAGCCTCAGAAATAATCAACATACTGGCCCCAAACTGCAGTATGATGAGGATATTCGGGAATCTCGTTGCCCGGAATGATGTCGTTTCTAATTGTTGTAAGCGAGTGCAGAGAACACGCATGATGAAAATGTAATTTCAATTTTTATAAAATATATTCGGGCACCTATTATATAGCCGTCAAATAAAATGATATTCGGGCACCTCGTTGCTAGAATATGGAGGTATTCAGAAACTGTCTTCACTGCCTGTCAGAGTGAAATCATTTTGTTTAATGCGAGTTACCGAAGCGAGCGAGGAAATAATATGCAAAATGCTATTTCCTCATGAAATTGCATAATTGGCGGCTAATCTAATATATTTTCTAAATTTTTGATGTAACTAAATTGTCTCTAGCGGCGCCCGCATTACAAATGTTTTGCGACACCCTGGTTGAAAAACGTTGATATAATGAACAAATTACAATAACTCCTTGATGTCTGAATAAACGAGAAGGGAGATGAGAGGCCCCAAGAAAGAGAAAAAATATGTTTATAAGAGAACACAAATAAAGGTAGAGAGAAATAGAAGACATTTTGACAGAGACGCGCATTACTATAGGCCTACACGTACTCTTGAAAAGAGAAGAGAAAAGAAAGAGCTAGGAATAGCAGAAAAATGTGGGTAAAAACAAGGCTGGGAAGAGTAGAAAATGGAAGCCCAGCAGAAAAAAAGAAAATCAGTGAGTGAAAGAAGCTCACGTGCCCCCCCCCCCCCCCCTCCCGCATGGCGGATCCTCCCTTGGCCCTAAAAAATAGGTTTAAAAAACAAAAAGAAGACGGCCCCTCCCCTTACTGGCAAAAAAGGGGCGGTAAACAAAATAGAGCTCCTTAACCCACCCCCCCCCCACCCGTTGAGCCCCCCCCCCCCCCCTCCACTCCCGCTTATTCGGCCGCTCGGCTGAGTCGTGAGTCGCCGCTAAATATTTTCTCACGAATTGGGCCCCCTCCCTCGCCGCCCGGCTGGATCCGCCGCTCCCGACCCCCCCCCCCCCCCCACCCCCCACCGGCGCGGCACGCCCTGCATCCTCTTCGAAGAGATTCGCGAGGGGATTTCCCCAAATATTCTGCGAGCGCACATTAGATGATCATGGTGATTTGTAGATGATCTTCATAGGCGCAGGTATAGGCCCTTATCAATTTGTCGCATTTTGGAATTTAATGCAATTTCGCCAATTTGAAATAAAATGAAAGACATTGAAGATCGCTACTCTGAATATTAGCCGATGGACGATCCTCCATTTGCAGAATAATTACAAACACCCCTCCCCCATTTTTGCTCACAAGCCGTTCTTTGCTTCTTCTTCTTTTCCTGTTTTAACTTTAGCATGATGACATGATGGTGATTCTGATCATAATGATGAGTGACATAGCCACATAGGCCTACTACTTAAGTCTACAACAACTACTACTACAGTACTATACTATACTGCTACTAATGAATAGTTGTATTGAAATTGTCTTTTTTCTTTTTTTTAGTCACTTCAAGGTACACTGATATATTTGACAAATGATTCACACAAGAGTGAATAATGCCTAATAATGATAATAATACTGATAATGATAATGATAATATTTAAATAATAATAAAATACTGATAATAATAATGATATAATAATATTAATATTAATCATGATAATAATAATGGTGATGATGATGATATTGATAATAACAATTATAATAAAAACAATATATGATAATTTTGTAAGTAACTTTTGAGAAATAATTGTCAATCATGCCTCAAGAGGAATACCGACTCTTTATAGATCCGAAATCATTGAAGGCCGATATTGTGTAGATATTAGATGTGTAGTCTATGCATGAAAATGTACGAGGAAAATTAGAAATGGCTCTCTCTAACAATGCGAGAGTCCTTTGGAGCACAGGAAAAGTTGACGATCTGATTGCTCATTTTAAAGCAAACCCATGTTTGTATGACAGGAAAACTAGAGCCTATAATGATAAGGCTTTACGACTTGAAGCTTTTAGAACGATCGCCGATGAAATGCAAATTTCATGTGAGTATGATACGGTCAGCTTCGAGAAGGGAGAAACGAACTCCTTCATTGCCCGTGCATATCGCATGGGGATCGAGAACACAATAGTTTGGAGGACTTGACTAACGACTGCATGCTGTATAGCACTGAGCTGAGCTGAGCTAGCTGAACTGAGCTACTCTATAATGACTGCTATGTTGTTGTTTTTTTGTTGTTGTTGTAATGGCAATCAGTCAATTGGGTGCGTGCGCGTGAAGTTAGCGACTGTAATCTCAGATCCTCATTATATTCATGCAAATAATTCACATTATGTCACTCTATAAGACTGAGGATGATCATTTATACGGTCGCTTACTTCACGCAGGCTTGCAATTGCGCGCCTGCCTGAAACCCACCATCCCACCCACCATCGGTATGCACTTGTATCGTGCAGAGGTTTGCCGTGAAACCTGTGAGAAAGTGTATACTAATGTATTCTTTTTTAACTCATAGCCTGCCATAAGACTGAATGCATGCTATAGTTATACTGCTTTGTCCATGCGAGAGAGCTATCGCTTGAGTGCCATGTGCGTGCGATGCAGCATTCGTAATAGCAGTTATTGTTCATGCTCATATGACTGTGCTGTGTGTTTTGCACTCGCTATTCATAGAACCATCGCGTTAATCAGATTATCTCCAAAACAACCTGGCACAGGGGGATTTGGGGCTTGGCACAATGGGGATTAGCCCTGTGGCATGATAAGAGTTCAGGATAAATACTCCAAAAAAGACAAGAAAATTGACACGAAACAGATAGATAAGAAAGATAGCGATTTTCTGGGTATGTTATGTTAGTAAGGTATCTCCACGCCGGTGTCACAGGTCCAAAGTATGGTCACAGTTGCGAACAAGTGCCAAGAAGTCAAGCTGCATGTCATGTGCGCCTTTCATAAAAGATATTCATTTTAAATTGCATTCATGAAAATGTGTTAATGAAACGTATCAATGAAACAGGAAATTTTGTTTGACTTTGATTTGTATTACTAGTCTAGAATTGTCACTCATGACAAAGTCATTCACTTCATAATGCTCATACTTCTACTAGAGTCATAGTAAGTCAGACTTATACTCAGTCATAGACAGTCGTAGTCTAGGCTCAAAACATAATCATCCCCAAACTAAATACCGGTAGATATTTCAGTATATCTGGATAATCTATTTTTTTTAACTAGTCTACATTTAGTACTCTAAGTGACTAGACTAGATTTTCTTTTCTCTTTCCTCATCTAATGACTATGAGCATAACTCACCCTTGAATTGTAGTGCTATTCTAATTCTACGCTTCAAGTTCAGTAGACTCAAGAATACCCAGATGACATAATCTAACACTCTAACAAAGAAACTCAATTATTTCATTTGATATTAAAGTTGATCTCATGTGTTTTATTCTAATCTGTGTTTTTACAGACGATGATGTATACAGGAAGATTGTCAACCTGCGCTCCCAGTTCAGGCGAGAAAAGCATCGTGAAGTCAAGTTTGCAAGCGAGGGAAATGCACAGGATGCAGCCTCTCAAATCAAATGGATACACTACAAACAACTCAAGTTTCTTGATGATTTTGTGACTCTGAGAAACCCTAGGACTGACTGCGTGCAATACAGCCCAACAGTAATTAATTTTTGTTTTAATTTTTCTTTTATAGTTATAGAAATTGGAACATTGTGTAAAAGTGTATGAGTCTATGAGAGAATAACTTACGGTAAACAAAAATGGGAGAAGGATATTTATAAAGCATTCCCCCATTTATTTTTCTGAAATAAACATAACAGTTGATGGCATTAGGATTAAATCATTTACTGACAGTTCCCAAAGTCGTATCAAGAGTGGTAACTTAACAAAACAAAATCAAAAAATTCTTTCAAACTGAATCTAAGATACCTGACAGGCAGAAATGTGAAAGAAGTTATTCAAGCCATGAAGTGGAAGAACATCAAGAATTGATTGTGAAGAAAGCAAATGTTGAATATGAAAATACTCATTAGTCAATGCCAAAACAAAAATTGTTTGAAGATTTCTTGTGGTCTCTCTCTCTGAAAAAAAGAAAGAGTTACCCTGTAGAAACCTTAGCATTTTCAATGTAATGATAATGCATTATTAGTGATAAAAAGTGATCTCATCTCTCAATTCTCTTTATTCTGATTTTGAAAAGTAACTGGCAGTGGCATTATTTTTCTTATATTGAATGTTTTGTATATATAGTAATTGGGCAATATCCCTTGCCCCCTGATTTGATGATGGATTTTTATGCACAGTGTATTCAGCTGATGTATTATAAACTGTGGCTCACAGCCATGTAAAAATAGACTTGGGTCTGACTGTGATTTAAGCAATGTTATTTTTGGTACATGATGGAATGGTACCCACTACCCAATTATAATGCACACTGGTTTAGTGACCAGGAATCATTTGCCTCATAACATTTTTATAATTATAACTTTTTAATCTTATTCTCCTTTTTTATTCAGAATGGATTCGGTGATTTTGATGAAAGCTTTGAGGATGATGTGGAGTATGATGGCCTTGATGTGGATGAATACAAAGTAGGGCTAGAAGACAATACAAATGAAAGAACGATAGATTTAACTGCTGGCGAAAGTCCCCAGCATGAGCTGCATAATGTACATACCAACAACTATGATTTCCATAGACAGTCTCCAATGCAAGAAAGAGGCACTAAGAGAGTGCGGCAAGATTTTAATGCTCCACATCAGGAACTGTCTGAAAGACGACAATTTCCCAACTCCACTGCACCTGAGAGACATCAGCATCAAGTACTTGAAAACACACACTCTTCGGGCAGAGAGAGTATCGACCCCTCACAAAGTGCAGTGATGCAGAGAGCCTCGTCACATATCCAAAAGGCATTGTCCTGCTTTGAGAAGGCAGGAGGGAACACTAGATACTGCAAAAGGTGTGATGGTGATGACGACGATGACATGATCTTTGCAAAGTACATTGCCACTGAGCTGAGACAACTGCCAAGTGGCGATACTAAGAGACTGGTAAAGCATCAAATTCAGAATCTCATATATGGAGCACACTGCAAACCACATACACTACAGTCACCATAGAGTTTACTCAGTCTTACTCTAAAGTGAATTGTTATCTTTTTATGTAATTAGGTGATACGTAACGAAGTCTACGTATCACCTATTGATTTCGTCAAGATTTTTATTCCTATTATTCCTATTATTCTTATTATTCTTCCTCGATTTTGTTCGCAGGATATCTCAAGACTGAATCAAGCCATTGCTATGAATCTTTCAATGATGATAGATCTTAGTCTAACTTAGAACTGCGTGACTTTTCAAAGACTCAAAGTCATCATGACGTCATCTAGGCGCCATTTTGTGAAAATCAACTAATGATCATATCTTCATAACGGAAAAGTATTTCTCATTCATAATTATCACGATTAAGATCAATATCCGTCCGGTCAATTTCAGGTCAAAAAACGTGCGCAAATGCGCGCGTGCGCGCTCGTCCGCGCGTTTACGCGCGCGCAAAAATTTAAAATGCTCTAAATCATCCCAAATTTTTTTTGCATACGTTTCAGGCCATATAGAGCATTTGAAGAAAAAAACGCGCATGCGCGCACCTTTTTTGCGCGTACTAGCATTTTGCAACATAGAATCGCCGAATTTTCTCTATCATCATATTTGGCACATTTTTCCAAGCATTTTGATAACTTGTTCATCTTTTAATAACGCAATGAGCGTCCGCCAAAGTTGACAGCGCGTACGGATCTGCGTTATCTTTATCCACAATACATGGGCAAAAACATGCCTATATAAAATTCATTGTAACTCTTTAGAATAGATAGAAACTCCTAATATTTTTTCATATTTGGATAGATTATGAAATAGAAATATGATTTCATGTCTCATTTGACCCTTAATTAACTCATGACGTTATCATAATGGCCTCCAAACTCAAAATTTCAATTTGCATATTATGACGTCAGCATAATTTTGAAAAATTGATTGTAGCTCTGTAAATATTGATTAATTTTCTTTCAAATTTTGATATGTTCTACCTGAGACAATTCTCTACAAATAATTTTCCATGTTGACAAAGGCATCATGGCGTATTTTTGCAATTAAAGGAGGCATGTCAATTTTTCACATTTTGCGTGTATTCTCTATGGGACATGACTTTTTCTCAAAACTGGATTCTACACTCCTGTCTTTCGCGAGAAAGATCTCCGTTGTTTTAGCTTAGTTTTCGCTGAGCTTCGAATATGTTGTAGCTGAGACAATAAGCTATCACACGTGTGCCTTTTATTTTTCGATCAGATGCCGGGATCATGCTCATATTTCACTTGCAAAGTAGGATTTGAGAATTCCATTTCCCGTTTACGTGTAATCGCTATGGGAAATGTCTTGGTATATCGGTAACGCACTTGACTTCCAAGCTCGAGATCCCTGGTTCGAGACCGGGTGTCTCCAACAATTTTTTTTTTCATTTTTTTTTCTTTTTGACCTTTTACTCTACCATCTCCTTTGATTATTAAAACATGTAGATTCGCAAATAATGTATAAAACAACCCTATTTACTTTATTATTACCCTATTTTCACTTAATCCATTACTTTTTGCGTGTAATCCCTATGGGAGATGACTTTTTCTCAAATCTGGATTCTACATTCCTGTCTTTTGCGAGCAATATCGCCGTTATTCCTGCTTTGATTTTGTTAATTTTTGAGTATGTTGTAGCTGAGATTATATGCTATCTAAATCACCCCTCATTTTTCCAATGAGATATCAGGATCACGCTAATGATCATGATCATCATCATTATCATCATGATCATTATTATAATAATGATGATAATCATTTATCAATTACATTTTCATTTCTTTGAATAAGATAAAATCGTCAAAATGCGTTCTTCATGATGTAAATTAAAGTCAAAGGTGTATCTGGTTACAGCACAGGGTCAATGGTCATATATCGTCACAATCTATCTTCCCTAGATCCATGATGATCAAGGAGACACAATTCAATCTTGACATATGGAAAGATCATAATGGGAGAAGCATTTTATAAAATAATGTATCGTGTAATGCATTATTCGAAATGTAAACCATTATCACACGTATCACCTAATTCGTCTAAGTGACGAATTAAAGTCTAGTGAGTTTTGTTCTTGTCCAAATGATGATTTGTAATCCACAATAGCCTTTCACTTTGTATCAAAATTAGGACCATAAATGGGTGCGTGTCAGTAATTAAATCAGAACACATCTGACTGCAATTCTATACTTTGAGCATTGCGCATGCAATTCCACACAGGTTCTAAAGCTTATCATTCAAGACTGAGTTACAAAGGGTGTTCAGGTAGAGCACTTGTGATTAGAAGTACTTGTAGTTGTAGGTAGTATACAAATAATACACAGCAGTGAGGGCATTAGTAAGAATTACCCACACTCTGTACCTTTGGTACAGTCTTTATCGCCGAGGGCTTTTGGACTGTTTTGAAGGTACCGAGTGTGGGAAATTTTACTAATGCCCGAACAAAATGATGTGTATTATTTATTTGTTTTATAAGATTATGTTTTATTTGCTTTATAAAATGATGTTTTATAACACGATTTTGATAATGACCATTCATTACCCAAATTACGTGTTAGGCAAAATAAATGCCTGGTCACGTGTATGCTTTCAATCAATCATTTGATTAGGATCCACGTCATCATCTTATAATGTGTTATGATTTGATTATTGTTAACACATATTAAACTTTGACGATTTAAAAATTTGTTTTTAGTAGAAATACATGTAAACATGTATTTTCTTTTTTTACCTAGTGTTTAAAGGTATTACAAAGTTTTGGTATGGGGTCATGAATTTGGTATACCAAAAGCCCCCTGACAATCCATTAATTCAAAGTTGAAGATCCACCATTATACCGTATTGTTGTCCAAAGTTGATGTGGTATGATTTATTTTATGATAGTATGTATTGTTTGTGCTGTATATTCTCTGATAAAAATTAAATGCCAAAGAACAGATGAAGAAAGATAATTAGATTTTGCACTTACAATGTACATCTTAATCCAATCAATGCTACACCAGCAATGGAAGTCGACCATGACCATAAATAATTGCCTTGAAAATGTAGTAAAAGAATGTTAAATAGGCTGAGATTGCAGACTTTTATGAGCACTGCTTAGTGGGCAGTCTGAAATTTGAAGGATAGTGTTGTACATACTACGCTAGTGACTTTTAATTGTGTATTTTTACTTTCCAAGAATTTCTTATTAAGAAATGCATGAACGTACTGTGCAAGATATTCAAAGGAATCAGAAGTAGAGAGCCTATGGAATTCAGTGTTAGCTAAATAAAAAAAGTACAAGCAGTAATCATGCTTAAATTCTTTTAAAACCAATGTCCAGTGCTGCTATTTGTTCATGCTGGTCATGAATTATTTTCGACATACATATATGATATACATTTAATTCATTGAAATGATATTTGCAAACAAAATTTCTCTTAAGGCCAGTGAACTACCCCAGTTTTTTTAATTTTGTTACATTTTACATTTTTAAAATTATGTTGTTATTTACTTGTTACCTTTGTATCTATTTGAAAATTGTAGAATTGTAAAGAATTTAGATTATATGGGAAGTGAATGAGTATTGTCTTGATGTTCAAAATACATGTAGATATACAAAATAAGTAACGCTGCCCCATTGACCTTTAATAGGAAGCCCCCTCTCCTTTTTTTCTTTCTACATGTACTTGTAGACATATTTGTTGCATGTTAGTTGTGTGGAGAGGGGGTTTGGGGGTTTTGTTATATATTTTTATAACATTGATGTGTATATTCTGAATTTCTGATACATGTACAGTCAAAATACAGGAAATTCATGCAATAATTATGTTTATGATTGGTGAGTGATGTCGATGTCTGTGATGGTTTTATTTAATTGACTGTAATAATGTAATGTGACAGTAAATAAAAGTAATAGATGTACAATCTAAAACCGTTATTGTAAAAATCTAGCATTTCTATATAATATGTGTTTTTAAATTGTTGAATTTTAACACCATAATCATATTAAATATATTACTGCCTTGGGACATCCCAGTTAATCATTTCACAAAACCATCAAGACACCACCACAGGTCCAAAAGACCATGGTTTGTGTTAGGTCCATGGCTAGACCAGAGATCCAAAAGAGCCAACTTTTGCTTTTGGAAAATTCACTTGTCTGACTTATGGTTCACAGGAATGTTTAGTAGAATTTTGCTGTGTGGGCCTTCACTTTCTCAGACTTTTTTGTTCAAGGTTAAACAAAAAACTTTTGTCAAATTTCTCTCAAAGTTGTTTCAGTTCATGGAATGTAATGTTTATACATTTTCTAAGGGAAACTTTTTGTTCAATCCCACCAGCTGCTGGATAGGTTACACACATCTTTATAGATAAATAGTATTCATCTACTCAACAGTTCTTTAATTGAGTTGACAAAATCAATCATATTATGCAACATATCTGATGCACGAACTCCACACGAATAAAGTGCACATAGTACATTTCTGCCAACTAAACAATATCCTTACCGTATTCTATTTTCCAAGTAATTTTCATGGGGAGGGGGTGGGGGGAGGGCATGGGTACAGCATATCAATTAAACTGAGGGTGATACGAGATTACTCATTCTACTTTGAAGCTATAGTCTGCTAATCCCTTGGGGGGGGGGGGGTGCTAAAGTGCTCCCACTTAATTTTCCCCATGTTTATTTACTAAGCGAAGAAACAGGGGGGGGGGCACCGGCAGAACAGACCGATTCCCTAAAATGATTGAAAGCAAGATCAGATAGCGACGACATACATGTATTAAATATTCGGCTAAACTGGTTCAGTCATTGATATCTCCTTTATTCCTCCATTATATTTTAGTAAGCCTCTTTATTTCTCCTTGCAATGATATGCCATGCCCTATAACTAAATGGTTGTAGATCCGAAGCGACAGCCTTCAAATGCGACCAATATTAGAAGGTCTTGGGTTGATAAAGTTGTGTTCTTTTTACGATTTTCTCCCGATGCGATCTTTTTCCGATGCCGTTTCTTACTTCTTCATTTCTTTATTGAGTACATGATCAGAACCTGCTCTATAATTTTATTCATTAAACATATCAGTCGGCTTATTATCAAGCGCAGAAAGTGCCAAATTTCCTCCATTTTGTTTGATGGTATTCCTTTAACGATATGAGGTTCTATTCGAGTATATTGTAGGACAACTTTACATCCTCCTACCTTCATTACATGGCTACTGCCTACTTGTACACAATGTCTATCAAACCGACAGTTTATTTAAAATGATTCATTTTCGAAAAATCGAAATAAGGCACGTTAAAATGAGTATTTTCTACTGAGAAAGGGAATCATTTTTCAGGAAAACGCATCTCCGACATCTACACATTTTCACTACATTTTCAAGGATCCCACTTCGGATCAATTCAATGGCCACATTGCCAGTGGAGATAAGCAGGAATTACAATGATAACAAATAGAATGATAATAAGGTGGTGATATGAAGGGATATCCTTAGTTTCCAACGCCCGCCCCCTTTTTATCGGTGTTGTGTTTAAATCAAAAATATTTTGGGTAGGGTTTTGTGGGTGTCAATTTAAAGAATGGACCCAAGAACAAGGTTGGTGGGAAGGGGAATCTAGTAAAGCTTTCCATAATCTTAAAAATGGGCTTGTGCATGTTGCTCTCTCCTTCCGAGTTAGGGTTAATTGATTACAGATATATTTTCAAACCTTACTATTTTGTAAGCTCGGAGATCCTCTCTCTCTTGCCAAGTTAATTGGAGTATTAAGTGATATATTTATGGGGGAAATTGTGCTTGCGTTGCCTGTAGCCATCAGGTGCCGTGGGGTGGATTTCGCATGGAGCTCAACCCGGCCCCCCCCCCCCCCTCAAGAAAAAGGTTATCAACATATAGGACCTACCCACACGTCCAGGCAGGGACCGTGGCTATAATTTATGGTGATTTCAGTAGGCTAATTGGAAACAGTTTCCCTCTAATATCTTATAAATTAAATGACGAATATTTTAGATTGTTAGTGCCATATAATTATAATTTCTTACTTTACTTTACAGCTTTATTTTTGTTAAACGTCCGGACACACTACCCACCCCATCACAGATCATAACAGGTCCCTATTTAATAGCACAAAATATTAACTCACCATAATTGCATACGGCAGGGGCGGCAGAGCGAATTCCAAAGTGGGGAGGGGGCACCAACAAAAAGGGCACTTTCTGGTAAAAAGGGCACCTACAAAGGGAAAACTCGAAGCGAACGTATACAGTTTTTTTTAAAATTGACATTGGTATATACCCCTACATTGTGATTACATTATCTGGGATGCTTTTAATATTTGTTTCTCTTTATACATCATACAAGATATTGCTTAAGCACCATACTTTGCAGTTGGGTGTGATGGTCTGAATATTCATTTGCTAGCAAACGAAGCGAGCGTAGAAATTTTAAGATTTGTGAGGTCGCAGCGCGAAAAACTGCATCTTATAAAAGGGAAAAAACCCAATCCTGATAGGGTCAGGCGCGGATCAAGGATTTCTTAGGGGGGCGGAGGCCCAAATTTGAAATTATGCGAGCCAAATATTGGAACGTAATGATGACCAGCAGTGACGTAATGCAGGGGGGGGGGGGTGAGTGCAGGGAGGGGCGAGTTTCCCCCTTCCTCTTGACGTTTCATTGAATTTTTAGAGAAAGAAGACGTTTCGTTGTACCATTTTCGAAAATAATTCTGGTCTAAATTCATTTTTTGCCCGCCCGCGCGAAGCGCGGAAGCTTTTACGTTTCATTAAAAATTCATTAAAAAAGACGATTCGTCGTACAGTTCTCGACTCTAGATCCTCGTCTGAATTCAGATTTCGCCCCCCCCCCCCCTCCCGCGCAAAGCGCGGAAGCTTTTACGTTTCATTAAATCATTAGAGAAACAAGACGATTCGTATTACCTTTCTCGACTCTGAATCCTTGTCTGAATTCAGTTCCTCCCCTCCCCTCCTGCGCGAAGCGCGGAATTTTGACGTTTCATAATTTAATGAGAGAAAGAAGACGATTCGCTGTACCGTTCTCGACTCTTAATCCTTGTCTGAATTCAGTTCCTCCCCTCCCCTCCTGCGCGAAGCGCGGAAGCTTGTACGTTTCATTAAATCATTAGAGAAACAAGACGACTCGTTGTACCGTTCTCGACTCTTAATCCTTGTCTAAATTCGTCCCCCCCCCCCTCCCGCGCGAAGCGCGGAAGCTTTTAAGTTTCATTAAAATTATTAGAGAAAGAAGACGTTTCGTTGTACCGTTCTCGAAAATAATTCTCGTCTGAATTTAGTTTCCCTCCCCTCCCGCGCGAAGCGCGGAAGCTTTTACATTTCATTAAATCATTAGAGAAACAAGACGATTCGTATTACCTTTCTCAACTCTTAATCCTGTCTGAATTCAGTTTTTCCCTTACCGCGCGAAGTGCGGAATTTTTGACGTTTAATAAGATTATGAGAGAAAGAAGACGATTCGTATTACCTTTCTCAACTCTTAATCCTGTCTGAATTCAGTTTTTCCCTTACCGCGCGAAGCGCGGAATTTTTGACGTTTAATAAGATTATGAGAGAAAGAAGACGATTCGCTGTACCGTTCTCGACTCTTAATCCTTGTTTGAATTCAGTTCCCCCCTCCCCTCCTGCGCGAAGCGCGGAAGCTTTGACGTTTCATTAAATCATTAGAGAAAGAAGACGATGCGTTGTACCGTTCTCTACTCTTAATCCTTGTCTGAATTTCAAAGATGTTCCTTGTCTGCTTCTTTTTATTCCTACGTCCTCTTCCTTTTCTCTCCTTTCTTTTTTTTTGCCGGCGATTTTCGGGGACCGCCCCCAACAGCCCCCCCCCCCCCCCCTGGCTACGCGCCTGCGGTCAGATAAACACATTTTGATAACTTGTCCGACCCCGGAAGCTCAGGGGTTAAAGGCAATAAATTACGGTCAGATAAGCATTTAGGGGCCGACTTATGGCCCCTGGTGGGTTCGAGGCGGTGGAGCCCCCGGAAGCTCAGGGGTTTTAGGCCTTTAATTACGGTCAGATGAGCATTTTCTGTATACCTTATTATTTTGTGACACTCAGGCAGGACACTATTTGGCGTAGGGTCCAGGGGGCGAAGCCCCCAAAGGTCAGGGGTTTTAGATATTAAATTACCGTCAGATGAGCATCTTAGGGCCCGCCATAGGGCCCTAGGTGGAATCCAGGGGCCAGCAGAGCCCCCGGAAGCTTGGGGGCTTTGACACTGGCAGTTAACTATTTTTTCTTTCTTGCTCTCTTTCTTTTTTCTTTTTCTTTAATATACCTTTTCAAAATAAGTGTGGGGGGGGGGGCTCGAGGCTCCCGATCCCCGCCGTTACTCGGGCCCTGACATGTAGGAATCTCAAGAATCATATTTCTTGCCTGGCTGTAAATTTAGGAATTTATCACATAAAAACTTATAATTTACTAAAAAGTGAGGAAAAATCTCGGAAATTATGTCATTTCAGCATTATTTGTAATCCACCGTTATGGAATTAGAAATAAACCACGTTTGAATTTGATTTCTCCCAAGCCCCCTTCCCCCTATCAGTTCGCCAGTATCTCCCTTTTCCTTTTTTCTTTCCCTTTCCTTCCTTCTCTCTTATTTTTTTGATTTGGGGGGGGGGGGGCAACAGCCTGGGAGGCAAGGCCCTTTCGGCCCCCCCCCCCCGATCTCCTTCTTTCCCCTTTTCTTTTCTTCTTCCTCTTCTCTTTTTCCCTTTCTCTCCTATTTCCCTTTCCCTTCTTTTCCTTTCTTCTCTCTCTCTTTTTTTTTTTTTTTTTTTTTTTGCGAGGGGGGGGGGGGGGGGGGGTGGCAAGGCCCGCTCGGCACCCCCCCTGGATCCGCGCCTGGATAGGGTTATAAGTACATTCTCATAACGGAAGACTGAAAAGTCCTTTGATAAGTATCATGACTGTATCATCTATAAATGCGAGTAAATGTAGCGAGCGAGCTTTGGGGTAAATTGCTCTTAGTAGCTTTAAAGTAGGGGCACGTTTAATGATGAGAGGAAAAGGGGACTCTTATCTAAAGGGATAAGACATCTAATAGGAGAAAAAGGTGTCAAAGTACAAAGGGTAATTATCAGAGGTAAAAATCGGGCACTTGTACCTGAAAAGAGGCACTCACTAGGGATGAAAAAAGGCACTTATGAGAATGGTAAATGGCATTTGTCGACGGAAAGTGCCGGGCACCCATCATATTTTGATAGGGGCATTTAAAAGAGGTGAAAGGGGAATTTATGAAAAGGGGATAGGTCCCTTTTTAGAAAGGAAATGTGGCATGTATTATTGTTAAAAGGGAAATTATTGTTACAAAGGAAAAGGGCCACTTGTCAAAGTAAAAAGGGCACTTTTCAAATTTGAATAGAATTATCAGAGGTGAAGGGGCACTTATCAAAAGTGAAAAGGGGCACTTCTCGTATTTGAAAAGGGGCACTTACTATAGAGATTAAAAAGGGGCACTTACTATAGAGATTAAAAAGGGCACTTAATGAGAAAGGAAAGTGGACACTTATTGCAAAGGAAAATGGGAACTTGTCGAAGGAAAAGAAGCACGTACGTGTACAAGAAAGGGGGCACTTGTAATAGGTGAAAAATAATAGGGGAACTTTTGAAATGTAAAATGGGCACTTTTCTTATGTAAAAAGGGGCACTTTGTGGTACTTGAAAAAGTGGGGAACTCCCCCCCCCCCCCCCTCTGGTATACGGAGATAGAATACAAACTTGGCGAAAAAATACCTAAAAGCTTAGAGTAGTCCGTGATACCGCCATGCACTAAGGTCGGCATGCATCGGCCCAAGTCCATTCTGTATAGGTACATTAACGACTCTCCGAGAAAGAATACCAAGGGTGGACAGATACTAATCCCCGACAGATACTCATGTATAGGGGTGGCTTAATTTAAACTTGCGAATAAGGGAACGGGGAAGAAAAGCAATGTCTCATTCCCCGGAACCCCCTTTTAAATGTATACGTACGGTCCCCTCCCCCAGCGCTCGGAGAAGAAATACGTTAATGACTATGCCTCTATGCATATGAAATACAATTTTTTTATCTCCCTCAGTCGCTATTCTTCATCGCGACTTTACGAATTGTAGCATGATAGTCGAAATCACCTTAGTGGGGGCCCGGGGGATTGAGGGAGGGGGTTGCCGCTGACGGGCCTCGAAACCAAACGGACCCATGTTTAGGGATATTTTTGTTAAAAATGGGACCCATGTTTAGGGATTTTGTTGTGTGAAAAAGAGACCCATTTATAGAGCGGCACCCCCCCCCCCCCGTCTGTCTTAATATGTGAGTCCCCCCTCACCCCCCCCCCCGAATGCAGTGAGGAACATCGATTGGTTGCGTACTGTTCGATCCTTGTTCATGACATCACCCCCCCCCCCCCCCCCCCCCCCGCCCAGACCCAGGAGAAAAAAATAGTCTCCTACAACTGCATTTGCCACAAGTGTTATTATTCGATAAATTGTTTTTAATCGGGCATGGCATTCGAATTTGCAGCAACTTTTAAAACACGGGGGCTCAAAACCAAAAACGTTTTCCGTTGTCTCGCTGAAAATAGGGGCAGGGGTTATCCGCATGTCACACACTGGAATCAACTGGGCCAGCGCGAGCTAGCTGACTTGCCTGGCGCGGCGGCGCGACGCAAAAAACATTGCAGCGGAGATCAAACTAGAACATCGCTAGTGAACATCCGGGATATCTGGGATGTAATGTATGAGATCAATATGGCGGCGAGTACATGTGAGTCGTCATTTCTGTTTTTTCTTTATTTTCAGTCTATTAAGAGGTTGTTTGTTATCTTTCAGTGTTCGAATAATTAGTTTAGAATTTTATTTATAAGTTAATCGGGTTTAATGTGCCTTTATATGTATCATTTCGCTAGCAATTACCTAGTAGTACGGCGATATCCCGTCGGTTGATGGCTGTGCATGCAATTTGAAGGGAATGAGTAGGCCTATGGAGCGTGAGTGATGAATGGAAATCACCGTGTGGCTGAATGAGAGAAATTTGGTGAAATGTCGTATCCCCCCTGGATGCCGGTGGGTGTATGTCGGGTACTTAATTATGATTAAAATTAATGTAGACAAAACTGTAAATATAAATAAAGCACCACTTGGAGAACAATCTGTTCGGACTGTCTAGAGAAGGCCTTGTTTTGAAGAGCCATGCTTTTCAATTTCAGGCAAGATTTATTTCTGATGTTCTTCCACACCTGCATGATTATGATAACAATGATAATGCTCACAAATTATTTTTCAGCTCTCCCCAGAACTCAACTTTCCCTTTAAACAATCCTTGGTTATCCTATACTTTAGCGTGTTTTATTATTTTGGGTTTCTAACTTCAGTTTAACCCTAACCCTAACCCTAACCCTAACCCTAAACCTGTCCTAACCCTAACCCTACCCTAAACCCTAACCCTAACCCTATGATATGCACGTAGATCTAGAGCTGTTAACTGAAGTTAGAAACCCAAAATAATAAAACGCACTAAAGTATAGGATTGCCCAATCCTTGTTTTGTAATTGAAAATGTTATGAAAATATGCCATGTTTATACCCAAGTTTTTTCTACTTAAAGGTACTAGAATCTAGAGTAGAGTCTCCGGTTTGCGGCATAGCCCGGTTTGCGGCCAGGGGTATCACTTTTCAAAATAAAATCAAAATGACTCGATAATATTAATAATCATTGAAACCTACCGTGGATTCCCCGGTAAGTTCTGCGCTGCCGAAAACGTCCGTAGCAGATGCTCCTGTCGGTACGGAGTATCCGTCAGCGATGTCGGAAATCTACGGCACCAGTCGGCGATGAAAATTCCAGCAGGTGCTTACTTTTAAGTTAAGAGATCGAGGCATGACTAGATCAATATTGTAGCTCTATTTGTCCGATATTTGTCCGATTGGAGGTGAAATTTGATGTTTTTGTGGAAGTATGATGGCTGTGGTCTGTCTCCTATCGCAGATATTTTGATTGTGCCACCGCATGGCCAGTTGCATGGGGTGGCCGCAAACCGGCACGTAATTACGTGATTTTCTGGTTTGCGGCGGGGGGTGTTAATACACACATAACATGCGGGATCGTGTATGATGGTATGTGTGCTGATGTGTGTACCCGCTGTGACCCGATAGTTTCTAGTAGTACGTACCCCCGTATGGGATGATCCATTCAGTAAAAAGGTGAAATTGTTTAAAACTTGTAAAATTTACCGTAGCAACAGATAAACATGAGAATTTGGGTTACCCGTAGTAATTTGGTATATGCTTTGATCGTGACGTAGCGCATAAAGCTTTGTGACGTACGCGTGCCGCAAACCGGGTTACGCACGGCCGCAAACCGGGCAACTTTTACGTCTTCTAAAGTGGACAGTACTGACCACGCTGTGGGTCAGTTACGTTATTTGTGCCTTCTATTTAATAACTAAATATATGAACTCTATTGACGGTATTGAAGTATTCTGTGAGTAATTGCATCAAAAATAAAATCGGCAATTCCCACTGGACGGCCGCACACCGGAGCCGCTACTCTATGTCCCATTTGCAGGCCCAAAAAATGAAAAAGTTAAATTCCAACTGCATTTAAAAGATAATACTAATTTAGAACTTCCCTAAAAAAGGTGGGGCTTGAAAATGTCTTCAAGTGGGAAAATAACGACTATTAGTTGTCAAATCGACTTTAGGGCTATAGCCTAAGTATAGAGCCCAAAAGTAATAGTCTTGATTTTCAGACAATTGTACCGAATGGTCATACGTTTTATGCTGCGCAAAGATTCAATCAGTTTAATCTTGGCCATCACAAGAAGTGGGTTATTGATGTAGACAAATGCTCATGTACCCTTTACAACTCTTTTCATGTATGTTATTACCAAAGAAGAAAAAAAGCCAGTCAGTCACTCAATAGTGTCTGACAGTGAAGTCTAGCAAGTAAACGGGTTTCCTTGCATATTTTGAATATGAGGACACTGCTAACGTTTAAATTTCACAGATAGGACATACATGACATATTCATAATTCCTGCAAAGTTCTACAGAATTTGAGGTTGGCTGCAAAAGGGACATAGTACCTTTAACTAGGCCTAGAAAGTAGAATCTAGAGGTCTAGACTGATTGTTTATTTCCACATTGTAAAATCCTTGAAAGGATGGGTAAACTGCCACGGCAGACAAGCCATAGTCAGAATTATTATCAACCTAATCAGGGCTCAAAATTATTGGTTGACCGGGTGACACCCGGCAATCTTAAACTTAAAAAGTCCTGTCTTGGCTGCAGGTTCGACTGGCAACTAATGAACCCCCCAGCAATATAAACCTATTACTTCAGAAATGCCAAGGCACATCCATAAAATACTTTAGCTGAAATTAGAAATGACTCACAGGCGTCAGAGCGTGCTTACAATGATCCTACGCTTGCGCGGCCAGAGCGGTAGGCCAGCACCCTGTCCCGGCTGGGGCAGCTGGGTTGGCAATGGCTGGCCAGCTCCGATAATATCTGTGCTCCGAAAGCCTCCGATGCAAGCTTGCGTGTTATCTGTAAGGTTTGGTCAGCAGAATGTCCTCTTCAGACACATCTACATGTAGGCTAACTTTGTGATAGTTGTTGTTGTTGTTTACATCATGTTCATCATCCTTCCATGTACGCGCTCGTCATACTCATAGACCCCGTTCTCACTCACTTTGAGAGCGCTCCAAGTTAGACCGCTCCAGACCGCTCCAGAGGAACGGGTCTTGAGGAAAGGTTTGCGAGCGTTCACACTCCGAGCAGTTTTTATGGCTCAAACCGCTCCACGAGTCAAAGTGGTCTTGTTGCTATGGCAGCTCAAGTAGGCGGGTAAATTTTTTCGCGCGAGGAATCCAAACCGTATGTACCGTACTACATGTTTCGCACGCAACGTCACTAGCTCACTTCCGCTCAAAGTACGCTTTCCGTTCACATTGCACGTTAGAGCGCTCTGGAGCGCTCTTAATAAGACCCGCTCCTCAAGACCACCTCGGAAGGTGGACTTCTGGAGCGGTCCAGAAGTCCGCTTCCTGGACCACTTTGAGCGTTCTCACTCACCTAAGAACCGCTCCTGAGGAGCGGGTCTTAGTTAGAGCGCTCCAGAGTGCTCCAACGAAGTGAGTGAGAACGGGGTCATAGATACCTTATAATATAATACGTACGTAAGCCCTCGCGCTTACATTATCTGTTTGCCAATTCGAGATCGCTCGGCGCAAAATGGAAGATACACTGCTCAAAACATTGGACAAAACTTTTATAGTATCGTATTTTTACCAAGAATAATATTACTGGTAAATCAAGTATGTATTTTTATAAACTATCAAATGCAAATATCTGGGGATATATCCATCTCATAAACAAACATTTGTATGACTCCCTTCCATCTTCATGAACATGAATGATGGGGTTTAGTGTACAGACTCTTAACGCTTTTTAAGCGTCTGTACAATTTAGCCTTTGGATTATAACGTAATGTATCAAATAGCAGTAACTATCAAAAGTATTATCCTTTATGATGATTATTGTCTTATGTAAACTTTAAAAGATGTATGAAACATCTATAAATTAATGTTTTGAATCAACTGTCTAGACACACGACATCTGAGTATACAATAGTTGTAGGTAGGCTTGAGTCGGTACGGTCGATCACACCGGGACCCGACCGTTGCCGTCGGGTCCCGGTTTCGTTTTTTGAGAACCGACGCTCCGAAAAAAATAAAGAAATATGTAAGAAAGTGCAGTTTTGCACACCACTAAAATCAATCCACCTTAAAACTTAAGTATTTAATTGTTACCAATCATATTCTAGCTCATCCTGAATCAATTCGAACTGCTGATATAAATTGCAAAGCAGTTCGCCCCATGGGGTTGTTTTTGCCAGCTACTAGCCAGCTACTGTACTGGCCGGGTCTCTCGGCAGGATTAATAAATCAGGTTGAAAGAAACATTAATGTTTGAATAATAAAACGGCTTTCTAAAAAGCGCTTCTTTACAACATACCGATCGAATAATTTTTAAAAGACAAAATGTATATTTTTTCTTTGATTTTGAACACCGCATGCTTCTTTTAAAAGCTGAAATTACTTGGTAATCACAAGAAGTTTCGATACGGATAGTTGTTGCAAGGCAAGTTCAGACTAGTCTCGGAAAATGCGCAGTGCTCCTCGTCGTGAGTAGTTGTCTTTCCAAATGTGCTCTCGTAGCTTTTAATGATTTTTTTCTCGTTACGACCACGTCTTTGTTTGGGTTCGTTCTGGCACGCCTTACAGCTAACGACGAGCACTGCGCATTTTTCCGAGACTAGTCTATCCGTATCGAAACTTCTTGTGATTACCAAGTAATTTTCAGCTTTTAAAAAAAAGCATGCGATGTTTAAATTAAGAGATAAATATTTATTTGTCTTAAACAAATTATTTGATCGGTATGTTGTAAAGAAGAATTTTTTAGAAAGCCGTTTTATTATTCTAACATTCATATTTTTTGACCCGATTTATTCAACCTGCATGAATCAAAACGGCAGCTCGAATGTTGTCTTTATATTTTTGCTCGAGTTTTTTTACTTTGAGAGGCACGATAATGGCACTAAACATCGCCAATCATGGATGAAAATAATGTCAAATGGAAGAATATACCAATCTGTGTCGAGGTATGCATGTGTTGATTTATTTATACTGATAAAAAAGGTCACTTTTAAGGGACATACTGATGATATGCACTTTTTATAGAGGCAAGTGACAAATCCTGCGAGCTGATTTCGGGACACCGGGTCCCGATCGGTGCAAGGCCGTCGGGACCCGGTTTATGAAAATCCCGACATGACTCAGGCCTAGTTGTAGGTATACACCAAATCCACACAGTTAATTTTATTCAGTAATTTTAAGTTGACATACTCGAATGTTGTCTTTATATTTTTGCTCGAGTTTTTTTACTTTGAGAGGCACGATAATGGCACTAAACATCGCCAATCATGGATGAAAATAATGTCAAATGGAAGAATATACCAATCTGTGTCGAGGTATGCATGTGTTGATTTATTTATACTGATAAAAAAGGTCACTTTTAAGGGACATACTGATGATATGCACTTTTTATAGAGGCAAGTGACAAATCCTGCGAGCTGATTTCGGGACACCGGGTCCCGATCGGTGCAAGGCCGTCGGGACCCGGTTTATGAAAATCCCGACATGACTCAGGCCTAGTTGTAGGTATACACCAAATCCACACAGTTAATTTTATTCAGTAATTTTAAGTTGACATACTCCATTAAAGTTTTAAGACTATGTTGAATAATATTATAAAGGACAAATATCTATGATGATGAGTGCTATACTATACATAAAGTGACTGCTGTGATGTTTATAAGTGTTCAGACACACATTTCAGAAACCTGTATGACCCTGATACAGTTGTATATAAATGTAGACTTTAAAATTAGTCATTGTATCTACATGTACATGTATGTATCTGTGACTGTAATATTAAGTTAATTGTCAGCTACTAGTTATTGTAAAATTACTATTGATTAAAGAAGATACAATGAACTAAGATGATAAAACCTAGTTCTACATTTCTGCCAAAGAATTTTTAAATAATGTTTTTTAATGATCCTTTTGTATACCTAGACCTAGCACTCTTGTGAAAAAGATATGTCAGAAAACTATACAACAATTGTTTTACAAGATGCTATCGGAGCTTTTATGTTTTTGTCCGTTTTTGAGCCTGAGGACATTCCTCTTATTGAAGAATCATCTTCATTTATTGATGTGGAATCCCTACTGGGTAGTGCACCACAATAATGGGCAACAATTTGGAAAAGAAGTGGCTTCTTGCAAAGTGTAGCATAGTCCAATCTTATGAATTCCTACAGTGTGATTTTAAAGTTGATATTCATTGATTTTAAAAACTAAATTTATTTTCATTATTGCAAAGTTGAAACTTTGATTCAGCAAGGTTATCAAAATTCAATGCTTGGAAACATCCGAAGTAATGATTATTATAAATTACAAAACGCTTAAATACAGCCCCGGCATAGCACCGGAAGAGCTCTCCGAACGCTGCTGAGATGTGTGAGATCACAGTATGGACATGACTTGCACAAGCAGACGATGCCCCATGACATCTCACACATTTTCAGTGCCTGTGTTTTCATCTTTTCTTGAGTTCTTTCTCTTACTTCACTACCGTCAGGCTAAATGTATAATCTATTGCCTCACTCTTAACCCCGCACATGGTTTTATTTTGATGACAAATGCAGCGATACAAAAATAAAGGAATCTGTCGCTTGTAAACAAAATAAGACGCCATTGTATATATTCAGCTGCACACACCGGGGTATGTTCGGCGTTTTAAGAGGGAACAAATGCCGTCCTTAATATAATTCCAGGGGGTTTTCAATTTGAAAGTCTGGTTTCTTTGATTGTTAATTACCCCCTATCCTGTGTATTTACAAGCAAAAGATTTTAGTTATCAGAATCGGGTCATATCCCCTTTTGAATGGTTTGACATGCCATTACATTTATATACACTAAACTCATTATAATTTGACAAATAATAGCTTTGCAATTATGTTCATTCTCTATGGGATGTCGTCTGCTTGGGCAGTGTTGGTCCATATAGTGACGTCATTAAAACATTGTTGTTTTTTCCGGCGAATCTCTGGTATATCCCAGCTGCTATGGAGGTGGTTGTATTTGTATTTTTTTTATAAATCACCCGATATGTAGTTGACCTATAACTTGTACGATGGCCATCTGTTAGATTACCAGTTTCTAGTCATACATTAGTTGACATATTTGTGATTTTCTTTGAATTTCACCTTTAAGTATGTACACAATAATAACAAGGGGACAATTGTGTTCATTTGTGAGAGAGTGAGAAAAGACCCTCCTGGGTCATACATTTTTCTAAAATTTGAAACTGTAGGCATTTTGAGATTTGGAACAAATGAGAAAGTAGCCGCCACTTCATCACAGAGACACTGCCAATTTGAAGAGCTCATACCTATATTTTTAGTGACTACATCTTTTACAAATTCATAATTTTCTAATTTTTTGCCTGATTTTCTTGAGCAGTTTGCTATCAAGGTTAGATTTACGATCATTTACCTAAGCTCTACCTTTGGCTGTATTCAGCAAAGGCAATAACCAACATGTAAATATACAGTACTTGTGAGGACAAATATGACCTCTAGTTATTCTTCAAAGAGTTAGAGATCCTCTTAAATTTTTCTTAATTCATTCACTTACCAAAGTAATCCAAAAAACTTCATTAAGATTGCACAAGAGAATATAACATAAATGCTTACTAATACCTATCATTTCATGCTCCTGTGTTTCTTGCATTTACATGTATATAATATTGATTTCATTTTCTCTCCCTTTAGTCTCCTGAATGTGTTTGACAAGAAATATTCAACATGAAGATTGACAGGAGTAAATTGAAAAAGAGCACTTCTGAAGTGGTAAGTCATTGTTAAAATGTATGTTGTACAATTTGTGCTTTACTCTGCCTCCTGTACGTTATTGGTTATATCATATTCCTCCAAAATGATGAATTCTCTTCATGCTTGTGACATTAATCAATCAATGATTAAATGAATTTGGCATGTGATTGAAAAGCAAGTAAGAAATTCTTTTAAAAATCAGGAGGGATCATACTGCTTTCAAAGGCTCATGCTTAGGAATTGAATAAGTGCCGATGTATTGAAATATTTTGAGATTTTACATCTGAATCAATTTATTTGTTACAAATCATGATTATACAGCACACAATGTCAACTAATCCCAAATAGTATACAGTAATCACTATTTTGAATCGGGCATTACATGTAGAATATTATGAATTTATGATGAAACATTTCTTAATTCCTAAATTTTCACCATCTTATGAATAGACATTAATGCTGAGATTAATCATTTACAATGTCTTTGGAATATGTTAGGAAAAAATTAACACTTTACATAATTATCTTTCTCACAATTTCAGCCCTTTGACTGTCAGGCTTTGATAGAGAGACTGAAAACTAGCAACGATCTCCTGTCAGAGCTACAAGGAATCAAATCTTGGAACTATGGCAAGGTAAGCCAATTCATTTACTACATTGCATACGGATTAACAAATATATTATCATGCTAAAATAATGGTTGATTAATGATGATGATGTGTATTCAGTTTCAAATGATTGAAAATACCTTGAACTTGAAGCTGTAATAAATACAGCCATCCAAGTTAAAAAGTTTGTATAACCTTACACTACTGAATTTGAAAAAGTAAGTTTTCAATGGGAAGTGAATTATACATAAAAACTTTAAAAGGTAGTTTAAGCAGTGTACATGTAGTTATTGTGCATCAGAATATGTGTGTGTTTTTTTAACGCACTAAAATGAACTAGGAAAGTTGTGAATTTTTGAAGTTACAATAAATCTGCAACTCTGAGACTTATCTTGCAAGGTCCTATCCAATTTGCTCTGTACAGAAAATTTCATAAACTTTTATTTCCTTAGTTATTGATGACGGAATAGATTTGTTTTATACAGGGGCTGTATAAATACCGTATTTGCCGGCGTAAAGGCCGCACCGCGCATAGGCCGCACCCCCAACTTTGACATTTCGTAGAGAGAAAAAAAAAAAAAAACGGACCAAAGAAAATAATCATAATTTTCTCGTAGAACTCTATTTTTCCTACAAACTATTACCAAAATTATCAATCATTTTATAAATTTACAGGAAGTTTACCTAAAAAATGATCGTAATTTAGCAAATCTTCATCGATATTTAGGCAGATTAGCACATTAATTGGACACTAGAGGGCGCTTCGCATGCATACAGAAACATGAATGGCCTGCCATAACCAAGCTGTGGCCATAATGTTATCCGGTCTTACCCCTATCGTACCGCCAAATGGAGAAAATAAACAAGCTTTTGTATTGTTATTAGAGATCTACCGAGGTTAGTTTGTCGCTTTAATTAATTAGATAGTCTCAATTATAATTCAGAATTATCTTACTGAAAAGTTAAGAACACCGACGATTGCGCGCTGCAGCGCTGTGAATCTCGGAAGCTGCGTTGGATTTGTTGCAACTCCCAGCCCGGCAGCTCCCCACCACAGAGTGTGTGAGCGAGGTATGATTTTGGTTACCGGGCCATGCGCTGTCTAAAGCCAAGGACATTTTTACAAGTACGATTTTTAGTACGAGTTTCTGGTCAGTTTTCTTTTTATTTCTTTGGTTGCACAATGATTAAAAAGATAACTTCTTCAAATTTGCTGCTGACGTGAGTTCAGACTAGATCTTGTCCGATGTGTTTTCAAGTCAATTTTGTTAATATATTTTTTTGTATGAAGTTGCCTACAAATAATGGACGTGCTGTTTTGACTTGCGATTTTTACTGTTTCGGCGTATACGCCGCACCCCGACTTTTTGATATTTTCTCTTCCAAAAATACTGCGGCCTTTACGCCGGCAAATACGGTACCTACTTGCAATAATTAGATCTCTGGTGAATGTGAATGTATGATTGAAATTATTTTAAAGGGAAAATGTAAATATTTGAAGATTTTTAGTACAAGGCAAGTAGGAGGGGAGCTCGCAAGATACGACACAGAGTTGCCAATTTTGGTTTCATTGATCGCACCTTCAAAAATTCATAACTTTCTTATTCAAAATCGGTGTTTTGCTCAAACTTTCACTGACCTGCTTTTCTAATTTTTCTGCATATATAAAAACAAACTTAATGTTATGATGGACTGCCCCTTTAATTTGGTTTATGAATATACATTTGAACATTTATCATTTTTATATGTAGTTGTTATTTATAACTTTAAGCTTCCATGGTATCATTTTTGTTTAGAAAGAGAAATCATTAATTTGGTATTTGTGGATTATGCTTATACCAATGTCATACTGATTCTTTTTTTTCGCAGTGCCCCTTTTCTGTCTACATGTTCATGTACATGTATCTTTATGATCATATCAAATAAATAATGCAATAGGAAGGAATACACTTCATTGTGTTTTCCTGCATATATTTTGGGTAACCTTTGTTTGTTATGGGATTTCAGTAACTCATTTTACATGCTATATTAGTTGTTGTGTTGACTGCTGAGTATTGCACACACTTGCTATGAGTCATCCCATGATGTACTGATCACAGAGATTAACCGTCTATAAATAGACCACTCAAGGTACCTGTACATGGTTCTGTGTGTGTGTAAACTGAAGCTGTTACAGACACTTTCCTATATTAGTGTCAGTTCATACATGTACGTTTTTGTTATGATATGATGCAAATACATGTACCAGTAGTACATGTCTTCAAATGGAAGAGTATCGGTCATTTGACATGTCTGAATGTTACATAACTTGAAGCTCATTAAAATTCTTTCATTTATACTTTGAAAAGGTTGAATCACATATCTCCCTACAGACATAGTAGATTTCAGGGACTTCACTTCAATCACTTGAATATTAAGGCATTAGTGCATGAGCACAACTTTGAGTGGATCTTGTTTTACTTGATAAACATATCAACATGACATGTACATACATGTGTTGCGCGATGTTTTTTTTTCTTCAATTTTATATTATTCTTTTACTGCCTCTTTTACTCAATACTGATTTTCTTAGTGTTTTCTCCAAATTCTCCACTACCTGATGCAAAAGAAGTGGTTGTCCTAATATATAATGATAACTTATCTGTTGTTTGTATGTTTGTTTGATTGTTTGTTATGGCTGTTCACTGTATGTGATGGACTGATGATTGGTTTTAAATTTAGTCAATGTCTTCAGGCCAAATATTATAAAGTTATAGTGGTACATGTACTGTGCTCATGCAGCTGGTTATCGTTTCACGAAAATGTCATCATGTCCTATTTATACATATTTCAATGGGATGTCTGCAATTTTGAACAAAAGATGGTTTTGTGAAACGCTGCCCAGGGCTCTACACTTAACTGTTTATTTAAAAGGGAGAACAGATTGAAATCTGTATGCATGGGGCCCCTTGTTAAAATTCTAAATACCTGGCTAATTGATGAGTGGGGGGGGGGGGGGGGGGGGTCTTGAGTTTGTGGACTAAGATATTCAGCACCAATGTGTCTTGGGTGCCTGTTAATGGTGAGCCCTTTTTGTAAAGAAAAAAAAATTGTTTGTGTACATTATTGTAGGAATTATTCTGACTCTGTACTTTTGCTTTCTTCCTCATTTCATTCTTCTTATCTTTGTGTCTTGTCTCCTCTCCTCTCCTCTACCTGGTGTTGTCCTTTGAAGTGTGAGCTGTACCACTGGGTGGATGTCTTGGACAGGTTCGATGGCATCCTGGAAGATGGTTGCTCGGCACCACCTGACCAGCCATGGCGACTATCATGTGACCAATCCCAGAATACCCGCCTTCGGGACTCTGTACACAGTGTGCTTACCTTCACAGCTCTGCTCATCGAGCACAGCTTCTCTAGGCATCTCTACAGCTCAGTTGAGGTGAGCAAAGATTCTTGATATTACAGAGTAAATGTGAATGTAAAGTAACGTTCTAGGATGCTCATGCCTCATGTTATCAAGAATAGAGTGATATATTTCTGTTGTATTCTATAATTATCTGTTTACAGCGAATGATATTGTATGAATACATCTTTTCTAAAGATGCATGTACAAAATGTACAGTGTACTAGTGTAGGATGCTACAGATTCTGCATGTACATGTACCTGTTAATTTTTTTTTTTTTTTTTTAATGTATTTAGAAGTACAAATGATAATTATTTGTTATCATTTTCTCATCAACTCATTCACACTTGTATGAAACTTTTATTCACTCAAAAATGTACAATAAATAGTAACTGATGATTAATTTTATGTTACATTCACAGATAAAAACACAATGCACGAAGCCTTGTTCTAAATGTGTTTCCACACTTTCTTTTATTTCAAACACTGTATTTCCAGCATCTTACAACTCTTCTAGCTTCCAGTGACATGAACACTGTATTAGCTGTCTTGAACTTGGTGTATGTTTTCAGGTAAGAAAATCCCCTTTAGAACACAATGTTAAATTGGTACCGGTATGCATCTAATGAAGAACTAGTGTATAGTTAGCGACACTTTATCTTGATTGTAAAACACATCAATACGATAGTTGGAACATTGATATGATATCATGACATTTTTACTATTACTAATGTATAAGCTGCAGTGTAAGAGATCATGTTAGTGTAAACTATTCAGTTGGAGGATTTTTGGAAGTGTTTACATGTATACTTGCAGAGATTATGCATTTTTTTTGTATTTGTGTCCAATAACTCTTGCATTTGTGTTCAATAACTCTTGCATTATACAGTAAAAGGTCCAACTTCTTGATCAAGCTGGGTGCAGAGAAAAGGAAGGAGCTCTTCAGCAGGTTAACCTACCTAGCAGAGAGCTGGGGTGGCAAAGAAAATGGCTTCGGCTTGGCAGAGTGCTGCAAGAAGACCTCAAAACAGGTAAAAGAGTGTGACATTTTTGACCATGTAGCAAGATTAACGAATCGTGACACCATATGACGTCATATTGTATTCTTTGAGATAAAAATGATAATAGTTCAACTTTGTTTCTAAATCTACAACACACTTTGTTCCTTTTGTTTCCATGTATATTGTCTGATGTCTGTTATCTATATATTCTCATGGTTTACTGTGATGAATGCAAAGTAAAAAGCTTAGTATTCAGTGCTATTCTAAGCAAGAAAAAAGTTTCAGGGGAAATTATTGTAGTGTGTTGGAAGAAAAATATACCTCTTGCATACATCTTTGATTTATATGTCCAAGCTCTTCTATAGAAACATTTTCTACTTTATGAACTAGGATTATGTTTTCGTGAAGTCTGAGAGTGGTTGCTACTTAAATATCTTAAGTGGGAGACAGTCAGTTTTGATTGCAATTATGCTAAGGATGTGACACAAATATATTTTGTGTATTTTTCACTTCAAATTTTTATTTCTCTTTTCTGCAGGGAATCCCTCCAAGTGCCACAACTCTCCATTTTGAGTTCTACTCAGAAAACCCAGCCGAAGAAAAGGTTTCATCTAAGAAGGTAAAATATATTTGAACACCATTTTTCAATACAAAAGGCTAGATGGTTCTGATATAGAATGGGATACATGTATATTTTAAAGTCCTGACATAGATGTCTTAATACTACAGCATATTACCCATGAGGTACCTTGCAATGAGGTGCCAGCAAGAGAGATGAGACAATGGAGAGCATCAGTGTATAATCCATGACACCTGTCCCTCAGTCGTGAGTCATGAGGATGGGAGAAGAACGAACCAGGCAATAAAAGTGATATATTGACAACTTTTCAATATTTATGATGATTTTAGTAGTATCAGATAAGTTTGATGTCATTAATCTTCACTAAGTATTCTTCTTCCTAAGATAAGACGTACATTCTGTTTAGTATATATTTACTTATAATTTATATGTCTTAATTTCACATTCATTTTGTATCCTAATCTCCCTTTTGTAGCATTCAGTCCAGGCAGTTACAGTTCTTCATTTGGAACATGTTGACAAAGTAAGTACTGAAGAGTGAACCATAGTATATAGATTGTGAAAATGGGGCAAAGTGTTTCCTTGGTTTTCAGTCTCTTGCAACAAGCTGTCAGGTTTTAAAAATAAAATATATGCTTGTAGGGAAATCAGACACCAGTCCCTTAGTTATTTTTGAATTACCGGTAGTTATTTTTTAATGAGCCTTCTGTATTTTGAACAAAGGTTTATTCCATATGTGTCTGATGTCTCTGAATTAATGAATGATAACGTGAATACTCTATCATCTTTTTGTAATATCTCTGTTTACAAGATCACTTACCCTTTGTTTCAATAAAATTAATACATTTTGTGTGTTTTTTGCCTGTCATAACAGCTTGCACATGACCCAGTAGACATCATGGAAGATCAGCTGTCACAGCACAACGTTCCCAAAGACAAACTGGTGAGTTGAATATATATACGATTGTTAAAAATATGATGAAATAACATCGAAACATAATCCTTTTAGGGCAGTCTAATTTGAAAATTTTAGTTGTGAAATCTGTTCTATAGATGCAGTTTTAATTTACAGGAATTGCATATTTAAAATATCTTGCTCTAATATCGTTGCGAATTATACACACAGGTCTGTATGAATTAATTCTTCATTTTTCCACGAAAGTCTTTAGATCCTACTCTTTTTAAATATGTATGGTAAACAGTGAAGTAAAGTTGTGTAGTGAAAAACTCGTGGATAAATATTGATGAATTATGCATCCTGATATTCTTCAATATCTAGCAAACTTGAAGGGGAAGAGAATGATTACGAGAAGGAACGATACAACCTGTAGATTGTAATTGAATTTGTTCTATTTTTGTTTTGGTACAGATGCTTCTATTCACCCACATACGACTAGCACATTGCTTTTCCAACCATCAGAAGCGATTACAGTGTGTACAAGCTAGGCTACAAGCCCTCTCTGTCCTAGGTAAGTTTAATGACTTTCAAGAAGATGGTGAAACCTGAAGTTTGTTATTTGCTGGTGATGTAGCGGAGTACCCACCATTTACTTCGTTTTGTGTAGTTTGTAGATAATGTTGCATGGGAATTCAAGGACTTTGTGTTTGACTTTAAATAGTGAAAACTTTAAAAGATGACTGTTCTTTAAAGCCTGTCTGCACTAGTTTGGCCAGGGGGGATTAGACCTCCCTGCAAGGTCACTGACAGGTGGTTATCTCATCAAATAAGCTCTCAATTACATAAGAAAAAGGGGATCATGGAGGACCAACACGCACCGATTAGGCATTGTTTGCTATATAGAGGGCAAAAGTAGCTATAAGTAGTACAGTGGGGCTTTAAAAGTGAGTTTATCAAGTTCTTCCATTGCTTGGTTCAGAGGAAGATTTCATCACTGAGAAATATTATATAACAATTTTTTATTGAAAGTGTAAATAAAGACATTTTGTTGGATTGGCAGTATTTATTGATTTGCATGCATTGACAATGACTCTTGAACTTGAGTGCTTCGCTCCTGAGAATTAAAAGGGATAATGATCATTATATATATCATGATGAAATATATGTAATATTAAAAGTATTGTGCTCTTTTTCATCTGTTTTCTGTTTCAGTCTATTCAAGTGCAATCCAAGAAATCTCTAGCTCTTTGTTGTATAGTGGCCTCATAGAGGAATTAGTTGACGTTCTCCAGCTTGAAGATGTGAAGCTAGTGGTGAGTAGAGGGGACAGTCCCTAAACATACCATGAGATGTATCTTCCCATACAAAAGTCATGTTTAATTTTTTTTTGTTTTTTTGCAGGAAACAATGGCTATATGCTTGCCTTCCAACATCAATGTTTGCAAATGAATTAATTTGACACACTGGCAAGCCAAGTCTTTGCAGTTGATAATGAACTCATTCCTTGTAGATGCCAGGGAACACTTCCAAATAGATTAAATAGAAAATAGAACTCCCAGTTCTTTGTATACATTCTTTGAACCCTGACTAGATCAGTGTCAAAAGAGCAACCCAATGTAATGTTTTGCTTTGGACCATACTGTCCTGTCCGCTAACGTGTTTAAGGCGTCAGACCGTTATTATCATGAAACTATGCAATGTTAGAAAAGCCCTTTCTTCCAAAAAAATGTTGCTATTTGTCACATTGTACAATCACAGTTTAATACATTAATTTTCCTTTTTTAATTTACAGGATATAAAATCTGCTTCTCTTAGAACTCTTACTTCAGTCATTCACCTAGATAGAAATCCAGAGTAAGTAAACAAGCAAATACTTCTACTTTTCTTCATAGAATATGAAATTTATTGAACATATTGATATATTTTGTACTTCATGGAAATATTCAGTGCGTGAGATAAATAAGTTCCAACTTTCTGTACGAGGGAAATATGTTATTACAGATTTGTTAGGAGAAAATTTTCACTGCTTGTTCATTTCCAATATGTGTTATGTGTCTGAAAATGTCCTTTTACGCTTCTACATGACAAAAAAACACTGGTCCTACAGGTGTATATTCTATTAATATGTTGCTCTATAAATATCAATAATAAAATCAATTTATAAAGCATAGCTACTATGTAAATATACTTTAATGTGCTGTTGTGAAAAAAAATAATGCTACTTTATGGACACAAATCCAGATTTCATTCAAAAGGCTTCTGAGAACAAGTTCCCCTCCAACAAAACTTTAAAAATGGCAACAGATTGTTATATAAATACAATTTTATCTCATTGCATTGGTATTTATGAAATTTAACTCACTCTCATAGAATTCTATGAAACTTTATTATTTTATACATATTGCATATTTGATGTTTATACCCAATGAATGCCTTTTCTCAGCAGGCTTATTAGCATAATAGACGCAACTGGTGCTGCCTCTTATCATGGGTTCTTACCTGTTATGGTCCGGCAGTGTATACAAGCCATGATCGGTAAGTCTTTCAGATTTATTATTAAGAAATTATGGATTTTCTTTCTATGAACCACTCTTATGTTCTTGCATTTCTACTCTAAGAAATATTAGTTGGCAGATTTAACAGTATTGTTATGTCCAATACCATTTTCTGCTCCATTCTATGCCGTTTCCTTGTGATGCTAGTCTGTTGGAGAAATAGGCATTCTGCATTCATTTGAAAATATGAAGGATTTTTAATTACTTGGTGAATAACTAAAATTACTGTGAATTTGTTTTGTTCATGTATATTTTTTTTATGTTTTTGTTTGCAGATCCTAACATAGAGTCATTCCCCCACAGCCTTGCCACTTCTCTCTTCTCATTCTTATATCATCTAGCCAGTTATGAAACAGGTAAGAAATAGTACTTTTTCTTCTTCTTCTTCCCCTTCTCCCTCCCCACCCCCTTCTTTTAAAAAAAATGTAATAATAAATCCAGGTGAATAGGTGAATATCAACCAATAACACAATTTAGGGGAGGGGGAATAAAACCCCACAATCTGTATGTAAGTTTAATTTGAATCTACTTACAGAGGAATTCTTGCTTTAACAGCAGCAATAGTCTTTACATTCACCAATGTTTGAAGAGATTAATGCCTTTCTTTTTTAAGCCGATATTATTAACTTTGATTGTGTTATATATTGTATTTTGAACAGGTGGTGAGGCCTTAGTGTCTTGTGGTATGATGGAATCTCTTCTCAAAGTCATCAAATGGCCCGGAGAAGATGAGCAGCTACATACAACGGTAAGGGTCTGTACCTTATCCAAACAAGACAAAATAGAACAACTTGTAAATGGTTTATTACTGTATAAAGAATAACCTCTGTACACTTACATATTGCTCTACTATCACTCAGTTGCTGAGAGGGACACCAAGAGCTAAAAATTCTCTCATCTCATCTCATCTTTTTAATTAACTGTAAATATAAGCATATCAGGAGCTCTTGTAGCGCAGTAGAATATATACTTAATGTTAAATAGTTTCTGCGCTCTATAAATGTATTATTATTATTATTATCAAACATTTGGTGGAATCTTGATATTCTGGAAGCGTTTTCTCTAGAATGTTTCCACCTCATCAAACTATTGATCATTGTCATGATCTAATGACTGATTTACATTTTGTTAAGACTTTCAATATCTTTTACATACTCTTCCGTATGCTCTGCCAAGCTCATACTTGTAAGGTGGTAAAGTTAAGTTAGTATGAAGTGATTTGCAACTAATTGTAAGTTGGTCTCTTAACTCCAGCCTCAAGAGTTGTAGAATTTGAGCCATCATATGATGACTGCTGTATGATTCATCATTATGTACCTTTTATGTGTGTGTGTTGTACTGCAGTTTGTGACGAGGGCTGTACGTGTCGTTGATCTGATCACCAACCTTGACATGGCAGCCTTCCAGACCCATGGCGGACTCTCCACATTCATCAACAGACTAGAGGTATGTAGCAATTGGACATGTGTAATTATTTTTGAAGAAAAGTCTCCTGTACTGAGCAAAATACTTACAAATATATTTAAAACGATCCTGTTGTAAGAGACATCTTTCAATTTGTATGTCTTCAATTATTGAGAATACCCTTCTACTCATCACCTTAAAGCCCCACTGTACTACTTGTAGCTACTTGCTCCCTCTATATATAGAAAACAATGCCTAAGCAGTGACCATTGGTCCCCCATGATTCTCTTTTTCTTATGTTAATTGGTAGCTGAGTTGATGAGATGGCCACCTGCCAGTGAACACGCTGGTTGGTCTAATCCCTTCTGGCCAAACTAGTACAGATGGGCTTTAAAGAATCTTGTTGGAAAACAATAGGCATGATTGCAAGTAAGCAAGCAGAGGGAAAAAAGTATCATCTATCTTGTTTATTTTTGAGAAGTAAATATTTTCACATGATTCTATTGTTATGTGCTACCCCTTGCAGCATGAGATTGGCATATGTCGGAGGGATGTACCCTACGTCATCAAACCGACGATCAGAACGTCCCAGGATGCCATCCACTCTGCTCCGCCCTCCCCATTCTCAGAAGACAGCACCACCATGGAGACGGACAGTCCCTCAGATGGACAGAGGGTCAATGAGGGTGCTTCTACAAGCTCAGGCGCTGGGAAGGAAGAGGGTGGCTCAAGGCCAAAGAAGGGTAGATCAGGTCAGTTCGCTCTACAGGGTGATGCAATGATCAATCAGAGGTGGGAGGGGCATGTTTTACTCTGATATATAGCCCCTGGGCAGAATCAAATTCACATAATCTTCTATCTTGTATTCCAGTTCGTGAACATGTTTGGGGGTGTTTCTCTGTCTTTCTCCGTCATAATTACAAATCAAGACAGTAATTCAGCTAGTGAAGAAGTGTAAGTCTGTTTTACAACTGCTTGCAGTGGTCTTATTTACAAATCTAACTTTATTTTAGTTAGTGCCTACACTTATGCTCTAAGAGCTGAAGTCTATGGGTGAGCCTATTCAGTACATTAAACAGTTCAGGTGATATCAACATTTTCACACTACTGTGTCATTGTTTTTCTTTGATCTAAATGTTATCATCTTAAATCTATGCCATGTTCATTTAGGAATCATGGATTAGTCTTTTTTTGATTTTGATATAAATATGTACAATAAATTGCCACTTGGTATACTAGCATTGCATTACATTACAAGATGAAAATGTGTGTTAATGATGCTATGACATTTAACTTAACAGCAACCCAGTGTTTCCCTCAGAGAGCAGCCCTGCTGAAATCCATGCTCAACTTCCTCAAGAAAGCTATCCAAGATCCTTCTTTCTCTGACAGCATCAGGCATGGTAAGTCTTCTGTGCAACATCATTTTATAGTGTGTTACAGTCAAACTTGTCTGTAGCGACCGCCCAAGGGAAACACAAAAAGTGGTCTTTGTAGACAGGTGGTCTTTGTAGACAGGTTCCTTTAGTATATGTTTCCAATGTGAAACCATTTTCAAGGGAAACAATAAATGTGGTCCTTGTAGACAGGTGGTCATTAAAGCAGGTTTGACTGTATTTTGTTCCGTGGATGATGTGAAAAGAAATGACATTTATTTATTCATCTAATCTATTCACTTCCTTGACTTACACTAAACATTTTTATCTGGCTGTATAACAGATATGTGAGATAAACACTTATGTAAAGTGTTATTTAACTTATCAATATCAGGTTTTCAGTTGTAGGAATTACCATGCTACTTCTGTTTCTCTTTCTACAGTTATGGATGGATCATTACCCAGCTCATTGAAGCACATCATTAGCAATGCTGAATACTACAGTGCATCCCTGTTTCTCCTTGGTAAGCAATTCTCATTGAAGCACAATTTTTAACAGTAACAGAAAGAAAAAGTATATTAGAACTTATCGGTAATATTTTTCATATGTAAGTATACTTCTCATGAAGTGCACATTAGTGACATGATTTTAAGGTTTACAAGTTATTGATATGCATGTATTGTCTATAGGATTGAAGATATGTGGTGATGAAAATGAGAGGGGAAAACGGGGGCGGTAGTAAAAGCTCTTTCTATGAAAGAAATTCCAATCATTTTGCTTCTTCCTTTTGTTCCTGACAGCTTGCGAGCTAGTTACTGTGTATGTGTTTCAAGAACCGTCACTTCTATCATCACTACAAGATACAGGGCTCACTGATGTTATGCTGCATGCCCTTCTTATCAAAGACGTGAGTATTACAAAGCTTTGCATTTGTTTCATGTACACTGCTTTTGTATTCAAATCCATATGGTAAATCATGTATGCACTTACTATCATTTATTTCACAAATTTGTATGGAAATCTTTGTCGCAATCTTGTTCGGAAAGTCGCTTCCTTTTCCCTTTTTTCATGAATTTGCAAAAACATGATATTCCATTCCTTTTGTGGGATGATCATATTTGTAATCTCTTGTCTCCTGTGCTTTCCCTTTTTTTCCCCCGTCTTTTGACTTATTCATGAATCTTACTATATTCTATGCTTTTCTTTTTTGTATTCCTTTTATAAAATGTAAAATACATGCATGCATGGTTTAACGAATCTGATCATTCAACACTTTCATTGATCACCTTCATCTCCACAGGTTCCTGCAACCAAAGAGGTGTTGGGCTCCCTGCCTAATATCTTCAGTGCCCTGTGCCTCAACTCCAGGGGCCTGGATGCATTCAATCAGTGCAAGCCATTTGAAAAGCTCTTCAAAGTCCTCCTGTCTCCAGTCTATCTGCCAGCTATGAGAAGAAGAAGAACAAATGATGCATTAGGTAGGACTTTGACCAATATATTCATACCTGAAAAAGTAGACAAATTCTTGAAAATAGGAATGATTCAGGCATTTAGGCATAATATGAAAACATGCTTAATCATTACAACAGTTCTTGGTTTTACTATTTTGAATGAGTGAACTATGATTTTGGGGGGGGGGGGGGGGGAGGATTTCCTATTGACCAGAATTCTCACAGGTAATACAGTATACAGATATCTTTACAAACCATGCATGAAAGATTTACATTTTGGCTCATTTCTTCAGTTTGTAAAGCAATAAACAAAGATAAACATACAATCAGTGTTACAAGTGGTTTACTTGATTGGTGTGTGTCATTTAAAATGTTGAACTAAGTTGCAAAACCGAAACCCAAGACTTTGTATACCATTCTTGTTTCTGTAAAGGGAATACAATTTTCTTGCTATTCGCTATTCAAAACTCTGAAAAGTATTTTAATCAGTGTCAATATACCTGTATATTATATACTTTACGTTGCATTGCATTTGTAGGAGACACTGCATCATCCCTAGGTAGTGCCATGGATGAGTTGATGAGACACCAGCCCTCTCTCAAAGATCATGCAATGATGGCTATCATCAAGGTCAGTTCCTTTACTTTTATTTTTCCTCCTTCTTTATAAAATGTCGTACCAGTATTCTAAATTATTGGCAAAGGCTGAAACAACAAATTTGGCAAACTTTGACTAATGACTCGATCATCGATTGACATTGTTTATGGAGATAGTTGTTTGGATTTACATTTTTTGCCTCAAATTCTTTTCATAAAGGGCATGGCTTGGCATGGACTTGACAAAGGCTGCGTAGTGCCCTTCTGTTGCAAACCTGACATGTTTTGTTAGGTTAAAAATGTATGCCTTGTTGCACAGTTCTTTCTTTTAATGTTCAATGAGATGACTGCAGACAAAGGACACATACAATTTTTGGGTGTATTTGAATTTAAGCTCTTTTCCAACTGCTTGAAATTTGAGAATTAGTCCCTGTTATGTCAACATGAAACAAGAGCTTTTATTGGAGTATGCCACTTTGAATTTCAGCTGATGGAAGATATATGCAGCATGGGGCACAACCCTAACATCGTGTGCAGTCGATCAGCGGTGAAGGCCAAGACACCAGCATCTAACCAGTCCCAAGCAACCAATGGAGATGACACATCCAGTGATGACGAAGATGAAGAAGACGAGGTACCTACATCTGTCAGGGAGCAGGAGTCTAAGATGGTCACACCCGTCCAACCTCAGTAAGTTGAATGAGAAGATGATGATAGTGATGATGATGATGATGATGATGATGATGACGATGACGACGACGACAACAATGATTGATGATAATGATGATGATGATGATGAGTTACCTATCTGTATTCTATTTTCAAATTGATCTGTTTGAAAAGATTTTATGAGATCCTCATTTGTTGTTGTTATGGTCTTACTGTCTATGCTGAGTCAGAGTGAAACTTTTGTAGGCCATTCTCCCTGTTAAGATTCAAATTTCCTTCTACTTTTATTTTTATTTAAAGTATTCTAAAATAATAGTAATTTTTTTATTTTCCCTTTTTTTTTTAAAGCTAGACATGTGTTGCTTTATGATTTATTTTTTATTTTTTAAAGTCACTATTATTTTAGAATACTTTGAATGCATTGTTTTCCCCTTGCAGTCGCGCTCACAGACTGACAAGATAAAAGCCAATGCAATATTATGAACACAAGACGTGTTAGGAAGACTGGAGTTCACATCCTAAATTTGAGTCTTGCATGTCATGTGTGACATTTATGTTTTAGATTCCACTTATCGAATCAATGTTGAATGAAATTACCCCAAAATGTAGACCTATACATTTGTTATATGAAAAAGATATTGATACTTGTTTATGAACAAATGTGCTGTCTAATCTTGAAGATACATGCACTTCAAATATTTACACAAAAGTATCCACATTTTGTTTTGTCTTTTAGATCCACAGACCCTAATGAAAAGACTCCTGTACCTCTCATGGACTACATACTCAATGTGGTAAGTTCTTGAAAAATGTTTCACGTAAATTCATTTTATCATATATGATATGTCAACTGTAGTTATGAAAATGATAACGAAACTTTCAATTGATGAAACCATTGTTATCATTGTGCATATTCAAGAAATGGTTACAAGATGACAAATATTGCCTTTACTCTTTATTTCCTAATTTCAGATGAAGTTTGTTGAAGCTATCCTCTGTAATAATGCAACCGATGATCACTGCTGGGAGTTTGTGAGTCATCGTGGTCTTGAACCCCTGCTCAAATTCCTGCGACTGCCCAACCTACCCATAGACTTTCCCACCAGTAGTGCCTGCCAGTCCGTTGCTAGTGTATGCAAAGCCATTCTGGTAAATCTCACTATTTCATTTTTCTTGAATTTCTTGTAGAGTGTGTTTCTGTAAGGCCTGTTCACACATGCTGTAGTAGAGAACGTCGAACCCTTTAGGTGCCAAAACATGGGTCGGTCGGTCTGAAATCTTTTTTAAAAACTTTTTTTCCCTCCCTCTTTGGGCTGATATTTCTCAGTTTTGAAGGCTTTAATATTTTTTTTCTCTAAAAATTGGTTTAAAAAAAAACTATAAAAAAAGGCTGATTGTTTTTTGAGGTCGGTCGCAGAGGGCAATACACCATCTTCAGGCCTTAAATTTCGTCATTTTTAGGGCAAGGCCAGTTTGGCCTTGAGTACCTCATATTTTTAAGGGCACCAAGGCCAAAATATTTTTACAAAAAGGGCATCGAGGCCAAAATATTTTACAAAAAGGGCATCGAGTATGAGGCCAAAAAAATTGATTCTATTTTTGTTAGATGTCATGTGTATTTTACGAAACTTGTGCGGGATCAATTCCCATGACTTTTAGCACCAGCTTCTTCACAGAATGTATAGAGGTCTACGGTACATACAAACAAGGTGGCTGCCCGCAAGCCTTAGATTTAGCAGCCAGGAGCAAGGGGCAATTTTTTTTTTAAGTAGCCCCTTGCCCACGGGAATTTACCAGAGCAAGGGGCAATTTTTCCCAAAACAGATAGGCCCCTTATCTAATCATAAGTTCAAAGAGAGTCTACAATGTTAATTTCATAATGTGAATAGAACGATCAATTTAATAACTTTTTAATCTTAACAATATGAACAGGAAAGATTGATTAAGAACATCAAACTTGCACATTAAACAGTATTTTAAAGTAACTAAAAATATTGATGAGCAAATGAATAAATAAATTGTCAATTTCACAAACATCGAAAGTCAGAAGGACTTGGCAAGTTTACCGGGCCGGGTATCCCAAATCGAAATCGCACCTCACACACAAACCTTCCGCCACACTCTCGGTAGTAGGAGCAAATTTGAAGAAATTATCTTTTTAACTGTTGTATAGAAAGGTCTAACTTAGATAGGCCTAACTAATGAAATAAGATGTAAAAATGTCCTTAGGGAGACATTCGACAGCTGAAAGTGACACGCTCAGCTCAGTTGCGTAACGTGCGTTCACGAAACCAAAATCGTGCCTCGCACACACACTCTCGCCACTTTTGGTGGGAAGCTGTCGGGCTGGAAGTTTGCCAGCGAAACCGATGCACCCTCGGAGATTCGCAGCGCTTAATTTTACCGGGACTCGAAACGTTCGTCTTGGGAAGCTGGCGGGGTAGCTTTTTGAAGCTAGGTCGGCTGGTGGCAAAATGAGAGTAACTACGATCGAGAACATCGTAGGTGTTCTTAACTTATTAATAAGATAATTCTAAATTCTATTTGAGATAAAATAATAAACTAGACCTACAAACAAACCTCGACAGATCTCTAATGAATATTTGAATGCTTGTTTATTTCTCCATTTGACGATTTGTTTTCTTGATCCTGGCCTTCGATTTGTACGTGTACGTGCGTGCGTCAACAGCATGCTTATATCAAGCGATCGCATGATCGTACGTACGTGCGCTAGCGCATTGCCTATATAATAACAAAGGGCGCATTTTCACGGCACTTGCGCCTTATTAAAGCACTAAATACGAAGCTAGAAGAGAGCTCGTGGGCGGCAAACTGTTCGTGATTCGTGTATTTTTACTGTTCTAAAAATTTATGGGCGCATTTTCACGGAAAACTCTCGCGCCTGGCCGTCTAGTTTTAGATGATTATGGGCGCAATTGGTGGTTTTATGAGCGCAAATTTCAAAAAAAGGGCACGTCCAGTTGAAAAAAAAGGCACGTCGGCCAGTTTGAAAAAAAGGGCACGGCCTTTTTGGCCGTGAATTTATCTTTTTTTGGGAGGGCACCACGGCCAGTCATAGGGGCATCGACGGCCTGGCCGTCGATGGCCGTCGATTAATTTAAGGCCTGCATCTTTTTTTCAGGCCTAATGTTTATGAACAGTTGGCTTGCAATAGAATAAGTGTGGGTAGCACAAATCGCAAGCCAAATGATAGTATTTTGTTTCCATTAGAGTGCTGCCACTTTAATGATCTCTTTCTAGTGTGAGACAGGATATTACTATCTATTTACGATACATCTATGCAAACTTTTTACTGATACTTTAGCTGCCTTTGGTCTTGTGATAAATTGAAAATATAAATTAATCATGCAAGTGCCCCCCCCCCCCCCATCTTTGTATAGTCACTTGCAAGAGAGTCTGGTGTGTTGAAGGAAGGCCTTCTAATGCTGAAAGAAGAGCTCACTGCCCTAAAGCCCCTCCAGCTCCCCCTAGAACCCCCGGGTGGATCCATCCTTCTCAGGGAGCTAGTCAACTCGCCAAACTTCACCGGTGCTCCCCTGGGAGCTCCTACCACTCCACTTCTCAGGGCAATGGTCTCGGCTCACTCCTATGTCACCATGCTGGTACATGTATGCAGAGTCGGACAGGTAAGCTTAACTTCATGCTATATGGTAAACTAGTAATAATAAATAATAATAATAATAAAAACGTTACTAATAAAGCGCTTACCACCAACGTCTCTAAGCACTAACTATTAGATAGAAACAAGCTCGTGTCTGAGATGTTCATTACACCATCCCTAAATGAGATGTTCCCGATATCTACAAGCACCAATGATATGTAACATATTGATCGCAATTAGCCTTATTCATGTTGATTGTGTAAATTGGAAAATGGATGGTTACATGTGCAACTTTGATCATAAATATGCTACAAGCTCCCTCTGCTGGTCTTTGTGAGAAAATGTGAGGGAGCATCTCACAAAGTTGATTATTTAGCAGTGCAAATATAGCCTTCAAATCTCTAATAGAAAATGTTATGGCTCAACAAATCTCATAGGATATACCGTAGACATCTTTTCCCTCTGTTCATGAAGCCAGAGTTCTTGATGTTTGTATTCTTGACATTTTCTTCCTTCTCACAACAGACTGATGTGAGGACTATCTCAGTCAACCAATGGGGTTCAGATCTCGGACAAGAGGTATTACGTCACTTGAGTCATCTGTACATCTCATTGGTTTGGGAGAGCATAGTTCTCCTGGCACTGTTCACCCCAGGCACCCTCCCAGAGGGCTGTGAGCTCGGCAAGCTAGAACGGGAGAAACTTCTCCCCAAGGACTTCACCAAGGACTCTTCAGATGCTACCACTTCCCCAGCATCCGCTTCAACCAGTAAATCTGATAGCAATGCAAGGACTAGTGAAATAGATCCGGTCATCGAATCAGCAACAAGCACGCTCATGGACGTCAGTGATGCCCTGTCAACCATGGAGGTGGATGATTCTAAAGAAGGGGCCAAGGACCCAAAGGCACGGCCCAAACCCAACGCTCAGATGCTCCAGTTGGTCAAGCAGGCCATGCCAGTGCTCTATGCACCCTCTAGACTTGGGAAAGCACTCTCTGAGTTGTTTGGATTGCTTGTGAAGCTCTGCGTCGGGTCATCGGTCAGACAGAGAAGCAGGCAACATCTTCATCCCAATCCTAGCCCTCCATCTGAAGCAGCCAGGAATACAGCAAAGGTTCTCATGGAACTCCTACTCAACAGTCTTTCATGGACTCCTCCACCAGCTAGCCCACTGCCAAAATTCAGGTAACATCTTTTATTCATTGTCTATTCTATGATCATGCATGTGCATACTGATGTCTGCTTAAATTGTAATCCAAGATCAGGAAATAGTTAGCCCATGTTGATGCACATTGAAAATAAGACATGACAAATCTCATGTGCAATTTTTTTATTGTGACATTTTTTTACAAATGTGGCATTCCAATAAATGTTGGAAGATGTATATATCCTTTCATCGTCGTAATCCAATTTATTTTTCATTTTTAAACAGTATTTTGCTATTCTGTCTACACTGTTGAAATTCCTTATCAATGCTTTAACATAATTTTCTTTCATTTGTCTTGACCCCAGGGTAACATTCTACATCTGTGCTGTTAGCTTTGCATCTCCTATGCTGTTTGATGAGAAGAAGAATCCTTATCATCTCATGCTGCAGAAGTTTGTCAGCACAGGAGCTCATGCAGCTCTCTTTGAGTAAGTCACTTGTATGCATTCGTTCAGTTGGTCGTGATTACAATCTAGAAAAGAAGAAGACGTTCACTTTGAAATTATTTCTGTTTTGCATCATTTATGATTCTTCTTTCCTTTGGAAAATATGTTATTTTGCTCTATGAGAGGTAAACATCTGCCTACCCCCTCTCACTCATACTACAAAACTTGAAACTTCTGATCATGCATCTATGAAACTTTTTGTAGATAAATGTTATTTGAAATTTTATAGATGAGAACTATTGTACATTGCCCAATATCGTATATCACTGCCTGACTCTTTATCTGTAGAACTTCAGGACAACTTTACTTTTCAAAGTTGATGAATAATCTACATCAGCTTGTATTATAATACATCCACAATGTTTTGTTTGCTCACAGTGCATTCCATTGGGCAGTCACCATGGGTGGTAAGATGAGAGCCTCAGAATGTATGGAACATCCAGACCTTCCAGGTAACTATCAACACAGTCATCTTATCTTTCATTCCAATCAGCCAAAGAGACTTTTCCAGATTGGTCATGTTCTTTAATTAAATGTAGTAATTTTTCATTGATTTGTCTTCTATTATTATTTGCATTGTTAATTTTCTGCTCCCACTAAGATTATCCAGCTTTGAATGTACTCATACTTTTATATAAAGGGGATGGTATCATTGGGCTAACAAATCGCACTGCTTCTCATGCAGAACAATGTGCATTATGTACGCTTACTCAATATAGTGATGGTTATAACATGGAAGCCATCCTTTCAAGTTCAGTGTTTCTTGATTCCACTTAACACTTCTGGGTGAAAACCTGGGTGGTGTTTCACAAAGCCTTTTTCCAATGACAAATTACAAAAACCAGTGACAAATCTGCTGATAGCCAATCAGAAGCAGGATTTTAGTAGCTTATAACAGAAACTGTTATTTGTCACTGATGACAAGTTTTGTGAAACACCCCCCTGGTGAATTGCTGTGTGCATTTCTAGTATCAACTATTCTCTCTTTCTTCCTGTTATACAGAGGGAACAGGAGAGTTCATCGATGCATGGCTGTCTCTCATAGAGAAGTTGGTCAACCCAGAGTCTGTGTTGGACTCTCCGCATGCCATGCCTGCCAAGGGTACAGTTCCTGGCTACACACCCTTCAACCCTGTCCAGTTCCTCATCAATACACACAAGGTAAGAATGACAACAATCATAAAATAGAAAAGAGTGCTCTGCTCCTCATTAGCAAACAAGGAAACTGATAGGTGAACAAGTATATCAGAATGGTTTTAATCATTAATAATTAGTTCAATGACACATCCTAAAGGTATTTAACATGGCGGTTTCAATGTTTGGGGTCTATTTTCCTCATAGTTGGTAAATATCTTTTGAATGTGTTATAGAATCGGTTCATGAGGAAATTGCCTCTGGAACTTATACTCTAATTGTGATATTCATGCTTTAGGAGTAAGCTAGATTTTTTTAATTTTTAGTAAATATGTTTCATGGCTGTGATGTTTGTTTTTCATTGAGGATTTTCTTATCAAGTGGAGACTCAATAGAGAATTTTATGATTTAGGGTATCGAATTTGTGGAACAATATGGGAGTATGAGAAAAGATAAGTGTACAAGCCTTATTTCAGTATAATAATTGAGCATCATATTCCTTTCCATCCTTTCCCTATTTCAGTCTGCATTCAACGTGATCATGAACCTGTGGGGTTGCCGTTCTCTGAAATCCCTGGGCAACCATACAGCCGAGAGCCTCCTGGCCATCCTTTGCCACATCGTACGCGGTGAATCCGTCATTGCCGAGCGGGTCAAGCAGGCCAAGAGTGAGGAGGCCGGAAGTAGCTCTGCAGAGGGGGCATCATCAACCGGTGGGCCTAGCACGTCGTCAGGTTCGGCTGGTTTCAGTAGGGCGACGCGGGGGCTGTTTGAGTCTGGATTCCTGACTGGGTTGAGCAGGACCAGTAGCAGACCAAGAGCTGAACCCAATGAGGACCATGTCAGACAGGTAAAGATGTCTTTCATTGATAGAGCTCTAAGATGAGCAATACATCCTTTCATCTGTTTCCATGAACTTCTTATGTTCTGTGGTGGCTAAAGGGATAGGTTTATTATTTGGAGGACATACTGATGTATTTTGTTAATGAAAAGTCTTCTGTGATATGCTGACACCTTACAAAATTTATGCTGGGTATCCAGAGTGTAGACGGAAGTGAACATCTGAGTTAATCACTGTCCGAAACTAGTTTCTAGTATGATATTCACATACCACAGGCAAATGTTTCAATTTCTACGATAATATGCAGCTTGCTCACTTCAGAAAGTATTAGTGTCTTTGTCAGAATTAAATTTGTTGTTGTTGTTGATGTTTAACCTATATTTTGAATTTCTACAATAATATGATTTGACTTGACTTGTTTGGTTTGGGATAGCTTACCAGCAGTACCTTGTATTCTTGACTCATTCACTGCATTATTTATCTTATTAGCTGATGGACATGGGCTTCACAAGGGAGCATACCTTGGAGGCTCTACAGCAGTCAACCACCCTTGAGAGAGCAGCTGAGTGGGCTCTTACACATCCACCAAGACTTCCTCAGGTAAATAATACACCACTGACATTGTATACACTTAATCAAGTTATTAAACTATGATAAATATTTGTTATTGTCCAATATCCATCTTTTTAAGGAGGAAAGTTGGTGTGTATATAGTGCTGTTATTAATGTGTTTATTTTTTCCTCCAAGACTACATGTAATGTGCTATACATGATATATAAAATTGAAACATGAAAGTATACTAATTAGGAATACACAGTGTCTGTGTGCGCATTGAGGGCATTGACAAATGGGCTTAATCCTTCTGAAATATTTTTAACTTTGTTGGAAAGAAAATTGCATTTAAATCGTTGCCCATCCTTTCTCTAGATCTTATATAATACAAATAAAATCAGAGTGAACCCTTTACAGCAAGACACAACTTGAATTTTAGTCGTACTCTAAAGGATGTTAAAGTTGTCACAGAAAATTAATTGAAGAAACAGATTGACACTGTTCCCTTTTCTACTTGTTTCTGAACTCTTGATTATTTGTTTACATTAGACTTTTGGAACAGGACTGAGTGAAGAGGAAGAAATGATGCAAGCCATAGCTATGTCTCTTGGAGAAGCAATCCAACCATCAGTAGATCAACAGGTAAGAAGATTGTTTGGTAGTAATGGTGATTAGGCCTAATGGTGATGCCTTTGAATATTTCTAGTTAAGATGCAAGGAGTGTCATGATTATAATGCTGCTGAAGATTGTGCGTGTGTAGGTTTTTAGAATGATGAGGGGGGAGAGCTGGATGATGGGTTACGTTAACATTTTGATATCATAAAAGGTTTAATTGTTATCCCTTCTGGCTGCTGGTACTGATTATCATTGACCAATAAGAAGTTAGTGAAGAAAAGTAACATTATTGGTAATGGTAATAGAAGTAATCTGCAAATATTCACACTGTTACTCAAGTCACAAATCAAATCTGCCTTTGTGGTTTACCCATTAAAATGTCATGTATAATTCTTTCCCGTTCTTTTGAATATCTTCAGGAGGAGGAAAAGAAGAAGAAAGAGGAGGAGGAGCGTAAGAAGAAAGAAGAGGAAGAAAGGAAGCAGAAGCTGATGGAGGAACAAGACAAGATTCCAGAGGAGGCTCCACTTGATAAGGCTATCCTCAATGAGTTTGTGGATTCTATGCTACCAGGATGTCTCAAGCTGCTTGATGATATTCCTGAAACTGTTTACAGGTCAGTAAAAACACCTGTGTTTGATTTGCTTTCGTAATCATCTATGTTTTGGTAGCAAAATGGAATGATGTTTATAGCATCGTTAATTTGGTTATAAAAAGCCTGATAAGTAAATGTGATATTGTTTTTTTAAATATTTTTTACTTTGATTGAAATCATTCACATTTTGATTGTTATTTCTAACAGATATAGAAGTAAAATCAGGTTTCATCACCAACACATTTCAAAAGTTAAGCATTGAATGTATTTAGTGATGTAATGAAAAGAATGCACAAATCAAACATTCTTTATATAGATTACAATAATACTACAACACTTGAATGATAACTGTATGATTGAAAATGTATGGCAAATTATCAATCAATCGATCAATCGTTAATTTAATTTTCATTTTCATAAAAATATAATCAGAGCAAATAAACATTCATACAAAAAAAACAATGAAAATACAGAATAATCAATATCATACAATGTATACAAAATTGTTTCACTTTACAATTTAGATAAAATGATGGCTTTGCGAGACAAAGTTCCCAGTAACATATGTGTTTAATTGTTATGATATATATATATCAAATGTTTGATATATATCTTCTATTTCTTTGATTTGACAGAGTGTGTGATCTACTAGTGGTGGCCAATAACAGGAATGGTACTGAATGGAGGGACAAGATGCTTGAAATGGTTATCAGTCAGGTAAGAATTCTCATGCTTATCTGCCAAACAAACATAACAAAATTGTTTTACTTGGTAAATCCATTTTATCTTTCTACCTCTTCATTTCATTCTTGCTTCACGTTCAGCTTTTTCTTTCCCACTTCCCCACTTCTCTATCCTGCCTTTGTCTTTATAGGTTCTAAGTGTGAAATGCATACTGAATCTGTCATCGCAATGGGTTTTCTCTGTATTTATTTGTATGTGTTTCTTACAATCATGTGTGTCAATTGAAAATGGAAATGCGTGTAAAATTTGAATAATTCGCATCAAGACACAAAGTCAGATGAAATTTTAGTGATTATAATCTTTCAATCGACTTTGTTGTTTGTGTTACAGATATCTGAGAATGCTCGGTTGTTGTGCAATAGCTTTGCCAGTATTTTAGTGGATCCAGCTGGAGTGACAGATCCGAAGGTCATAGAAAACTTATCATCATGCCTGGCCTCTCGAATTCACCTTCTCTGCCTTCTCTTTGAGGTAAGTAATCAATTATACAACATTTGCTCCACTGCCAATCAGCAGTAAAATTTCTAATGATACTTGAATAGTTAACCCAACACAAAGCTTCTGATCAACCTCGTACAGAAATGCAACCCAAGACCTAACCCTCAGCAGTATACATTTTGCAAAATGTAGCCCGGAGCAAATGCCAGATCACTTAATAATCAGAACAACTCTGTCAAACATCTTTTTCATGTATGTTTGTCGGAAATGTAATTGTCATATTCCTGAAATCTAATTGTCATATTCCTGAAATCTAATTTGTCAGTTATATGTAAACATTGTACAAGATTGGAAGAGTGTAGTAGCATATAGACTTCATTTAATTGATAAGTTGTACTATGTTCTGGTCAGAATGAATTTAGAGATTCTTTGTACATCTCAATTGAAAGAGAAGCCTTTGGAGTTACTATTATCTTCGTAGACGGCTCACATTCATACGAATAAGGTCATTATAAATGGATAAAAAGGTATCACTCCCCTTACACAAAGGTTTCAGAATTCATCTGAACTAATCCTATCCCTATCCTTGTTTGTATCATTTTGCAGGAGATCCGAATGGCTTGTGCCCAGAGAGTGGAGGCCTCAAACATCCTTGATACACTCATTACACTGCTCTACACCGCACAGAAATGGATGGCTCAGATGAAACTCACCAAAACACCCAAGTATGAACCATTCTTACCTAAATTATTGTTCTTTTTACTTTTATTTGTATGTAAATTTTGTATTATATCGAGTATTGCTTGTAAGTGTATGCACCCTATCATGCTATGTTATAATGTTTCTGTCAAGATGAGGTATCTAGACTTACTATAGGTCCTCTGATATGAGGTAGATATAAGAAGAAGATAAAAATAAGTTATTGCCATTGTTTTTGTAGGTTTATACTTAGTACTTGCTGGATTGTCCATGATTCAGATTTATTATTCAAGTAATTCTATATATTTTTGTATACTTCCATACTTTGGTATCCATGCCAGCATTATGAGTATGATATAAAAACTACCAGAAATTTCTGTAACGATTATTTCCAATATAATGAATGTTAAGCAAGGGAAGTAATAACATGTCTAGCATGAATATATATCAGCACCAGATTGATGTCAATTGTGAATGTTTGATTTTTTTTACCTTAGGTGGATGGGTCCAGCAATGCTTCTCATTGATCTCTATGAGAAGACTGTCCTCACATGCAAGAGGAAGGTGGCACAACAGGTAAACATATGTTGATTGTATTTGGTTGTTGTTATGCCTCCGCCACCGAAGGTGGTGCCGGAGGCATCATGTTTTCGGGTTGTCCGTCCGTACGTCCGTACGTCCGTACGTCCGTCCGTACGTCCCGTTTGACCGTTATCACAATATCTCAAGAACCATTTAAGATTTAAACTTAAGACTCGGGAATAGTATTTATCACCATAGGAAGACGATCTGATTAGATTTTGGAGTACGTAGGTCAAAGGTCACAGGTCACAGAGGTCAACTTATGAAATTCCTTGTATTGAGTTTGTTAGCGCGATATCTCAAGAACCATTTGAGATTTAAACTTCAAACTTAAGGATAGTATGTATCACCATAGGAAGACGATCTGATTAGATTTTGGAGCACGTATGTCAAAGGTCAAGGGTCACAGAGGTCAACTTATGAAATTCCATACATTGAGATTGTTATCATGATATCTCAAGAACCACTGGAGATTTAAACTTCAAACTTAGTGATAGTGTGTATCACTATAGGAAAACAATCTGATTAGATTTTGGAGCACGTATGTCAAAGGTCAAGGGTCACAGAGGTCAACTTATGAAATTCCATACATTGAGATTGTTATCATGATATCTCAAGAACCACTGGAGATGTAAAAACTTCAAACTTAAGGATAGTATGTATCACCATAGGAAGACGATCTGATTAGATTTTGGAGCACGTAGGTCAAAGGTCAAGGGTCACAGAAGTCAACTTATGAAATTCCATACATTGAGATTGTTATCATAATATCTCAAGAACCACTGGAGATTTAAACTTCAAACTTAATGATAGTGTGTATCACCATAGGAAGACAATCTGATTAGATTTTGGAGCACGTAGGTCAAAGGTCAAAGGCCACAGCGCACATTATGAATGTAAAAACAGCTTGTGATCGCGTTATCTCAAGAACCGATTGATGGATTCATGCCAAAATTAGGTCATGTTTGTTACTTGCAGAGCCAATGAACTGAGTAGATTCTTGGTTCATAAGGTCAAAGGTCATGGGCCCATTATGTATGCAAAAATAGCTTGTGAACGCATTCTCATTAGAACTGACAGATGGATTACTATTTAACTCAGAACATCTTGCAGAGCCAATGAACTGAGTAGATTTTATGGTCATGAGGTCAAAGATCAAAGGGTCATATATGTATATGAGAAATTGCTTGTAATCACAATATTCTGAGAACCTGTCAATGGATTACCATTGAACGTGAATTCAATTTTTTTTTTCTGTTTTGGTTTGTAAAATTGCTCTATAACGGAGGCATCATTTTCGACTGCGCGCAGTCAAATTCCATCTAGTTTCTTGATACATTAAAAATGAACAGCCACTAGTATGAACTCAACAACTTGGAGGAAACTCCCATGTCTCACTCAGCTGTTATCTTGTGTTCACAATTTTATATCCATCACAGGATTATTGTTTTATATGGCTATACCCAGGACTTATCTAAAGACTTGTGTGTATATCAATATAGTATTAATGACTGCTTTGAGAGAAATAGTTGTTTTTATACGCTCAAGGGAAGGTTAGAATTGTGCTATTGCCCCGAGGCGTGCCGAGGGCAATAGCCCAATTGTAACCTTCCCGAGAGCGTATAAAAACAACTATTTCTCGAATATTAAAGCAGTCATTAATACTTTTATATGCCGAAAAAAAATAGACTAAAAAATAAAAAAACTTTTGTCGAAGATGGGATTCGAACTCTTGCGTACAAAAGGTGATGTAACTAAAGTCAGCGCCTTAATCCGCTCGGCTATCGCGCTCTGTTCCCATACTAAACAGTTTTCTCTAATATATACATTAAAATGGATTTAAAACGGCTTCGCGTGTTGATGATTCGCGGCTGCTCCATTAATCGGGCCCTTCTTTTACTTTTGCAATGCATATTGGCACAAACTTAGATCAAGATCTATCGGCAGATGTTGTTTTTTTGTTTTTGGAAGTTTATTTTCGTCTTCATGTCAACAATGCAAGATAAAATTGTCGGTAAGATCGATCGAGATTCAATTGTATTGAAATTACCGACCAAATCTTCGCACACGTACGGTATCCTCGATCGCTCAAACCATTTTTTAACATGTAAACCTATGGGGTAACCATGGAGACTGACCTATTTTCCCAATAACCATGGTTATTGGGAAAATAGGTCTGTTTTTACAGGAACAGTTAAAGTTTATGAATGCAATTTCGACCAATCAGATTGCTGGATTACTTAAGTGAGGTATATAATAAGGATATATTGACTGCTTTGAGAGGCATAGTGGTTTCTATAGGGTCAAGGGCAACTCACAACCTGCTATGACCCCAAGGCGCTTGCGCCGCGGGGTCATAGCAGGTTGTGAGTTTCCCGAGACCCTATAGAAACAACTATGCCTCAAATATTAAAAGCAGTCGATATATATTTTATATACCGAAAAAAAGGAAAATGTTGACTCACCCATTTAGGTTTCCATCTCTTTGAAGTCATGAATATTAACACCAACAATAACTTGTGTAGATCTAGACTAGACCTTGTCTACAGTATGAAATCCAACAAGCTGTGCTCCAGTAGAACAGGGAATACCAAACACGTTTACACGAACAGTAACTTTTGTACAGGATGATATCACCAACAAGCTGTGCTCCAGTAGAACAGTAGAACATGAACAGTAACTTTATAAATTCACAAATTCGCAACATATTTACAGTACTAGTACACAAAATGGCGATCGGTCGTCTGCGCTGGTGGATTCGTCGCCTGAATGCAGCGACCAAAATCGAATTGCACTCAAACACCGATACGGTATTGCGCATCGGTCATCGCACAAAAGAAACTTATAACACGTAAACCAAAATGGGGATCGCAGCAAAATGACGTCACGTTTCACAGCCATGGAAAAAGTGCTATGAAAAATGGATATAAACCGGTAGAGCCGGGAAAAATGACTATGAATTTCAATTAGCGGGCATGGTTAAGAACATGACTGCATTTTCAACCAATCAGTAGACAGGATTAGTAAAGAATCTTAAAATGAGGTATATAATACAATTTAAATGATACAGAAGTTGGATGTTCATTGAAAATTTCCTTATGGCAGTGCATATTACAATGTAATAGTTCTCAAACTAATGTGTTTTTCTTTATACTATTCAAGGGTGCCTCCCATACCTGGAAGTGGTTTGATGACTCCACAGGCCGCTGGTGTACCTACAGCCGTAGCAACAACAAGACCATCGATGATGCTTACTGGGCAGGCAAACCTAGTGTGAAGTTCACTGCTGCCAGGAGGAGATATGTGGTCCACTTCAACACCATGATACAGGTGAATAAGCCAGTTCTTAGTTGCAGTCTGAGCATGAGCAGATAAAGGTCATTGCAGACCAAATTGTGAAATACACGGAGACGGAATACTGGATACGGGCTCATGAAAGTTATGTTATCATTATTCATTTATGCACAAGCGGTGCACTCCATGATACATAGGTAGAAGTAATCTTTGAAAAGTGGAAACAAAGGCTATTTATGTAGCACCCCGTCGTTGTAAGAGTGATTATTCTAAAATGTACAAAGTGGGACTTCTTCATGTTTTGAAGTTCTATGGATATTCAGGGTCATTTGGGACATGTGCTAACCGTGAACTGGTCTATAGCAACAAATCTGTAAGGAATGGATGACATCATATGTATACCACACTATGTATACCCTTGGTTTATATTGATTACTCATGGGAAGGATACCCTTTAATTTCTAACCAAAATTACTTGCGATCTTCTCAATATTTTTGATTGAAGAAATGCCTTTCTTTTTTGCATTATTGTGAAGAATCTCTTCTCTCTGTTCCCCTTCAGTTTATTTTTGGCTTTGCCTGGCTCTTTCAAAATATACGTATTGTGTATTTTCCCACTATACATAATTTCTATTGCTTTTTCTCTGCATGTTTGTTGAAATAACATTTTCTCCCTTTCTTTTTTATAATAATTTCTTACCAAATGTGATACAATTTCGTCTGTTCCTTCCTAATATATCCCTGTATCTTGTTTGTGTCTTATCTAGGTTAATGAGGAGACAATGAACAAAAGGCCCATCATGCAGGCCTTGCCCGCCCCAAAGACAGAGGAAGACAAAGGTGATAAGAAGGAGGACGATGGAGAGAGAGAAGCCAAGAAACTCAAGACCAGTGAGAGTCTGGAATCTGCTGCAAAAGCAGAAGGTAAGAAATGAATTACATTTGATGAGGTAAATCTTTACAAGGCAACAACAAATTATTATGAATATATTGTGTGTTTTGCTTACTGTAAACAAAATATATAAAAAAATTATCAAGTATCTGTTGTAAATACTGATTAGATTGTGTAATTGAATGGTGTAAACTGTTAATTTTTGTAGTTCATGGAAATGTTAACCACTAGTTAGATCCTGCTTTTGAAAGCAAACTGAAATTAATAAAAAGCAGTTTTCTTTGGATGTTAAATGCAGATGGGAACAGGTTAATATTTTGAATGCACGAAGAATTGCAGTATTGTTGATGATAAATATGTCATTTTAGAGGAATAAAATTGCATAACTATAATCATATTTTTATTATGAGAATTTTGTTTTCTTCCTCATTTTCTCTTTTAGTTGCAGGAACAAGCCAAGAGAGTAAGGATGAAACCATTGCCAAAGAACCTGAAATCGTTGAGATTCAAGGACTAGGAGACAAAGAAATTCCAACTCTGATCAGGTATACTACCCTTGCCTTTACACTTTATGTAATTTTATGTAAATTTAACTAATATTTCCTCATAGTAATTGCACATACGAAACATGAAGAAAATTGCAGTCTATTATGGGATTAGATGTCTACTGCTTAAAATATCCATCGTCAGGACAGAATAATGGGTTTGCATACATGGTTAAATTTTGTATGACATTTAACTTTGTGCTTATCATTCTCTACTTTAACGGAAGACAAGTTAGTTTCATGAATCAACGTGGTTACTAATCAGGAGAAAATTTCATATCATAAATTTTATTTTTAAAAATTCCTTCATTTTCCCTTCATTTTCAAAAAGAGCATCAAAAATAATGTCCAAATGTCAAAAATCAATTGAATATGTTAAGTATTGGCTGAGATATGACCATCTGAATAAATAGATTTCCTATAGGAACTCAGTGTTATTTTGCTCTGGTTCATAAGTTTACAAAATTATTTGTTGTCTTTGTCAGGGCATGCGTTGGTCTGATTGGCGTGCCAGTGGATCCAGACACCATGCATGCCGTCCTGAGGATATGCCTACGCTTCACCCGTGATCATACCAGCGCCCTCCTGTTTGCCGAGCTCGGTGGACCACGTCTCTTGCTCTCTCTCACCCAAGCATCCTCCTTCAATAGCTTCCCAATCCTAGCCAACCTACTTCTCAGGCATGTATTTGAAGAGAGGATGGTACTTCAGAATACAATGGACAAGGTAATGCTCCAGATAAACAACATACATTTTGTCTACTGTTCATAATTTGAGTAACGGACTTGCATGTAGGAAGTGTCCTTATTTTGATATTTCTTTAGTTCATGAATTAGTAGTTATGTGTAATTTTGTTGTTTTAATATTGTAAAGCGCATTATTATTTTCTCCGAAGATGAAAAGAGCTATAGAAGCATCTGTTATTATTATTATTATTAGGAAGTTTCGGTGTCATAGGGAAATGATTTTGTTACAGTTAAATGAAGTAAATTAGGAGTTCTGAAAGGTATTAAGATTTAAAATAACACAACATGGCATATGTACACATAGAGAACAACAACTAAAATGTTTCATATATATGTGTGTGTGTAACTTTTTCTGACATACGTTTATGTAAGTTGTACATAGTTTAAGACATCTTATTGTATGGTCTTGTCAGTTTGTGTTTGTTTTGGTTTCATTTTCGGTCACCTATAACTTTGTATCAGTAATGGAAAGAAGAAAAAATGCTCAGACACCTAGTCTAAGGCGTCATTTGGGGCCAGTCACCACGAAATGAGTCCAGTGTCGCATTAGGCTCAATCGTAGTAATAGCGATGTATAGTGTGTATGTGATGCACCACGCGTTACCCCGGGGTACCGTAGTACCCCGGGGTACCGCGTTGTGTAGCGCCATCTCGCGTCCACTCGAGTACAATGTATGGAGTGCGTGTACATAGTTCCGTGGTATCTCTATGGTGTATACTATGCATGGTGTGCATGCATGCACTGCTCGCGCTATAGCGCTCGCTCACGATCACAAGCGCACTACGGTGGCTATCGCACACTATAGTGCTAGCTAGCTCCGGCGTCCGGTCCCGACCCGCGGCTATTTTAGAACTTGATGTTATTGCACGTACGTACCGTACCTGTATACTCTTTCGAAAAAACAACAACAAACAAACATCGCATCATCGACATAGTTAACGCGCGCGTTACTGTCAAACTTTCAAACTTTGAAAATGCCATTTGTTTATTCACAACACATGAGATTATCATGACTGCTGTACACAGATAGCATCATAACACAAAATAGAACTTTCATTTATAATTAATAATTTTAATTATACCACAATAATAATACAGGGTGTATCATAACAGCATGAAATGATATCAATAATAGAATAATTACTCATAACAACAATGAATTTTAGAAATACAGGACTTAAAGGATTTTTTACAAGAACATTGGACACAATTGAAGGTTGAAAAAATCACACAAAAATAATTTCCCACTTTTTGGTAACCCAGGGTACAGCCTTAAAAAATAAATAAATAATTCAACAAAATGGCCGAATTTTTTTTGGTACCCCAGGGTACCATTTATGTCATCATGTACTGAAAATTGACCCACCTACCACATTTAAGATTTTTCCAAAAATCGACTTATTAAATTCTTTGTTTGTTGAAAGTTTCATTGAAATCGAATGATGGGAAGTGTGTTGTTGCTATGTTGTTGTTGACCAGACTATAATATGTTACGCATCATTAACTTTACACCTAATTATCTCAAAACTGGGTAATCCCATTGTTTATAAAGTCCAATTAGGTTTTTGTTCATATTTCTGGATATAATTTATCAATTTTAATGTGTGACCCCTTAATTTAAAGCTTACTTAATGTAGATTCATATAATATTTAAAAACAGGAATAAAAATTTTGACCAACTGGACTCATTTCGTGGTGACAGGCCCCATTTGATGGTATTATTGTAGCCCTGTTCAACAAAATGTATCAGCTTACTCATACCTCTTCAAACAATCTTGTCTTGTTGAATTACAGTTAATCTATGCAGTAGCCAACAAGGGAGTTGGATGCAACACATGCAATGTTGCCCTGGGCAGTGTGGGGTGCAGAGAAATGAACTTTGTTCTCAGGAAGCTTGGACCTCTGGCGTGTCGGGACCAGGAACTGTTCATGAACTCCGCTAGAGGTAGCCTCAAGATCGCTCTTCCTCCTGCAAAGAGAGGTAAATATGACAAAAATCACAAGCAATCTATTTTGAGCATGCTGTAGGGCATTATAGTGACTTTCCTGACGGTTGTGAACAGACTGTCGTTAGCTTTGATGTAGAGGACCATGAAGTTTGCCTCGGTCTATACTCTCTTCTGTCTCATTAAAGATGGATTCACCGGTCAAAATATGATTGCAGGGCCCTCAGGGAGAACAGTATGAATACTGATGAGGCTACCCTGGGTAAACAAGACATATTATTATTATTATTATTATTATTATCAAATCAGAGGACTACGTTCTTAGAATACGACGTGGATTAGATGTATTACAGACTGCAGAGTATCAAATGTAAATTATGTTTATCATTATGTCAGCCATTGACAAATATCGCAAGGTACCTTTTTAGGAATTTGTCATGAAAGTAAGGATGGCATCTTTACCCATTTGTAATGATTTCAATTTCAATTAACTTGCCATTTTTTCCATAATTTCCATAATTTCATCCCAAGTTATCTCAGGCTTAGTATTCAATGGCTGAAGTCGACATGAACTAGTCGCTTGGCCAAACTAGATGTCTTCTTTAGTGTTGTGTAGAAATCTTAATCAAACAGTTTTAACTATTTTGTTGACCATCTTCACACAATTTATGTTGAATCCATCATCATCAGGAGAAGAAGATGAATCTCGCTACACAGGACCCAATGCTCTGCAGCTCCTGAAAGCCTTGGCCCCTAAGACCTTCACACCACCAACCCTGAACGGACCGATGCTACAGGTTCTCTGCGATCTCCTGGATGCCTTGATTGTACCTGTCCTACCTTCACAACAAGGTAAGAATCAGTACATACAAGCTATATCACATCATAGCTGAAGTATTGAGGACCCAAAATATGTATATACAGTGCGTCCCAGAAAAAAACGAAACTGAGAATTATCAATGTTTGATCACAACTTAAACACAATTATAATTAATAAATGACACATATTTGTAAAGCTTAGATCCTCCTCTTTCATTTGATGCAACTCATATGATGCATATTTCACACATGAGTGATTGAAAACAATTTGAAGTTATGATAAAACAGAGATAATTCTTGGTTTTGTTTTTTCTGGGACGCACTGTATATTTATATATAGACATTTTGACATAATTTAGACATTGTTAAATTTGTCATGTGCTTGATTTAATGGTTTATGGGATGTAATGGAGATCCAAATCTAAAACACATTCTCCTATCTTACAGAAGACAAGGAATCAAAGTCTAAACAACCACAACCAACAGCCACAGCCTCAGCCAGTGCTCCTGCAGCCACTGGAGTGGCCAGTGCCGAAGGGGCAGTTGCAGCTGCTGCTGCTGCCGCTGCCGCTGCAGTCTCTGACATCCAAACATCAGAAGACATAGGAATGGGACTAAGGGAAATTGGAGACAGACTTCTTGGGATCTACAGCGGAAGGAGAGGTCCTCCAAGAACAGCAGAGAGGCTCAACAGTGTCCCTGATGGTGGTGCTGTACAAGAAGAGGTACCAAGATGAGACACTTTTCCTCTAGAGATGATGTTCTTATCCCTTTTTTTCTTTACTAGCTTCTCTCCCAAACTTCTTGTGTGCCACTTCCCATTTTATTTATATTGTGATTAATTTCGCCCCTTCTTGTATTTCCTATATGCCCTTAATAAATGTTTGATGTTCCAAGCCTTCTTACTCATTCTCTCAAACACTGATTTCATGAATATTTGTATATATGCATTTTGCGGGAAGACGCAAAAAAGGCATGAGATACTGTAAGATATAAAAAGTAAACTGTTTGTTTTCCATCAATGTTTCCATGGAGTAAATTAAAACTTGTGTATCACTCTACACAGCCTCATGATGCTTCAACATCCGGTGCTGAGGCAGGGAGCCCCCCTGTAACCACAGACTCCAAGAAGACTCCTGCCTCATCAGCAGGAACAACTGGACAGACCCCCTCCAAAGATGAAACATCCAAGAGCAAACTCCTGATCCCCAAGTCGGCCATCTTACGTCTGCTGGCCGAGCTGGTCATGTCGTATGCAGGCATTGCGCAGGCCGTGGCCCAGTACCAGTACATGGTTGGTCAGGCAAAGCATGTTAAAGAGGTATGTGGGAATGTACTTAGAATGTATCAGCAGTATAGTCCGATAACTTTAGTAATGTGTTAAATGCATGCCTGCATGAAAATGTTGCTGAATGTTTTGCTTTATGTCTCGCTTTAGTACATTTTTAAAACATTTTTAAAAATCTGTATTGTCATTGATAATTGCCCAGGGATCGGAATCATACTAGGCAAAGGTAAACACAATCTTTTTTTGTGTGTGTGTATTTTAAGTGTGAAATCAAAATCTTGATCATATTTCATTTCACAACATTGTTTATTGGAAAGAAGGTAAATTTAGTAACGAGCTTTTAATACTATTTTATATTTTGCACAAGAAAGTGCCCTTGTTTCTTGATCCAGTAGAAACCAGGTCTCATACTTTTGCTACATTAATAGCCATTGATCATTGTTTTGCATTTCTAATTTTTTAATAGCTTTGCATGATTGCTCATTGTCAGACAATTCCTTTTCTTCTTTTATGCTATTGCTACTTCTGCATTATGCTTCCGTATTACCTTCTATCTTGTAATTTATACTAACAGGAAATTAAGGTAGCAAATTAATCCAAAGGGTGCCAACAAACATTTTATTTGTAAGATTTGCATTTGCTAATTCACAAATCGATGTAAGAGAACCATTAGCAACCCCCCCCCCCCTCCCCCCACCTTAACATTTTATTGTGGCTTTCATTGATCTTCAACTTACTTGGGAGCAATATTTGATGTAATTGCTACAATTTAGGTTTAAACTAATTATTGCGGATACTTTTCACTGCCATTAGATTTATCACATTTACTTTTAGCAGTTATGTACAACATTGATTGAATAGTGCTAAATATAAGATCCTTGGTATTCTATGTTTGCTGTACTCACTAACTCAGAGGTATCTCCTTTGCATGAAGTAGTTATAAAACATGAGAGTGACGCCTAGGCGTTGTGGCGTACGCTTGTAATCCAGCTAACAATGGAAGTTACAAACTAATTCAGCCGAGGGCGCAGGTTTAAAACTGAGTCAAGTCCTTCGGATGGTCATGTGAAAGGTCCGTCCTCAGACGTAAATAATCGTATCTGATTGGTACATGTCTGTAAAAACACAATTACACACTCCATGTTATTCTTTCAGGATGGAGCTGCACTGGCATACATCTTGGACCATCTCCTACCGCAGTGCCAGAAGGCAGGGGACAAGGACTGTCCCGGCCTGGCTCAGGTTCTGCTCGCCAGTATAGCTGCCAGTAATCACAGTCCTGATGCTCAGATGCTCCTTGTCACAGAGATCAAGGGGGCCCTTGGGAGAGCCTTGGCTATGCCAGAAAGCAGTGAGAAACATTCTCGCATTCAGGCACTTACAAGTAAGTTGTCTCTTTTTTTAAAAACTTATCAATATGTGTTATTTTTATTTCCATTTTCTTGGATATGAAATCATTTCATCGCACACTCTAAAGGTATTTTATTCCTTGCAAACATTATGTAACAGTTTAAGAATGTTGTAAGATGTATTTGAGTACCTTTTCATGTGAAAGATGAGTGTATATTTGATACATCACAAAATATAAAGGAAATTTTCAAATGAAGGTATTGTACTAAACAGTGGAATTGGAAAGATTCAAAGTGCACACAGAGTCCATAGGCCTTTTTAAAAGATTTGAAAATGATAACCTTTTTCCGTATGCTTCTCTTCCTTCAATTCTGTACCCAGTGTTGATCAGTGTGATGATAGAGGCATGTCCATCCTCCAGCTCCGCCCATCAGACAACAATCGGAACCACATCTTACAAGAACCAGCTTGGTGGTATGAATATCATCACCAGGCTTCTACTCCGCAAGGGACTCGTCACAGACCTCGCCCGTGTCCCTCACTCCCTGGACCTATCCAGCCCAAACATGGCCTCCACGATCAACTCGGCCCTCAAACCCCTGGAGACGCTGTCAAGGATCGTCAACCATCCACCGGTCGGACTGCGAGGGATCGGCAGGATCAAGAATGGTGCACACATCATCGATCCAAGGTCTGCTTCTACTGCTGATGCTACTGGTAAGTTCTACAGTTCTCTTTGTGTTGTCTTTGTGTTGGTTGTCATACCCATTAATACTTCTAAACTGCAGTCTACTAGTTTGGATCTCGTAACCCCCGCAGTCAACTCCTTCAGCCAGTCTTGTTTCAAATTGTTTAAACTAGATTGCCCTAAAAGAACTCTTGCTAATGGCTTTGATATCTTGCATTGCACAGCTCTCCCTTTGATTTGATGTGTTAACCAAGTCAATATCCCTATATTTAAATTCATTATAAATCTTTTTTAACATTCCAGATTTAGACAGACTTACTATACAAATTCTCTACGTGAATATAATTCATTGGAACACTACCATTTGAACTCGTATGTCACTGAGAAATGATGAAATGTATTCTGATGAGTAGAAAAGAATCTTCTGTCTTATGGATGAGATATAAAGGATACATTGCAACCAATGGAGGCCTTTATACTGAAACCCCCCGATCATGACATTTGTATTGCCTTTAATTTGTCATTTATGCTCATTCCTTTTGTATGTGTGTTTCAACTTGCTTTCTACATGGAGTGACAATTTTCATAGCATTCACACATTCTGTCCTATCTGTAACAACCATTACATGACAATAGCCAAAAAATACTTGTTTTAAATTCCATCCCTAAAACTAAATTTTTGCTTAGTGTAAAAAAAACCTCATGTGCCACCTTAAGAATAAGTATGATGGTGTCTTGCAAATCTTATTCCACAATATTGTAGACTATGGATGTGTACTGAGTACAACTTACAGTGAATGAAAAATTATGAAAGTCTGATATTTTTAGAATACCAGTTAATATAAAGAAGAATCTTTAGAAGGTGTGGTTGGGGGGGGGGGGGGGGGTATCAGAATGTTGTGCTTAAGCTAGAAATATATATTTCTTTCCCTTTAATTACTTCATTCTTTAACTTAACCCTTACTGTACTGGGCTATTTTGAGCACCCTCTGACTTTTTTTTTTTTTTTTTTGATGACATGCGCATACTAATTGTTATGTAACGCCTTACAGGTATATCCGATTTCGACGAAATTGGTATTAAAATGTGCGTAAGACTTGAGGGAAAAAAGTCCTGAAACAACAATTCAAAATTCCAAGCGGTTGCAGCGCAATCTCCGAAAATGTCGAGGGGGGGGGCCTCCCAGGCCCCCCCCCCAGTACAGTAAGGGTTAAGCATCATACAAAAATTGATGATAGTTGTGAAAATAGAACCTAAAAGTTTGTCCTGTCAACTTCTCTGTTGTTCAGGAGGTACAGGGCTGCGTTGTAGCATGGATGCAGCCATCCAGCGCTCAGCACAGGCTGGTGGTGGTGGTGGTGTCGGTGGCCGTCGTGCCCATACAGGTCAGATTTGCCTCTGATCGGAATATACATGGCATATGCATCCATTATTATATTATTTTGTTTACTCTCTAGTTCAATGTTTATTCAGCCTTTCCACAACCCCAAAATGTACATAATGCATTGTAGATCACCTGCCCTGGTTCAACATATGCATGGCATTGTGCTCGGAGGAATGTACCCTCATGCTTTTAGTTTCCAGCAAGAGAGATTTTGTATCATGTCTTGATGTACTCGTCCTTATTTATATTTACACTGATAACACATTTAGTTATTAGATGGAGGAAACTTCTTTTATCCATACTAAATCACTGTACTGTTGAAAGAGGTCAACATATCATTTTAGAACCCTGGAAGATTATTTCAGCTCTTTTATATTCCTCTTAATTTTGCTCATATTGTTACTAATCCATCATTCTGTTAAAGCCCCACCGCACTACTTATAGCTACTTGCGCCCTCTATCTAGCAAACCATACCTAATCGGTGACCGTTGGTCCCCCATGGTCCCCTTTTTTCTAATGTTAATTGAGAGCTGATTTAATGAGAACCACCTTTCAGTGACCATGCAGGGAGGTCTAATCCCTCCTGGCCAAACTAATGCAGATAGGCTTTAATATCTTAGGTTCTCACCCTATCCCATTAGTTATAAATGAAGGAAGTACATATTCCAATCCTGCTCTATGTTAATATGCACCTGTTTTGTCAAAAGATGGCATACTGTTACAAATCGTTACAAATCCTTATTTCAATGTTTATTTCATTCATCCTTTCTCCCATCCCCTTCCCTTTGTCTATGAATCAAATTTTCTTTTGATATAATTAGCTTGTTTGTATTACATATACCCATGCTTATCTTGTCTGTGTTACCTCAGTGTTGTTAGTGTTGATCAAATATCTGTGGAGTATGCGAGCATGGCTCGGACTGTAGCCTGTTAGTCATGATAGCTTAGGGCAGAACAAAATTTACAAAGTGCAATTTGTAAACCATTATGAGGGTTAGTCTTGTTTTTATAGACTCTCTCTAACCCTGTATTCTGAGAACTGACTGATTTTACTCCAGATAAAATTGTGTGAGTTGTCTTGTGGCCTTTTTTTAATACGCACAAAGGACTGTCAAATACCTGTACTATCATTTAAATTGTATACAGTAGAATCAATGTATTATAAATGAAATAAAAGCGAATAAAGGAGAAACTAGAAAGCAAGAGAAAATTAGTATGTAGAAGTATTTTGAATGTCAAACAAATATTTTAACCCCCAATTCACAGGTGATGTGATGTCCATGAACATACACTTTTTTTTCATCAATCTCTATTATATTCATCACTGGCTTTTTTATTTTCCCTCCCTTATGTTGGCATGTCTATTATCCATGTAATGCATGGCAATGGTAGATCATGGAGCTTGAATGATAGAATATACATGCATGACATACATTGGATGTTATAGTCTAATTTTAAAAAAAGTAGATTAGTTTTGCTCTTTACTTGACATCCTGTGGAATTGAATTACTATAAGATATGCAATTGTTTGTTTCTTCAGATCGGGAGTCTGTTGCCAATGTGTTGGGAGTACAGGACGACACCCAAGATTCTACAGACTTAGATGTAAGTTTTTTTAATTTAATTTTCTTTTAGATATAAAGTGTAAAAAGATATTTTGTTAATGACTGATAGCAAGATTTTACGAATACCAGAGGAAAAAAAATACGTGAAGTACAGCTTTGCTGTCTGTTTTAGGTATTATATGTTGGCAGTAACTTGCAATTTGCAGGTAAATTAAGCCTTTCAGAACTGGAATGACAAGTTACATATTGACTTTAATTGTACATCATGACATTTATCTTCAGCTATTCACAGCATACTTTAAAATGATTTTACCAAGAAACATGTACTACAGTATTTTGGTTTGTGTATATATAATGTATGTGCACGTTACATGACAAGACTTTTCTTGTAACAACTAACTCTACAACTTGCTTTGCAAGAGCCCTGTATTATCATATTTTATTATTATTTATTCATTTATTTATTTTTATGTTTTTGTCTTGTAGGATCAGGCAGAGCTTGAGTGCATTGTTGATGAGCTGCTTGAAGGGACCGGTGGAAGCAGGGCTGAGGTTTTAGGAGAAACTCTCATCGCCACAGGACCTGAGAGACTGGGATCCCTCAGATCAGCCTTTGTGGATCAAGCAGGTTAGTCCAAATCTGTATTACTTTGATGTAATCTGCTTAGAATTAGAAGGACATTAATCCTTCAATGCAATGCTGACTGAAGTGCTTAACGTCCTTCTGGTTGTCATAAGATGTTATCTTTCAAAGGAGATTATAACCTGTTCTATGCCATTACATTTATAAACCTTTCTTTCTTAGAATTCAATTTTGAGATTCAAATAATAAGGTTGATGATTCATTTCTATGTGGATTTGGTCCAAAAAATATCCACCGTATGATCAGAATCAAAAGTAATTGACAATATCTGTTTCTCTTTCAGAGGACAGAAAACCAATGACTCTTAGTCCACATATTTGTCACAACAAAAATAGTCATGGAATGTAAATGCATTAGGTTTTCAAGGTGAATTTTGTTGTTTGAATATGAACTGTGCTGGAGTATTGAATATTAATGAAAACCATAACAGATTTGACAAACCAAGTGGATGGTTTTACTGTTGTTTGTGTCCTTCAGTTGTAAAGTACCATAAAACATAAATCTTTTGTTTGTAGGTGAAGCATCCCAAGATGAGATGGTAATCACCATGACGGACGACGGAGAGGAGATGGACCAGTCTCTAGGTGATGCAGAGATGAGAAGTCAGCATAGTCATGAAGGAGTCCGAACAGGTTAGTCAACAGTGATGGTCATAGTAGGGTAGGGGTAGGGTTAGGATTCGGATGAGATGTTTCTCGTGATGACTGGCGGTGGTGAGGAGATGGTCAATGCTAAGATGAGAAGTCAACACTCATGAAGGAGTCAGAACATGCAAGTCAATAGGAGAGGTTATGGTAGAGTTGTGGTAAGTTAGTCATGGTAGTGGTTAGGGTAAGTAATTCATTAGTGATGGTTAGGGTAAGGATAAGATTTTCATCACCATGACGAATGACAGAGAAGAGATGAATTAATCTCTAGGTGATGCTGAGATGAGAAGTCAGCATAGTCGTAAAGGAGTCGGAACAGGTTAGTCACTAGTTCTGGTCATAGTTGGGTTAGGAGGTGATAGTGATGACAGAATATCCCAATGTGTCATATTGAATGATCATCATGTAGCTTAATAATTTAATCTATGGAAAGGAAGATTTTTCTATCAGAGTGCAAGGCCAATTACATGTATTATTTGAACTGAAAGAAAAAAGAAGTTACATGACACATGTTTGTATGTCTCTGTAGATATCGATGCTGATGATGACAGTGTTCAGGACGAAGATTCTGCGGCTGAAAGTGATTCTGATGAAGGCAATGAAGATAGACAGGTAAGAAGAAACAATTTGCTTTCCTTAGATTTCTTTGCCATTTCCACTTTTCTGATTTTCATTCACATTTTGGTTGACATTTTTTCTGCATGAATCTAAAACTAATAAAGTAGTTTTCATGATTTGTAATTCAGAATCCTAACTTTTGTTTGTCAAGATAACATGTAATATTTATTGAATAGAACTTTGCTTTTGTCGTTCGTGATGTTCTAGCATTGAAGTGATGATGCATTTTTTCCTGTGAACATTAAACCTTTAGGATGAAGGTGAAGAAGATGAGGAAGATGAAGAGGATGACGAGGAAGAAGAAGAGGAGGATGAAGAGGATCACGATGACGGCTCAGAGATGGATGCAGAGGACTATGACATCACTGAAGATCTGGACTACTTCAGGGTCGGTGATCGGGATGAGGATATGTGGGTTGGAGACCCAGATGAGGACATGCTGATTCAATTGGATCCTGTATTCTCAGGTATGCCACTGAGTCAAATATGTGTAGGACATCAAATATGTTGGATGTACATGTATGATAATAGTTGTACTTTCGAGTTACCATACATTGATCAACATTTAGAATTTTAGTTCTCAATCTGTTTCCTTGATTAGCATCATTGAAAAACCTTTTGTTCATTCTGATTAACCCATGGCTTCTTGGTGGTGCAATATAAAATACACAACTAAAGCACCGCCTAAATACTAGAAAAGTAAAGGACTGCCAGTTACTCAAGAAGGCAGTTGGGAAATAATCTTAATATCATTTCAAGTTTGAATTATAAATCCAAGTATAATGACGAGTACAGTAAAGATATCATTATGCACCATTGAAAAACCTTTTATTTGTTTTCCAAGATTTAAGGCTTCTTAGTGGTGCCATATCAAAATCTCAACCAAAACAAAGCAACAGTCTGTTTACCTTTCTTTATTTGTGGTCTACAGAAGCTATGTTTTGGACATTGATATTTTCTTCCCTTCCTTTTCTGGCTGAAGTCCATTTGCTTTAATCTCCATATTCTTCATTTTTTATTTGTGAGGTATGATGTATTTCATGTCTCCTGTGATGTTTTATGTATGATAATAGTTGAACAGTTTAAATCCCATTGCCATGCACCTAGGTATGAGATTACATAAGTTATCAAGACAAACATGTGTATATATATCTTAGTAAGATACATGATGACGTTCATTTTAAGTTAAGTTTTCATTAATAGTCATCTGTTGAGGAATTTAGCAATATTTTGATATGAGATATCATCATCATCATTTAAGACATTGTGATTTGTCCATCCTATGTGAATTTCACCAGTTGATCTTTTGTTGTTGTTGCTGTTTTAGGTGTTCCTGCATCCATAAGAACATACCAACTTCCTGTGGCTATCCACGAAGATACCAGGAATGCCAATGATGTCTCGGGTAGGTTCAATTCATTCACTTTCATCCTATCTCCCATCCTTTCGTGAATTATTCTTTCTTCCAGAACAATGATTTCCCTTTGCCATCTATAATTTAGAAATACTAATACATCATCGAATATGCAAAAATTTGTTAGATTACTGTAGAATGTTAAACAGTGTAAGACTGTATAGATGTTTTAGGATTAACTTTGTTGAGAATCATTGTAGAACTCATCATATTGGGCCTGTGCTAGCTGTACTTTAACCAAGAAATCTCCCTCTTGAATGTCAAATCATGGATAGTCCTTAGAACATGAAAACTCTGAATCGCAACTACTTTCATTCCTATGCAGCTCCTAACATCCCGGTCCCTCCAAGCGTAATCTCAGCCAGCCATCCCCTCCTGGTCAGACACAGTGACCACACGAACCTGACCCACGGTGTGAGCCAGACCAATCGTAATCAGAGGGTCGCCAGACAGAGGGTCAATCGTCATGGTACAACACAGACTGTTCACATCTATCACTCGGGAGCAACAAGGCCTCCTAATGTCCAGAATGTCCTGAGGTAACTATTGAATTTCGCTGGATTATGTTTCTTTGGTTGTATGTTGTCCTGCTGGCTTTTATTTAAATAATTAAAATTAGAAGAAATAGAGGTTGCCAGTTATCTTTAACTTATATTTTTTAGGGTACCCTGTGTACCCCATTGACTACTGAATTTGTTCACTCCAGTAGATTTTGATACAGGAGCCAACAGGTTTTGTAACCAATGGACTAAGTAAATTACGATATAATGGTTTCATTTTGTTGAATGATTTTGTTAATGAACAACTTTTTTTTTACCGAAAGGTTATATATGAACGTTCTAGTTACTATGCATTAATCAACAATTAGAATTTGAGTTCTAAATCTGTTTTCTTCATTACCACCATTGAACATTTTTGTGTTCATTCTGATTAACCCATGACGTCACTATGCACCATTGAAAAACCTTCTATCTGTTTTGCAAGATTCAAGGCTTCTAAGTGGTGCCATATCAAAGATCAAACTAAAGCAAAGCATTAGTCTGTTTACCTTTCTTTACGTGTGGTCTACAGAAGCTAAGTTTCGGACATAGATATTTTCTTCCTTTTTCCTTTTCTGGCTGAAATCCATTTGCCTTCATCACCCTATTCTTCTTAGTGTTATGGATGAGGTATTATTTATTCCTGTAAGTCTCCTGTGATTTTTTCTTTAATATTTTGGGGAGAAATAACTGATTTTTAAGTACACGAGCATGTATTTATATGAAATTGTAAGATGTATTTGACAAGCCGGAGCCATAGGCAAGGTGCGTCTAATAAGGCCTTAAAGAAAAGATGTCGTATTACCCTTTAGGTGCCAGAACCTAGGTCGGTTGGTCAGATTTTTTTTTTTCTCCCTAAAACCTCAGTGACCATCGCCAACAAATCTGAGAACCGGCAACGTCGTCCAAATCTCGCTGGTTTCTAGCTGGTGCATTGCATGGCACGCTAGCAGGATTTTGAAACTAGGGCAGAAGACGAGTGAGAATTCAGGAATAATTTGATGATTTTATGCATTTATATCCCATTTAAACAAACAAAATACATTTTCCCCTTAAAAAACGTTATTAAAAAGCCGACCGTAGATTTTAAGACTTTTGGGTCGGTCGCAAAGGGCAAAGCCAATACAACATCTTTTTGTTTTACGCCTGATCAGCAGGCATTACAATTCCTCCCTACCCAGGCTGCTGGGCCTGTCATCGTCGACCGACATCGTCCAGCTGACGACCACAAGCACTGGTCAGGGAAACCAGACCAGGGTGTACGTCGCCAACTCTGGAGAGGACATCAACCAGAACCGAGAGGAGGTGTCCGATATCTTTGAGGAGGGGTACAACATGGGCTACTTCAGCGGTTCCAACTTCCTATCCGTGGTGCCTCCTGTGTACAGACGATGGGATGAAGAGAGCAAGGTGCTAGATGGAAGAAGTGTTCATGATTGTGTGCAGGGTAAGTCATAATTTAAAGACCCTATCCGATGGAAATACAATGTTATATATATATATGGAAATCCGAATGAACGAGAATACAAATGTTAACAAATAAAACATGTCTTCTCTTTTTGATACTGCACCAAAGGAAATTTATATCTCATTTTCCACATGTTATGTTTGCCATCTCAGTAAGATCAGTAGAGGTACAGTTGAATTTAGTAGGATTGATGTGATTTGCTCCTGGTATATGTTAACTGCGGATTATCCTCCCTCCTTTTCAAAGTGTTTGTTTTCACTTGTCAAAACACCAAAATGCTTGGAGTATCAATGGCTAAATACTAGAAAGTAAACGACTGTCAGTTAAAGCAAGAACGCAGTAGGGAAATAATCTTAATATCATTTCAAGTTTGAATTACAAATCCAAGTATTATGATGTGTACAGTAAAGATATCATTGTGCACCATTGAAAAACCTTTTATTTGTTTTCCAAGATTCAAGGCTTCTTAGTGGTGCCATATCAAAATCTCACCCGAAACAAAGCAACAGTCTGTTTACCTTTCTTAACGTGTGGTCTACAGAAGCTAAGTTTTGAACAAAATATATCACCACAACTGGACAAGAGAATTGATTTTGAGAATATTTACAAGCATTCTTGTTTACAACGATTCTTTATGTTACAGTTGAAGGTCTTACCTTTCTAACATGAACTATTAGGGATTGTATCCTATAGATTGAGTGAATTTATGGGAATTGTCTTCTTTTGGCCATTCAGCCCTCAAACCTGAAATCATCAATGTTCTGGAGAAGCATCGCGACGAAGAGCTGACAGAACGCAAAGAAAAGAGAAAGAAACAGGCAGAGGAAGACGCCAAGAAGAAGATAGAGGATGAGGCCAAGAAGAAAGTCGAAGAAGAATTGAAGAAAGCTGCAGAGGAAGCTAGGAAAGCAGCAGAAGCAAAGGCTGGGGTTGCAAAGTCAGAGGAGGAAAGCAAAGAGAAGGAAGAAAATATGGAGGTTTGTCCACAAAATTGTCAATTATGACATTCCTTCTGATAAGTAAATTGGAAATTTTGTTTCAACTTTATTTTTAAGTTACTGACTTATTCAGTAAGTGATATTGCAGCTACTATGAACCTTTTTACCCTTTTGACATGCTCGATGCTTTGTCAATCATAATTAATCTCCCCAAAAAGGAGATTGCTATGTTTTATGTTTTTGAGAGATGGTCGAAAGGTCTCCTTGAGTTTTGCATATTTTGAAAAATGTTGTTTCTGAAATAATATTAATGGTTGTTGTTTTCTCTCAGTAATATGAACAAATAAAATGAAATTGAACTGAACTTGATGTAACTATTTGCTTGAAACACTCCTATATTTGCTTACTTGTTCCGTATTAAATGAATAACTCATGAATAAATTGATCATGTTTTTTGTAGGTTGGTGAAAGCAGTGACCAGCCCAAGGAAGCAGAAACAGCTACAAATCTATCAACAACAGCTCCTTCACAGCCACCCAGATCAGGGATAGGTAAGATGGTCTTCATACACGATAACAAATATTAAAAATATATATCTATATATAACATAAAGATTTTCTTTCACTTTGCGATCCATTTGAAACCTGTTGTTTGTACTGTGGAAGTGCATTCTGTAATTCATTGTCAGGCCCCCTATTTTATTCTGAAGCTCAAATTGTCATTTTGTATATGTTATATATATATGTAATTAAGGATTATCCTTGCTCCTGTTCAAAGTGTTTGTTTTCACTTGTTAAAACAGGAAAGTGCTTGGGAGTATCAATGCCTAAATACTAGAAAAGCAAACAAGTGTCAGTTACAGCAAGAACGCAATTGGGAAATAATCTCAATATCATTTCAAATTTGAAATATAAATCCAAGTATAATGATGAGTACAGTAAAGATATCACTGTGCACCATTGAAAAACCTTTTATTTGTTTTACAAGATTCAAGGCTTCTTAGTGGTGCCATATCAAAATCTCAACCAAAACAAAGCAACAGTCTGTTTACCTTTCTTAACATGTGGTCTACAGAAGCTAAGTTTTGAACAAAGAATATCACCACAACTCGACATTAGAATAATTTTGAGAATATTTACAAGCATTCTTGTTCAGAACGATTCTTTATGTCACAGTTGAAGGTCTTTCAATTTGTAATCCATTTGAGACATGTTGTTTGTATTGTGGAAGTGCATTCTGTAACTCATTGTCAGGCCCCTTTTATTTTGAAGCTCAAATCGTAATTTTTCTAATTTTGTAGTCATTTTTGAAGAAACCTTGTGTACATGTGCAACTTTCAATTTGCATTTTCTTGCTGTATCGAGCTCCTGCGTACTTCAGTGTCTTTCCCATGCAATATATGTTTTCAATGTTTTTAGGATATTAGGATAAACAGAGAATTCCAGTGGACCCCTCTTTCTCTCTTCTCCCCCATCCTCTCAGGCCTCTTCTTCTTCCTCTTAAACGCCTCCCTTTTTAGTCGGAATATATGTAATTAACTGGAAATCATTATTGGGTTTGCCACAGATATGGGTCAACTTGTCGCCAGTGTTGCTGAGTCCGCCCTTGGCAGTGCCATCTCTTCTGCCCTATCAGCAGCAGCTCTTACCAACACCATTACAACATCCACTACAACTGCTGTCACCACTACCGCTGCTTCAGACATGGCTGCCACTCCAACTGACACAGCCCTATCAGTGGCCGCATCCTCTCTTTTAAGTAGCATGGAATCAAGGTATTACAGAGGTTTTATTGCTATTCATTCCCTCCTTAGAGATGGTAGATACAGCATTTTGCTGAATTTGTACTCCATTTTATGTAAGAACTTTAAGCAGTCCGATTTATATCACAATGTGTTGTACAAAGACAATTGAAAATGGAGGGGCTTTTGGTTTCACAAGTTTCCAATATAATAACAATAATATATTCATTTGTAAAGCGCAATAACTATGTGGATATATTCTACTGCGCTGCAAGAGCTCATAAATGCTGTGCTATGCATACTATATGAACAAGTGAGTTTTCAGTTTTGATTTACCGGTAAAATTATCTAGTGATGGGGCTTTCCTTATTTCTAGTGGTAATCTGTTCCATAATCGAGGGGCAGCACTAGGGGATAATGAACTCTGCTAGGAATATGAACTACTCAAAGTACAATTGAATCATTATGTCATATTATATATTATTATGTCATAAGGACATAACTATGCACCATTGAAAAACCTTCTATCTGTTTTGCAAGATTCAAGGCTTCTTAGTGGTGCCATATCAAAATCCCAACTAAAACAAAGCATCAGTCTGTTTACCTTTCTTTAAGTGTGGTCTACAGAAGCTAAGTTTTGGATATTTATAAATATATATATCTTCTGTTTGGGGCCTGAAAGGCATTAACTCTGTGCAAAATGATTTGAGTTAATGCCCCTCTTGCTCCAAACAGACAATATTTACAGTTTAGTGAGTAACTTATGTGGAATAGTACTCTAGTAATTATGAAACCCAGGTGTCTATTATTTTTCAAAGCACTGCCTCTTTTCTCTTATCAAAGAAAATCAGTATAAGTTGTGCCCATTGCAGGTTTAGAATCACATTAGGTAGCATTGGATCTGTTCATTGTGTTACTGTTGTGCATATGTAGAAGTGCATTTTATTTCATTGCCCCGTTTCTTGTTATTTGATCATATAGATCTTCAGCACCACTTCAACCTGGACTGACCCGTGTGCCACAGCTCGTAACGGTAACGGCAAACTCACCAACGCCAACGTCAACGGTATCAGGTACGATTGTCATGCTTGTGTATACATGTGCTCTAATTCTTTATGTGCTTGCATAACCATGGCAGATGTATGTATGATTGTCCATCATTTCTCATACTGCTTGGCTTGACATGTTAACCAATATAGGTTTCCCGATAAAACATTAAGATCAATCAGTCAAGTACCAAATTCTGAGCAGAGGGTTCAGAGCTGTTAGCTGCAGAGTTTAATACAAAATTTTAACCTAAAATATCTTTACTCATACCCTTGAGACACTTCATTTGAGTTCTTCAGGAAATAATTCTGCAGATCAATAACATGTGTATTCACAATTCTTTGCAAACTGGTAAATTATGAATGATGTCATTTGTATGCTCCTATTGAAAAGGGAAAACATATCATGATGTAGGTCTGTGACACATTATTTGTAACTACTTATTGCAAGATTAATTAGATGAAATGATAATAATTTCTCTGAAGGAGCAAACTATAATCTGTCATATCATGTGCACTCTTCACTCACATCCTAGCCTCCCAGCCATGGGGTCTATTCCCCCAATTAATACCGGCCACTCATCCATCATCAGGTGATGCCACTCAATCCAATGCAACCACTACTACCACTATCACCACCACTTCCACCAACATCACCGCTGCTGCCACAGCCACACTAACCACCATGTCCACCGCTGCAACCCCTACCATGGCTTCAGCATTGTCAGCCATTGCATCATCATCATCATCCTCATCATCCCTTTTATCATCAGCCCAAGCCCCTCCTTGGCAGACCTCCAGGCCAACCACCTCCATCTTTGCTTCACTCATCGAATCAGACATGATGGAAGTACCCTTACGTAAGACATTTCTCTCCTTCATGCCATTTGAATGATTAACCCATTAGCAACTAGAGATTTTGTTTAAAAAATGGCTGATTACTCACTGGAATATGTTGCTATTTTGCTATCACTTTTGACATTGTTCTGAACAATATGAAACATGCGCTATTTTTCTATGCAGAATCCTACTGTAAACATTGTTAGGATCACACAATATAACATTATCACGGGAGACCCCATAGATGGATACTTGGTTAAAAATGGACGGGTGGTTCAGTGAGTGAAAGGAAGAGCGGTTTCGGGCGGTTTAGTTGCTAAAGGGTTAACCCCTTCTGTGGTCACATTTTTATGATCGGTTATAAACAGTTATTTTACTATTTGTATCTTTGTTCTTTAATTTGATAGCATGTACTGAGACAAAAAATGAAATTAAGGTACATGTTACTGTTTCAAGAAGAAAAAAATAACTAGACAAACTTGATAAAATTCACATTTTATGGCAGGAGAAATCTATAGCTTAGAAATCAAATGTTAAATGTATATTTACAGTGTGTGATACTACTTAACCGAACGTTAAGTAAAAGGGTTCAGTTATTAATTGTTACGTCTTCTGGCTAAATAAAAATCACAATTTTCTCTCCCTTTCAGCATCTGTGCCAAATCCACAAGGTTCATCAAGTCCAATTGTTAGCAGTAGCATCACCATGTAAGTCACATTTATTCCCCAACTATTCTTATTTCCAATGGCACTGTTTGAGCAGACCCACTACCTGATTGACACCATAGGTAGGGGGCTTGTATGATGTGCTAGAGTAAAAGGTATGTTTCATTACGCTCAAACCTCACACTGTCCTCTGTGGTGGAGTGGTGGCTATGAGACATGCCCACATTTCAAGTATATCCCAAATCAAATTACTTCAAATTGAAGAAGAAAAAAAAACTATTTTTATTTCCTGGCTGTATGTATAAATAAGTAATCTTGTGCTCATTTATACATATATGTATTGTGATGAAGTGGTCCATTCACTTCACCATCAATCAAGAGCTTTAGGCTTCATATTTCAGCACATATGTATTTTAGCAAGATATCAATCTACATTTGCCACTCTATACTAAGTTGTAAATGGGTACCTGATATGCCAGAATACTCCATATTTGGCTGTGCAGCTATTGCAGCGGCTATGATATTGGAGCACCAGGAGCATCATGGCAAGATTGACATGAGGGTTATACAACAAGCCAATTTGATTGTGTACTATTGTGCAGAAACCATGTCAATACTAATCTTTGTAGTTGTACATGTCCAGCTTATTGCGAGTAGGCTAAAAAATAAACCTCATGCAGGCTCCTACTCAGAAACACATATATTTGATATCAGACCTTTATAAGAAAACATGCCCATATGTAAGTTTAATTTGATAAGTTTTTCTCATGGAAAATCATTTCGTATAGCATATTTAATAATACATACATTATTAAATCATCAATTTTGTTATCTTTTCTCAGGTCTGCTACATCAGCTAACAGACCCGATCACCCAGAGACATCTGGGAACATATCTGGTGAGAACATGTTTTAATTGTTTTTCATTTTGTTATGTAACACTGTCCTGATGAAAACCATCATCCACTGTATTATGCTGAGTTCCAGTCATTTGATAAATTTTCAATTAATTTTTTTATTTGATGCATACTTTTCATTTTCCACAGCCTTTAGCAGATAAATCAATTTATTTGGTATTCAAATTTTCTCTGTTTTGATAGTTTTCTCCAATCAGTTACACCCCCCCCCCCCCCAAGATAATAAACATAAAAAAATGTGCATGATCCATCGAATGTGATAAATATATATTTGTAATAGATTAATGCTACTGATTGCTTTCAATAATTATGAAAATATTATTGGAAATCGTTTCAAACTTCATACCTTAAACGCTTTCCATGGTGGACATGTACCAAATAATCACATTTTTGGTTTGTGTCGCACTGATGAGAAAATCAAGCAAACTGATTTGTGTATGTTTACAGTTTGCCCAATCTTATCATTTGAGTCCATATTTTACCTTTTCATCAATTCCAGCGGTCAGTGGTCTACCGGAGGGTGTAGATCCATCGTTCCTTGCTGCTCTACCAGAGAACATCAGGCAAGAAGTCCTCCAGGAACACCTAGGGATACGCAATGCCCCTCATCAGGCTGCCACACAAGCAGCATCTACCCCGCCATCAGCTCCGGGCGAACCTGCAATTTCACTTAGTCAGGTGAACCCAGAGTTCTTGGCTGCTCTGCCACCACATATACAAGAAGAAGTAAGACTTATCTTTAATTTTTTTGTTTCTGATGAGGGTTTTTTCATATTTGCCCATTATTAAATTTGTTGACAATAGATATATAGATAATAGTAATTGGGATTGTGGTATTGGCAATATATCAATATCAATGATGATGGTATTTGAAGGAGTTGACAAAGTTTTAGTGAAGTTGATGTTATATAGAGCATGAATAGCTTCAACAAAGTGCAGAGAGAGAGAGACAATCAAACGATTGTATGAAGTGGAGAGGAAGGGCCACTTTTTCCATTATACTTGTCTAGTAGTTACATGCGTTAAACTATGTAAAGTTAGCATTGCAAAACATTTAACCATTGTCACTTTTCTTGATAGGTACTTGCACAAGAAAGAGCTGAACAACAACGCCACACCCTGGCTGCCCAGAGTAGCACATCCGCTCCTGTTGTACCCGCTGAACCAGTGGACCCTGCAGCCTTCATCGCGAACCTGCCCCCTGGACTCCGTCAGACTGTCCTTGCTGACATGGACGATAGTGTGCTGGCAGTTCTTCCTGCAGACATCGCTGCTGAGGCCCAGGCACTCCGACTGGACCGCGTGCTGAGACATCGTCAGCTCATGCAGGATCGACTGCTGAGGGAGACTGGTATGCTGAGTGCTATCCTCCGCTATTCAGGTGCTTTACAGGGTAGCGGACTAGTAGGTTGTCCCATCAAGCTACCATGGTGGGACACAAGTCCATCCTGATATTACATTCCCAACCGACACCAACCTAAAAACTGCATGAGACCAGTCATTAGGGGTCATGATTGAGGGAATTGATATCCAGGGTTGCCTGATGAAGCAGCACCAAATACGCATTCATTTGAGGAATATGTGCATTCGTTATCTTTTGATTTATGATTTATTTGAACTAAATGTAACAAATGCTTTAGAAATACATGTGCAATTATAAAAAATGAGTTCTTTGTAAACTATAGTATCTTATAAAGTGAATTTTCTTCTTCTTGATACAGGTTTGCAAGGTCGATTGGGGCATGGAATGAACTACTATCGTTTGTCTGTACCCCGTCAAACAGGCCAGTCATGGGGTTGGGGAGGTAGCGGTTCCAATCGAGGCGGCAGTCACTCCAGACAGCAAGGAGTGTTTAGTTCCATCACTCAGAACCAGGGCAGACAGCTGGTGGACCTTGAGGCTCTGACCTGCCTTCTGGTACTCCTATTTGTCAATGAACCCAAGCTTAATCTGGTACGTCTGCTACGAGTGCTTCGTAACCTGAGCTTCCATCAGCCTACAAGGCAGTGGATCCTTCAGGCTTTACTCAGCATCATGGAGCGCACCAAGGCCTGTAAGACACAAGGTGATGGCAAGGCAGCAAGTGCAGAAGCAGATATGATGCCCCTGCAGAAGATGGACTCTGGTTCAGGAAAGGCTTATCAGCAGCCTTCCTGGCTCTCAATCAGCATGGACGCTGCCTTAGGATGCCGTGCTAGTGTCTTCAAGGTGCAAAGGTCTAGCAAAAAGAGCTCTGACAAGCAAGGTTCTCTAGTTTGCATACACCCACAAGTAGCACCAATGGTGTGCAGACATGTCATGGACGCTCTCCTAGCTCTAGCGAAGGAGTTTCCATACCAATTTATTCCCATAGCGAGCAAGAAAGACTCCCTCAAAGACTTCTCAGGGATTCCTGGTTTATCAAATATGAGTAGTAGTGCCTCTAGCAACAATGAACGTAAGTCAACGCTCACTTCCAGTCAAGAAATGGGTGAGGAAGCAAAGACAAGTGCAAGTCAGGGTGATTCCAAAGCTAGTAACAAAATAGAATTGGACTTCTGGGACCTTCTGGTACGACTGGACAACACCAGTCAGGGCAGGAAAGGCAAAGTGACATCCCGGCCTTCAACGGTTCCTGCTGCAAAGGAAGGCCAGGACCCAGATACTAGTAATTCAGCTCTTTCCAAACTGATGGCTATGCTGTCGCATCCTGTGGTGAAGCGTAGTACAGCTCTCACTGACAAGCTCCTACATCTGCTGTCCATGGTAACCAGCTCCTTACCAGATGGAGACAAGGATAAGATCAGCAGTCTGCAGGTGAGATACAGTTCATCTCATACACTTTCAGTTCAGGAAAACGTAGAGGACGTAATACTCTTGTTTTATATAGAAAACCTGATACAATTATATTTATATACTGTATTTTTGTAGTACATCATTACAATGCTTGTTAATGCCATATTCTTGCCGACATCTTAAGCAGATTAAGCATGAATTCTAAGAGAAATGCTTTCTTTGTCCCCACCCCACTTCTCTCATGCGACAGTAAAGTAAAGTGTCTTGTAGAATCAAATAGTTCAACTATTTGTTTTGACATACAATGAAACTTCTGTTTTTCTTTGATTAATGTTTCTCTTCTTCTTTTGCAGTCTGGTGTCATACGGAGACCCAACTCATACCTGTCAGATGCAGTCCGAAGCTCATCAAACCGATCCTCGTCTATCTTGGCTGTAGCAGCGCCCTCTTGTGGTGACCAGTCAAGCAGAGCACAAGCGGTCAGTGAGGATACCAGTAGTTCAGCCATCACTCCTCCTGTAGGTAGTCCCATGGATACTGCCTCACAAGGTAAGTTAACCTCACTGCAAATTGTCAGATTTACAGGTTCAAAAATGTTCAACTGTATGAAAGGCAATTTTTTGTTGTTTTCTTCAATAGATAACTCCATAGCATTTAAAAATCTTTAACCTGCCCGTCTATAAGTCAATGAGTTACTATTTTACTACTCATATCAAATATCTTTGAAAGTTGATGACAGCAGGAGCTGAAATGTCTGATTTAGTGTTAAAATGTTTTGAGAGGTAGCTAAATGCTTAATTCTGACATGACTAGATGCAAAATATTGTTTCCTTTGGGGAGCACAACCGACAGAGAAATGAAGCTGCAATGATATATGTTTTATGGTGTTCTTGAATTTACAGAGCTTCCAAGTGCACAGAGTGTCAATGAAGAAGAGTCATCAAGCAGTAAGACGGAACCTCCAGTCCCTGAGAAAACACTGGTAGATGAAAACCTCCTCCAGTTAGCAGTTGAGGTACGTTTCTTTTTGTTCTATAGTCTTTCTATAACACCCTTGTGCTTAAACCAAACATGGGGGATTTTGGAAAACGATGCCAAGGATAGATTTTCTCTGAAGCACTTCAATCTGTAAAACTGCCTTGTACCCCCTGAAATCATGCCCTTGGATGCGGCAAGACACTCACTTTGGACCACGTGTAACCATTTCCTGTCAAAAGTCTTGGTTTTTCTGATGTATCGGTGATGTGAGTGTATTCATCCTACCCAAAATGTTTCATCCATATAATCAAATTACGAGAAACAATATCGGGACAATCTTCATGAGTTTGGAAGCCAGTTTTTTTAACCAAAACTTTCTCAAAATTATTTGAACATCCCTCACTTGTTATGTTTTTTATCACCTGTTACTTAGGTTTTGACAGCACATACCTGTTCTGAAGATGGCCTAGAGGATGCTACCACAATGTTGATGCAGTTATCTAGGGGTCACTCTACTACTAGGGAAGCTGTCTTGAGACTCTTACTCAGAGGAGCACAAGAACTTGGCCAGACGCTATGCAGGTAAGAGCCAATGAAGTGATTAGATTTTAGGTTCATGAGGTCAAAGATCAAAGGGTCAAACATGTATATGAAAAATAGCTTGTAATCACATTATTCTGAGAATCTTTTAGTGGATTACAATCAAACTTAAATTTTAAAAATTGCTTCTGTTTTGGTTTGTAAAATTGCTCCATGGCGGAGGAATCATTTGTCGAAGGTGCATCTAGTTATTAATGCAGTTATCATGACTTTTATTGTTGTTTCGTTTCTGCTTATGTGCTTAGGAAGTTAAACACTTAACAATGCTAGTTATTAGAACCCCATTTAGGCAATTGCACAAAATCCATATGTTACATGGTGATCACATTTTCTGCTTGGTGTTTACTGGGACTAATTGATATCATCATTGTCCTTACCAACCACAGAGACATTTTGAAGCTCCATCGTGAGGTTCAGGAATACCGAGCAAGACAGCTCCAGACAGACACGTCCCCCGAGGATCCAGACGATAGCAATACCAACTCAGCCTCTGGTGCCTCCTCGTCTGTCTCGGCCCTTCAGGGCTACATCGCAGATCGCTACAGCCCCAGCACGAGTATTGTTATCAATGCCCCTACCACTGGCGCCAAGAGAACCGGCTTTGAGCTTCGGTTGCAGTCCATGGGACTCTTTACGGGGAAGACTTCAAACCAGAACTTCTTGCTGAGGATGTTAAAGGTCATCATCCAGCTGCGAGAGGTTGCCAAGAAGGCTAAGCGGGTAGCTGATATTCAGAGATGTAAGTAGCGATAGCTTAGACAAGCCATGGGTTCTTGATAGATACCTATCCTGAGCTTTTATTAATCCATCAACTTTGAAAAGTAATGCAAGACATTTTAATGGATATTACCCTTTACACGGTCAACTAAACAGATGTTTACTTTGATGATTATGTTATCCCATTGAAATGTTAATCTTGATGCATGGGGTTTAAAGGGATGTTGGCGAACTTGCACTTAAGACGGTTCCATGATTTCTGTCCTGTTGACTTTTTATCATTGTGTTTAGGGGTGGAATAATAAAAAATGACTGAGCATGTAGCAATTTTAAGTGATTTTACTTGATTTCTAGAGTACTCGCTACATTAGAATGAATCCTTTCCTTACCTTCCTTACAGTGGGTGGTCCTAACATTGCTGCTGCTGTAGCTGCCCTGGAAACCAATGCCACAGAGCTGATGCAGATGATGAGTAGACGCAGCACAGTCCCAGCGAGTAGTAGACAGACTGACAGACAGAACAGCCAGACATCACAAGGGGTGAGTTCATCTCTTCTCTTCTCTATCTCTCTTATTCTCGTACTTGGCCTGAGGAAGATTCAATCCTTGTCATGGAATTTTTGCTGTATTAGATGTAAAAACAAAAAAATTAAATCCTGTAATGATGAATAATAGTCTTTGATAACTCAAAGATGTTAGATGAAATGTGTTTGTGAGTGAAAAGTGTCAATTATGTTATTAAGAATGTTAAGTAGATGAAATAATTAGAGCCAATAGCTGAAGTGAGGAATAAATTAAATGACATTTTTTTTCATTGTAAAGACATAACTTATTCCATTCCTATTAATATATCTGGCACAAAAGGCATCTGGTGCAGAGACAAGCTCAGCTGCTAGCACGCCATCAGGCACAGCCAACACCACACCAGTCACAGAACAGCCCCCACCTGTCTCCTCATCCACAGTCACTGACACTGGAGAGGTGGTGAATCCTGGACGCACTCCCTCTGCACCTGCAGAAACACCCATGGAGGTAGACTCTGTGGTTCAACTGCCAGAAGGTGTGGGAGTAGGACAACTGGAGCGACAAGCATCAACCAGCACACAGTCCAGTCAGAAACAAGAGGTTAGATGTTTTTCTTTAAAATAATTGTGAACTTATTGATTCTCATGACCGAACAGGTCCAGGTGTCATGGTCCAGTCGATACGTCACAGGACAGTGGATCACATGGTTTACGATTAGAGTCCCGCCATGGCACTAATGTCCTTTGGCAAGACATTAATCTACATTTGCCACTCTCCACACAGGTGTTAAGCGGGTACCTGGTAGGATGCGGACTTTAATGTGTTTGGATTGGCAGGAATACTTCCCATTGAGTGGAACGTGTGTACTATCATGTCCGATTGAGCAATCAAATCCAATAAACGAGGTAATAACAATTACACTCTAAAGCACGTAAAAATGTAGTCATAACCGCTATAGAAATATGACGTATTATTATTTTATTATTAAGGTGTAGTGCGTCAATATGAAATGCTGAAGCGCAAGTATTTTTTGTGTGTTTGCTATCAGTATTTACAGTAACTCTACATATCTTTCTTAGGGTCATTCTAAAACGTGGATTGTCTGTTTCTATATAACGTATCCACGTTTTAGAATGACCCTAAGAAACAGACAATCCATTTGTTCTGTCATTAAAGTAAATCATACTGTAAAACTTTGATGAAGATTTCCATCTACCTTTGGACCTTTAAAGTTTCCCTTCTATATTCCTTTATAGATGGCAGTTGCCACCTATTACATCAAACATGTTCATTCTTAACACCAACTTCATCTTCTACAGGATGATGACGATGGTCCTCAGCTGAGTGACCTCCTAGGTCTGGAGGAGCTGTGGGACACCCTGAGCACATGTCTTACAGAGCTCTCCCTCACACCAGACACCCATGCAGTGCTTGTCCTACAACCCGCTGTAGAGGCCTTTTTCCTCGTCCATGCCTCTGACAAGGATGCCGGCAAGGCGTCCGCCGCCGCTGCACCCGAATCCTCTCAACCCTCAGCCTCCTCGTCCTCACAGGCCCTTCATAGAGAAGGGCTAACCAGTAGTGCCTCCGACATGGGTCCCATCTCACCCATGCCAAATACAGCAGGGTTCTTTGCCAGGGAGAGCTCAGTCACGTCCATCGTTACTCCTAACATGCCGTGTGATATACAGAAGTTCTTAACATTTGCAGGTAAGATATTCATCACATTGACATTATCTTTCTGTGCAGAGCACATCAAGTTTTGGAAATACACGGTTGCCCCAAAACAAGATATGAAAACAAAATGTTGAAGTGCTCTGAACAGTTATTAAAAGCGATTATTGTCTGGCAGAAAAATGGGGATATGTAAAAATGATATAGTTTGAAATATGTCAAAAAATGCTAACCTGCAGTGGGATTTGTTTGTACCTTTGTGCATTTTAATAGCAATGTATAACATTTCATATTTCACAGAGAAACATCGCAACGTGCTGAACCAGATCCTTCGCCAATCTACCATTCATCTCTCTGAGGGGCCTTTCTCCGTGCTCGTCAACCACGTACGCATCCTTGACTTCGACGTCAAGAGGCGTTACTTCCGTCAGGAGATGGAGCGAGGTGACGAAGGCATGCGGCGAGAAGACATGGCTATCCATGTGAGAAGGGAGCATGTGTTTGAGGACTCGTATCGTGAATTGCATCGTCGTACCCCAGAGCAGTGGAAGAACCGCTTCTACGTGGTCTTTGAGGGAGAAGAAGGCCAGGATGCTGGAGGTCTGCTCAGGGAGTGGTATCTCATTATCTCAAAGTGAGTCCTTTTGGTCATTCTTTGTTTTGTTATCAATGGGGGATGCTACTTTGAGGCAATGGGCTGAGTTGAGACCCTCAATCCTTCCCATTTTAATCTCTTAGGTGTCATGCTGCACAGCATGTATGGGGCTTTTTTCAGGTTCATTTGATAGAATTAACTGGTATCCCTGAAATATCTAGAAAAGCTTTTAAAAATCTGTTTTAGTTGATCATATGAAACATCTGACAACGTCATGTATGGAAAAAAGGAGAAATAATTATTAACGATTCTCATTATCCAAATCATTTATTTAAATCCATGATTTCTCATTATCCAAATCATTTATTTAAATCCATGATTTGCAATACTATTTGATTCTCTTCTTCACAGGGAGATCTTCAACCAGATGTATGCCCTGTTCCGTACCTCACCCGGAGACCGAGTAACCTACATCCCCAACCCATCGTCCCACTGCAACTCTAACCATCTCAGCTACTTCAAGTTTGTGGGTCGCATCATGGCTAAAGCCATCTATGACAACAAGCTTCTGGAGTGCTACTTCTCTCGCTCCTTCTACAAGCATATCCTTGGGAAGCCAGTCAAGTAAGATTCCAATCCTTGCTCTACTTAACTTCCTCTCTAGGAACATTCATGTTGAGATCTGCCAGGTTTATTATACCTGTGGAATTCTATGCCTCTGCTACAAAGTAGCCAGAGGCATTATGTTTTTGGGTTGTTCGTCCGTACATCCCGCTCTCATGATTGCGTTATCTCAAGAACAGATCGACAGATTTCCACCAAATTTAGGTCATGTATGTATCTTGCAGAGCCAATGAACTGATTAGATTTTAGGGTCATGAGGTCAAAGGTAATGAGGCTCATTATGTATGCCTATAAATAGCTTGTGAACGCATCATCATTAGAACCTACAGATGGATTACTATCAAACTTAGGACATTTATCTTGCAGAGCCATGTATATAAAAAATAGCTTGTAATCACAATATTCAGAGAACCTGTTCATGGATTACAATCAAACTTTAATTTTAAAAATTGCTTCCGTTTTGGTTTGTAAAATCGCTCTATGGCTGAGGCATCTTTCTCGACTGCGCACAGTCGAACTTCCATCTAATTTTGAATTAAACCAGGCCTTAAATTTCGTCATTTTTAGGGCAAGGCCAGTTTGGCCTTGAGTACCTAATATTTTTAAGGGCACCAAGGCCAAAATATTTTTACAAAAAGGGCATCGAGGCCAAAATATTTTACAAAAAGGGCATCGAGTATGAGGCCAAAAAAATTGATTCTATTTTTGTTAGATGTCATGTGTATTTTACGAAACTTGTGCGGGATCAATTCCCATGACTTTTAGCACCAGCTTCTTCACAGAATGTATAGAGGTCTACGGTACATACAAACAAGGCGGCTGCCCGCAAGCCTTAGATTTAGCAGCCAGGAGCAAGGGGCAATTTTTTTTTTAAGTAGCCCCTTGCCCACGGGAATTTACCAGAGCAAGGGGCAATTTTCCCAAAACAGATAGGCCCCTTATCTAATCATAAGTTCAAAGAGAGTCTACAATGTTAATTTCATAATGTGAATAGAACGATCAATTTAATAACTTTTTAATCTTAACAATATGAACAGGAAAGATTGATTAAGAACATCAAACTTGCACATTAAACAGTATTTTAAAGTAACTAAAAATATTGATGAGCAAATGAATAAATAAATTGTCAATTTCACAAACATCGAAAGTCAGAAGGACTTGGCAAGTTTACCGGGCCGGGTATCCCAAATCGAAATCGCACCTCACACACAAACCTTCCGCCAGTAGGAGCAAATTTGAAGAAATTATCTTTTTAACTGTTGTATAGAAAGGTCTAACTTAGATAGGCCTAACTAATGAAATAAGATGTAAAAATGTCCTTAGACATTCGACAGCTGAAAGTGACACGCTCAGCTCAATTGCGTAACGTGCGTTCACGAAACCAAAATCGTGCCTCGCACACACACTCTCGCCACTTTTGGTGGGAAGCTGTCGGGCTGGAAGTTTGCCAGCGAAACCGATGCACCCTCGGAGATTCACAGCGCTTAATTTTACCGGGACTCGAAACGTTCGTCTTGGGAAGCTGGCGGGGTAGCTTTTTGAAGCTAGGTCGGCTGGTGGCAAAATGAGAGTAACTACGATCGAGAACATCGTAGGTGTTCTTAACTTATTAATAAGATAATTCTAAATTCTATTTGAGATAAAATAATAAACTAGACCTACAAACAAACCTCGACAGATCTCTAATGAATATTTGAATGCTTGTTTATTTCTCCATTTGACGATTTGTTTTCTTGATCCTGGCCTTCGATTTGTACGTGTACGTGCGTGCGTCAACAGCATGCTTATATCAAGCGATCGCATGATCGTACGTACGTGCGCTAGCGCATTGCCTATATAATAACAAAGGGCGCATTTTCACGGCACTTGCGCCTTATTAAAGCACTAAATACGAAGCTAGAAGAGAGCTCGTGGGTGGCAAACTGTTCGTGATTCGTGTATTTTTACTGTTCTAATAATTTATGGGCACATTTTCACGGAAAACTCTCGCGCCTGGCCGTCTAGTTTTAGATGATTATGGGCGCAATTGGTGGTTTTATGAGCGCAAATTTCAAAAAAAGGGCACGTCCAGTTGAAAAAAAAGGCACGTCGGCCAGTTTGAAAAAAAGGGCACGGCCTTTTTGGCCGTGAATTTATCTTTTTTTGGGAGGGCACCACGGCCAGTCATAGGGGCATCGACGGCCTGGCCGTCGATGGCCGTCGATTAATTTAAGGCCTGTTAAACGATTATATTTTTAAAAAAATGATTTCCCATACATTGATCGACATATAGAATTTTAGTTCTAAATCTGTTTCCTTGATTAGCACCATTGAAAAACCTTGTGTTCATTCTGATTAACCCATGGCTTCTTGGTGAGTGCAATATAAAATACACAACTAAAGCAAAGCATCAGTCTGTTTGCCTTTCTATATGTGTGGTCTACAGAAGCTAAGTTTTGGACATTGATATTTTCTTCTTAGTTTAACTACGCCACACTGACTTAAAGAACCACATTGTGTGGAATTCTCTTTATGTATGTTCTTCTGTTAAAATGGAAAGGGGATCAAAATGTTATTTTTGTCCACGCTAAACAATGTGATGGATTGAAAGAAGTGATAGTAGTCAATATCACTCAATTTCATGAAATACAGTACAGGGTTTTGATTTGTCTCTTTTAAGCAATGTGACTGGTCATATCGATATGCTGTTAAACTGTGAAAATCAGACAGGTTGTTAGCCCTTTCGATATAACAAAGTAGTGATCAACATTTCTAAATATCTCAGCAAAATCTTGATATAATCTAATTGTAATCCAATTTATTTCCTCCCCCAGATACACTGACATGGAGAGTGAAGACTATGCTTTCTACCAAGGACTTGTATTCCTGTTGGAGCATGATGTCTCTGAGCTTGGTTATGATTTGACCTTCAGTACTGAGGTAAGTCTGTTTTCTTCAGTCTCATGGTTGCACTCAGGGTTGGGTTGGTTTGAGAGTTTGAGTCAGGGTAAGGTGTAATGTTTTGTCCAGGGTTTAAATTCCAGGGGGAGTTTCACAAAGATCCCAAGTTGAACATATCTCTAAGTTGGACTTTACAATTATGGAAAGCCATTAGCATCTAAGAAAATATTTTGTAAAAGTTATTTTAAAAGGCATAAAATATTGATAAAAATCATTCATTATTTCTATTATCAAGGAGATTTCATGTTATTGATGTGGAATTTATAAAAATTCTAAAATAATTGAATTTTCACTAGAATATATTTTATTTTAAGGCTACAAATGGCTCTCCATAATTGTTATGTCAAACTTAGAGTTAAGTTTGACTTAGTATCTTTGTGAAACACCCCCCCCCCCCCCCCCCCCAGGTTGGGTTGGTTTGAGAGTTGGGGTTAGGGTAAGGTGTAATGTTTTGTCCAGGACTGAAAGTTACAGAGCAGGCATTTTGTTAGTGTAGGAAAATGATTCCAAAGCAAATGTTGCTAGAGCATGTGTCATAGAACTGTCTTCATACAACAAACGGTAAAAGTTCATATTTATGTATTATTTCACTGACAGAAGATGGATTTCCCAGGGAAAAAAAACGGTAGATGGGATTGTAGAGTGATTTACCTCTGGTAAACTAAATGTACATTCTAAAAAGAGCTGTGGTGCAAAAAGAATGAAATTATACTAAAATATAACAAATAAAACTCTACTAATAATAAAATATAAACTTTCCAACTTAAGCTTTAGGATTTTGAAATTACGTCATGAATTAATGTTGGATTTTATTACCTTTTATCCTCTTAATAATTATTTTTTGCATGATCAATACAACATTTTGATGTTGACTTTGGATATACTTCTTACAGATTGAAGAGTTTGGAGTAACAGAAGCGAGAGACCTGAAGCCCAACGGCAGCAATCTGATTGTGACCGAGGAGAACAAAGCGGAGTACGTACACCTTGTATGTCAGATGAAGATGACGTCGGCCATCCGCAAGCAGATCGATAGCTTCCTGGAAGGCTTCTATGACATCATCCCTAAGAAGCTGATTGGTATCTTCAATGAGCAGGAGCTTGAGCTGCTGATTGCTGGGCTGCCTACCATTGATGTGGATGATCTGAAAGCCAACACAGAGTACCACAAGTACCAGAGCAACTCTCTGCAGGTAACTTTGGAATCTTTGTTTTTTTGCTTGTCATATTCAATGCTGTAATGGCAGCTAGGCTAGAGCCGGGGTAATAATAAATATGCCTCGGAATAGAATTTCTAGATAGACGGCCCTATAGAAATGCCTATTATTATTATTATTATTATCATATTTCTACAGTTTGTGTGGAAACTGCTACCTCTAGGATGTTTTATTTTTTCCTTTAGGATAAGAAAACGAGGAAAAACAATCTTTAGTAGTGAAATATAAGTTTCTTGTAAGTAAATGATACATGCTTCCTCTCAACAACTCTGAGGTATGATATTAATATGTATAAGAACAAAGATATGTTCTATCGGCTTTACTTCCATCTCATTTATGCAAACTTGGATTAGCAAGATAGCTCAAGTAAAATAGTAAATCCAAAATACATCTTACCCACAAATTAAATTGAAAATTATTTGTCAACAATTACTTCCTTCCACCTTCAGATCCAGTGGTTCTGGAGAGCGCTACGCTCCTTTGATCAAGCCACAAGGGCCAAGTTTGTCCAGTTTGTGACTGGAACATCCAAGGTGCCCCTCCAAGGGTTTGCATCGCTGGAAGGCATGAACGGACCTCAGAAATTCCAGATCCATCGTGATGACAGGTCTACAGATAGACTGCCAACTGCTCATACATGGTAAGCACTCAGAACGGTATCGTGATGACTATAAAGGCTTGTTCAGACATGGCACGGTAAACCGCCGCAAAAAAAGCCGCCACTAATTTTGTTAACCTGTAAATGAATGGCAACTGCACGCAACAAAGGACTTGCACGTATTCATCGAGCTCTGTGTTATAAGATACAGAAATGTCAAGCATATTACATTTTACGCCATCATAACAAAATTTAAAACGTTACGGTTTTGCTACATCATGTCTGAATGAGCCTTACTTGTGAAGATGTAGTTAATCGACATTTGTCAAAGAGATGTGTTTTTAAATCAGCTGTTGTTTTTATTACAAAGTGTAAAACTTGCTATCAACATCAACAATATCTATTCATGCTTTTAGAAATACGATACCAACTCAAAATTAACACTGTAACTACTGAAGAAAGATCATTAAAAAAATTAATGAGTACCATGGCATTTCTTTATGATGGGCAGGATCCCTTGATATAATTGTTTCCTTTTTCACTTTAGCAATGAGAAAAAAATGAGTAGAACAGTATCTCCTAAGGATCTTACAATTTGTTTGTCATTGCATCACAGAATGTTTGCCGAACAGACAGATACCTTACTGGATTCAAACATGACATATTCTTATTTCAACCTGGAAATACCATTTTAAACTGATTTGTGATATTGCCTTTAAATATTCTTAACGATGCGACTCTCCTTTTCTTGTACAGCTTCAACCAGTTAGACTTGCCAGCCTATGAGACGTATGACAAGCTTCGTCGAATGCTCCTCCTGGCCATTGAAGAGTGCACTGAAGGATTTGGGCTTGCCTAGAATCCACAGAGAAGTTGGATGCTGGAAGACATTTATCTATGACTTTTCTTTCTGATGAAATTATATATATGTAACCATTTTTTTTCCCTGTGTAAGGAGGAAAAGTTTATGCCAGAGATACTGTGTTATTAACATTTGAATATATATTTGAAGGAAGATTTAAATAAAGTTTTTTGGAGTTCTTTTTTTGTTAGGGATATTGTAAGAGCCACTAGTATGTCCATATATATCTTTCTTAACTTTGAATTTTATACCTTATATACAACATACCATTATATAGGCCAACGTGGGCATATAGTTTGGTGTATTACAAATGGAAGAATTAATATCATCAATATACTTGCTGTTTAACAGTGGCAGCATCAGTTTGTACTTAATCTGCATCATAACATGTTGTCCTTGACTGAATTATTGCAAGAGAGCTCTGATACAACTTGACAGTGATGGAAAATTGCATTTGTTGCGTTCTGATCATATTAGTTAGAAACCCGTTTCATGGTTACAGTTTGGTGTGTTTGATATGCTATTAACCGAGGCTTTCCACTTGCATATCCATTACAGCCTCTTGTGTTCGATTTTGTTTTTCAAATGTAAGTCTGATAGCTTGTATTGAGACAGATATACGAGGAAAGATCCATAACATGTTGTAGAGGAAACCTGTTCATTATCAAACGTGAGGTATTAACTTTCAGATAGTCACATGTGTTGAAGATTGGTAGTGAGTGTCGAGAGCTAGATAGCATCAAGCAGGGTCTATAGTCTAGGTATCCTTAAGGTGCTTCCGTTCATCTCCTCAAACTTGTTTCAAGTGAGATGATGATTAATGCAAGGTATCGACTATGCATTTAAAGTGACAACAATTTGTTTGCAATGTAGACTGGAAGTAAAGAGCTCTCATTTCACTTGGCCAGTTACGTAGGTAATGTATGAGGAAATGAATCTTACTAGTATGACAGAGGTTGTCAAGTTCAATTTTAGTTTAAAGTCTAAGAAATCCATGCATTTAACCTGAAATTTCTGAAAACTATAAAAAATAGGACATGATTACTTAGAATATCTTGAGCAGATCTGTTTTAACGAGGTTTTGTAGAGGACGTTAAAAGGCTCATATTTTAGAAAGAATCAAAACCAAAACCAAAACTGTCTTTATGTGCTTGCAAAGATCACTACTTTAAAAAAAAAACTGTTTGCATGTCTGCATACACTGTAAGGATTCCCACTTCAGCTCAAGGCAGCAAAAGCAAAAACTGGGGGATTCCTTCATCACAATTCCTATTCAACATGTACATACATACATGTTGACATACATACCAGTCACGTAGACATGTGCGTGACACGGTCCTGAAAGATTATGATTGTTATCACCATGAAGGGCAAAATAATTTTGTCGTAGGAATTTTATGCTCAAGTAAACAATAACAAATATAAAACGGCGTGTACATGTAATTTATTTTTTTCTATCTGAGAAGTTATAATGAGATGTGGTCATGACGAAGTAAGAGTATTAAACAAGACATGTTTTAGGCCAGTATAACTGTGTGGTCTTTTTAAAGCACTTCAGTTCAAATAAAGTTGCAAGCTGAGCTCTTGAAATTGCCAGTAATGTGGTTTAATGACTTATATTGCATGTTTTATTTCTCTTTACAACTTTCTTTGACTATGCCATGTTATAAGCAGCATCTAATATCAAGAATTATCTATGACATGAAATATATGTAGTTTATGAAACGATAGGTTTTGACAAAGTTGAGGAGGGTTTTTTTTCCTATGATGTTCATATTATAAGTTCTGTATACCAGTATTTCTCCAATGGTTTTGTGTTTATCAGTCATACTTATTGTTGAGAACAATTTAGATATGTCTTTGTATAATAGATAATTTGTCAACTATGAATTGTACATTTCTACGAGGAATAGACAAGATAGCCAGTTATTCTGAGATGACTTGAAATACTTGTCTTGTTCTTGATATCATATGATTAATGTTTTTGACAGTATAAAAGCTGTAAAGGGCTTGATTTCTTTTTTTTATGTATACAAAAAAGTTTAAATTCTTGCTATAAAATGAGATTAAAAAGAAAATAGTATTTGATTAACGAACTTAAACTAAGGAATGATATATGCATTTGAAGCAATAACTTTATTGCATCATATCATTATGTTCTCAACATATTTCCTGATGCGATTGTATTATGTGGGGGAACGGTTCAATGTGTTGAATGGATTTATTGTTCTTTGTTCAGGAATTGTGGAAAATATGAGTGTGTGTAAAAAGACAAGGATTGTTTTCACAGACTTGTATTCAAGGGAAACTTGAAAGTAATTGATGAAGATTGTTGGAAGATGTTTTGGGGCCTCTAGCCATCTGTGCAAAAGAAGTCGGTGGTCATTGCCAATTAAAAAGATGAATTATTGAGAGAAAAATTATACTTTTTGAGTTCAGTGTCTTTCTTTATAATGGTTTGTTTACCAATGGTATGTACTGCTGTACCAGAGCTATGTGTTTGTCCGTCTGCTTGTGTTCATAGGCTCGTATTCAATCACGGCGGGCCTGTCATAACTATCCTGTTAATTCATTGATTTATGGAGCGCTACTTGTCAAGCAAGCTATCTCTTTTGATTCTAAAAAAAATGTAATTCTGTGACGATATAAACAACATAAATCCAGTCTTAAATTATAATAATAAATGTAACATATATAACACAAAATAAAGATGACAATGAGAAAATAACAAAATTTTGATAACTTGATGGAATGAGAAGTTGACACCTGACACTACATAAATCGAAGGACTAAAGTAGTATGCCTTTACTCATCTTCATACCTGTTACAATGTCGAGGCTTGATCTAAATTTGGAGCCATTGTTGGACTAGTTATCTTGTAATCTGTCGTTGCACTGTATGATTATGATGATAGTTCTAGATTTATATAGTGTAATGGCACCCACTCATAGTTGCATTCAATCAACAAAAAAGCATTTGTATATGAACTGATACAAATTTAAAAGCCCAAAGTTGAAGAATAGAGTCATTTCTTGTTACCAACCATGTAGACGAAAGCTTATCAGTGATGTTATGTTGAAAGATTGTTTGAATGAATGAAATGTTTTGAGTGGCCTCAAAGAAAGTAGATAATGAAACTTCAGATTTACATATATGATGTTTATGTTTCTTGAATAAGAGGGTGTATATTATAAACATGTTGATATAAATCACCATAGGTGTCTGAGAGTCAGGGGATTCTCTGAAGAGTGCTTTATTTTGTAGGAAGTAGACTACTTAGTAGCATGTTTTACGAGGACACACTCTCTTTCTATTTCTTTGTCACTCTCTCTCCCATCTCTCTCCCCCCCCCCCTCTCTCTCTCTCTCTCTCTCTCTCCCTCTCCCTCTCTATTTCTCTCTTAGGTTGAAAATGTGGCACTGCAGCTTTTTAGTGACTGCATAATCTTGAACTTCAGGAGTTGAGGGGAAAAAATCAAGGGAAGATCAAGAAATTAAAGGCATAAAACCAGGCATGTGAAACTGGGATGACATATTTTTTATCTCACATTAATTAGTACATGTAATATACTTTGAATTTGTGTTTTAAATCACTTTTCATTAAGTAGTCACCTAACAAAATCTACTCTAAACACTTAAAATATCGCGGGCATCCCCCCTACATACAAGTACAAGCAAATGTATGGAGCTGTATGCCCGCTGTATGGCTTCTGAGCTGTGCCTGGTAATTAAATGTACCCGATTCAACATGTACAGCTTGCTAGCTATATAGCTAGATACAGATCATTTGACGAACTCTGCGACTACTTGTCACGTGACCACGTAACCCTTCAGAAAGATGGCGACCAGCAGCAGTGAATTCCCTGCTTCTTATCCGGCTGGACAATTTGCGAGTGAAAGTCCCAGCTATGACAATGGCCACTCGGATTATTTCAACATGGGGGACAGAACGAAAACAGAGCAGGTAAGCCTCTCACTTTCTTTTCGTTTCACTTGTTTTTATGTCTTGTTTAATAGTTGTTGAAGCAGGTGTCGGTTCCGTTTTTCACTCCATTCTGTGTAGCTGTGAGTGACCCGAGTGACTGTGAGTGTGATGTGTGAGTGACTGAGCTGAGCTGTGCGATCATCATCATCACGATCCCGGGCCCTCACGGCCCGGCTCGGTATTGAAGCCCGTTCCGGGCCGGGTGAGCCGAGGCCAGCTGACTTAATTATGCTGGTGTTTGTCCCGAAATGGATTTTTTGTTGTAGAGTCAGACTAGTTTAATGGGCAGTGTTATTGTCTAGAGACAAGACTTAAAATCTTGTCTTGGAACCATCCCGTTAAATTTTGACTTTCCATAACGGGATCCTGAATCGTCGATGCTCACCCGTGCCCGAAACTTAAAAGAGCATTAGAGTACCGGCATGGCGCCATAAGTAAAAGTGTCAGCGCTAGTTCAGAATCATATCCAGACTTTGACCCGTGACCGATCTGGCGTGGAGATACCCTACTAAAAGTAAAACATAGTCTAGATCTACAAATTATCATTAGGCCATGTAAAATTGATTACATGTTGATCGTCCGGATTTTTTGAAAAAGAGGAGGAGGGTGTACCATGTTATTTGATATTTGATATTTTTCAAAATGGCCGCTCAAAATGGCCGCTCGGTACATTTTCCCTGACAGTCGAGGCTATTTTTTTTCAAGATGGCCGCCGACAATTTTTTTTTTTTAAAATCAGAAATAGAGCCATTTTAGCAGTGTTTTTCATGTTTTTTTTCTTTCAAAAAAAAAAAAAAAAAAAAAAAATTCAAAAAAAATAAAAAAAATAAAAAAAAAATAAATAACAAATAACAAAAAATAGGAGGCGGCCCCCAAATAGGAAGCGGGCGGGGGACGATCAACATGAAATCAATTTTACATGGCCTTATCAAGTAGAAATATTCATCAAATGTCCAAATAATGGTCATGATTTAAAAGTTGTTAAACTATGTTTCTTACCTGTTTCGTGTCATTTTTCTTTAGGTGTCATGGCAAACCGCTGCACAATACAAGTGCATACCGGTGATGGGTTGCGGGCGGCGCGCGCCTGCGTGAAGTTATCTACCGTAATGGGGATCTGAGACAGAAGATAAACATCACACAGGCGCACGCGCCCGCCCGCAACCCACCACCATTGGTATGCACTTGTATTGTGCAGCGATTTGCCGTGAAATCTGTGAAAAAGTATACTAATATCAATGTTTTTTCTGAAAAAATTCTCCCCCAAAAAGAAGAAAATTGACACGAAACAGGTAAGAAACATAACAACATTAAATCATTACCATTATTTGGACATTTGATGAATATTTACTTGATATTCGGTATGTTTAAGTAGGGTATCTCTACGCCAGAGTTACGGGTCAAAGTCTGGATATGATTCTGAACTAGCGCCAAAGTGTCTCCCACTCCCAGCTCAATCATACACGGGGTGTCGACTCACTCAGCACTCTGAAACTAGAACCAAACTAGCTGCCAATGTCAGGATTTCTGTCTGTCATCCTTAGTTTTAAAAACAACCATTATTTGTGACAAGTTCACAAGCACAAATTGGCGCCTTCAACTGCACCTCGCAGAAAAATAAAGGTCCTTCCCCGCCTGGGCTGGACAATTTCAAAGAAATGTAAATATCATTTCGTATTTTTTCTTTTGACTAAAACCGAACCAATCTTTGTTAATTTAATTTTTAAACGCCTAAAAATAATTGCTAGATTTATAGACCAGCTTTCTGCCTCGTTTTTGCTCGACTGAGCCACAGAACAGTAAAAGACGCTATAGACAGGTTTAACTGTATTTGTAACGGGTGAATGAAATCATTTGTAACAAGGCACTTTAAGATTTTTGCATTCAATTTGAATTACATTACGAAAATGACCAATTGACAGGCAAGTGACCAGTAGTTAACTTACCAGTAGTGAGTGTGTCACTGATCACTTACACTATTAAAAGTTGCATGTTTGAAAAACTTGATACATACATGTACACAGACAAATTCTTTGAACATAATCACATGAACACAGCATAACCATGATGCCTTTTCCTGAATTTTTAGAAAGATATTTATAATAAATTACCAAAAGGCAGTGGGACGAGGTTTCCAGAACTCGTGATGGGTATTTCATTCATATAAATTATCATTAGCTTGAATGGGGCCCAGTGACACCATATATACATGTAGTGAAAGGTTCTCTTGCAGTGACTTGTAGGTAATTTACTAATTGTGCAAAATAAAAAGGGCCATCACAAGAAAAATAAAATGGGAAACTCAAGACCTAACTTAATGTTTTAATCCACCCATACAAGCCTTGAAATAAGTGGGCCCAGGGCGCAAATTTGTGCTAAAAAAGTCAGCAATTGCGCCCGTAATTCATCTAAAACTAGACGGCAAGGCGCAAATGTGACGTGAAAATGAGCCCGATGGTAGGCACGTTCATGCAACACTAGATGGCGCTATTGCACATATACAGAAATCTACTTGCCCTTTTCGCCCGCAAGTGCTCCCGATTCATTGCATTGACTCTTGAATAACCAAATGGCTTGAAGGATTTTAAAAATAAATAAATAAATACCATATATGATGGAGATACTCTTTTCATCTTCCTTCCTTCCTTTCTCCATTGAGGGGGGGGGGGGGGGGGATGGGGCACAGTGAAAGACTGACAGAAGCGACGCATCAGGCGTGCGCAGACAATATGCTAATATGCATTGTCAAATGGAAAAATAAACTGGCATTTGTATAGTCATTACAGATCTATCTATCGAGGTTCGTTTGTTGGTCTAATTTATCATATCATCTCAAATAGACTCTCAATGACAAGTTAAGCACACCTACGTTGTTCTTGATCGTACATGTAGTTGCTTTCATTTTGCCAGCAGCCGATCTAACGTTGCTTTGTCAAAAATCTAGCCGGCGAGCTTCCCACCGCGAACCTTTCGAGTCCAGGTAATTTTGCGTACAGCAGATCGATCTAGTAGCAGTAGCCTCACTGGCAAACTGCCATTCCATTAGCTTCCCACCATAGACTGTTCGTGTTCCGCTGAGAGTGTGGCGGAAGGTTTGTGAACATTGATCATATTCGCATTATGAAATTAACATTGTTTTTTTAAACTTAAATAAATTAGTTGTCATTATCTTTTTTTGGAAAATTGCCACTTGTTTTGGTTAAATCCCCATACATAGCAAGGGGCAACTTTTAAAAATAAATTGACCCTTGGTCCTATATAATTATTCATTCACAGATTTTCAAAAATGTCCAAAATCATATTCCTAGGAAATCAATATGCATGCAAATGACTCTGTACACCCTGGAAGTGGAAAACTCCCCACCTAAAAGTAGTAACTTCAGGCACATAGATGACCTTTAGGGTTGCAGCCATACCCATCATTAGACAAATGACACCGCCCCCTACCCTTTTGTTGTTCTACAAATTAAACCCCCCTCCCCCCACCCACCCACTTCCCCTCATATAATGGACCCAGTCAAATCCGATAGGATCCACATAGCATCAAGATTTACAGTTCCAGGCTACGACAGGAATTCAGGCATCATGAAGTCCTTAAGGAAAAGCTCTTGGTTCCTGTTCCTTGATGACAAGGATGATGTCTAGTGTCTTGATAATATGGCTGTACAGGACTACAGGTCAATGTGGGACTTGCAGTGGTCAGTGCGGTCAACTGACTTCAAGTGAAAAACTCTTGGTTCCTGTTCCTTCATGATAAGGATTAGTGCTGTAGTCAAACGTTTAACCGTCCGGTATCCGACCGTCCATGGCACTATCTGTTTTCAACTGGACAGTTTTGTTTTCCCTTTTTTTTTTTTTTTTTTTTTTTTTTTAAGAAAATCAAAAGGAACTCACATTATCAACAAATAATGTACATACCGTAATTAATGGTGTATAAACCGCACCTTTTTGCCGCCAAAAAAAATTCAAAGTCGGGGTTGCGGTTTATACACGGTACACCAACAAAAACAAAGTTTCGATTTATTCCCCTCCACCTGGCGCTATGCCTGGCAATGTCTCTCAGCTCAGTAATCGGTGTGTTGAATCACCACTCGGAAACTAGAACAACACTCAAATTTGTCTGTCATCTTGGTATGAAAGTAATCTTTCTGATAGATCTCGATATGTAGTTTATAATAATAATTCCTCCAATTTTTCTTCTATTACACGGCGTACCACAAGGTTCTATCCTAGGTCCTCTACTGTTTTTTTAATTTACATTAATGATCTTACACATTCAGCTGCACCTCGCAGTTAAATGAAAGGCCTTCCCGCGTGGGTTTTTAACACGGACCTGGCTTGCTGCCGACAGAGTAGACAATTTTTATTTTTTTTAGGGCAAAAAAGAGGGGTGCGAATAATACACGAGGGCGGTTTATACACTGTTAATGACGTTAATTAGAAACAAAATCACTGAACAAAAACAAGTTTGGGCGACATTATAGTCATCATAAGTCAGCTCAGACTGTTGAATGTTGAATTGCAGAGCAACAATCTACACGATAACAATCAATTGCAAGATTGTAGATTGAGAAGTTGACTCGTAAAACTAAGTTCCCAGCCTTGAAATACATGCACAATACTTCACTGATGCCATAAAAATCCCAAATCCTGACCTCTGCAATATCACGATCGATCGTGAGCTATAAACATTAATACACGTGCATACTAGATTCATTAGCTTCATAAACAAAGTGAAACCCAGTCATTGTTCCAAAGCATGCCCGACAGTAAAGTCTCCGCTTTTGTCCAGTGATTTCGTTTCTAATTAAGTACATTATTTGTTAATAATGTGATTTCTTTTGATTTTCCAATTAAAACACAATTTTTTTTATTTTTTTTTTAAACAATTTTTTTTTTTTTTTTTAAATAAAAAAAAAAATAAAAAAATAATCGTTTAACCGAAAACCGGACGGTTTTGACTGGCGGTTAAATGGAATATCCGTGATGTTACAACACTAATAAGGATGATGTCTAGTGTCTTGATATGGCTGTACAGGTCAATGTGGGACTTGCAGAGCTTTTCCACACTTTCTGATCCAAGCCTGACGGTCAGTGCGTTCAACTGCCTACACAGTCTTTCTTGCATGAACTCTCTGACAAGTGTCCATATAATGTCTATAAGAAGATGCACTTCTCTTTATGTTGTCCTTTTGTCTTTGTTGCATGTCATAGAGTACCGAAGCTGTGACGTCATAAAAATCTATTTTTAGAATTTCTCAATTTTTTCTTCATTTTCTGAAAGAGCAATAGATTTTTGATGACGTCACACTTCACCACTCTATGGGTATATTGTATATCGATGTCATGGTTGTCAGAAAATAGCTCACAGGATTACTGCAGGCCTGATAAAAACCCGATTTAAATTGGTTTCCCGATTTAAAAAAAAAAAAATCAAGATTTTTTTTTCTTCCCGATTTTCCCGATTTCCCCCATATTTTCTCTATTCTTCCCTATTTTGCCCTATTATTTCCCCCAATTTTCTTACTCGAAAGGGGGGAATGTTGTTAGATGCCATGTACAGGGACATGTTGATCAGGAGAAGCAGAGATACCTGGGGTAATATTATTGAGAAACAAAAATACATAATACCTTTAAGTTTATGCAAATAATATTTCTACAAATATTCCTACAAGAGCTTTGGTGAAGAAGAAGGAAAAGTTAGCCAGCAAAAATACAATAAAGCAGTTCATTAACTTCATGTGAATGTATGACTAATATTTTGTGCATAGATTATAATTGTGACCATACTAAATTACATAAATGTACCGGTATGCAACAGTAATTTTTTTTTTTTTTTTTTTTTTTTTTTGGGGGGGGGGGGTATTACTTTGTTTATTTGCTTGATTGGCTAATATCACTGCGTAAAGCTAGAAAGGTATTTAACTTGTATGCTTTTACAGAGAGTTATCATTTAAGTTGAATTTCTCAGCAGGAAAACATAAAAGTTTAATTGGCATGTACACTCCATTTTACTTTAAACAAATAAAAATACGAATATTTGAATTTTGATGTGGTATAATTATTTTGAGTACAATAGACTTTCGTTTTCATTGGATACAGATGTCTACACACATGCACAAAATAATACAGACACACACACACTGGTAGATTTTTAAGTCTTCTCATTCTTAAAGCCAGTTTTGGCTTAAGCGGTCAACTTCTACTTTCATTTTCTCCCCTTTGTCTCCCAGAGTGCTCCATGGTTAGTCATGGCAAATGAAAAACTTTGTCTGAAAATGGCGGCAGATCAGATCTTGTAGCAGCAGCTGGAATGTGGTTTAGACATTCTTTTCTTTCACATTGCCCGGTATTTCTTTTTGTGTGTCTGTAATGGAGAGGCGTTGTTTACTGGCCAAACACTTCATCATTGACCAAGATAATAAATGTAATAAATGCAGGACACAGAAAACTTGGACAAAGAAATTCCATTTTAGGAAATAGCACAATCATTGCCATTGTAGAGTAGTGTGAATAATTGTTTAAATTAAGTTTCTTTGTGTACTACTATTGAAGGATAATAAAGAAAGAAATTTTAACTCATGCTACAAAGATTTAAAGTGATTGGGCTGCTTTCTGTCAGAAGTACTTGTATACCTACATTTATATGTACATGAACATGAACATGAACATGTATGCTACTTGTTTAAAGGCAAAATGGACATGTGCCCACTTTTTGTAGCCCATTTTGATTGGTTGTCAATTTTGTTGTGTGGAGTTTGTGATTTATTAATTACCTTATTGGACGAGAAGAGTTCATGCTTTTTATCCATCTACAAATGTATTTGTAAAATTATATCCTAAACTAAAGATTGTATTTTAACTTGGCAGTTTTACATGTCTATGTCTGGGAATTAGGATTGAATTGTTTTCATTATTTATAGATTGCAAATATCATAAATAGCTGTGTTCTTTCTTGTTTTTGTTGATGTTGTCATTCTTTAATTTTGCGAAAAGTTTGTATATGTGTTTTCTGTAATTGTTGTTAATATACATGTAAGTAGGTAACTTTATGAAGAATTAAAGTTTATAAATGTAATTCTGGAAATGAAACTTCTAATATATTTACAATATGTACATTAGAGGATTCAATTATTTCATAGACTTTGCTTGTTTTATATTAAACATTTCTAGGTCGAGTCATATATTGTTCCCCCACCCTACACTGTACAGAGCTTCCATGTAAATGTACATGTACATTACATGTGTATTTATACTACGACACCTGTGATGTGCCTTTGTTTTATTTGCACTAAAGATAATGATTTTTGTATAAAGGGAAGTGGGTGGAAATCCACATGATACTAATACATGGTCCACCCAGACATTCCTAATGATTGTCTCTATGCGACTATCAGTATCAGCAATGGGTTGCACTGACACTGCTGTGCTGGCTCAACATAATTTGCATTTACACTGCAAACAAAAAACGTTGATCTTTCTCATATTCCGGAGTTTTGTCAGAAGTTGCCTCCCATAAACACGACGAAAAAAACAATTAAAAAAGAAAACACATCTGGATTTTTTTTTTCTTAAAACGCCGGCCGAAACTCCACCGGTCTTTGCAGTGTAAATGCTCACGTTCAAAACACAGGTGAAATTTTTTGTTTTTGTTTTTGTCTTTGTCATGTGATTCTTCATGCTTCCATGCTAACACATGCAGAGCAGCAACAAGTGGCAAAGTCACACAAGTCACACAAGTCACAAATAACACAGAATGAGCAAACACAGATAATTTTTATGGTACCGGTATATCCACAAAAAAAAAAGTTTTTTCAAATTGATTTTTCTGCAACGTAAAATGCCCTAGGGATTATATTTCATAAAAGCGAGAATTAAATTTTAGGTCTGAACAAAACACTTAGGCTAGCACATTCGTTGTCAAGTAAATGTACTTTTTAGTGATATAAAAAATTTCATCTATTTGCCTTTGAGGGCTTACATGTATAATCCAAACAATATGTGAAATTGGGTCCGTCTTTTAAACTTTTCTTGTGCAGCCTTGGTAGCATGACAAATCAACAATGCATTTATACATGTACAGTACATGTGTACACCGAAAAGGTCCAAAAAAGTAGATATTAGTACATTAGTACTAATGTACACAAAGGCCTACCCACCAAAATTTCAGTTTTTGAATTATGTACATTTCGTATTGGTTAAAGGCAATGTAAAGAAGACGTATAAATTTAGTAGCAATGGGTGTGGTTTACAGACGAGACTCGTTAATGCGACTTTAAATCCAGTAGGCCCTCATTATATACATGTACATGTATGCCTGCCGACATGCAATGTGTATCACTGTATGACTTGCATTAAGTAACTGGATGAAGAGTTCAAAAAGCAATGAAAAACACTCTGGATTCGCTTACAGTTAGTTCTCCCCCCTCCCAAGATCCTGTGTGCTCTCATTAAGACAGATCATCCCTGATCAGCCAGTGACCCCCTTTTAACACCCCTAGTTGGAGCAGACTGGCGACATGTTAAGCCAGCAGCAAATCTCTCTTAGTCTGTCGGGGTCCACTTGCCCCCTTCCCAGCTGTAGGCCGCACAGTCATATAACTGTCTGCTCGTCAGATGTTCATCGTGTTTACACACTGTATGCCAAACGATGTCTACATGTACAATGAAGAACTAATATTTGAAATATTATGACTCGGTTTAAGCTTATTCACTTCAGGATATGCCATTGAATATTTCTACTAAGTTGTTGAATAGTGAGCATAATTATAACATGTACATTTATATTTTGTAGGCTTTACAATACATTTACCAGTAGGCATACTGTACATGACCTGTATGATGGAAACCTGGATTTCCATACTGCAGGATTTATTGCAGTGTTTTAGAGAGGGAGAATCAATCAGTTTTCCAGATGAATTTACTGTTCATCATATCTGAGTACATGTACAATAACAATATACATGTACATTGTATAGTATGACTTGCAATGTACACACCAATGCAATCATCAGTCAAATTCAAACATATTATGCCTAACTTTATGACCTCATTTTGCCTAACTGCTAAACCTGGAAAAGGCCTACTTCAGTACTTTTTATCTGACTAGGGAAGTGTCAATGACCAGGGACCAGTACAGGTCAAATGAAGTTCAAGATTTCCATGTAAAGTGATATGCTAACATAAACACTTTCTCAAATGATGTGGGTTTCCAATTACATTGATTGTCTACTTCTTTGTGCCAGCTACAGTGTGTACATGCAGGCTAAAATCTAGGCTAACATGAGCATAAACATGTATGTCTGTAGACAACCATTTATAGTTCATTATATTTTTGACTTATAATGTACTCTGGCTTTGCAATAGGCTTTTCTTCAATGAGTATATTTACAAATATTTTCTTGTTATTTGTTCCTGCATGTCCAGTTAAATTAAAATTAAAATTATTCATACCAAGTTTATTTTTTTATTTGTTAAAAATTGGTTTGTCCCGATTTATGTTTTTTGAGCATGTTACATATTAATACTTACATCTAAAATTATTAAACAAAGGCTGTACGTGTGTTTCTACAATTAGGACTATATATGTACTCTTCACGATCCATCCTTCATTTCATTTTCATATTTGAAATGTGGTACAAAAACACAAATCACTGTATTTTAAAAGGAAATCACTGAAATGCTGTAACTTTAAGAGTTCTTGAATCCTTGTGAAACTGACATAGTAATGTACATGACTGTACTACAATGGACATGTATTTGTATGACATACAATATGATGTTCATGTACATGTACACAAAATAAAAGCCAGTGCCTTGTTACAGTATACCTTGTGTAGCTGCTGATGCATACCGCACATTCTTTGGTAGCGTTATGTGTAACACCCTATTTTTTATGTGTCACCTCTGCATACTCCAGATTAGCACCTTTACCCCATTTTTTAAGGTCAATGCAACACGCCCCTGGGGAACAATGTACAGGAGGGTTTTATGAGATCTTTCAAGCTGAAATACCAAGCCCTTTCAGAGTACAATACATGTGTGTAAGTGTCCTTTCATGACCTTTTACGTGTGCACATCTCCCTGCCCACATCAAGTACATTAGGCCTACATGTACATGTATTTCATGTTGAACGTCTTGCGTCTTTCTTCTTCTTTATTTTCAATTTGTAACTTTGGATGGCTCGTATTACATTTGGTATAGTCCTTTGTTTTGTAGAATGAACTGAAGGTGCACTAAATGTGTATCTATGGACTATGGGGGTAACCTCTTTCTTTTTGTGTGAAAATTGTTATTTTTATTAAAACAATTATAGTACATTTTCCACAGCAGAGGAAAACAGCTAATTTATTCTAAAGCTCTTAATGCCGTACCAATAACACCAAAGATTTCTATTTTCCTAATAGAGCATCTGCCGAAATGTCATACTATTTATCTCTTAGAAATATTGTGGTCTGCAGCTAGTAGTGCAGATAGTATTTATATTAATTACAGAAAATTGACCTAAACATCTTGAATCAGGTTTGAGAAGTCAAACTTAGTGTGTAGCGAAGTGATGCTGTTACGTTCATTCTAGCGTTTACATACAGTGTACACATTATGTCTGGACTAAATCTGAACGCATTCCTTTTGAGCAGTAAATAGTAGAAGTTTTGCTTAAAATGCTTATTTTGTGAAGTAATACGCCATAACAATCCAAGGAATAATTTGTCTAAAAATCTGAGTAAAATGAAAATAATTAAAATTTTCAAGCAAGACTATATATCGATGTAGGTTGTCATGGTGTATGACGTAGAGGGGGTCATAGTAGTTGATGGCATACCACACATACCACATGTGTGTTTGGTATAAAGCTACTAGTACATGACATGGTGGTGGGGATTCCATGACATTTGCTCCGGCGACAATTGCTCCGCTGTAAATTTCATACACTAATCGAATGGCTAACTTCAACCCTGGATTCAACACTATACCCTACCCTAAACCTAACCCTAAACCTAACATAAAACCCTATTGAAACCCTAACCCTACATCTTAGACGAAATAAAGCCCGGAGCAATTGTCGCAGGAGCAAATGTTGTGTCACCGGTGGTGGGGCCCAAAAGGCTTTCCTTTGAGGCTTGACCTTCACCTCGATTGGGGTTAATGTTTCCATCCATCCTACTGACCTGGATGAACTCACCAGGTCATCTGACGTAGAGGGGTCATAGTAGTTGATGGCATACCACACATACCACATGTGTGTTGGTAAGCTACATGACATGGTAGTGGGGCTCAGAAGGCTTTCCTTTGAGGCTTGACCTTCACCTCGATTGGGGTTAATGTTTCCATCCTAGGTACTGACCTGGATGAACTCACGAGGTCATCTCTTTGTTGAGGTGCTTGAGATAATAGATGGTTGGATCCACTTCAAGAACCCCCCCCCCCCCCTTTTTTTTTTAAAATGAATATTGTTAACTTATCATATATTTTAGATGATACAAATTAAATAATTGTATGAATTTTGACACATATTACATGCAGATCCTTACAATTACAAAAATTAAAAAATAAACTTTTCAAATCTTTCAATTGGCAAAACATACGGTAGTCCAAATGCAAATGATTCATGCAGGCTAACTGCAGATACAATACCATTTGTTGTGAGATATGAAAAGCAAAGTTTCTTATATCTTGAGATAATAAGAATACTGGGAAAGGTGATTATTTAGAGAAAAAAATCAGAACAAATATGATAGCATACATGTTGTAAATTTAAAATGCAGAGCCCTTGTTGAATATCGAGAAGCAGTGTGTATACAGATTCCTGTAGAGACTGTGCATAACCTTCTCTTTCTAGGTTGACCTTGTGTTTTAAGACTCCAAGCTTCATAGCTGCACTAATGCAGTGACCTGAAAAAATTGCAGATGTACTATTTATAGTGCCGAGACAGTCCCAAAATTGCCAGCCTCTGATATCCAATTTAGCCAGCTACCCCAGACTGTCATTGCTCTATGACGAGCAGTTACTAACTCCCCCAAATCACACTTGTTTTCCTGTTTGTGATATACTGTGTGTCCATGTACATAGTCCATAGTGTGCAGCCTTGCCTTCAAGAACATCATGATGTTTGTGATATTTGATAGGCACTAGACATGAATTCTGGTTTGTAGCTGCATGTACATGTACATCAATGTGGAACTAATTCAAATTTACACACCACTGCATAAATAATCTTCCTGTATTGTCAGATTTATAAAGCATTGCAGTCAAGATTACAAACATTACAGCCACAAATTGATACAATATTGCAGCCCTTTGCATGTACAGACTCGATGCCTTCTCTTAAGTAATGTTAAAAATGGATGATAACTATATTGTAGGCACCGTGTTTTCTCCCCTTTGTATACAGTTAAAGTAATTTATTCACAACATAATCGTTCTTCTGCTTGAAAAATAATAGTAAGTGTTAATCTAAAAGATCAGTGATACCCTCACAAATAAGGTCATATCATTGTTCTCTGAATGGTTAATTAGCAAGGGAAAGTATGACAATCATACACAAAGATTGTTTCATGATTTTTAAGTTAAGGAATATATCATCAGAAGTTTGTTTTGTTGGTTAATTTGATGTGCTGTATCCCAAACACTTTCAAGGGATATTTTGTCATAGCCAAACAAAGTTAAGTAGCACCTTTAATTTATAAGCCAACTCATATATAGTCATCGTTATACTAGGCCTACTTTATGTAGATGTACAGATATGTTAGTTTCACCTTGAAGCAAAGTTATAGATGATCATTGCATACCGATCCTGCTCTTGAATAATGTACATAAAAACTCAGATTGGAGCGTTCAAGTATATATGACCGTGAACTTGGCACTTTGATTTGGGTCATAGATACTCCACCATACTACCCTGGTATGCATCCCCAATGGGGCTATGATAAGATGGAATTCCAGCCTTTGCAGGTAACTCCCAATCCATGACCAATTAGCAGAGCCGTTATGTATCCACACATGTAGACAAACAAAAACACAGGCACTATAAAACAGTCCCAACTTGTTTTTCCATGATTGCTTGATTTTTTTTCTTCTTTTCATTGTTGTTGACAATATTAACTGAATAACTGATGTGCTTGTGAAGCACTGACGTCATTGCTTGAGCTGTTTTTAGTCTGCCTTTGTCCAGGGTCCATAACGCCTCTGTCTGTACGAAATTGTCTTACAATAAACACAAGTTCAATGAATGTGTAATGTAGGCTAAATAGTTAACTTCACAGCTGCTTTTCATGTTTTGTGCTCTCGTTTGGGGCAAAACAAGAGGCCCACTATGTAGCACAATTACAAAAGACATGAAATACATGTTTGTTTATAATATATTGATCATAGTAACAGCCTGCCCCGTTATTTTTAATAGTCAGAATACATTTTGATTTTGAGATTTTTGTTCTTTTTCAAATTCACAATCAATTACAACATACCCGTGCATATACTTGTTTAATTTTGTTAAACAAGCTTCCAATGTCACAAGCGATAGGCCAATTTTGGTAGTAGGAAAAGGTGCACAAGGTTACATGTAACTTTAAAATGATATGAAGCATTCACATAAACACGTCGACAAATGGAAATTTGTATACAAAGGATTTTTATTCTGAATTAATGTTTCCATTCATTTATCTTGTATTTGCAGTTCATGCTTGTTTACATTCGATGGTACACTTTGTACATCTGTAGCAACAAACATGATATCTAGTCACTCAAAGAATCTCTTTATTCTAGACATAATTAGTTGACATGTGGAGGGTGTCATTATGTGTGAAAATTGGGTGTTTAGGTGATTCAGAAAAATGTATGTGATGAAAAGTGTGAAATGTAATAGAGGATTCCTGTGTGTACTTCTACCTGTAGATAGTCTACATCTGAGACTTCTGCTGTAGATAATACTAATGGAAATGTAAAAGTGCAAGAAAATTACCAAATTTGTGACATGCTACCCTGAAACTGGGACAAAGTTGCAGTTTCGGGTTATCCGTATAAATGGTGTTGGTGTAGCCTCTTCTTTCAAAACCTTCCACATGTATGTAAACAATACATGGAGTACCAACAAGTCTACAACATGTAAACATTCCACCCAAAAGTCGAATCAAGTCTGAAGACGCGAGACTATAAGGTAGCCTAGTTTCTTGTATTTGCATCCAGGGGAGCCTTGAATCTACATATTGCCATGGCACTAGCTAGCTACCCTGGGTATTTAAACTTATGCTTGCCATTATTCCTAATCAGAATATTAGATAGCGCAAAATCAGACATCACAACTCCCCAACACTTTTGAAACTAAGATAGATTGACGATACTCCGATGCAGATTTATAGGGCCTGATGAAGGACCGTCACTTGATGTGGGACTGAATTTTATATTATAACTTATTAGGCCTATTGTCGAAAGCATTTCTGTTCCCTTTTGCTTCCTGCATCCCCAAATATCTGAGTTATTAAAATACCTTAGATGTTGAATGTGCATCTAGCAGTGTGGTCTAAGATATATTTAATAAATCTCAATAATCTTCTTTTTCACATACTTAAGAAATATTATTCAAAAAAGCAGTATTGTAAAGTTTTTATCTATATTTTTAAAAAGATCATCCTTTTTATGTTGTTAAATTGTTCATGGTAGCTTTTCTTGAGACAAAAAACAGAGCTCAACGTTTGGAGAATAACAACAATTTATAACTCATGAGTTGTGATAAAGATATACTGGGTTTAAGCTAACTACTAAAGAATCAACTTTTAATGAGAAGTGTGGGTATCTGGAGATAAGTCCCATGGTGTGAAGATTTATTTTGTATGTTTGCAGATGATCTGGAGCTTGCTTTGTTCAAAATATTATTGTTCACTTTGCTCAACTAATGATTTGCCCAAGATTTTAAAATACTTACAATATGGAGTGTAGCCTTGTAAAAACTGAAAGATGTCGTACAACTGCAGGACCATGGCAACCGTGCGTCCACGCATTCTGAAGATTTTCTGGGCAATATCTAGAAATTAGAGGTGGGAAGATAGAGTTCATAAGAAAGGTGGGTGTGAATGTCTAGTTTGGAGGTAAAATTAAGATTTTATTCCATTATCCTTTTTCTACAGCAAGTCTTTTATTGATACAGATTAATACAGTCATAGATGCGCTAACTCAAGGAATCATTCATCCCATAATATAGAATAGAACACAAGTGTAGCAGAGTGCTGACTGTGTGATCTACAGGAAGTAAAAGTCATCATTAAATTTGTATCTATAAAGAAACAACTTTGATTTTTGAAAAGATAATGCCTAGAATTGTATAGCTACTTTTTCAGAATAGATATCTCCCAGCATGATCTTTTCACAATACGAAATTTGACTACCATGGCACAATAGAAGTTTGATTGACAAGTGAATCCCCAGAATAAAAAGGTCATGGTAGCTAAGCCCCGCCCTTTCAAAACATTGTGCAGCTTGAATAGCTCAGACATAAAAGTCATTCTGCATTCAGTATTATGACTCCAATAGGCGCATTTATACTGTCAAATACCTCATTTTGAAAAGTCGCGATGTTTATCGCACCCGTTTACACTTGTGCGGAAACATCACCGACTGAAAAGCTCAGTGATGTTTTGGCGTGTTTCAGTTGGTAATGCGCATGCGCGGCACTCCGATGCAAACACTTTCCTCTTTCTATCTTTCCTTGTTATTCTTTGTTTTTCCTTCTATCACCTTCTCTTATGTTATTCTTTATCACTTTCTCTTTCTGTGTTTCCTTATGTTATTCTTTATTTATTCCTTTTATCACCTTCTCTTATGTTATTCTTTGTTTTTTTTAATCATTCTATCACTCCCTCTTTCTGTGTTTCCTTATGTTATTCTTTGTTTCTTCCTTCTATCACCTTCTCTTATGTTATTCTTTGTTTTTTTATCATTCTATCACTCCCTCTTTCTGTGTTTCCTTATGTTATTCTTTGTTTCTTCCTTCTATCACCTTCTCTTATGTTATTCTTTGTTTTTTTATCATTCTATCACTCCCTCTTTTTGTGTTTCCTTATGTTATTCTTTGTTTCTTCCTTCTATCACCTTCTCTTATGTTATTCTTTGTTTTTTATCATTCTATCACTCCCTCTTTCTGTGTTTCCTTATGTTATTCTTTGTTTCTTCCTTCTATCACCTTCTCTTATGTTATTCTTTGTTTTTTATCATTCTATCACTCCCTCTTTCTGTGTTTCCTTATGTTATTCTTTGTTTTTATCATTCTATCACTTTATCTTTCTGTCTTTCCTTATGTTATTCCTTATGTTATTCTTTGTTTCTTCCTTCTATCACCTTCTCTAAAGTTATTCTTTGTTTTTTATCATTCTATCACTCCCTCTTTTTGTGTTTCCTTATGTTATTCTTTGTTTCTTCCTTCTATCACCTTCTCTTATGTTATTCTTTGTTTTTTATCATTCTATCACTCCCTCTTTCTGTGTTTCCTGATGTTAGTCTTTGTTTCTTCCTTCTATCACCTTCTCTTATGTTATTCTTTGTTTTTTTATCATTCTATCACTCCCTCTTTTTGTGTTTCCTTATGTTATTCTTTGTTTCTTCCTTCTATCACCTTCTCTTATGTTATTCTTTGTTTTTTATCATTCTATCACTCCCTCTTTCTGTGTTTCCTTATGTTATTCTTTGTTTCTTCCTTCTATCACCTTCTCTTATGTTATTCTTTGTTTTTTATCATTCTATCACTCCCTCTTTCTGTGTTTCCTTATGTTATTCTTTGTTTTTATCATTCTATCACTTTATCTTTCTGTCTTTCCTTATGTTATTCCTTATGTTATTCTTTGTTTCTTCCTTCTATCACCTTCTCTTAAGTTATTCTTTGTTTTTTATCATTCTATCACTCCCTCTTTTTGTGTTTCCTTATGTTATTCTTTGTTTCTTCCTTCTATCACCTTCTCTTATGTTATTCTTTGTTTTTTATCATTCTATCACTCCCTCTTTCTGTGTTTCCTTATGTTAGTCTTTGTTTCTTCCTTCTATCACCTTCTCTTATGTTATTCTTTGTTTTTTTAATCATTCTATCACTCCCTCTTTCTGTGTTTCCTTATGTTATTCTTTGTTTCTTCCTTCTATCACCTTCTCTTATGTTATTCTTTGTTTTTTATCATTCTATCACTCCCTCTTTCTGTGTTTCCTTATGTTAGTCTTTGTTTCTTCCTTCTATCACCTTCTCTTATGTTATTCTTTGTTTTTTATCATTCTATCACTTTCTCTTTCTGTCTTTCCTTATGTTATTCCTTATGTTATTATTGTTTCTTCCTTCTATCACTTTCTCTTTCTGTCTTTCCTTATGTTATTCCTTATGTTATTCTTTGTTTCTTCCTTCTATCACCTTCTTATTCTTTGTTTTTTATCATTCTATCACTCCCTCTTTTTGTGTTTCCTTATGTTATTCTTTGTTTCTTCCTTCTATCACCTTCTCTTATGTTATTCTTTGTTTTTTATCATTCTATCACTCCCTCTTTCTGTGTTTCCTTATGTTAGTCTTTGTTTCTTCCTTCTATCACCTTCTCTTATGTTATTCTTTGTTTTTTATCATTCTATCACTTTCTCTTTCTGTCTTTCCTTATGTTATTCCTTATGTTATTATTGTTTCTTCCTTCTATCACTTTCTCTTTCTGTCTTTCCTTATGTTATTCCTTATGTTATTCTTTGTTTCTTCCTTCTATCACCTTCTTATTCTTTGTTTTTTATCATTCTATCACTCCCTCTTTTTGTGTTTCCTTATGTTATTCTTTGTTTCTTCCTTCTATCACCTTCTCTTATGTTATTCTTTGTTTTTTATCATTCTATCACTCCCTCTTTCTGTGTTTCCTTATGTTAGTCTTTGTTTCTTCCTTCTATCACCTTCTCTTATGTTATTCTTTGTTTTTTATCATTCTATCACTTTCTCTTTCTGTCTTTCCTTATGTTATTCCTTATGTTATTATTGTTTCTTCCTTCTATCACTTTCTCTTTCTGTCTTTCTTTATGTTATTCCTTCTCCTTATCACCTTCTCTTATGTTTTTCTTTGTATATATCGTTCTATCATTTTCTTTAAGGACGACATCTAGCTCCGCTCCTGAAGTTACGTCACCTAACATCGCGATGTTACAACTGCGAGCGTTTACACTTGCCAACCACGCCAAAACACGCCAAAACACGCCAAAAGATCACACTTCGATTTGGAATGTTTTGGAATTGGCATTTCTGCCGGTAATGCGTAGTTGCCCTTGGTAACATCGCGGTCAGGCTCCGGTCTGGCATATTTTGGCGTGTTTGGATGACAGTGTAAATGCCCCTAATGACTCCATCATTGTATTATGTGCCCTTCAAATGTTGTATGGTGAATTGAATGTTCTAGGATTCTTGAAGAAAAAGATATAACAGTTTGATTCGGTAAGGTCCCCCCCCCCCCCCCAAGAAAACAAGAGAGGAAAAAAAGGTGATATTTGAAATTTACATATTAAAAATGTATACATAGAAGAGGTACAGGTATGATTCAAAACAATTCAGCAATAATTTATTAATATATATTAAAGCACTATTCCAGAATTTGAAGGAGAAAACAATTTCATAGTTGATGGACCAAAAGTCAGAGAATATATATTATTGCTTTGCTCTGTCATTTACGAGATATAGACAATCTATGGATGAAGTGCATTAAGTTCACCTACAGAGAATAGCATTGCTTTGATTCATATCATAAACATTTTATTGCATTTCCAAAATCATGTGGCATGGAACATTTAGTTTTATGAAAAATGGGTTCTAGAATGCAAGGAGTTTAATTGGTCAAATGACCACAGGTGACCATGCATCATTCTTTTCTACCACGCCTACCATGCTAAAACTTTCCCAGATTCTTGTATGTATGCAAAATTATGATGCTATGAAAACCATGGAAACAGGAAAACTGTAGAAACATGTAGGTAGCCTTTCTAGACAGGTCCTACAACACACATTTCTTCCTAGAGGGAACAATATAGGCATGTAACTGGCCACTGTAGAGAGATGCCAACTAAGAAAAGTTTTATTGAGGTTTCAAATGGCAAGGACGCTCATGCGATGTCATTTGATATTTAGCAAATGGTGGCCTCCGTGACTGTTCGACACTGGATGTTTGTTGCCTATTTCTCAACTTTATATTGTACTTCCTGTTTTATAAAACAAATGATTCATGTTTTGAAGCATGTCCATGCAACTGCACTCAGGGAGGTCACAATGAGCCAGATAATGAACTTGACTTGACCAGTCTCGTTCATTATCCAGGGGCTGACACTTAACATACGCCCAGGACACATGGATTCCTAAAATCTTACTCCGGACCCCAAAAATTATCAAATTCAAACATGTGGCTCATGCATATAGACTCTAAAAGGTTCAATACAGACCATCTTCCAAAAAACCTCGTGTAGAGCCCTGCATATCCGATTGCGACTTAACTTGCATGCAGTGGATATTCACTAATGCACTCGCAAACATGAATTATTCGTTTACAGACATGGGGGTGTTGCAGATGTTTGCAAGTTATTTTTGCAGCCAAAATTAATGGCCAGTTTCCACTACAGAGGGCGACCGGTTGTCTGACCGATTAACAAGCATTACTATTGCATAACTGGAACGGAGCGGGAGAGGTCGTATGTTTTGGCGACGGCGATGGTGACTTCGCTGAAGCCAGCCATCGTGCCATGCCAAACATTTGTATCCACGTTTGCAGAGTTGGATTGATGCCAAATGGTAGTGAGCACAAAGCTATGTAGAGGAATGCAAAAGGGGGCATGTGAGGTAGGGGCAGGCAGGCTTGAGAGACTGAAGAAAAGAAGTTCAGAGAGAGAGAGAGAGGGGAAGAGACGAGTAGATAAGAGACAAAATAAAGAGAAGAGTTGATAGACAAGGAGGAAAGAATGATATAGGCCAAATAATATAGATTTAAATTGTTTAAATGAAGAGAAACAAGAGGGGGCAATCTTAATAAGGGGCTGAGTGAAAAGTGAAGATGCGAGAGGGGGTGCAAGTGATTGATGACAAGAGACAGAGAGAGAGAGAGGGTGTGGGAGAGAGAGAGGGAGGGGGAAGAGACAGAGAGAGAACTGCATGAACCTGAGTAGGGGTAGAATGAGTTGTGAAACATTATACTTTGATATGTGCGCTATTAATGGATACCATCAGTAACTAGTATGAGAGCATAACACAAATCAGGATCATTAGCTCACTGGTCATGTATACATACGCAATCATTCCCAGAGACCAGATGTAGTACCTTTGACTTAATTCTATCGCAGCAAGCAAGCAAGCATACTATATCGCCAGGTCTGCCTCAAAGTTCCTCGACCTCAATCTCTGATTCTCTTCTACCCTTGAACCTGGAGTGGGATAGCACCAAATTGGATACTTTGTGTGGATTTAGCCTCGTGCTGGAGGGTTTTAAAAGGACGCTTATCTGGGATTTCATGGTATTTATTTGAGGGGTCATAACCCATGTTGTACAACCAGGAAGAGATGTCACTTCCTTGCAATAAGAGATCGAAGCCGAAACAATGCTGTGAGCAGGATAGCCGTACCCTGGTAAGACGGCAAAGTGCATGAGTGGTACTACCAGGATGCTCCCAACAGGCACACATGACACTTTATTATCAAACATCTTTGTTTTTGTTTAGCTTACAGGGAAAAGTTCCATTTCCTCCATTTGTTAACATTTTCAGAATGGTTACTCATAAGTGATCGATATATCACCTTCTACATCACAGTGCCCCCCACCCCCCCCCCCCCCCCCCATTTTTAACCCTGTCACTTCTACAGTATAAAGATCACTCGCGCTGAAGCCTTTATATGTTTTCGGCCAAAGAGAAACGTAATTTGCATACTAATGTGCATGGTTTCAGATTAATGTAAATAATTTGACCTGTCAAATATTTGTCAGTAATGTGAAATAGAAGAATAAAATGGTAAATTCTGTGTTCTGTTTTGTGTCTTATATTTTGTTGGAACCTGTCATTATTTGAGTGTAAAAGATAACTTGTTGTTGAAACTGTTGAAATGATTTGCAAAATTAATAATGCATGTACATCTAGAACACTAATCTCAGAATCATGCAGCTCAGTCTCGATAATCCTGTGAAATATTGTAAATACAAATTTGATCGACATTGATATTGCCTTCTTACTTCTTGTATTTCTTTATTTTTGCAGCAATGTTATGTTTCCAATTCCAATTCTTGCTTATCCATCATGTTCTTTTTCCCTTTTCTTTTACTCCTTTTCATATACCTTATCACAGTTGAATGTTATCCATATGCATATGGAGTTGAAAAAGAAGAATATTGAGGAATTGATGGAAAGATTTGGAACTGAGCAGCCGCCACCTCCAATATTTCTTGAGGTAAGATTTCTATTTTTTCTACAAAAATTGAATGATCTTCTTGTACTGGTCATTTGTTTCAACTTTGTGTGGCAGTTATGGATTTGAGATATTAATATTCATATCTTCATTTTGGTTAGTAAACAGATTAAAGTATGGAAAAATCTTATTTTTTATAATGCAGACATTTAATGTACAGTGTACATTTTTGATACATGATATCAATGTATACAAAACCTGAGAGCAAATTATGACTTATGTAACGCTAATGACACATAATAATGAATTTGGCTAGGAAAACTCTCTTCAGTCATGCTTTGAAGTAAGTAAAAATCATTCTCAATTCACAATATAATGATGCCACAGAAGTTATAATGAAGGTCTACATGTAGATGTAAATGATATGTTTCCTTCAGAATGTTGTCATGAACCTTAAAGCACTTTTGTCAGTTACTTGTTACTGGAAAGTATTGCAGCTATTGCTGATATTCTTAATATTGAAATGAGTAATGCGTGGTATGTGATGGATGGGTATAGAAAGATAACTCTTAAAATAAACTGATTTTGACTTTTCAAAGTATATCTACTTTCCAATAAGGACTTTCAAAATAAGGCATATGCTTTTGAATTATGATTGTGTCATCAGATATACTATTAGCCTCTCTGCCTCCTTGAAAACTGCACTCCAAATTTGTGTACTTTCAGAGGGCTAAAAAAATGCACAAAGGCCTATATATTGGTTGTGATTGCATCTAGAAATTTTTCTTATTAAATAATTTGACAATAGCCTTAGACGGGTCAGTCCATCTAACGAATCTAAACTAGCAGTATTTAATATGGTACTAAGAAATGTTTAACTCAGGTATGTTAGAGTGCATTGCACAACGGAGTGAGTTCTGGTATGCTAACAATGCCAGGGGTTCATTTTGAGAGTCAAATTTAGACCAGTTCATGCCAGAGAGGTAGAGATGCTTTTGACTTTGCGGTCTGTAGCACTGACGTAACAACTTCATATGAAAGAAAGACACGTTGTTTTCTCTGAAACAAACTGTTGATAGAGATGCAATGCTATAATGATGTATTCCATATTTTCATTTGTAGAGAAAGAACATTTGTGTTTATTTATAGAGGTTTGAAATAAGTTTTGAAAATGTACATGTTCATTTATGGTACACGGGTCTTGGATGGCTTTAGACTAGTTTCCAAATGTTTTCAAATTGTACATAAAACAAATCTTTCCCAAAGTATGTATCCACTCCATTGACCCGATACCAGTTATTGTACTTCAGTAGTCTTGGGTGCAGGTACCGTACATTAAATTTTGCTTTATGTAGGCTGACATGTTCACTGCAGTCCAAACATCACGATGCAATGATTGAATTGCTTTGAAAGTAAGCCTTCTTATTCAGCAAGTCTCTGGCAACCCTTTAGGCCATTTCAGGCAACCGAGAAAGTAAATCTGTAAACTATATTTTGGAGGTAGTAAAGGCCAAATTTCTCAAAAGAATAATCTTTCATTAGACTTGATTAATTACAAATACAGACAAGCAAAGGATAAAGATATTTCAGTCATTTCTGAAAACTCTTGCCGAAACTTTATATCACCTGATCACACAGTCTTGTTTGTGTATTGCTTTCGAAAGCTGTCTGGACAGCATTACAAATAAGTTTGTATGGTTTCTAACCATAAAGGTGTATTGTTGAGTAAGAAGTTATGACCTACATGTAGATAAGAACCACTTCAGCTTCGGTTTATAATCATCTTACTTCTCCTCATCTGATTCTCTTCATGTCAGCCAGCTTTTGTCTGCAAGTTTGCTATAATCCAACCTCTAATCCAACCTCTAAAAGTCAATGGCCAGAAGACGTGTGTAGAACTGGAAAAGAGTCTGATGCCAACCTGGACAAATCTGAATAATAACAATAATGTTGACCATTGAACATTTATGAATATAGTTCTACTAAATCGGGTGAACTTTCCAAGTGTTCTTTGATAAACCAGGTCACCAAGGGGTAGGGGGGGGGGGGGGGGGGTTCTGATGGGAAGCTGGCAATATTGTCAGTGACTTCTGTTTATATGATTTGTTTACAATCCAAAACATTCTTCTGAGGTGAACATATCAGATGATGTAGTACTGACCCTTTTCTTACAAGTTGCATGTACTTTCATTCAATACATTGGCCTTTACTTGCACGAATATAATGCCTATCATAGTGCTGAATTTCAGAGAAATGAAGCTGGTGAACCTGAACCTTTACAGAGAAAGAGTCCAGCGTAAAGATTTATGAGCAGTCTTTCCTGGGGCTCAATTTACCGTAATTGCCAGCCATATCAGCAATTCTCTGAAATGACTTGCTTCGTTCCCAGCCTCAAACTATTTATTTTCATAGCATTCTACTGGAGGCATTATTGAATAATAAATAAATTAAGTAAACAGCAATTTCATAAGTTTTAGTGACAGAAATACATGCCCCAGGTGTACCGTTTAAGAAACAAAACAAACCTTTCAAGCAATGATAACTTTTCAAATAATGATAACTTTTCAAATTTCATGAAGTGACAGTTTGTCTTGCTGGTAATGATAGAAGTAAATATATGAAGCTATAAAAGAAAATATAAAGAAAAGTGGATAATATACCTGCTCATGTGCATAAATTTAGCTGTATGTTTATACAAATATAGTTTAATAATTCTATTACTCTACAGTTTTCAGAGAAGGGCACAGGCACTTACTGAGTCTGAGCCATCCCATGAGAAAAGAGAGTCTAAAATGGATATGTGCACCCACGATATCCTATATGTGGTAGCATACATTATTAAGTCATGTGGTTTGTCTCCCTGGCGCTTGTCTGGCATGCCAGGCAGTGTCACGAGGGCAAGGGGGCTGATCCCATTGCGTCATGGGCAGCATCCGATGACGCAGTAAGGGAAGAGAAGGAGGGTCCGACCGACAGATATCTTCTTGCAACTCCGTGTCCACTTTGTAGTGATGTATTGGATTAAATGTACTGGTCAGCCTGATGTAAAAATCAATTACATTCTAATAGTTCAAGGTTTATACACGTTACATGATTTATATACTGTAATGGTTGCCTCCTAAATTGATAAAGAAATTATCCAAATTCTGTCAAAAGCAATCTTGGTTATAATTTGGGTTACTGATATGTTTGTCTTTTCAAAGCAAAGTTGGATTTGTTTGTTAATACATGAGCTGTATTTCAAGACAAATTATACTGTCTTTGAGTTTGATGCTTTTTTACTTGCCAAAGAAACTCCCAATTGATGTTAATTTATGCACAAAAGATACACACATATATGTAGAATTTTGTAAATGTCAGACAAGTGTAACTTTGTCAGATACATGGTTGCAGTTTTACCAATGTGCTTGAAGAATATGAATTTGAATTGATATGATTTTTGGTATATGTTTTGTGATGATATTATTAGATTAACCATGGTTCGTGGTTGTTCTCTCTTTCTTATTCGTAATACTAGGAATACCAAGACCTGACGGATCAACTAAGTGAGTTACAGGTTGAAGAACAGAGGATTAACAATGAGATGAGTAATGGGCACACCTCACCGAACCTTCAGACCACACCCCCTCCAGAACCAGCAGATCTCCACGTACCCTACCATAACAAACAGAGCCTAGCTCCACCCCACAAGAGGGAATTCACAAATCAGCAACATCCAAAGTCACCGCTTAGCCAGTCAGTTAGGGCTTTCTTGCCAAATCAGCAGAGGACATCGGTAAGTTCCCAGACAGAAACCTTGGGTGGGTGGGTGGGGAAGGAGTAGGGGAGGGGTCAGCATTGAAGAAGTAATCATTGTTCAGATCACCTGTTTAATCTGTCATTGAGAAGGATAGATCTAAGGCTAACTTTTTTTAAATCGTCTATGACATGCTGTAAAGCAAGAAAGTTTCAAATGCATGAAACCTTTGTTAGTGGCCAACATTCACAGGTCTTTCATGCCACAAAGCATTAAGAATTACATTGAATCACAACATGAGGTATTTGTAGGTCACAAACATTTACTGCTGCCAAATCTTTCCATGTCCTTTGAGTTCTCTGGTTTTACAGTTTATTAAAAAAAAACTCAACATTTCTGATTTTGTAATCTCTCAGAGTAAAGAGCTCCCTACGCCCCTGCATCTACCAACCCTGGATGTCTTCATTTACAAAGTGCAGTACGATATTAGAGATAACTGTATTGAAACGACACCTCTATCAGAAAACTTGTCACGCTTCTCAAACTCCTTATGTTGTGCTAATGTGCAGGCTGAGATGAGATGGCAATGGTTCAATCTCTGGTGATTGTCTCTTCTCTCTCTCTCTCTTCTTCCCCTTTTTTATTTTCCCTTGTTACCAGGTCTGTCCCAGTCCCAGGCATGTCTGAGATTTGATTATTCCTTTGTGTATCGCTGAAGCAATTTGTTAAGTTGTCATAATATAGGACTGCGGGAGAGAGGGGGTGAGAGTGCATGTGACGGAGCACCAGACCTTCCCACGCCCGCCCGCAGTCTCTGTAGGGTTAGTCAAACATCGCCTGTGGTGCACAACTTATTAGATAGCTGTTGGCAGTCACAACCCGCTACTAAAGTGCTCCAATTGCACTCGAAATAAAGACACCGTGCACACATAGCGATCCCGGTGCTGTGCTGATGGAAACGTGCTAGGTATTTGCGGCCATGGTAACCGCCGTGCTGCTGAGAAAGATAAATTAGGCAATATCTAACTAGACATTAGCGAATGGTTGATTCTTTTACTAGGTATTACACTATTTCAGTCTCCATAGCACTAGCTTTGTCATTATTTTATCATGACGGCTCATCATATTCAGGTCATGCTAAATTATAAGTAATCATCATAGGCCTAATATCATAGGCATAATAACAAGCTCACACAAAAAGAGGATTATGTATGATTACTGTTTGGTTTCTGTACATGTATATCAGATCTCTTCCAATGGATGTGGAGTGCATCCAACATCACTGCTATTCTCTTTTCTTTTTCTTTTTTCCTTCTTCTTTTGTGTTGCCACTATATACTTCTTTTGATGAAGGTAGTGTTGGATGCATAAGGTAGTGCAGGATGCATGATTAATTTTCTATTTTCAATCATGATTTCTAGTATTAGATCTAAATGATTATTACTCATTCAATTGAATTAATCCCCCAAAATGGTAAGCATGATGAAAAGTCTTTCAGGCTACCATGTGATTGGAATATTGGATGAAGACAAAAAAAATGACATACCTTTAAAAAGGCCTAGACTCCAGAAAGTGACTTGAATAGATATGATCAATTTCCATGCTGAATCCAATATTGGTATATTGATGACTGTCCTACCTCTTTTAGTTTCCCACATTTGTTTAAATTCACTTAAATGCATCCTGTAAACTTCCCTTAGGTATTAAATGTACCTACCTATAGTGCAAATTCAAATTCAAATTCAAAATGTATTGTCCAATGATTAGAAATTTGTTCCGTTTGCATGTCAGTACACGATTACAGATTATAAACATCAATAAGATACAAATGAATACAGAATAGTACATTTGACTTGAACAAAGTTAAACGTGGAAACCCAACCAACCAGCCACATACTTGATTCTGAAATGTGCTGAGTCACATAGTAATGAGTAGAATGTGTCTCATTCACCAGACTACTCTTTCATTTGATGTCCCAGGGTAGTGCTGCGTGAGGATTGTATTCCAGTCATCCAGGGTTGCCTGCCTCCTCTTATGAATTATTCATGAAGTATGTTAACCCACTGCAGATTCTCACTCACTCTCACAGTTGTTGGATTCAAGCCTTCTTCAGATTATTTTTAATCATTATTTCAGAAGCGGAACCATATTCCTACATTTGCATTAATTTAGAGTATACCAATCATCAAAGAGTTCCATGTTGCTATCCTGTATTCAGAATGTGAGCTTCATATGAGTTATTGTAATACTTTAGAGGAAATGACAAAAATGATTTAGAACCAAATATACCAGTGTCTCATGATGCAATAAGAGAGATATTATAGATGATATGGCAAAAATTTCAGTTTTCTGTCAGGTAGAAGGAAGATATGATATTAGCAATATTTTGAGGGCCATTGAAGTTTGCTTTGTCTTTAAAGCATCTGTACAGAAGACATTTTCTTTTTCTTTCTGTGAATCTTTTATAAATAATGTACCTCTCATCAAGCTCAGCAATGAGACATAAATATTGCATCTCTCGAAATGCAGATATATATTGCACAGCACTTTACCAATACATTGTGTTATGGCAGTGCCCTGGGATTACCAGATACTCGCGTCAAAGTCTGGTTGTGGCTGGTGGTGCAATAAAGAGTTGAAATTCAAGGAACGTGCATCTACATGAGTATTGGGTTTTGTTTGATTTCATTTTGATGAGTTCAGATTAGAAATATCTTGGGTTGCTCAATACTTCAAAGTTCCTTCAAGGTTTAATTTAGACAATTTCTAAACCTAGAGGTGGACAATATCTATGTCATTTAGAATAGTGGTCTTGGAAACAAGGCAAGATGGATTGGACAACATAAAATCAGTACTGTGCTTTCTGTTGGTAAGGCATTTGCCTTCAATTATTGAGTCCCTCAGAAAGGATGCATAGTTGTAGGTCCCCTGAAGATTACATAGAAGTTTGTACTTTCTTTCTCAGCAATTGATGAAAGTACAGTACAGCATTTAGGTCAAATAGTTGACTGCACGGCATGCAAATCTATTTTTTAGAAGACGTGTTCACACATATCAAGCAAACTTTTAATTTTCAGATATGAGTAGCTTTCCATACAATGTGCTTCTCCTTTTTTTTTTTTTTTTTTAATTCCTTGAAATGCTAGAGCGCCGTGCTAAAGCCAGGGTAATAATCAGGAGCACCAGGAGGGTCAAATCTGACTGACATGAGCGCTATACAAGAACCTACTATTATTATTATTAGTGAAGTATGGTTTGTTCAAAATGTAGGAAATAATGGATAATGGTTATCTGCATCTACAGATATTGTGTATAAGGCCATTGCATTTATGGCAGAACAGTAGCCCCAAACTGAACACATTTTTACTAGGGAATCAACCTATCTTTCACCTCTCTGAAATCTGTACTTGAATCTGAAACCGAAACACCATGGAAGATAAGCAAATTGATCCTGAATACGCCAGACTTTACACCCCTGGATAGTAACCTGATACCTCGTGTAATGCCCCGTCTGTAATTTATCACCCGAGATGTGACTTTATTGGTGTTAGTTGTGAAGATCAAATTGTGTTCATCATCTTTTGATTATTTAGGTTGAGTTTCTTGATGACGGGCTTCCTAGAAAGACCTGGTAGTCTAGCGAACTAGATTCTTGGATTCTTAAAAGCTCAGGATTATTTGTGTGCCTCTACATTTCTCTACATTGCACTACATATGGAGCTACTCAGTCTGTGCTAGCTGTGAGGTAGCTCCATGTCATCAAGTATAAGATTCTATTTTTTAAAGAGGAAAATATACATAAGTAGTCAACATAATGTACATGTAGGCTTGCATTTTTGTTAGATATTCTTTGTTTTTACTGCCTTACCAGATTCAAAACACATGCATAGGAATACAGTTCAGATATTTGGGTTTAGAAACTTTTGTTTAAATAATTACATTTTCATCTTCACATGTAAAGAATGTGTTGTTTTATCATTGTATGTCATTTAAGCAAAAGTAACCCAAATTTTGGAAATCTTATACATTATTTGATATTGGTACAATTAAAGACTGATGTAAAACTGAACTCTCTGATAGTAATCTTTTTCTGTGTGACCTACATTTCTCTGACATCTTTTTCAGTTCTAACCAGTAGTGCTGTGCATAGGGCTGCCCCCGGTTGTGCATGCCAGAAGTCATTTCACATTAAAAAAATAATTTCCCAGATGGTTTTAAGAATAGATTTGGCATGTGAACTGGGCCAGTGTGTGTGACCTATAGTTGAGGGATCTCTCTCAGTAGTGCTGTGCAGCTGTGCATAGGGCTGCCCCAGTTGTGCACTTTGTGTGCCAGAGGTCATTTCACATTTTTAAAATAATGTCCTAGATGGTTTTGAGAATAGATTTGGCATGTGAACTGGGCCAGTGTGTGTGACCTATAGTTGTGAGATCTCACTCAGGGAGCCATCAAGCTAACACCAAGTGACATTTAAATCTAGGGCTCATTTTCAGCTGTGATGTCAATTCATGATAATCAGTCTGTCACACAAATCTTAGATACATGTATGTAGCGAGTAAGTGCTGAAGGACTTTAGCACCATTCATCATCTAGGCATCCATATACTGTATAAATTATGATTGTCATATGTTTTTTTGAAATGCAATAGAGACAAATCATTGTGTGGATATAATTATGTCTGGTTATAAAATATAAGTTATAGAATTGTGTTTATAAACTCATGAGAAAATTAATTATCTCTCTTCCATTCATCCACTGTACATTGCTATTTGTTGTTGATATTTGGATTTGGAAGAAGAAAAAAATATTCTGAATCTGAAAGATACCACACTACAACATACATCAAGGATAAACGTAGAAAATGAAATTAAGTACCGTATACACTATTTATGACATAGTTTTTAATTAAATTTAGCCATTTACTTGCATAGTTGTGAGGTTGCAATGTATATAGACTGAACCTTGTTTTCTGTTTAATATCAGTCTACCTTATTTCTTTTGTCTATCATTTGTCCTTTAAAGCCACACTGTACTACTTGCTCCCTCTATACAGAAAACAATGCCTAAACAGTGACCGTTGGTCCCCCATGATCCTCTTTTTCTTATGTTAATTGAGAGCTGAGTTGATGAGATAGCCACCCTGGGTGCTCTAATCCCTCCTAGCCAAACTAGTACAGACAGCCTTTAAATATTATTTTCTTTTCATTTCAATTATTTATCTTGTCTTCTATTTTTCTTCATCTCTTCCTGCTGCCTCTTCTGCAACCCGATAATGCAGTCAGTCAAAAAAATGCTACTTTTCTAACATTTTCTTTCCTGATCCAGGTACTAGCCAAGTCTGGAACCACCCTCAAATATTGTCTCTCGAAAGCCATGAAGATGAGGGAGTTAACACCAGAGATGTGCGGAGTGTATCGAGTCAACCCCAGGATGGCTCTGAGTTGGGAAACAGATATGATGTACCTGGCCGGAGAAGAAGTGAGTACCGTAGATCTTTCAGATTCATTTCAGAGTCAATGAATGAAAAATATGGTAATGGTTGTTGAGGTTGTAGTGGTGTCAGCGGTGACGATGGTGTTGGCAGCAGCAGTGGCCGCAGCGATGATGGTGGTGGTAGTTGAGATGGTATTGGTATTAATTAATTACAATGGTGATAGTAGTAATACCAGATATCGGATAGGACGTTAAATGGAGGCCCTGTGTAGAGGAGAGTCACCACCTTTGCACGTTAAGAACCCACTGTGCTATTTGTATAAAAGTAGGGGGAAACCCCCTGTGTAGTGGTCCACCTGCACACCCCCAATCAGTTATTCCGGGAGGAGAGACCCGTGGGTTACAATGATTCAGTTCGCTTTTCACCTCCCAGGCACAGTTGACGCCAAATACTTAATGATAATAATAATATATGTTATTCCAGCTTTACAGAATATATAAGTCTGCTGGTGAAAGCAGATATTATACAAATATACGAAGCTGTGAGAAAGAATAGTGGAAATTATATATCTGAGGAGTGACTGGCAATGTACTATTTTTTCAGAGGGGCAAAGCCCCGAGGAAAAAATAGTAACTATTGCAGTCCCTCCAAAGATATATAATTTCCACTATTCTTACGAACTAAATGCTTGGTATATTTGTTTTATATCACTTCGTTACGATCCGAACGTTGGATTAATGATTGGCTGGCATTATGGTTTTTAACTTTATTCTTATGTCACCCACATTGGGCCGGCCGGCGGGATTGGAGAAGTTTATAATCAGTTTGAATTTGTCAATTTAACCTGCGCACAATTATATTAACGCGCATTTAATGAGACGCGCTAATTGCGCATTATTTTTGACTGATCATGATGTGACGTCACAATGCTTTTCTACCCAAAAATCTCATAGAGCATGCGCAGTTCTGCCCATGAAAAAATAATGGAAAATATTCGGAGCTCTGGCAGAGATTTGTTTCAAATAGTGAAATTATATTTTATCACGTGACCACCAATTGACCAGTCATGTATTTAGAAAACTCATGAATATTCATAGAAGGGATATAAAAGGAAATAAGTGGAAGTTATATAAGGAATGGTAATCTTATCGTCTGGATTTGGAAGAGAAATACCATTCATGACAGAATTATAACACGTAACATTTCAGACTTTTAACCCCTCTCTCTAAATTGCAGCTATGGTGAATAGAAAATTAATGCATGGATGTTTTCGTAAAACCTTCTTGTATACTTACATATCAATTTTTGAGAGGTTTCTTCCATGATGTAAATACTGGCAAGATGGATGTGTAATGTAATACATATTTGAAATCAAATTTAATTTTTAGTTTTGCTCTTTCTTCACAGATATCTGTAGAACTGAAAGCCCAAAATTTCCCAGCACCAAGTAGCATATCACATAATTTTGTAAGTATCATTGAATTTTTATGAAATTGAAGCTTTATATTTTGATTATCTATGTTGTATTCTATGTGATTTTTTGGAGAAAATTTCAAAGATTTCTTTGTTAGCTTTCATGATTTGAATGAAGAAGCTTGGCTTGCATAATGTAAAGTCAAGATATGCTTTAATTTTTGTAGAAAAATAGGAATATCACAATTTATTGTTCTCTTTGTAGTTTTGTACATAAAATCTATCGGTCTTTGACAGAAATCTCTTTTTTCTGAGGTAGAATTCTAAAAAGCAGAGTATTTTCTCAGTATTATTGGTTGTACGCTCCATCAGGGATGAAAAGAGAAATGATAAATAGTGAAGCAGTTAAATTATCTGAAGGTAACTTCTGCCTCACAGCAGTGATACAACGTGTAATTCCGAAAACAATTTGATTGATTTATAAATGATAAGATACATCAGACAGCAAGAACAATACAGTTTTATTATCATGCCCAGTGTTCTTTCAACCCTTTGCTTACGGGAGTCTGGTGGTCCCTGTGTTAAGCCTAAGGGACCTATACAATTCAGGAGTCCACGGGTTAAAAAGAAATTTCATAAAGCTCTAGTTAAACAGATCAGAATTATGTCAGTCTGTTCCAGCTGGTATATTGTGATGGATTCATCCAGAGTACCTTCACAATACCTTCTAAATGAGGTTGTATTTTTGTTTTTATCTTGCAGGTCAGAAAAACCTTCTTCGCAATAGCCTTTTGTGACAGCTGTCAGAAGCTGCTATTCCACGGCTTCCGATGTCAAACATGCAGCTACAAATTCCATCAGCGATGTGCTAACAAAGTGCCCACGATATGCATATCCACAACAGGAGATAATCTTTACAAGCTGTAAGTTTACTTGTGACATCCTGGTATATCGGTGCTCCAACAAACGTTACGGCGACAGTCGCTCATGGCTTTATTTTGTCAAAGATATATTGTTAAAGTTAGGGTTAGGATTGAAGGGTTGGGATTGAGTTTAGGGTTAGGGTTAGGATTGAGTTTAGGGTTAGGGATAGAGCAAGGTATAGTATCGGTACTGGGTCAAAGTTAAAAACTGGTGGGTGTAGAATATTGACTGCATTGCCATTGATATGTGTGTCTTACAACCCGTCAGATTATCCTCAGCAATAATCTTCCCTTGCTTAAGAGAACAATGTAAACCATCATGATGGGGTGGGGGGGGGGGGGGGGGGGGGAGAGTTACATCAAGCCCAAACTGTTATGCATTGCTCTACTTTTTATATATTATACTATCTGTAAGATCAGTTCCCTATACCACTAAATTGCATACAAGGTGATCAGTATACAAAATGCCTAACTCTGTGGAAGTGAGAAATTTATTGGTGAATACCAAAGTGCCTAACTCTTGATAAAATTTGTTCTCCTTGAGGTAACAGTGTAAGCCTTGGTTGTTATCATACAATTTTGTGTATACATTGAGCAGAGCTGTTTTAAAGTAGTGTACTTCAAGTAATGAATAACATTTTCAAGAAGGTGTATGAAATACAGAACAACTTTGCACATGATATATTACTGACAGAAAATTAGATCTGATTGTACTTGTTATTATTATCATCATTATTTAGATTATTGGCATTGCGGAAAGAAGATGACTACAATGATTATCCCGATCCCTTCCCCGATGAGCCTGAATCGCCATCATCGGACGACCAAGATTTCCCAAGGAATACGTTACCACGGGAACGCTCGACATCCGCTCCGAACATCTGTCAAAATGCAGTGAACGTACCTGGTCAACAGTTTGATGTAAGCGTACTTGCAAAGAGGGAGGCTTCTCTGTAGAGCCAGATTACTCCAAAGAGTAAAACATTGTTAAGATCCCAGTTATGTGATTTGCATTTCCTAGTTTTTCCAGTAAGAAATGGATACATAATGGGATGAAGGAAGGGGTTTAGGTACATGACCCGTTTCACAAAGCCTTTTTTCAATGACAACGACAAAAATCAGTGACAAATCTGTTTGAGGATAGTTCAATAGTAGATACATGTAATTAATTAAGCTTGTAATACAATGTAAAGCGCAAAGAGACATACCTTGTATAATGCGCTATATAAATATAATTTATTATTATTATTATTATAACCAATCAGAAGCAAGAATTTCAGTAGCTTATAACAAAAACTGTCATTTGTCACTGATGACAAGTTTTGTGAAACACCCCCCTGGACTAATACTGGTTGATATGGATAAATTAACATGGTTTTATATGAAGGAATAAGAATAAAAAAACCATAAACCAGGGAAAAATTGATAGACGATACAATTCAAAATAAACCTACCAAATTGGAAAGGTTATTGCGCCCCATCATTATATTTTCCATTATATCTGTGTAGGTTTACATTATTGCATTTAACGTCACGACTTGGAGACTTTGCATATTAGACAAATTGTTGATCTAAACTTTGAAACGTCTCATTTTTTCTCTCTTTCTCTCTCATACTGTATATCTAATTAACTTTTACACTCTCTTTTTTGCCACTTTCCCTCTTTCTGATATCCTCTTTTCTTTTTCTTTTTCTTCTTTTTCAACAGAGTGAAGCTTTTTCAAGATTCGCTTTTCCAGTGAAAAGCTCTCTAAATCCAAGTGAGTTTTGTATTCAGTTGCCTATAGCATTCCTATGTAATTGATAGCGGTGAATTTAATAGTGATAATTTCTTAGTATTGATTATTAAAACAAAGGGTTGTTTCATGTACTAAGGCCATTGTGTTGAAAATAAAAGATTGGTTTATAGAACCCTATAACCTAGCCATCAAACCAAATATTCTTAAGATGGTTGACCATTGTTAGACTACCGTAAATCTCTGTGTATAAGGCGCACTTTTTTTCCGTTGGGAAAAATCGAAAGTCGGGGGTGCGCCTAATACACAGGTACAGGATATTTTGAGTTCTCAAAATGATCAAAAAAATAAAGAATAGGATCTACTATTTGAAGTTGAACTACGTTCCTAATTTGAAGGGAAGAGAGAGTTTTTTTTATAGTTTTTGTGACGGCGGCGACGGCGGCGGCGACGGCGACTCAGGAAAAAAAAAATTCTGTCATCTTTAGTTTTAAAAACAACATTGTTACTATTCTTTTTTACATTGACTTTTTGACTGTAAAGTCGTAATAAATAAAAAGTCCTTCCCAATTCCCTGCATCATGTCTTTGATTTCCGAACGGGACCGCAAGCTGAAATAAGAGACGATTCAGTTTTTTTTTTTTTTTAAATCTCAAATATAGGGGTGCGCCTTATACACGGAGATTTACGGTATAACAATTATTGAATCAGTGTAATCATAATTATTACCTATCTGATGTCATTGAAAACATAATTATTGACCTTTTATTTGTGATAAGATTGCATGTTGGATACATGCATGCCTTGAAAATATGCATGGATCTTTTTTTCTTTATTTCTTTCTTTTTTTGTTGGAATAATGACGATGTTGTCTTTCTTGGCTCAAATCATTGTCTTTGTTGGTTCAAATCTTGACAATATTTTCTTTCTTGGTTCGAATCATGATAATGTTGTTTTTTCTTGGTTTGAATCATAACAATGGTATCGTTCTTTGTTCGATTGTCATTCTTGGTTCGAATCATGACAATGTTGTCTTTCTCCGATCAAATCTTGACAATAGTGTCGTTCTTGGCTCGAAACGTGACATTCTTGTCTTTTTTGGTTCAAATCGCAACAATTTCGTCATTCTTGGTTCGAATCATGACAATGTTGTCTTGGTTCAATCATGACAATATTTTATTTCTTGGTTTGCATCATGATAATGTTGTGCATGTTAAGAAAAGTCTTTGCACATGATTGCATGTTGTTGCATGTTATTGTAATGTATGTGAGAAAAAGCCTTGTCCACACACACACAACATGGTCAATTAGCTAACAAAAAATGCTGATGAAAAAATGTCATGACCTAATCATAACATGCTTCTCGGTTCTCTATCTTATAACACAGAGATAAATAAGTGCATCTAGGCACCTCTGGCGCATGTACATTGTAGCAATTTTTTTTTAAATCCCATTTTCCATTTTTTTATTGTTTCATTTTGCCATGGTGGATTACTATCCCAGGCTGAACAAGGCTTTAGTATTGTACATTTTATGTATCTTGGAAAAAAAAATTGTGAATTCTTTGTGTTAGCATCACTTGACATAATAGACACATAAAGAATATGTAATATTGTTACAGAAATGGCAAACATATGGGGTCGTTTGTACTGGATTGCATGTCACTGTCATTTTGGCATGTATTATTTTATCAAGCTAAGTCTTCAGAATATTTAGTTGCTATCCTTGCGAGACTTTCTACACACACAAAAATCATCCTACATCATTTACATTTTTTGATAGTTCATTGTTGAAGAAAAAAAGTTACTTACATTGTAAACTTTATAGTTATATTTAAGACTTGGACTTATACTACTGCAGTTGATTGATGCCCTGAAAAAGTCTTGAACCAGATGTAAAATTAGAGGAAAAAACCTTAGAAATTATGATCTTTAGATCATATTTTTTTCCTTTAATAATGAAGTATCAAAATTGTTTAATTCTGTAGATTTGTGACCACGGTTTGTATGTCCTTTGAGAGACCAATGTTTGCCAAAGTTCAAGTCCAACTTATGTCGATCTTAGTCTTGGTGAAAAAATCTCTGGCTTTTCTAGTAGTTGAGGAACCATAGTTTAAGTCCAACTTGAGTCGATCTTAGTCTTGGTAAAACACTCCCCAGGCTTTTCTAGTAGTTGATTCTGAGGGAATCAACATTACTTTCTTTCATTCAAATCACTTTAAGAAAGGGATCCCATTTGTCTTGCTACTCTGAGTGATGATGTTGGTACATGTAACAGCAGGATAACAATTTCTTGGAATCGCTGGGTGATCACTTTCATATTCATACATATGCAAACCTAACCTATATCACTTAAACACATATATTTCTAACTAATTTCTTTCATTTTTCATGCTGTAAATAAAACTCATGTGGTATTTTTTTTATTTTTCATCTTTGTGTTTGTTTTAGTTTCTGTTCTTTTCTTTCCATGATTAATCCAGGGCTTTATAATTGAATATCCATAAATCTAACTTTTCTGCTGACTTTGTGTCTGTCTCTCTTCTTTTTTTTGTTATCCACCAAATATCTTCCCATCATGTGCATGATACCCATCTTTCTTTTAATATCTTCTTTGATAAATGCTGTCTCATATTAAACCTGCTCCTAACACAATTTTATTCATTCAACCATCTTTCTCTTAACCTCATATGTTATTATATCAATGTCCCACTTTGCTACTTCCTGAATTTTCATCTATGCAACAAATAATACAAAATCTGTTGATAAATGTACTTTATTCTTTGCACTTTCTTGCTGTTCTTCTATATCATTAATCCATCATATACTTTTTTACTTTTCTTTTATTACTTAATTCATCATATGCTGTCTATGTATTCCATCTCCATCCTTTTCCTTTCTAATTATCTCATAAATTGATTAACAATTCTCTCTCTCTCTCTCTCTTCCTATCCCTCCCCCTCTATTTCTCACTCCCTTTCTCTCTCTCTTCTGCCTTACTCCCCTCCATCTCTCCCTCATTTTCTCTCCTCGCTCTTTGCAACCACCATCTAATTCACCTGCCCATATCCACCTTTTATCTTCATCCCCATGCTCATCTTCTAACTTCCTCCTCTCTTCTTACTCCCTCCCTCCCTCCCTCCCTCCTCTCATTCCCATTTGCCATGCTGGCTGGCTGTCTGTCTGTCTGTCTGTGTGCTCAGATGGACACACTGCTAGTGCCGCTGTTAACATCCATGGGGCTCACGGTGGACATGGCAAAGTGCTAACCCCGAACAGTGCCGTTCAGGATGGCGTCTTTGACTATGACCCCGCTAACATCGCCAATGGTGAGTTGCCTTGGTACCCTAACACTTTCACTCTCATTCTATCGTACTAACGCAGCTTTATCAAAACTCATAACATTGGTAGCAGGGTCATCTCTGGTGACACGACACATGCTCTGGGGGGTGTTTCACAAAGATCCTAAGTAGAGCTTAACTCTAAGTTGGACTTAAAAATTATGGAGAGCCATTTGTAGCCTTTAAATATAATATATTCAAAAGCAGTAATTCAAGTATTTCAGACTTTTCTTCAATTCTACATCAAGAACATAAAATCTCCTTGATAATAGAAAATATGAATGATTTTAATCAACATTTTATGCCTTTAAAATAACTTTTTCAAAATATTTTCAAAGATGCTAACGGCTTTCCATAATCCTTAATTCCAACTTGGAGATAAGTTCAACTTATGATCTTTGTGAAACACCCCCCTGGTCAATCTTGCTCCAGGATTCATTCCGTCTCTGATATAGGGTTAGGGTTAGAATGAAGTAGGTGGTGTGAGGACCAGGGTTGAAGTTAGGAATTCAGTTTATGCTAGAAATTTACTGCAGAAAAATTGTTGCACCAAGTATGTGTTGTGGAACTATATTCTGGGGCATCCCCTTTCTCCCACTGTGTGGTACTGCACAAATTTGGTCTGTGACTTCATGATGAATGAATAACGGATTGGTATGCATAAAAGATGAGAGGTCTTTCCCAGAATCCTCATCAAGTGAAGCTGTTTTCAGGTCTAGATGTCATGGCTGAGTTAGCGAAATGGGCAGTTGTCTCATAAACAACGTAGCACAGGTTCAACACTAAGATGGTGTGCTGATACTCTGAGCTGAGATATTTATCCTCAATTACCTACAAATACCTAGTCTGTCAAATGAGTTGACTTAGATGTTTAATTTTGCTCTCGCTTTTGAGGGTTTGTTTCTGCTGTATAAGTGCTTTATTTTGTATTATTTCACCCTTCATTATGTGCCATGTTGCATACAAAATGAAATTGAGGGATCTCTGCATCAGCCTATCATGATGTAGGTTCTGTTAGTTGCATTTTGAGAATTATAAATCTTGATTAGGCCCACCATCAATAATAACCTACATGCAGACGAAAGTTATATGAATCGCATCCAAATCCTGCTTTATTCTTTAATAAATCATTGCCAATAGCCAGCTAATCATTGGCTTGGTCGTTTTAACATGATAACATATCAACTATCATATTCATTCTTTGCTCATCAACATTAACGTAACATCACCCAGTGGCTGCATTCGATTCTTCAAAAGTTGTTAATCAACATGAGTGTTTCCACTTCTACCAAAGAGCATTTTTCTAGTTTATCTGCTAGTTAGTTACAGTGTTCTGAGGTGTACATTAAGAGGTTAACCTAGAAACCTCTCTGATGTGTTCATGTCTAGATACATCCATGAAATGGGGAATATATAACAATAAACAATAAACAAATCATACCACACAACTTTCAAAACATTTATGTCATATCATTATTTACCATAAATTATTACATCAATACCCTGATGATGACTTGGAATATTCCATAATGTATGGAATCTACATTGACACTGTATACACAAATGTGCAAGGCGACCTCTTGGCAGTCCAATATAGCCAGGCCATTTTCTTTTTAAAACAAGGATGATACAGATCATAGTACATAGTCCAGTACATAATACACAAAAGTTGTGTTGAATGTGTTATCCTGGACTTGGGGTATGTTAGAGGGTAGAATATGTGATGCCTGTGTAAGAAGCAGTTTGCTGTCAGTATATTTAGATCCAGTTTGCAAGTGAATGGCGTAGTGCCTTGGTGCATGCCATTCAGTTTAAATGCTCTATCATCGAGAAGAAAAAATAAGAGAATTATGCGAAGCTGAGGTACCCCTGAAGCATTGGAATGGTATGGCATGGTGTATGGAAAACCATATCAATCTATAGCAAAACAGCATGACTGTATTGGGCAATGAATAAGTTCAATTTGTTTGCATCCTAGAAGTATAACAGAACTTCACAGTGTTCTACCATGATCAACAAGTAAACCTGAATGAGTTGATGCCGAACCTAAACATCACTTTGATGCAAACAAGTTTTCATGGACATTGATTCATGATTGGTTAAGAGTTCTTGTATTATTGACTGGTTGCCGAACATAGACATCACTTTGATGCAAACAAGTTTTCATGAACATTGATTCATGATTGGTTAACAGCTCTTGTATTATTGACTGGTTGCCACTTGAAGATCAAAGATCTAATCTCTATATACCTCTTCCTTTCCATCCTTAACTCTTTATTCTTGTGTCATTGTTCTTTTTGTACTAAAATTCCTCTTCTCATGATTCCCACAGGCTTAGCGTCTAGTTTACCAAACACTACCAGGAACATGATACACAGTCCAAAAAGAGAGTCTGGATCGCACAGTTCCCAACCCTCCCCCACCCATCAGCCTAGGTGGAAGGACGTCCTTTCTGGCTCTGACTCTAAGGATAACAAGATCAAACCTCCTGTCACATCGCTAGGTCCTAGGGTAAGTACAGACAGTAGATATTTCATGATAACTTGTAGATGATAGTACCTAGTCAGAACAGAGAATGTTGGTCCTGTAGTTGACACCCCCACCGTCAGACTAGGTGGACGAATACCCCATCTGGCTCACATGCACAGGATGGTATGATCAAACCTGCTGTGTTGCCCAGTTAGAAGGTGAGTAGAGATGATAGTTCTTTGATTAGAACTTCTAGATCATAGTATAAACTCTGAACAGTTGGGCTGGGTCTCACAATTCACACCCTTCCCCCACCAGTCAGACTTCAAAGACCACTCTGCCTCAGACACTGAGGAGAGTAAGTTCAAATCTATCACATTGCTGGTTCATAAGGTAAGTGTAGACAATACATACATGATGAGAAGTGCCTGACAATAGTTCATGTTCTGAACAGAGAATAAATGGGTTCCATAATTTGCAACCCTCCTCCACCCATCAGCCTAGCTGGGAGAATGCCCTGTCTGATTCAGCCGCTAATGATGGCAAGATCAAATAATGTAAGTGGAAAGTAGATGTATCCTGATGAGAAGTGCTTGATGATAGGACATAGTCCTTATTTATTTATTATTAGTCTTTTTTTTAGTAGGGTGGCTCCATCAGTAGTTAAATACTGTTTTCCGTGGAGGCCCTACAACATAAATACAAAATTTACAAACATATTGAGAACAAACAATCCAAATCGAAACAAAATGAATTAAGTTACAACATTTTCGAACAAAAGAACAAAAACAAAAACAACACAATGGACCAGTTCAATGATTTAAATTATTATAGCGCCAAAACAAAAGAGTAAATGAAGAATTTGATGGCGCATTTAAAAACAAATTAGGTAAAGTATTCCAGAAAGCCGCACCATCAAATGAAAAACTTTGTTTTCCCATCTGGGTTTTTATTTTGGATAAAATTAATCCTGCGTTTTGTGCACTGCGTGTTCTAATGTTATGTACAGATTGGGTTTTTGAAACATTTGTAAAATATAGACAGGAGTTTGATTTTCAAAAACAGAATAAATCATTTTACATTTGAAATAATTCCACCTACTTTGAATGCTTACCCACTTGAGTTTATTCAAATTTTCTTGAGTTGAGGTTCTTACATTGGCCCTCAAGATTACTTACATAGTATCTGGGTCTCACATTGCCCGACTGCCCCCTTATAGTAATTCCTTTCAGGTTCTCTGCATAAGATATGTCCATTATTATTTTCAGCTAACATTCTTCCATCAGATTGCTTTTTCAGAATGATTTGTGCTCATGCTGTTGACTTATCCTAGAATGAACCTTTGTCATTTCAGAGGACAAGAAGAGATTCCAATGACGACTGGGAGATACCAACTGAAGAGATTAGGTTAGGATCAAGGATAGGAGCAGGATCATTTGGAACTGTGTTCAGTGGACAATGGCATGGTAAGTTATTGTTATGTTGTTTATATAAGAGTGTGGAGTTTTTCCATGGTTCTAGAAGTACAAGAAAATCTGAATTGAACTTTTTGATGAATAAAAATAACTGACCTCAAAAATTATATATAACTCTTCACATTTTAATTTTCCTTACTCAATGAAGAAAGAAAAAAAAGTGAAGATTTTCCAGTCATCAAGAATGTTCCTTTGCAGGTATTAAAGTCCCGAGTCTATTTAAGCACTCCGACTCTATGTAAATTTCTGTGAAAGGATTATCAGATTGTCCTAGAACTTGGCACAATAAGTAATACTTTTATCTTTTTTTTTTGTCCTGGGCCCCGTCTTACAAAGAAGTCCTCCAACCAATCGCAAGTTTGCAGTCTCCTATATCTTATGTACATACTTTGCGATTGATATCAACTCTTTGTAAGACGGGGCCAAGGTATCAATGCAAGATCTTACTCTATGTAAAAGTTATAAGAGATCAAAGTAAGACCAGGAGCCAGGGGTGTAAAGAAATTAAGATAACTACAACAAACTCATGATCACGCAAACATAGGTCAACAAAACACAGCAAAAATACCACTTAAGATTTGTTGGTGCATCCACTTGTTGAAATTACATAGATGTTCAGTTGCCTGTGATACATGGGAAATATAAATCACAGTCTTCATAGATTGACTTTGATCTTTATTTACTCTTGAATGCTACAGAACTGTTACTGTAAGGCCTAAACAAAAGAAAGATGTTGTATTGCCCTTTAGAAAGCCGACCGTAGATTTCAAGATTTTTGGGTCGGTCGCAAAGGGTAATACAACATCTTTTTTCTTAGGCCTAATTATGTGGGTGATATGTAATTAGAAAGGCGTATGTTGAGGTTGTTTTTTCTGGGTGAAAACTTGTAATACGATTATAAACATTGAGTTTTTATATTTTTGTTTGGTGTATTAAACAGGTTCTGTAGCAGTGAAGAGGTTGAATGTTAAGGATCCAACTCCATCACAACTTCAAGCATTCAAGAATGAGGTCGCTGTACTTAGGTAAGTTCTTTTAATGCATGTTCCGATCAAAACAATTCATGCTGTGTGGAACATGATTTTCTTATACTTGATGAACCACTTCAGGGTTTCATGCCAAATAGGTTTGGTCATGAAAATGTCTCAGATATTGATTGTAAGATGACAGGGATTAAAAAGTTTCCAATGCTGTTGCTTTCAATTTAGTAATAAAACACAAGAAGACTTGTCTGATGTACTTTGTTTACCTGAAGGAATATTTGTACTGTAAATATGAAGAATATAGACAATTAATTTATGTACTGTTGATATTTGTGTCCAGTGGCTATATTCATTTAATTATTTTGGTTTTTCAGAATGATTTGTGTAATAACCCTTTCACATTCGTTATTCCTATTGTTTATTGGTGAAGTAATATTTGCCTGATTACAATTACAAACTTACAAATTCTTTGGCTTTCAGGGTTATGTGTTTATGTGGTTCGGCCATTGTTGGTCCTGTTTTCTCTGGTCTGTGAGACAAGAGACATTAGTTTGTCTCTTTCGCCTTATGGATTTCCTTTCTAGAAATCAATTCACTCTTTTTTCGAGATCTTGCTATTTATTGTTTCTCTCAAAACTTGTATTGCAATGTGATTTTGAACCTTGGACATTTTCAAAAATTTGAATTTTACAGGAAAACGAGGCACGCCAATATCCTGCTTTTCATGGGGTGCACCTCCAAGCCCCAGCTAGCAATCGTGACACAGTGGTGCGAAGGCTCGTCACTCTATAAACATCTCCATGTTCTAGACACTAAATTAGTCATGCATCAACTTATTGACATATCAAGACAGACGGCACAGGGTATGGAGTAAGTATCACTCAACACACCACCTCTTTCATGATATATTTAGTTCACAAATGTGTACTTTTAGAATTTGATCTTAGAGCATACAACATCCTTGATTCTGCTGCTTCAAGATGTCAACTCTACTATCAAGTTAGTGCCAAGTGCCACTGTAATACTGTTTGCACTTGATATAGGTACATGTAGTTTGATACATATTTGTCTCTTTATTATTCTATGAGTGAAAAACATTCAGTTGGTCCTGATTCTAAAATATGTGATAAGAACTGTGGGTAGTGGCATAGTCATTATCTATCGTGTCTACATTATTGTTTGTTTTTCTTTGCATTTACCTCACATTTGTAGCTTGTCACACTACTATTCTTATAAACCTTCTGTGTGAAAATATTGTTTATTTTTTGTGAATTAACAATTTTTGTTTTGTTTTTGTCTTTACAGCTACCTCCATGCAAAGAACATCATCCATCGAGACCTGAAATCAAACAGTATCCTTTTATCACAGTCTGAATGGAAGTAGTCTTTTTAAAGATCAGACTTTCTTGTCATTAGCTTTACCTTTAAGACCCCCTTGGTAAATTCAACATTTTCAATTTGCATTGTTTTGACATGCACTTAGAGAGATGGTTAAGCATTGTTATTATCCAAGTGTTGAAGAACATCAGAGAAAACATGTTCCCTGAAAAGCATGGCTCTTCAAATGCCTTCATATTCTAAATATGACAAGTAACAGCTTAAAAATGAGACCCGATGTTTATGCCACATGTTTGTGCAGTCCTATGTACGTCTAACAGAACAGTGTGGTTCTATCTTTATTTTAAAAGAATGCATTATACACAGCAAATTACTTGTACATACTTTTCTATGTGTGAAATTCTTATACATTACTCCCATCTTATTCTACGAGAACTATTGCTGTACATATGTAGGTTTGTGGAAGAACTTAAGTTTCTAATGGTTGCTTACTAACAAGCATTTATGCTTTCTTAGCAGTCATGTAAAATAACCACCACCCCTCTCTCATCATATATTCCTTAACCGATGCTCCTCTCCCACTAAGATATCTTCCTGCACGATGACCTCACAGTGAAGATAGGAGACTTTGGTCTGGCTACGGTCAAATCAAGGTGGAGTGGTTCACAGCAGTTTGAGCAGCCTTCAGGTTCAATACTCTGGATGGTAAGTGATTAGTTTGCCCCTCAACTGCAGAATAATCCACTGTACCCTTAAATAGTTTGATTTGTATGGGCAGAAATCATCTGAGCATTATTTGTGCCGTGGATTATAGTTGCCATTGTCTTTGTAGTTTTATCATGAAGTCTTCAGATTTTAGAAGAGTGGATGTGGTAGAAATATGAACCTGACATTTTTGGGGGTTTGGGTCATCCAGATCAAGTGCACAGAATATGTGCTTGCAGATATGATGATGTTTGTGATGCACATCTGAATATGTTGATTTTCTTGTCAAGAAAGGGAAGCCACATGCCGACACAAACAAACGAACAAACAAGAGAGAAAAGAATGTAATGCTATATTTGCAAGTATAACTGTGATATTTTTCAGGATTCTTTGTTTTCCATTACCCAGTATATTACCTGTATAGTAATAATAATAAGATATTTTTATACCGCAAATTGCATACCGTATTTGCCGGCGTAAAGGCCGCACTGCCGTATAGGCCGCACCCCCAACTTTGACATTTCGTAGAGGAAAAAAAAAAAACTAAAAAAAAAAAAAAAAAAAAAAAAAAGAGAGAAAAAAAAAACGGACCAAACAAAATGATCGTAATTTTCTTGTAGAACACTCTTTTTTTTTTACAAACTATACCAAATTCATCAATATTCTTATAAATCAACAAGAAGTTAACCTCAAAAATGATCATAATTTAGCAGATCTTCATCGACTTTTAAGCTAGTACTGTATCGTACGCAGATTTGGTATCCTACAATACCCCTTCCTCGATGTGCGGTGTAATCCGAAATAGCATTTTTCGACCTGCGCAGTTGCGTTGCGCGGCAGCTAGCTCCGTAAGTAACGGCCTGTCCCTTTGTTTACTTTTTGGCGATGCAATGGTACGGACTTAGATCTAGATCTATCGGCAAATTTTATTAGAAAAATAAGTTTTTTCGTCTTCATGTCAACTATGCAACATAAAATTGTCGGTAAGTTGTGTGGAGTTATTCTAGAATTGTCCTGTACCCTTGTCTAGTCATGCTACCGTTCCTATAGTCCCATACGTGCAAATGGACGTGATGTTTTGACCGCTGAATTTTGTTGTTGTTGCGTATACGCCGCACCCCGACTTTTTGATTTTTTCTCACCCGAAAATACTGCGGCCTTTACGCCGGAAAATACGGTAATGCCTCTAAGCGATAGGCATCTCTTCTTTGACTGTACAACCTCTCTTCCACTGTCACTTCATTTCCCCTTTTATAACATTTAATGTGTATCATATACTATGGTCACATGGCCTGTACCCTCCAGAGAATACTTGATTTAATTGATGCTTAATGGTGATGTTGATTGATTGTCCTTTTAGGCACCTGAAGTGATTAGGATGAGGGATACTAACCCATACTCATTCCAGTCTGATGTCTATGCATTTGGAGTGGTTCTCTTTGAGTTGGTCACACAATCTCTGCCATATCAGAACATCAAACACAAAGATCAGGTAACTGTCAAATCTTTATATTGATTTTTTTTAAGAATTTGATTTGATTGTGTGCTTCTTTTCATTTTTATGCCTCTGCCAGAGGCATTATGTTATCTGGTTGTCCATTCGTCCGTACGTCCCGTTCTCGTGATCCCATTATCTCAAGAACTGATTGACAGATTACCATCAAACTCAAGACATGGTGCACCCGCAAGCCTACTGTATAACTCAAGACATGTTTGTATCTTGCAGAGCCAATGAACTGATCAGATGTTTGGGTCATGAGGTCAAAGATCAAAGAGTCATACCTGTATATGAATTTTATATTTTGATTTATAGATTATTTTTACATACAATATTGGACCAACTTAAAAAGTTGATGTTATAACAATAAAGTATTCTTGATACCTTTCAAGGTATAGGATTTTTTCGGGTACATACTTGTACAAAGAATCCAAAGCATATCAAGGACATAGTTTGGAGTCATCAAAATATAACATTCATTGTAAGATTCTTAACAATATGATCCATGAGGAAAATATATACTATAATCCAAGAAAAACTCAGTACTCATGCACAGATTTTTATAAGATTTAAAGAAAGCCTCAGCTTCAGATATAAATTTATTTTGTAAGCAACCTTTAACCTTTCTAACCTCTGACCTTGTTAACCTTCCACACAGATCATCTGGATGGTCGGGCGTGGTTACTTACAACCGGACCTGAGCAAGGTTCGGAATGACACACCCAAGGCACTCAAGAGGCTTATCACAGACTGCTATGCGCTCAATAGAGATGAGAGACCGCTGTTCCCTGTGGTAAGCAATGCATTCTTTCATACAAGGCATACTGTAATAACCTGCCCCCTTATAAGCTACTGAAATTGCTGCATTTGATTGGCTGAGAGCTAAGTTGTTAGAGAAATTTAAAATTTGTTATTGACAACAAGTTCTATGAAACAGGGCCCAGAAGCTTTTGTGAACCAAAACTAAAAATTGCCAATGATGGCCATCTTTGTGGAGAGAAACTTTTTTTTTGGGGGGGGGGGGGGGGAAGTAAATTCACAATTTGCAAAAATGTTATTCAGTTGTTTTTCAGTTATTTTTTATCGCATGAAACTTTCATGAATCTAAACCATTCCTGAAATTTGCCAAATGTTTCATGCACAGTAAAGTTTTTTTGCTTTGAAATTTTGTAAACCAGCATTTGCTAGAATTAAAAAAAAAAATGCATCACAGATTCCTCTGAAACAAAGTAAAGGGAAGGTGGGAAATAGATTTTAATTTTTCCAAATGTTTTATCTACCCTTAATTTTGATATGAACACAACATATGTAAACCATTTGGATCATTAACTATGTTTAAGGAACAAACCTAGCCAACCAGTTGAAGAAATGCAGTTATTAGTGCAAATTGCTCCTTTTGAGATGATTGAAGATCATTCCTCTTTCATTTATGTCCCTCTGCAGGTTTTGGCAGCGTTGGAGAGCTTGGCCAGGCAGCTACCGAAGATCCACCGCAGTGCATCGGAACCTTCGTCGCTAAATCGGGCAAGGTTACATTCAGACGATTTCATGTACTGCCCTTCCCCCAAGACCCCCATTCAAAGCCAATTTGCTGTCTTCCCATTTGACATGCGTGGATAATGACAGTTTATTGCTGTGAACAAAAGATCGAAGTGACTTGGCTTCTCACTTTTCAATTAAATGGACAATCGACTATACCCCAAACTGTGGAATTGGGTGTAATGTGATGACTTGTATGACGTTTGGACCGGACGGACCATATCTTGAAATATCTAGTGTCAGATAGTGGTAGAAATAAAAGCCTGGAAAGGATGATGAATCAGCATTCTTCAGGAGCTAATGTCAACTACCACAGAAATCTACCTAACAGAGGAACTTAGCTATCATGATGGAGAATATGAAATGAAATTTGTGGAATATTGAAAGAACTCTGCTTCATCATGTAACATAATTATATGAAATTTGACAAATCAAGTTAAGATGATGCACATCATAGATGAAACACTTTGCGATTCATCTTCTGGAAGATTTTTTGTAAGAGATTTAAGAGATTTTTTTTAAATGATGGTGCATGGATCCTAAAGTGAAAATGGAATTTGAATACTACAGCAAATGCCTTATGACCGACTCAATAGGCAATCTGCAACCCGGCAAGATGAAGAGAAGGAGACAGAACTGTTTCTGTGTGGAAGGAACACTGCAATCATCCAACATGGAGAGGAAACAAGTGTTAGGATATGCTTTGTGAAAGGAAAGAAATCATCAAAATGGAGCACATCTGTAGATTTTTATCATGAAATTTGTCAATATTCAAGTTTTAGAGAAACACACTCACACACCCTACGCATTTTATTGAAGCCAAACGTTTCATTTAAATCATATATACAAAATACTGAACATGTATGTTTGTATGTAGATTATCAAGGTCAAGGCTCACTAATATAGAAGATATGCAGAACGCCAGGTATTGAGATTTATTGTATATTGTTGAATTCGAAAGTTAAACTTTAAAAAAGTTGTGAATGCAGGGGAAAGTGGATTGTAATAGTTAATGAATTGTAAAAATCTTCAATTTGTATTGAATAGGCACCCATCAATCATTGCTTCATACGTGATTGCACATTAAATATACATCTGTCATTTTTTAGGTGTTAAGGGATATCCCTTTCTTTCATGATTCGTCTGAAAGTCTACCCACCTTTGGCAGAGGTTTTCATATACTCTTTATCTCATCAGATAATGCAATGCAAAATTCATATTCAGTCACCATGTAAGGTGGTCCACAGATAGATGTGCACAGGCATTTGGCAATTATTTATGAGCCCATGGTCATGACTAGATTTACTGTCATGTCAGAACTTTTCTTTTATATACCCACCACCCTACATGTGCTTGATTATGCATGCAAATGACATTTATCAAACACAGATATTCTATCTGTCTGTATATGATGATGACTTTAGTGAACACATATCTTTACCTGATCTAAACACACTGCTTGTTAGACGCACCAAGTCTGAGCTCACAAAGAGACAAAACTATATTTTCAGTATTGGATTCATTTATTCTTCCGTATGTTTAATAATCATAAATCCTGGGACACTGGGTTTTTCATTCTAAATTGAGTATACATCTAGTATAGCGTTAGGGTCATCAATTTTTTTAATATTTCTGAGTCTATTTTTTGGACTCTGTTGAGAGCTGATGCGCCCATATACCATTTTACGGCATGAGTCAAACTTTGAGCTTTTTACATTTTTACTAACAATCTCTTTGTCATCGCAAGTTGCACTTTATTTTTGTATTATTAACTCCAACATCATTTATATTTATACATTCATACTTCTGCATACTACATAGTGAGTCTGAGTGTTAAATTTAATGTTGTTTTATCTGCTTCTGATTCAATTTTAAAGGTGTGCTAACCTGACATTTTCCTCAACATGACTCAAAGTCAATCCCACAATACTAGCACCAGAAGAAAAACAAACAAACAAACAAAAGTAATCAACATAACAATTAAAACAGAATTTAAATGTTAACAGCACAATTTACAATGTGTTTTCTGTAAGCACTTCTTAAAATATATTTAACATGGGGAAGGACACAATTGTTATTAATTGCCTTGAAAACACAAACAATATTTTCCCCCTACATTTTATAATGTACATATGAACGTGCATAATTTATACAAGGAAAGGTGTTCCTAATTCCAAATATAATGTTTATCTCTCAATTCTTAGAGAAATTTTCTTACAAATAATGAGGCATTCAGACTTGCCTGCTTGTGTAGAAGAATGACTGCGAATAGACTTTCTAATCTGTGTGTAATGTATTTTACATGTATTGTATGTAGATCAGACTTGTGTACATTTACTGAAGTAGCATTCTGGAATGAATATTAGTTTGTCTTAAATCTGATATCTTATAGATTTGGGCTGGTCCCAATATTGCGTGGATTTTGAAAATATTTGACAGTAGAGAGAGAGAGAGAGAGAGAGATGGGGGAGGGAGAGGGAGAGAAAGCATCTATTTTTATTCTGTGTTGTGATCCATCTACCCACTGCATGAAATGTATCGTCTGTCTGTTCTGTATTTATCTCTTTTATACATCATTATCCCATTACATCTCACTTAGGAATAGGTTTTAATTGAGGGAAGTGTCCCATATTGCTTCCCAATCTAGAGATATATTGGTCCAATTCAAATCGTTTATCGAAGACCAACAGCAGAACTTATAAAAGCATCACATTTTCTTGTAGTATTTAATGAGAGGCATAATCAATTCTACATTGTGAAAGTACATTTGATACAAACTTTGCATATTGTAATTGGAATACCTATAATTGAAAAGCAGATTAGGTAGTGTTATCTTTTTATGTATATTTCAATAATTTTCTCTGTAGCCATGCTAAGGCACAACCCATTATGGTCTTGATGTATTTTGGTATTTATTCATTTTATTTATTCCATATTTATTGCAAGAAACTTTTTATTTTATTCAATTGAATAGTGCAGATCACTAGACAGAGTGGATTCACTGTTCTCACACCAGCAATTTTCATAAGGAATGTTTGTGATAGGGTCTTTGATCAATAAATCTAATGAAATTTGTAGATGAACAAGGGTTCTTATATTTCTCAGTCATCTCTTGAGAAACTCACTAAATTATGGTGAATTTTAAGTTATTATCTTGACTAATTTGGTAAATTATGGGTTGAATCAATTATTTTACCTAGTTGCTTTTCTGTCAACAATGGAAAGCTGTGTTGGGATGACTCCAATTATTTATATCTGTGTATAGACTAAAGATCTACTTCTATCAATGATGGCACTTGTATAATGTTAATGCATTGAGAGTAAGCACATACATCAGTGGCATTACCTTCAAATGCATTCAACATATTTTGTACACACATTTATTTTGCAGTAACTAAAGAGAAATTGGTGTCAAGAGAGAAAGTTTGCCACTCTGATTTTCACTTAGGACACATATTTCACAGCACTGCAGACAATTCTCTGACACTACATAAATTGCTCTTTGTCTGCAAATTAAGGGTGCACAATAAGTAATACAACAAAATCTCTAACAAATGTATTTAAGGTGAACTAGCCGCTAGCACGTTCTATTGCTGATCTGCTATCATCCATTGGAATGACATTGTTTAATACCCAGATAAGCAAATCTCTCCATTTATTTCTTTTGTGTAAACTAGTTTTGTTGTTGATTGGGCCGATGTCCATGTCAATCCAAATTAGTAAGTTCACTTTCTATACACATCCCTGAAAACAAAGGACTTTGAAATGCACTAAAAAAAGCATTGCATCTTTTGAATTATTTTGGTATCCCTTTAAAGCATGATGAACACTATTACTCTTTGGCACAACTTCACTAAAGTTAAATGCCTCGTCTCTGAGCAAAATTAATGAAAAACAAATATAAACACTCAGACAAACCCATATTAAAGATAAAGACCAGTTATGGTCATGCGATTGCATTGTGAAAGAAACATTGTGGAATCGATCAGAAAAGGTTGATCATCTAGCATATAAGTATTGGTGTGTACTGCAAGGTTCTGGAATCATCAAAATGATAAGAAATTGGGCCCAGTCTTGGTAAAGTTACAAGCACTGTACACAGAAAGATGTATATGGGACTACGCACACGTGCGCGACACGTGCGTTTATCTCTCATATAACGATAGATAAACTAATTTACCAGAAATTTCAATTAGTAGGCGGTTTCCCAGCAAATTTTTTATCATCGTGTATTAGTTAAAACATATTCTTTCACATGACTGGTAATAGGAGCTTCTATTTCATGTTTTGAAATTAGGGCGTTTCCAATACTGGTCTTTACCTTTAAAGTTTATATATACATGAAATGGTTCAGATCCTGGAGAATAAGCAACTCATTACCTAAAGGATGGTCTTTTAATTTGTTTGTAATTTTTTTTTTTATTGAATGTTTGATTCAGATGGAAATTATGCTAGATTGTATGAATGTGTTGGGATTATGTGTTTGCAATGGACAAATGGTAGAAAATAAATTGGACAAATGGACGGAAAGGAGATGATTATCACTTCTAATGGAGATGATTGAAAAAATGCTTTAGAAAGAGGAGTACATGTATTTAAGAACAGATGTTATCTTTCTTGATTGTCAATGTTTGTATTATTTAATCATTAATTGTATTTCTTGATTTTGTATGTAATTGTGTTATTTTTTCAGAAATTTCAATGGCTACATTGTTGCACAACCCAAATCAATTTTGTTTGTTTTGTGGACTTGACAGAGATAAATAAAATATATATATCTATATATATTTGTACTTACTTTGAATACATGCACTGTTGAGACCGAATGTAAATCTTACTGTCTGATGAGAAACAAAGAAACTATTTCTATTTAATAATGCTGTAATAATGATACAAACTAACGTCAAATTTATGTATGTGCATATTACAAATGAAAATTAAGATGGAAATTGTATTGTATGAACTGAAAAGATTAAAGACGTATTTGATAGTATTTGACAGATGTATAGGTTTATGAGCATTGTGTGTAAAATATTGCTATATTACTATAATAAAACAATTTATTTGCTCTGTACAGATTCTGTTTTGTAGGAAACCAAGATTTTTTTTTTTCCATATGAAATTTATTTACTTGTCTGTTTTATTTGTGTCATCATGTATACAATGTAAATTAAACTACGAGAATTAAAGGAATGGCCTTCTTTTGTATGATTACTATGTCAGCAATTAGTTTTATCGCTCTGTAAGGAAGAGTGAACAACAGACATTGTAAAGTTTTTAATGCAAGTATTTTGTCATGGTTGACTTTGATTTTGCAAATTAAATTCTCAAAATGTAAATGCACTCTTAAAGACTCTTGTCTGTTTTCCTTGTTTTCACCAGCTTTTCTTCTCAACATTTGTTTTCTTCTTGTTTTTTTGTTTTTTTGTTTTTTTGTTTTTTTGTTCATGTATGACTTTTTATATGACAGAATGCTGATAAGAAATGTAATATTCCATCAATACAGCTATTCTCCCCCTTCTCTCTCTCTCTCTCTCTCTCTCTCTTTATTTTTCCCTACCTCATTTCTGCCATTCCCTCTCCTGTTCAATCTCTTTCTATTTCTCTTTACTAAATTTGTTTTATCTCTCTCATCTTTCATCTCTCTTCCTAATTCCCTCCCTCCCTCTCTCTTTCTCTCTCTTTCTCCCTTTCTCTGCTCATTCCCTTACCTTTGCTATCTCTCCCCCCCCCCCCCCCCCTCTCTCTCTCTCTCTCTCTTTCTCTCCCTCTTTCTCTATGTGTCTACCACTCCCTCTACATCTCTTTCTGTTGTTTCTATCTTTGGAGGTGGAGAGGGATCTAGAATGTATTCTTGCCAAATTCCTTCCAAATATTTACACCAAAATCCTTTCAAAACAACTTTAAAATATATCCAATTCAGTCGGGTCTGGGCGGATTAAATGTCAATATTTGACGGCCCCACAGGTAGCACATTTCATGTCACAGTTGGCTTTAAAAGCCAGGCTTCTGTATTTTCGGCTGTGACCTTGTCTCGCTCTTCTTTTCCTCATCATTTCACTTACAAATATTCTTTCTTGCCGTCTTCCCGATTCATTGTCTTTTATCTTATATACTTCTCTGTATCTAACTTATATGAGCTTGATAGTAGCTGTTCCAATTTTAAAGTCTCTTCTTTCAAAAATTTGATTTTTATGTTATCAAAAATGAATTTAAATTAAAACCAAAGGTTCTAATAAATACCGGTATTTTTAAACAGAATAAAGAAAGAAAAAAACTGTCTGCAAATTTGGTCAAAAATCCCACACCAAAATCATAATAATAATAATCTTGATAATAATAACAATGATAATAACAATAATGATAATAATAACAATAATGATAATAATATCAATAATAACAGTAATAAAAACTAATGATAATAATAATAACAATAATGATAATAATAATGACAATAACAATAATAAATATTGGTGCCATTGGATGTGCCCCATATTTAAAAAAAAATGGTTTGTCTCACTCTTAAATATTTGGAACGTGTATTTCAGATGTATCAGTAGCGGCATATTTATGCCTAGTAAACACATGATAATGTATATTTTGAAAATGGGATCGTTTGGCCTAAGTTGACATTTGACCAATCTATGACCTGTGTGTAACCCACGTTGGTCTAGCCATGGAAATCCAGAATATAGTCCTATAAACATTGTTTAGTTGATAGAACCACCCCATGGGTTCCACTGATTCATGGGAATAGAAAATGTATTTGGGTAACTGTTTACAGCCAATAAGCAAGATGTTACCATGGAAACCTTTTTGTTTTGCAGGAATATATGGGCTTACGTGTTGTAAATTTAAAAGACTATATTAAACAAAGGCATTTTGCAAACTAATTGTGACTTTGATAAAGATAAAAATGTATATTATTCATGACAATTTTGATATTTGTTCACTTTGTTGAAACTATGTGAAAAGTTATAATATATTTGTATATGTGGCATTAGATGAGAAGGGGTAGACTTAACCTGTATTTTAATCCCATCCAGATCCCCCCCCCCCCCCCCCTCATTTCAAAAATGCATATCCAGACTTTTTCCCTATGAAGCCAACAACTAGATAACCAACATTTCAATAAATTTGAGGATTCTTTTTTTAAATGATTTATTGATTTAAAAAAAGAATCTTTACAGTCATACAAACTTTTTTTTTAAAGAAAGATATTAAGATTGATATATATGAATATGATTAAATACAATAATAATAAATATTTCCAATAAAATTTGAACTCATATTATGGTAGAAATTCAAAGTACGATATGACCGTCTTTTTTATGAATTATAAATGGCAACAGATAATCCTGATAAAACTGTCCATATGAATTTAAGGTAGAATTAATAAGTATTCATTAATATGTTTTTTGCGATTCACAGTCCAGAGAATTCATCACAAAAGAACAATTTCCATCAAAATTCGAAGATTAAAAAAGGTAGAGACATAATCAGGTTTACAAAAGTACTTAAAACAAAAGTATATACAACCTTGGACTCCCTGAATAGGCAGTTTTAAAGAAAAAGAGAAAAGAATACAGAAAAACAAAGAGAGTAAGCCTCAATCGTAATAAAATATCCCGCCATTAAAATAATCACATAATTGATAACAACATAGTAACCTTGTAACATGATAATGACCTTGTATCAAAAGAAAGAAGATCAAAATCAAGCAACTACAGGGGGTAACAAAATGTTCTCTACTTAACAGACAAATGAAGTATGGGGGGATTTGGACTGCAAAATTATTAGGCCTAATTCAGAGGTGGTAAATCAATGTAGAAAATCAATGTAGAAAAACTGTCAATCATATAACCTCAAAATTGAGGCCAATGCCAGGAAGCCACATTTTGTTTGTTTAAGTCGAAAGCAATTGTTATAATTCGCCCTGTATTGTTCTGTTTTTTATGTCAATGCCAGAAAGCCCCATTTTTTGTTTGTTTACCGGTAAGTCAAAAGCAATTTTGGTCATTAGCCCTAATTGGATATAAACAGGTTTACATGTTGACAAACTTACAAATATTTCTCGAACCGCACATTCTCTAGAATTTAAAACTTATGTAAATAAGGTCATTTAAAGGATTCTGACATTTATCACTTGTGGAAACATAAAAGCATGGATGAACTAATGCCTGGACGCTTTCTTAAAGAGTTACGATTGGTCCGGCGATTGGTCCAGATCAAGCAAAGTCCTCTAATCAATACTGTTGAAAAACTACAACCTCCTATCTCTCTTACTTATAAAGATATCCAATTATATCCAAATCTCTCAAGCTGCAATATCTTTGATTCCATATCAGACAGGGTCGTGATTTATTTAGTTTAACCTGAAAGTAATACCAATTTTAGTTGTGAATTCATAGCCACGACAGGATATTTCTGTTCGATGGGTACTTGTCTTGTATATTTCTGTAGATGGCGCTGTAACACATACTGTTTCTACCACCGAGTTGACTTCATTGGAGCTACACAGAAGCCAGTCAGAGCCGCAAGTGGTTTTGGTATTCGTTCAAAGTTTGTTGATGCATAGTCTACTTTCGTACCTCTTTATCTACCTATGACAAAATTAATATATTTTACTTTTCTTGCTCGTAAATATTTAAAGTGAAATGAACATCAAACTTAGAATACTAATCTAATATTCAATGGCTGATAAACAAAATACGTACAAAATCTTTGCAAGCATGAATTCCTGAATAAATTGTTCCATCTTTTGCTGAATTTACAAATAGGGTCTGTATACTGGAATAAGTAACTTAATGCAGCCCCGTGATTGCACAATACGATCAGGTGCAGTGGACCACTCCGCTCCGCTACGCACACCCACCGCATTGGAAGCTTGTTGGGTGTCGTAATTCCCACACGTTAATTCTTCGTCTTATCCACGAAGCCCATTACCCGTTAGTTCTTAGCGAATAGAACTTGTTCTTACTTTCTTACATTGTACTTGTGGATATTTTACAGCCAAACACTCTTGAGGAGAATAGTTGGATATACTTCTATGTGAGGGTAAGTTTTTACTTCAATCCTTTTCCTATTTTTAAAGCAAAATATGATGTTTAAGTTCTTTTCCGACAGGGAGCGTTAACGCGTCAGAGTTGCGGGCACTGCACCGCTGATGAGTAACGAGTGCACCCTCTGATGATTTGGACTCCCACGCTTACTTTTTGATTGTCGCACATTCTTTCTCAGAATTTGACGTTTGGGTAACTGATCAAACTTTGTTATTCTGATTCAATAGAGGAATAAAGACATGATTTTTGGAAGAGCAAGTAACTGATGTGGGCTTATTATGGAATCGTAGATGTATAGATTATGGTTTTTTTTTTTTTAGTGTAGGCATGGTAGAGAAATTGAGGTTAATCAGCTGGTGAAGAAGAGCCGGTGATGAAATGTCGAACTCAAAACATTTGCGTCGGTAGTTCAATCGAATATGGTTTTAGTACCCCTGAAAAATATGTTCTTTAAACAATTTAAAGACTTTATGGGTGTGATTTTGATTTAAAAAAAAAGAAGATTTAAGTAGTTTATCAATGTTTTACTTTTATTGTGAAGGTTGAGTGCTATGAGCGAATATTATAATTGATTTAATTTTGTACCACCAATGCATGATGTAATTGCTACTTTGTTAGTATATTTCTTCTTCCTTTTGAGTACAGACCTCTTTACAGAGTATTATCGTACTATACTGGGGGTGTGTGCAGGTGGACCACTACACCGGGGTTTCCCCCTACTCTTATACGAATAGTGCAGTGGGTTCTTAACGTGCAAAGGTAGTGACTCTTCTCTACACGGGGCCTCCATTTAACGTCCTATCCGAGGGACGGAGTGTTTCCCACTTGACATAACCTGCGTCTATGAACAAGGGAAGGGGCACGTTAACACACAACGCAGGCTTCAGTCATCCGCTTGGGTGGGAGTCGAACCCGGGATCTTAGGTTCGACAGACGGACGCTTTACCGACTGAGCCAACTCGCCTCCTATTTATTGCCATACTGTATATGCAATGTTGATATGTTGTTAATTTATTGCCAAACTTCATCCAACTTTTAATCTCATGAGAAAAGATGAAATTCAGTGAAGTAAGTTCAGAAATAGTGGCCAAATTTTAGTTTCATTAAAGGGCATTCAGAATCTCCTAGTTTGTCTTGATATTGAATGAAAATCCATGACTTCATAAGAGACTTTCATTTTCAAAGAGAAATATGGATTTGTTGGGCTGCCAATTTTTGTTTGATAAAAAAAAAAGGGGGGAAAGAAAAGTTCTCTGTTGACCTAGGCAAAATAAGTACACAGTTTTTGTATTGGACTAGTGAGGTCCATGTGTTTGGTGTTCAAGCATGGAGATGTCACATCTCTCTCCCTGGGTCAAGCATGGTTCAAGATGCAGTCCTTACTTTTCTGTGGTGTGGGAATGGTCAGCGAATGATAGAAGCACGTGGTGATTGGCCCCCCATGTACCTGTGTATAGGATAGCTTACAGGTGTGTGCAGGCCTTACATGTGGTGTTTTGAATGGTGGTCCAATTTGAGGATTATGAGAGCAAATAGTTTGCAAAGCTTATTTTACAGCCTTGGGATTGGGGAAGGGGGATGGATAAGGGGAGAGTGAGTGGCCTTGGGAGAAAGGAATTCAATCATGTCTGGACTTGTTTTATTAATGGAGCTGAGATTGGAAATTTTAATAAGGGTTACATATAAATCTAGGCAATCTATAATTGGAAGCTTTAGAGTTTATTGAATGGCATGGTAATCCCCTATTACTTGAATCTTTAGAGTGGTGTCTAATGAAACTGCCATTTCCTTGAATTATCACTAGCGAGTTTAAACCCTGGTCTTTAGAACAATGAATTTTTCCAGATCAGTTTCCCAATTTGTTCTCAAGTTTCAATATAAAAACATAGTTGTGGTTGTTTAAATTCCACCAGGAATCTTTTGGAGGAACATCTTATTTTTCATCGGAATTTGCTCAAACCCTCACTGATCTGTCTCTCTCATTACCTGGTCCTATTAAAACCAACTTAATATCAGGGTGGACTTCCCCTTGAAGGTTGTTCGACAAGGTCTTGATAAGATTCAGTATCAATATTATCAGAGAAACAGTGACTTACAAAAATGTAAGGCTGATACATTTATCATAGACTTGCCAACATTTTACCGGCGTATTGAAACTGCAATTGTTGTGAAATATTACAAAAATGCAAGCACTTAATTTTCAGTGTCCTCGGAATCAATTATTTGTTGTTTAGGTCTACTGCACTTCGCTTGACAATAAAGAATGAAACATTGTATTTTTAGTATTGGTTGTTTTTTTCCTCCAAAATGACACACATGGTTGCATATTGTGTGAAAAATTGGATGAAAGACGAGTACAGTGGAGACATGTCTGTGTTTAATTGTGTTAATCAATATAAAATGGTATAAATATGAATGAACATGTGGGAATCTTTCGTCTGTTACAGGAATTCAGATTTGAAATACAATCACTACCGGTAGTTTCATACTGCCATTTCTTGAGTTGTTAATTCACTGAATTGACAATAACTTTCAAATACTCCTGACAATAAAATGTATTCCTTTTGAAAGGTTCACATTGCAATAATGCTGCCATTACAGTTGTAGTTACTTACTAATTATAATAGTGGTCTTGATTTTCACATGAATGCTTATTTCCTTGAAATTGCATTTGTAGTCTGTCCGCTTGTATCACAATCAGCGTGTCCACACACAAAACATTTTATCCCGAAACTCTATAACGATACGTCGTATAAAGAATCATCATATAAATTCCAGGATGTCCACACACAAGAAACGTCGTCACTAAAGAATCATCGTATAAATTCCAGGGTGTCCACACACACAAAAAAGTTATCCCGAAACTCTATAACGAAACGTCGTATAGGTGCGCAGTTTGCTACTGCGCAGTCGAAACCGAAACCGAAACACATGTGCAGCACCACTAGTACTATTTGCATTGACTGTGCCACTGGAACAATGCATGCAGTATATTTATGTATAATCAGCTGGCTGCGCAGCGGTCAGCTGGAAGCAGAAATGAGAGCTCATATCTCCTTTCGCTCGAGGTCACGTTAAGCCCCGCCCAGTTAGACTAGTTCCGTCCACACACAAAATGTCCGTGATTCTTTATCGAGTTTCAGTTCGAAACGATGCCCAAACCTGCGTTTCGTTAGACTAGTTTCGTTATACGACGTATCGTTAGTGAGCGTCCACACCTACAATTTTGGTCGTAAAACTATCGCGAAACGGTATCACTATCGCGAAACGGTATAGCTAATCATGACTAGTCACTGAAAATGTTGTGTGTGGACAGGGGGATAAGTAACTCCCAAATACTAAATCTTTCACAAAATGTAATTAAAGTAAGTAGGTAAAACTTCATTGTAATTGAAACTGTAGGAAGGAAGGATATGATTTTCTTAAGAGGTTATTTTTCCCTCATAATAGATTCAAATCAGTCATACCATGGAGATTTGAATCTCCTTGGTCATACTGCAGTGAGAGGGATAATGGAAACCAATATATATTGGTGTACATGCTTTGAAATGATGAATCATATTCTCATCGATTTCATGTACAGAAATGTATGTTTTCAGTTTTTGGTGACATTCTTGATGTCACTTGTGTTTCTCGTCATTGTAGCCTAAATGACATGTTCCGTACATTAATGTATTATCTTGAAGACAAAGCCTGAAGACCTATCTAAATCCTTTCATTTTGACTGAGTGAAATATCGCTCACACATGTTGAGCCTCTGAATTCATTGACGCCAATGCTGAGAAATCCTAAACTTGGGGTGAACATTTGGTCCAAGTTCACTGCGGGCAGACATGCTGAGTTTGGAGAAGAAATCTAGCCCCGAAACCAAAGCCCAGCCTACTCCAGCTGAGCAAGGTCGCCAACTCTACCGGAACTTGTCACATGTTAGCTCGAGGCAAACTCTGAAACTTACCAATCAAATATGCATTTTGTTCTCAGGCTTCACTTTAATATCTTTTAATTATAAAGTCTTTGAACTTCTTAAGGAAAGAGTTGGATAAATTTGTTTGCTGAAAGTTAATGTGTCAACAGCCAAGTCATTGTGGTTACAAGATGTACTGTACCTTGTCAGCTGAGAGAGAGATAGGGAGAGAGAGAGAGCCAGAGTCGAAGCAAGGAGGGGATAGAGTCAATTGACTAACCTCTATCCCTTTAAATGTAATTAATTAATTTAAGGCCCTTCTGGCTCTCACCAGATGATATGTTTGTATTCCAGCAACACGTACAGTATGTATTCATGGGCATGTGTTTGCTAATTAATGTAGAATTTCCTGGATGCTTTACGAGCATGATATCTATGAATTTATTTTCCTGCAATCGTAACTTACAATACGTGGTTCATAATAAATCAATGATTCTTGAATTCTATCATTCCCAGAAGCTTGATACATGGGTTAAGAATCAGCCGTTACAATGAAAGGTGACATAAAGATCAAACTTGTTGTTATGCCCGTGAACACTAGTAATAGTATTTGAAATTTTGAGCACTCTGTCTTGGTTAAGTACTTCAGTTATCCCAATTTTATATCTCCCCTTTTTTTTTCTTGCAAGATATAATCAGGTGGTGTCTGATTAAGATCTGAGCATAGTGCATACAATAATATTGATTTGTGGTTCTTCTTTTTCCAAATGAACACCTTCTGATAGAAACTGACATCAGTGAGAATCAAGTTTAACAGTTCATGCCCAGTTTCTCACCATTTTTCGGCTCTTCAATAGAGTGTGGAAGTGACGGACCATTTCACTTCAGAATTTCCTCACAATGCACTGAATTTTCTTTTCTTATCAAGACTCCTGTGTTCTCTACTTCTCTTGACTAATTTGACTAGATTTAGAATTTGTGGAAATTCTAAATTTGGGAATGTGAAATTGCTCAATGCAGTAGTCTGTTTTTTCAGACCACTGACTGTTACACTCTATACATTTTACTTTTTTGATTACATGTACAGTTTGAAATTGGAAACAACTTCATTCAAGATTTCAGTAATTAAATGTACATACTGTAGCAGTAAGTAGTGTCTCACTGTCAGGCTTATGCCTGGTTTGGAAAACTATTAGCAAACATTTATAGTTTTAAAAAGAAGATTCTGGATTAAGAACACAACTAGTACTAGTCTAGCACATACATGTACACAACTACACATGAAAGCCAGTTAGCCAGCCTGCATGTCATTTATGGACAATCAATACCATACATGTTTGTGTGATGTATTGTTTCCCTCAGATTCAAGGGTGACCAGTACAAATGGCAAGAAGAGTTTATTGAAGACTACTGTTTTCTTTTCTGAAGCAAGTATTGCTCACCATGAATCAACCAACAGGTTCTATTGACTTTCAGACTGGTTTCTGTTTGTGAACTTATGTGTGTGTGTGTGTGTCGCCCACACTATACCAATCTAGCACTGCTTCATTCATGCAAGGGGTGCGGAGTGTGTACCTCTTCTACCACTGCCTCCCAAGTATAGTTCCCATGTCTTGAGAACCTTTTCAATAAAAAGAGTTTGACTGGGTCATTTTCCCACGGCACCAAAATAAAAGGATTGAGAAAGGCTGGATTGGTGACCTTTAGACCTTATGATCTTTAGGAGGGCCTGTGGTGTGTATTTAGTGCTTTATGGAAATTGTAAAATAAAGAACCATTACCATATTCTAAATTTTATTTGAAAGTTGTAATTTTTTTTATGGTAAAGATGTGGGAGCTTTGATTAATTTGGAATCTTTCATGTTTTGCAACTACTGAAGCAAAACAAAAAATTATATGTGTATATTAAATTGTTTCCCTTTGGATGGTTACATGTATATTATGTAATTTGATATGGGAAACGATAGTCAATTGTAGTTTACAATTAAATGTACATTTACAGTATTTAAAAGTGAATCTAATATGAAACCGACAGAAAGTGTACATTTCACATGATTCAATGATACTGGCATAGAAAATAGAATAAAAATAAACATGACTTCAAAACAAAACTATACACCTATAGATCTTATTTCACTTTTTATTTATTTTAGTGCAATGAACCAAGCATCTTGTTTAAAAAAAAAAAAAACATATTAGTAAACCAACTCTCTCTTAAATAATCCCTGCTTTAACAGAGGTCAAGTAAGAATTTTAAACTTAATATCAAAGTAGGAAAATGACAAAATGTGAGGAGAATCCTTAGCTCCTCAGTATTGCTCTATATGCTGGGAAGTTCTAGGCCACGGGACAGGTCGGTAATCTAATCAACATTCTGTGAATAGCTCCCATTCATGATCAGTGCAAAGATACTATTACCTAGCCATGTGCAACATAATCACAATCACAGAGAATCAATACTCAGATTGGAAAAATGAGAGAGATGGAGAGAGAGGGAGAGAGAGTGGGATACAGACAGACAGACAGACAGACAGAGAAAGAGAGTCCTACATGAAGATATCTATTGTCAGTATTGTAAGATTTTATTTCAACTTAATTTTCTGATCATAAAAAGTCATTGCCTATGTTGGCATCATGAAAACGCGGCTAATGTAAAGGAGAAAGGGTGAGAAAGTGGTGGATATTTTGAACATTTTGTAGGTTACCAGTGCTGTCTTTCGTATCATGTCTGGTAATGCAATCGCAAGGAGCGGAAACAAGAAGTCTTGATTTCAAATTTTGCCATCGTGAGACCTGCATGGTTTAAAAGCTGTAATTTTTGTGACAGGATATGAATAGCCTGGCCTACGTGTAACATGGAATGTTTTTTAGAGTTCAAAAGCAAGAAAAGAAGTCTCCTGCATTTTGTAATTGCTTCCTCTCATTGTCTCAAGTGTCAAATTTGAATGCAATTCATGTTCATGTAGATGAGAAGACATTTTTGGAAGAAACACAATTACAGCGTAGTAATGCAATTTTAGAGTATGTTCATCTCAAGTCTTTCATGATTCTGAGCTTTTCATTGATAAAAAAGACAGCAGAAGAAAATACAAATTATTCTCTTATGATTGACTGACATCTAGTTAAAAACATACCTGTTCTTGAAGTATGTTGTGGTGAATCTTCACATCAATTTTGGAGAAGAAAAAAAATCTGTTAAGTTACCAGTCCTGGTAAAAAATTCCAAAGATCAGCAGGTTGTTACATGTACATGTTTCTGTTCCCATATTATGTTATGTCTCAAAAGTTAAATTGGTTTGGTCTTGGCAACAAAATGAAGAAAAAAAAAGCTGAAGAAACCTGATATTATTTACATGCAAGTTCAAGCCAGGTGCTGGTGAGAGTGATATTACAACTCAGCGGAAACATCAAAGAAGCAGAAAACTGCCCTAACCAGAAATGTAGCTGAAAGGAACACAATTTGAGGTGTAGATTATTCAATATATTGTGAAGGACAACTTTTCTCTGATACATGTGGCTAAGTTTAATACTTTTCTGGAATAAATGCAAAACAACAGAGCAAATTGAAATTCTGAAAGAGAGAGTGTGAAAAAGATTGACAAAAGTCACAGAACAAATTTAGATTGAGTTTGAAAAAGAAATATTTACAAGTTACAATCCATTGACAAAATTTTCAATCATATACCAGAGCTTTTTTTTAAAGCGACTCTTTTCAAAGTTTTATTGAGAAAATCCCTGTTGGTCCCTGTCTCGCTAGTTCAGAAGCAAGTAATGGAGTATGCCTGTACAGTATTCTTAAATTTGAAAAGGATGAGGGAGATAATCAAGTCATCCAATCCAATAGATGTGGAAGTGGAAGTAAATTATTAATGAACTTTGAATGACATGAAACAATGGGGAAAGTGATGTCTGTGCAGTGTAAAAGGAAGGAAATATGAAAGGGCATTTTATGTAGGAAGGAAACTAACAAAAAGTATGAAACAGAGATGTGATTTCTGTATATTTAAATGGCAAAGTGTAACATCTTGATATCCATTGTATCATTAAAGTTTGCTACAATGTATGTGAGAATTTTTCAAATTGAGTTATAGGTGTGCATAAATTTAACCTTGTGCTGCATTGCAGGGTCATCATGTTCCTCTTGAGTTTCAGGAAATCTTCCTAGATGTGTTCGGTGACTTCGGTGAGAATTAAAAATATCATCGAATTCCGCCATGTTTTTGTGATGAGACCGATTTACCTGGTGAAATGAACATGACCAGCGCGATGACAGAGCCCGGCCGGCCTTCGGACTAGACAAGTAGGGATGGCTCTCCAATCAAGATCAGAGAACAGAGGATAGTTCTGTCTTGCCCACTAATTTGAGAGGTCGTCTAGGGTCACCCAATTATTCAAGGTCTTTTCCCATGCCTGGATGTGGTATGCAGTGGATGTGTTTTCAGTCTGGATTGTAAAGTTGGGTATTTCTCGAGTGGGAAAGAACTAAGAAGGGGAGTAATGTTTTTAGATAGGATGGTTTGTGATTTTGTCCAATGGACACATTGTAGGATTTCTGGGTATTTGATACGCCCATGTAGATAGTTAGATACGTGTGGTTCTACCAGTTGGCGGCCCTTCTAAAGTTCCAGGCTTCTACCCACAATGTAACTACAATGTATGTGTACATGTATGTAGGAATACAACACAAATAGGTACTGGTAGTCCTAAAATCTCCTAGAATAAACATGAACTACATGTAAGAACTTCACTTGGACCTAAATATTGTATTAAGAAAAAAAATGGTTATGGTTTATTTAATGTAGTGCTGTAACATCACGGATATCTCCAATTCCGTTTAACCGCCAGTCAAAACCGGACGGTTTTTCGGTTAAACGATTTATTTTAAAAAAAAAATAAAAAATAGTTTTTTTTTTGTATCGTGTAAAAAAGCGGGAAGGATTTTCATTTAACTGCGAGGTGCATTTGAAGGCGCCGATTTGTGCTTGTGAACTTGTCACAAATAATAGTAACAATGTCGTTTTTAGAAGAATACATGTGTAAGATCATTAATGTAAATTAAAAACAGTAGAGGATCTAGGATAGAACCTTGAGGTACGCGTGTGTTGGATGAATTATTATTATAAACTACATATTGAGATCTATTACAAAGATTACTTTCAAACCAAGATGACAGACAAATTGGAGTGTTGTTCTAGTTTCCGAGTGGTGAGTCAACACACAGATTACTGAGCTGGGAGACATTGCCAGGTATAGTGCCAGGTGGAGAGGCATAAATCGAAACTTAAAAAAAAAAAAAAAAAAAAAAAAAAAAAACGGGAAAACGAAACCGTCCAATTGAAGACGGAATCCGCCATGGGCGGTCGGATACCGGACGGTTAAACGTTTGACTACAGCACTAATTTAATGTATGCAATCAATTTGATTTGTGTCAATTGGAGAGGGTAAGAATTTAAAGAAAATGAGGGGGAGAGAGAGTGAGAGGGGGTGGGCTAAAGGAGGTGAGCACTTGATAGTGCAACAGGGCCTGAGATCTAAATCAATAATTCCTGTTCCAGCTTAATCCTAGGACAATAGCTAAATCTGTAGGATTATCCTCATTCATTCCATGAGAAGGGACCAGCAGGAAGGGGCTCCAATCCCTTCTGTAGACTTGTTTGGAGGTGTATGGAGTGAGGAATGACCACAGCCCTTGAGTGTACACAAACACTTGAGCTGTATGAAAATGCATGTACCTGTACATGTACCTGTACATTAAGGAGTTAAAGAATACATCCAGATCTTTAAAACTATAGCAAGTTTGTAAATTAAGTACATGCCAAAGATTTGATTGATGGCATCCATTACAAGAATTAGCACTACAGCTCTGCTTGACTCTTGTCCATGAGTAGCATTTCATGTAGCTGCACAATTTCGTAGCTGATAATATTTACAAATAAAGCGGTTTTTTTTTCTTTTGTTTGTGCTTATCATCTATGTTATTAGTCAAATTTAGGGTTATCCTATACTTTAGGGTGTTTTATTATTTTCGGTTGCTAACTTCAGTCAACAGCTCTACATGGAGTCGGGCTAACTCGGACCAGGGGACAACTCGGCCCAGGTACAAAAACGGTCAGTTTTTGCATGTTTAGGTTTAGGGTTAGGTTTAGGGTTAGGGTTAGGGTTAGGGTTAGGGTTAGAGTTAGGGTTAGAGCTAGGGTAAAATGACAAAAAATGACCGTATTTGTTAGCCCGACTCCATGTAGAGCTGTTGACTGAAGTTAGGAACCGAAAATAATAATAAAACACCCTAGGGTATAGGATAACCAAATTTAGTTAAATTTTTATATTCATTAGTATTTCTTCTGTGTGAAAAATAAAAGAGCATACCAGTACCTATATGCTGAAAATCATTCTGGAAAGATAACTTGGAAGAGTTAACCATGATCCCACCAGGCAAAGGAGAGTAAGAAATTACACTGAATGACCCATCCCATGGCTTCATAAGTACCAAACTCAGAGCTTATGAAGTATGGACCAATGCTGTTGGAAGTGTTTGAAAAGGCAAGCTTTTCCTCAAACAGAATGCCTTTCAGTTTGCATACTTGTCAAGGAAAAGCCCTGTAACACATTGTTTGTTTCCCACAAGTGCAAGAGAAAATAATCCATGAATCACACCTGAGTTTATGTAACAAAGGTATAAGCTCAAGTGTGAGTCTTCCTTATTCCAATTATCTACCCAAATAATCCCAACATTCACCTCTTCTTTTTTTGTAGGCATCAGAGGATTAATACCCCCTTGTACCCTTCCCTCATTTCTCATTTACCTAACCTACCCCCATTGTCCAAGGAAGAGTCATTGCCCATTTAATTCCAATGGACATCTTTTGTGAATGACCCCTCCAGCCTAGGAGTGGTCAGTTATTGTTACAGTTCCCAGGCCAAATGAAATGGCCAGTTATGGACCACCAGATTGGACAATTAGTCCACCATTGTTGTCCACAAGGCACAATGATGCTATAATCAGGTTGTCCTGATTAGTGAAGCAAATTCCTTTGCTTTACCTGTGCTTTGTTATTGATTGAGACTAGAGTGAGGTTTGTTTAATTTAATACAAACATTGTTTAAATGAATACAAACATTGTTTATGTACATCAACTTGGCAATTTATTGCAATGTGAACTTGGGAGTAATGAAGTGATCATACCACTTCAATCACTTCCTCATACTGTCAAATAGGGTTAGTAACCTTGAAATGAAAATGCAATGCACATTCATGTAACCTCAAAATCAAGTGGAATAGCAGACAATGGATTACTGTACTATTGATTGCACTTTGCAATAGCACTAATTTTAATTGAGAAACCCGAGTCGTAAGAGAAGAAGGAGACCTTCGCCTATCCACAATATTCAAATGTTTCAAGCTTCCAATTTAATATAAGATGGACAAATTGGCATCACATCAAAGTGGTTTTCTTGTCAAAACAGACAGTGAATCAATTTTCTTGGTAATTATTTAGAAACATGTTCAGTTCAAGTTAGAACCATTACTCAACGAGCTGCTATTATTTTCTTCCAATATTAAGTTTTGTCACTTCCTTTCTACACATTTTAAATTAAATAATGTTGGCCATTGCAAAGATAAGACAGAGAGAGCAAGAGAGGGAGAGAGAGGGGAAGTTTCACAGAAGTTTACAGTGGAACTCGATCTCCACTTTTGAATATTGGAAGATGATGACAATGGATGGAAGGACATTCCCTTTTGAACATTCAGCCATACTCAATAGCCTCGCCATGCAGGTGTGTGAATATTTGCAGAGGGTTTCTCCAAAAGTCAAAAAGACACCCATATTCCTTCATCTTTGGTTCTCACGGAGTTGAGGCACGTGGCATAGGCTGTTTGTTCTCCCTCCTCTGCTAGTCAGATGGGAATTAAAAGTTTGGTGAATGAGAGAGAAGAAATGTCAGATGAATGCGGAGGAAGTTTTCAGTTAGCTCGGTCGGGCCAATGTGTCTGCAGACTGGATGATGAAGACGCTGACTCCATGTCTGCCGAAAGATTGGAGTAAAGAATTGTTGCCTTGGTGACTGGGTCTGGGCAATACATGTGTGTTATGGTTCCCATGCAATGGTTTATATAAACAAGCTGTGGCTGTGTTGTTGTCTTGTGGACATTGCATCTGTTTTGTCTGTGGCAGGTTGTCCACCTGTCTCGTATCTTGATTTCAGCCATGTCTTGTTTCATGTAAGGATTTATAAACTACACATGTATTGTTTGTTCAGAGCCAGAAGGACCATACCTGTGGCTGTGTTAAGTATGAGTGACTGATCTCCCTTCTGTCTCCAAACAGACACCCTTTTAAAACATGATATTTGACAAATGCAGGATACAGTATGGCAAACAAAACAGCAAACATAACAGTGAACTAACTTTCAATCCATTTATCTATTTACACCAGAGCTTGTGGAAATGAAACCCTATTGGCTTATTTGTTCTCAGAAAATGGAATTACTTCAGTGTAGTTCACAGGGTCATTTTTTAAAGTACAATAAATATTAAAGACGTTTACAAATTTATTTAAGCTGTCCAATACTATAGTATATACAGGTCTAAACACTAACTTTTTACAGTCTGTAGGTTCTACCTTCTTGATGTCCAGTGCAACAAAAAGAATCAGATTTTGTTTGGAGGAGCTCTTGTGGATGTGCCATCAGAAAATTATGATGATGGTTTTATGTCTTTTATTTATCTGTTATTTTACCAGAGCTCTTTAGTTTTAGAGGGTCACAAAATTTAATCTCTCACCACTCCCATGTTTATCTCTCACCACTCCCATGTTATGTTGTTCACTGCTGTGGTCATGGCTGTGGTCATAGTTTCGTCATTGTATCTCAACAGGGTAATGTTCTTTAGGCGATGAAAAATAGAGGGTAATTGACCAGGTTGTTGTGAGATCACAGTAGGCGCGTTTTCATCATCTCGAGATTGCCAAACAGCCTGCTATTTCTGATTTGGGAAATAATCCTGAAGTTACAAATCGCGTCTTCATCAGCTCAAGATTCGACCTCAAAACTTGAAACTCGACCTTGAGAAATTAGCTCGAGATATTTTGCTCAGCATCGGACAAATAGCTGGATATTTTGCAAACTATCCCAAGATATCTTGGGATGACAATCCCGATCAAATATCCCGGTAATTGCTACCTTGGTCTGATGAAGACGCAAATTAGCTGGATAGTTTGCGATCAGGATAGTTCAAATAGCTGGATGTTTGGCAATCTCGAGATAGTGAAGACAGGCCTAGTGTTCCATGGCTACTGTTTGTGCCTCCAGGGGTGCAATGCTTACCCCTCTCATGTTCCATGTTCAAGGAGCTAGCTTGCTCAGCTCAGTAGGTTATTTTTATCCTCTCCCTATTCACTCAGACGATGGAGGTCGGGATGCAATCCAATGCATGCATGGGCCTCTCAATGTTCTGTTACATAGAGTTTATTTACAATTTATGTGTGTCGTGTCATTGTGTGTTATATGGAGATTTAGGGATACCACAGATATTTGTAGAAAAAGCAATATTTTTAGGAGTATAGCAACTTAGATCAGTAGTCAGTATGGTTCATACTTTTATTTAATGGGTATGACAGTTTTTTAAACTGCTTGGTGTGGAGTCTGTGGACAGTTAAAAGGGAGATAAGGTTGCATACCTTCTATGAGTAAAAAACCTTAGAGAGGAAAGAGAAAGTGAGAGAGAGAGAGAGAGTCAGAGAGAGAGAGAGAGAGAATCAGTGTGTGTGTGTGTGGAGAAAAGAGGCAAAGGGAATGGGAAGAAAAAAGAGATGTAGATTTGTTAGGAGTAAACTTGTGTAAATGGTGAAATTCCTGGAAGAAAGAAATCTTGAACAAAAACAGAAGAAGAAAAAAAGTGAGTGAGATTGCATTATTTTCAAGTGCCAATATGATAATTTTCTATTTCTTGGGCCCATATTGAACAAGTCCTTTGAAGGAGTATAACGCTAAGTGCTTGTGAATGCCTGCTGTAACTATACCAACAAAGATTTTGTATTTGAAAGCTTTGAAAGTGATCCCTCTTTCTTATTATTGGGTCACGAGGTAGGAGAAAACTCTCTGTTTCTGACCTACGCTGACATGACTCTTTTGTGCAGAGCTCAACTTGAAACGGTTCACGACCCTTTGAAGCCCTTCTGGGCGTATGCTTTTTGTATGGGTTTGTTAGTGCCAAAATGGGTGTAGTTGGGGCCCATTATGGTACTCCAAATGAGATTGGCAAGTTTTTTAAGGAGTTGAGGAAGTAGGAGATACAATAGAGGCAAATTCACCATTACATTTTGTAGTAACATTTTTCATTTTCTGTCTGTATAATGCAAAAAGCCAAGAACGTGAGCTTGCTTCCTGATGAGTAGCTGTCACTCATTTTTGCAAATTCAATTGATTTACAGAAAAATTGGTCTTGTGGGTAGGATTCTGTGATATTTTTCTGTTATAATAATTCATTTTGGTCATACTGTACATGTACATTCAACATTATACTGTACATGTACATGGATCTACAATAGTACTGTATTAATACCAGAAACGTTTTGCAAGTCATTGAAGATAAACCATTTTGTACCTAGAAATTGTTGCAAGGCGACAAATTTATTGTGGTAAATTGATTGTTTTCACAGCACGAGCCTTTTCCTAATCTAGATATCCCTGAAATTTGCAAGAGCTTTAGATAATGCATTGTGGCTTACATGTACATTGTAGGTGGGTCAAAATTAAAAATACTGAACCTTAAAATGTTAGCCTACCTGTTAAGTATAGAAACTCCTATTTAAACGTTTCCTCAATCAAGCTCGATTGTACATGTACATGTGTAATAACGCAAAAATAGACTTGGGCAATAGATCCAGATGCGTTTCTCATGGCTTCCCAACTTTTCTCCTTCATACTGTCAGAAGCCAACACCCCCCCCCCCCCCCCCTTTCGTAAAACTATTCAAATACACTATTTGTTCACACAATGACACAACCGGTAAACGCAGAGCTCACACCATGCATGCAACCAGTGGCATTGCTAACATTCCACAGCTTCTCGCTCTGAATCAGGGTATTGCGAAACTACCATGAAAGCAAAGAAAAAGCAAAGAATAGGCAGAGAGATAGAATAATTTAGTAAAGACCAAGGGACAAAGCAAAGGAGTACAATGGATAGCTGAGTCCTTTGGGTTAAATGAAATAAAAGAGATAAACCTTCACTTGTCTGTCTTGTGGCCGTGATTTTTTTCAATTCTCATCTCTGATTCTCTGTACAATGTATGTTGGAATAGAGAGAGAGAGAGAGTGAGGATACTGTTTGCAGCTCGGACTAGAAAAGTTAAGATGTTGGGGAAATAAAAGCATTGTGAATGATTACAATGGGTGGATTGTTTAGATGTAAACCATGGTAATGTTGAATAGACCCCTCTCTCTCATCTTTAAAACAGTCATCACAGTGGGAAGAAGATTTCATTTATTGGTATTACCCCAGATCAAACAAGTCTATAAAAAGGAAGACTTCTACACTGTACACAAAGGTATGAAAGGGTTATGGCGTATCTACCCAAGTACATTTGTAGATTTGTTTTACCACTACCATTTCCATATATTCATTGTGTAACCTTTCATTTTGTTTAAATATTGTTACATTTTCAAACTCAATAAAGTCTCTTTTCTATTGCAAAATGACACTATGAGAAATTAATGAAATAATGTTTATTATGTTTCAAATGTACTCGCATAATCTTATGAAGTATTTTTTTATTTTTCATTTTCTTCCTCAGGATAATTAAAGAGGCAGTCAGAAGACAGATCTTTTAGACACCAAACCAACTTCAAATTGATTCAGAAAACAGAACTGAAATGTAAGTTTTCAACCACTTTGTAATCTACAGAAATGTTCCAGGAATACAGTTTCAACAACTATTAAAACCACAGAAATGTTTCAGGAGTACTACTTAGGCCTATGATGATTTTGTCATCTGTAGTATTTGCTCCTTGAAATGGAATAAGACATGACAGAAATTTGACACAAACATCTGTATTCTACTTATTTGGTTAAACCTGACCCTGGGTCGAGATCTGTATAACAAAAGGAAAACTTTGACCTCAGACTTACTTCATTTTCTAAAACTTGACTTTGGAAAAAAAAAACTCAAGCCCACCCTCTGGTTTAAATTTTAGTACAATATGGGCAAAATATTGTGTTATGGATTTTATAACTAACGATCTAGGGCATATGATTAGCCTTTATTTTATCTGCTCAACATTTTTCTAAAACCATATTGAGAAGGGCTAATATCGTTAAAAATGGATGTAGAATTATGCTCAGCTGAATTCATCTATAAATGTTAGAATTCTATTTCGAACATTTATAAGTACATGTGACCTGTACCAGTCAGCTGCTCATGAAAACCAATGTTACTGACATTATTTCATCAAATCAAGAATACATCTAATCAAGTGAAACTCGGGGAAACTAATCCATCACAGCACGACATCTGAGTAAACATGCAATATCACTTTTTAAGCTACGCTATTTCAAAGCAAATTTCCCTTTTCTGTCATGAGTTTTGTTATGATTTTTTGTTTAATAAATGCAGACCCCATCCTTCAAATAGTGCAGGGTATGTTTTGATAACCACCTAGTCGACTGGGCATGCTGAAATGTCACGTTTGGATGTGCTTTGTGATTTTGGATTTCTAAACTAATGCTTGATTTAATTGTATTGTTTGCAAAACTCCTGATACATGTACTTTTTGCAGTTGTCTGCACAAGATTTGTAAAGTACTGTGCCAGCGTGTATGTTTGAATTGAATTGAATGGTTCTTTGATGTTTGAAATCTGGTATTGGTAGAAAATCTAGATATATTGACAGTTCTCTACTTGACATAAGCAGGTGTATGGTAGATTTTGAGAAATTACATGCAAATATAAAGAAAACGATAACTAGAAAAAGAGGCTGTCAGAATGATAAAGGAGATGAATCAGCAACAAATCATTAATAAAGAAAGAAAAAACATCATGAATGTGATGTCGGAGACCATAATTGGAGTGAATATCGGGATAATCAGTTAATGCAAAAATAGCTGATTCAAAATGGAGTTTGAAATTTACAAATGTAGGTCATTAAAATCATCATGTGAATATTTTGAGATTACGAGAAGAGATCAAATGTGCTCAAAGCTAGTATTGTTCCGAATACACTGGACTCTGATGCAAAATGTTGCCTGTTTAGTCGCTCAATGCTGCCTAACCTAGAGTCCTAGACGTTTTTTGATTTGACCGAAAGTGCCTTAGATTTGGAACCACACGGTGCAAATTGAATTAATTCTGTAGCAGGTGTCGAGGGATATATTTTAAAATAACTCAAAGTTGGTGCCAACTTGGTGTTACTGAATGTCTCTCTTAGCGGTTGTTGCGATGCGTAAAGCTGTCTGACATGTAGGCCTACGTACAGCATTGGTATGATGAACTGTTCAGTAATTAGCTGGAAAAGCTCGTCTGTCGTGTACTCGTGTTATCGAGGTCGGAAAGCGGGTAGAGCCCACCTGTTGTGTGAAGAAAAATACGATGGCAGTCACAGACTGTTCAGTCATGACTGTTCGACATTGTTTTGTAGACTGTTGGTGATACAACTGAATGAACTATTATAGAGGCTTAAAACCAGGATCTAATTAAATATTACATAATGCGTATAACCAAGTCAAAGTCTAGTAAATTAGTCATATGTATGTACAATTGTCTTAGGCCTAGTAACTTTGTAATCATACTTATAAAATATTTTTCTATTCTGTGGTATTTTTTTTGTGGTTAGATTTGCATTACTATTAAATATAGTACCAGTATCAATGACCAGTTTAAAAAAAATATAATGGATGGTACTTATAATTGTATATATTTGCATTATTGATTGCTAGCAACTTGTTAAAAGAAATACACCTATATAATTTAATTCAATTTGATTGAAAGTGGGAAAGTACTATGAACTCAAAGACATAATTATGTGGAAATAAAATTATTACTATCAATTTGAATGAACCATGGGGTGTACCACCAATAAGCTAATTGGTTTCAGTGTTTTGGTGTTTTTTTTAGACACAAAGAACAGGAAAAGGAAGAGGGGTATTCATTATGAGAATAATGAAATTCTTTTTGTCATCCTGTCCCTGCCTGTGACCATGGCTTCTCCCTGTTATAATTGATGGGGGTCTAGTCCCAGGCGATTAATTCGGGGAGGGGGCAACAACTTTTGTTCTAAAATAAATATTATTTTAAAAGGGATTCAATAAACAATCGGTACCCATCTAATTCAAAAAGCAGATGCACCTATCTTAGTAGACCACCACTCATCTCTACATCAATAGACTTTGTGATCGAAATGATAAAGATAGCATCAGTATCTGAATTTGTAAAGAACTTGAGGGGAACTACCGTTAAGTAAAAAGCCACAGGAAAAGAAGAAGAAAAAAGAACCGGAAAGAGCGCGAAGCCATGCTAGAATAGCCAAACTATTCTTTTATTCTGATTTTATGATGTGGTTTGCCACTGTACTATTGCAGTAGATCTGGGATTGAATTTAGGGGAGGACAATGTCCGAAATCTCTTTCAAATTCTATTTCTGAAAATTGAGGCTAGTGTGTGAAAGATTAGAGGGAGGATCTTCTCAAATTGTTTCATTTTACGAGGCATTTCAAGAAAGATTCTGAAGAAGGTAGAGGACTTCTGGAATGCTTTACAGGGAGGATATTGAATGACAGTTGGGGAGGGGGGGGGGGGACAATATTGGATTAGACACATTAAAAATGAGTCATTTTGTTTAAAACCTCCTTAGTTTGAACAATGCTGAGTGAGAGAGAAAGGATGGGGGGGGGGGGGGAAGTGGATGAGCAAGGGTATTTTTATGTCTGTTGCAGAATCCATGTTCATGAAAGTTGATGAGTGGAGGGGGGGGGGGGGTGCATACTTCCATTCAGTCATATAACCTAAATCTCTGTGTGGTTCTGATTCTCGTCAAAACTTATTGAACTGTGGTAAGAAATTCTGTGACTGCACATATAATTACAGTGGTAATAAGTGGCAATTGAAGCCCAAAATTCCAGTGAGATTTGCATACATTAAGCAGACCATGAAAGATGGCTTAGTTCCAGCAAGGAATAAAAGCTTTTGAATTGCGATAGGAGGATGGCATTTAGGTTTTGGGGCTGCTAACTGATATGATAAGTTTGTGGGTTGTGGATACATTCGTCCTTTTTTAAATCCTATTTTATGATACCATTTGAGGATGAAAATTATTGAATTACGTAAAACCCTTGGAGGCTACAGATCCTTTAGAAATTTAGTTTACAGTAAGCAGTTAAACATAATTACTTAATAAAACTTAATAAAGAAAAAAACCCACCTCCATCAGCATCAGCTGAAATACTAGTATACTTTAAAATCAGAATGTCATGCTTAGGAAGTTAGGAACAATGCCAAAGGAACCAAGAAGAAAATACATGTATAAATGTATTTGTTTTCTCAACAAGCCATACTAGTAGTACAAACCCCAATCAACTAATAGCCATGATTCTCACTTCAAGTAATATTCTGGACCGTTTAAATGGATTTACAGTGGGCTATTTCTAAACAAAGTTCTTTGTTCTCATTGAACGCTTTTGAATATCTCTATTAGCAAAGGGTCATTTGTTGATATGAAATAATCAGTAAACTACAATGCGGTAGGAGTCCGGTTTCTTTTTCATTTAGACCCCCATTCCCTGCGGATATTTGAGTTGAACTATTTCACTTTTCTTATGAAGCCCGCATGGAACCCTTGCAAGGCTTCTCCTGTACTCTCTCTCTCTCTCTCTCCCTCTGTTTCTCTCTCTCTTTCTCTCTCTCTCTCTCTCTCTCCCTCCCTCCCCCTCTCTCTCTCTCTCTCTCTCTCTCTCTCTCTCTTTCTCTCTCTAAATTTCTGTATCACCATGGCTTCCCTATTTAGCCCTCTTTTCAACTCCAACTTTTATTTATCCATGCTTTCAGTTTTGGGGTCACTTTTTGTGTGGTTAAATCCAGAGTCCAAGCTTGGACTTTAATTTGCCTTTTGGCCTTGGACTGAGGTCCGAGCTTAGAGCAGGTCTTTAGCAAGTTAGGATGTAACATGAGGCTTGAAAGGGACATCTATATCCTTGCACTTCCAGACGGCCTCTGCCAAAAGAAAAATATTGGTGCTGGTTGACCATGAGTGACCCTCAGAAGATTCCATCGCCATGGTTACTCATCTCTGGTATTTTGTAGTCAGTTTTGGTATGGGTTGGGAAAGATCTAGGTGGCCACATGTTGGATTGAAAACACAACACACAAGCTGTTAGCTGCTGAAGGCAAGTTGAGAGGAATTTGCCAACATGTGAAGTTTTGCTATATTTTAGAGGGGGAATTGCACCCCAGGGCTCTCCGGTATGAAAAAATTACATTGCCCATATTTTGTGGAATTCTAAGAAGTTTAACTGAGGCCAGATTATCTGATGTGATGAGAAGGCCACAGGAATGACAATTACATTTTAATATAGGCACATGTACTGGTACATCTGTTCTGAAAAGAAAAGTAAAGTTGTGAAAGTTGTGAAGATAGACAAGACTTACACTGTGGGTCCTATATGAAGCATGGACCATACAGTATTGTACTTGCAAGGAGATATTAGCTAAGCCTTACACGTAAAACCATGTACATGTATGTCTCCTTGATTTAGAGGAGCCTCAACATAATTATTCAAGGAGTTTTTGATTTACTGCAATATTGTGTTTAGAGCAACCAGACATACATGTAAGATGCCAAGTTACAGGCCTACTATCTGTACTTTAGGTAGTCTAATATGACAATTTTCAATGTCGTGCGGTTAAGTTGACTATAGAAATGGCTGAAAGTTGGAATTCTGGGACATCTAAAATGGAAAAGATCAATGTCTAATGACAGCATAGGGATTCTTGCTTGAATCCAGAGGCCTACAAATACCTATATTTCTGGTTCTGTCTGTCCACTGTGAGTGACAAGAGCAAGTGTTTGAGATTTATGGCCAGACATTGTGGCTCCAGAAGTCTACAGGTAGTCACCTGACCCAATTGACCTCACCTGACCTGACCTCTGAAGCTTAAAGGTCATGATGAATCCTTGGATGGATTGTCTTCCCTGCTGGGTTCTTGACCAAAGTCCAATCCACCCATTTCTTGTATTTTCTCAAACTGTCTGAAGTTTATGGTAGAAAATTGTCCACAAACTGGTATCCATCCATTACTACAGTTGCCAATTTTATGAATGAAAATCATAAACTGCAAGTTAGGAAGAGGTGCTTATAGTACATGTATGCTACCTGTATATGTTTGAGATTATAACTGAGTACAGTATACTATTGTGGTCAAGTTCTGTACCAGTACATTTTTATTGTTTCATCGAATTGAATACAGATATAGACATGTAATACTCACATTTCTTAGAACAGTTTAGGGATCTATTACAGAATGTGGTCCTTTTTCTGGAGGGCAGACCAGTATACTTCTTGTAATTAAATTAGATTGAAATTAGTTGATTTTTCTTTCAACAAACCATAATAACATATATTTTAATCACCTTTATGATATCATCTCCTTGAATGGAATCCACCTAACGTGATGTACTTCTACATGTTGCCTGTCATAGGTCATCTATGTAAAACTTTTGACAAGTTTCGTCATACAGACTAAGAACTGAGAAGTATTTAAATGTACATGTATATAATTGTTATTTTTTAATACATTAGTTTCTGTTTTTTATAAGTTTTATAAATACCTTTCATTATCAGTCCTGATTGCAAAAACTAATTTGGAAATTTGATAAAACCTCGACAGTATGCCATAATTGCCATTGCATTGTTGGTGATTTTCATACAAAATCTGACACAATAATGCATTGTAGTTTGAGCTGCATTGTTGCTGTATGACCCTAGAATGTTCATAATCTGTTCCATCATGCCATTGATGCCACTATCTTGAGATTCTGTGGTAGTATCTTGAAATTCTGTGGCAGTAACTATTAAAGTTGATACTCTAAGCAAATAAATGTCCCTTAATTTGTTACCTACGGCAAGTATATGTCATTTTAAAGTTTTTCAATTACTTAGTATATCACAAAAAAATTCTGTCTACTCGAAATGCTCAATTGAAATGTTGAAAATATCCGCCTCTCTTTGCATAGAAAATCAGTCACGGCGCTGGTCTACTATTTATGACCTCACGTCCGGGAGAGAGTATATTCACGTACCCGGATGTTCCATAGCAAACGTGTGCAGAGTGATACGATTTTCTGCATATTTTTGTTTCAAAGGCTGAAAAGTCTAATAAATCATAATTCTATGTACAATTCTTTACCTTCCCCTAGTACTTCATAGTATTAATATCAATTCCCCTTTTAAAAATTATGACATATACATGCCAACGATGTGCTGTTAGTCGATATTTTCACCATGTAATTTTGGTTTTGGTGTTGAAATCGGCCCAGGCACGGAGTGAACAGTAGCCTGTCTACCCATGCACAGTTCATTACCATACACTACAGCGATCCGTCCCGATGGTTTCTTCTTCCTTTTTCCGCATGTCTTTCGCCTTCCTTGGCCCTGAAGATCCTTCATCTACCAATTCTGACACCGGTAGTCAGGAGCAAGTCTTTGTTAGTTGTTTTTCTTAGCTGGCAACGTCGCTTTCATTCTCTTGCAATTGCCGATAAACATAATACTAGCGCACGTACGTTCCATCACAAGCAAGCAGCGCCTAGAACAGCGGCTTGGTCTTACCTCCCGATTCTGCTCGCTTCACGAACGTTCATGCAAGAGCCGCATCACTCGCCAAAATATTATAGAGGAAGCGCGCTTGCATGATCTCGTTTAAGTTTGATATTTTACCACATTAATGTTTAACTGGTACTGTATCCTTTTTTGAGGCAGTCACACACATCTATGATAATTACTATCATAGTTCTAGACCTATTCGTTTTACAAAACTGCTCCTGTACCTTATCTGATGACAATATAATGCATCCGCCTATTCATACGTGCACGATTTAACTTTAATTCCTAAGCAGTAAACTCGTCTTAAATCTCTACCAAATAGGTGAATATGAGGATATAAAAAGAAATCAGCGACTGGAAAATGTTGCTTCGTTATTCTTCATTCAAATGAAAACAGAAAATCCATAAAATATACTCCTTAACAACAACAAATCTAAGCTCTGACAGGATAGCATTTACGTAGGGATATCACTGCCATTCACTCTCACTGAGCCCATGACTCCCGTTCGTGACGTCACGGATAGAGGCCCGACTCTACGTGCACTTCCGGGTTTCAGACTTAGATATTTTGGTAGAGTTTACTCGAATAAATTCATTATTCTAAACTTGTTTTGTCGGGTGGACACCATTTGATGTTATTATGGGGGTTAAAAGCTTTCTATTTATGTAATTATCTCAGTATTTGGGATTGTCTTAGAGTATCAACTTTAATAGTATCTCACGATAATAACTTCCCAAACGGCAGTGTTTGGATTGAAGTTCCAAATATTTTCAAACAATCGTTCGACAATCCACTTTACTTAGTGCGTTAAGAAGATTTGGAAGAGTTTTTATGACTGTCAGTTTCTATTTAATTACTTAATCCTGAGGTTTGATCCCAGACAGTTTATCCCATAATTCCTTCAAGGAGCCCCCACGTTACTGGGATTTGGAGCCTGAGCCATGAAGTGGCATTGATGATCAATAGTAATCAATTAATCCGCTATTTCCCTTTCTCTCTTTAGAGTTTTAGACTGAAAGGAGGATGGCGGCATGGGGCTGACTAGGTGGTCTTGGAATAATGTGTGAAACTGTTGGCAGCTATCTTTCCTTTCTGTACCTTCAAGTACCCTGAAATAATTATTGCATCCTTGCAGGCAAATTGTCACAGGCAAGCAAGAGCTATCCACCATGTACTGTAGATCTGCAATGGAAATCTCATTTGGTCTCTGCATCAAAAACTTGAGATTCAACAAGTTTAAAGACGTCCTTAATACTTAGGGATATTGTATTTTGGCTAGATTTTGATATCGAGGCAAAATAAGATATTTTTTAATTGATTGATTTTCCAATACACAGTGAAAATAAAATGCAATGTTCAATCATATTTTTTCTATTCATCTGAAGTGTAACATTTAAGAAAAGCATCAAGATTTAATAATCTTGTATTCTTATTTTTCACTGCATGATGTTTGAAATATTTATTTCCCCTCTTTAATATTCTAAAATTCTAAAATTCAGCATTTTTGTCTAAACGATAATTATATGATAAAATGTTTTATATCCGGGAGACAAGTGATATTTACAATGCGTGTGAATCTTGAGAAAATATTTGTTTTGGCATTGCCTTAATTATCAAGGCCTTGAAAAAAGATCACTGCTGACGTTACAGAGATCAAGACGCCTGTGGTATTCTGATGGCGACCAGTAAGGAAAGTAAGCGTGCTGCAAAACATTCACTACATGCAGACCGTGACACCGGTCCCGCGCCAAGCTGCCCAGCAGTGCTTCACGCCTTTGAGCGTGTTTACCCAGTTGATGAACAGAGAACAATAGTAATGTTTGCAAACAAGCACAGATAATCCTGCTCCCCAATAAAAGCTAATCCTCCCAGTATGGATTACCTAAGCCATATGTCTCCACTTAATGACACAAGTTTATCTTTTCATCAATATTGTCTGAGGCATGTTGCTGGAACCAAACAGATCAATAAATCAATAAAATCCTTCTCCTCGTATGAATGACATATTTCGTCTATCCGAAAGGGTGGTGTTTATATGGAAAGTTCTAATAATTACTGTTTGACTCTCTGTCAAAAGGTATTGTTAGATTTGTCCTGATAGTAATCTGGACCATTAGGTTAGCTCCGATAGATCTGATTGATTGATTGATTGATGAGAGAAAAAATACAGATGACAGAGAGCATGTTATTGTCAGCAATTGTTATTCATTGATGGGGAAGCGACACAGTTGGCTTGCACCTTTTTCAATGCTCCAAGTCTCTGACTGGTCAGGGATTTCAGAACTTCTGTGGCTATGATTGTGTTTCTTTTGTTGCTTATATTATATTTCCGGTATTTTTCTACATTTCCGCCCCTGAATGCAAATCATTTAAGTGAGTATGATAATATTGTTTTCTTTAGGTGTACAGTATGTCCTTTAGATGCTTTCATTTGATAAATGTGTACCGGATGTCCAGGAGTCTGCTGAATGGCGTTTGAATATAAATATTGTTTTCATCCTTTCCTGGACTCTCAAATGGGACTCATCATCTTGTGCATTTCAATTCTTTATCCTGCTAAATTGTATTGACATGTTTTCCCTATCATTATCTCTAATGAAGTATTAGGGTAGCCTTCAACCTCGTATTCATTTTGTATTTAATAATTATGACTGATTGGTTTGTTATTCAAGGTATTACCAAGATGGTTGAACTTGGTGGTTTTCATGATTGAGTGCAATATATATACCCATTGTAAGCAGACCAAACTGAATTGTGAATTTAGACTAGTAAGTATAATAGGTTTCATCAACAAACTTCAAAAACGGTTATCCAAATACTCAATTGATTTGTCAGGAATATCCCATTGTGTAGTTAAGGACACTGTTTTCTTCTTCATGAAAGAAACTTATTTGTTCAAGTTTGAGGTTTATTGGACATGTAGGTCACCAAGACTATACAAACAGCCATTGCAGAGTGTGGTTTTTGTAAATTTACAGTTGCAAATAAAGACATGTTATAATCTTATATACATGTACTGTACAATGTACATGTAGTCCCTAATTGCGGAAATAAATTGAAAGAGCATTTGCTTACTTTGAATATGCAGTGGAAACCCTTAATAAGGATACTTCTCTTGATACTGCAGGGTGTATGTACATCTTGTATCAGGTTAGTAATGTAGGACTATCCAAATTGTTCATCAGAATGAATCCCTTAATTAAGACCTTCATGCACTTCTGATACAAATGTAGACCAAACCTTATAACAAATTTGGATAAGTGAGTGTGTAAGAAACAGTTAAGGTGTACTGTACATATTTATAACATAAAGAAATAAGGTTTCAAGGATGGTTAAAAAATAGATGAAAGTAGATCGGTGTCTTCATGAGTTACCTGAGCTCAATTTCAGAGAAACACATTATAATTAAACGGAAAAGTTAGGAAACTTCCTACTGAGTGTAAATCCTAAGGGAAATAGGATCATTAGCAAAGGTGAAAAGAAAAAGAGAGAGAACAAAAATCACTAAGGGAGATTCCAGCAAACCTTTTTATTGATTCTGAAAGGGGCTGTGTATGACCTCGATTTAGAGTTCGCTGTCTTTGGCTGACGCCAGCGTACAATAGTGGCCAGTTTGCAGTTGGGCTCACGCCAATGCCAGCTCCAATCGGCCATCTCCGCCCTCCATTCATCCCTGCAGTTTGTGAAAAGAAACGACCCTCTGATTTGGGAGAATGAATCAGAAAGTAAAGAAGCGAGAGAGAGAGAGAGAGAGAGATAGAGCCGAGCGAAAGGTAAAGATAATAAATTCTTTGAAACGTACAATGTAGATACTCAACAGTAAAGATTTGTTGTGTATACCTGAGTGGAGACACCTTGGAAGATAAAGAGAGGCAAAGAAACTAAGAAAGTGTACGGGGAAAGTGTACTTTAAGGGGTCATCAGTCTTCACCTCCCCAAAAACAAAAACAAAACAAACAAAAACTTCTTTGAATGTAATAGAAACGGCATGCTTATATATTCTTTGTACTGTTGTATAGCGAACTGCTAATGTGAACATGTAATAACCTTCTGTGGTCTACAATGTACAAGGGTTTACATATTTCTACAAATTTCTAAAAGATATAATTGGATTCGTTCTAATGATGGGGGAGGGGTGATAAAAATAGAGCAAGTGAGAAAATTATGACAACTTCGAGTAGACTGTCAGACAGTCCTCGACATAAAATTGTCTGTCTCAGAAAGATCTATTTTTCCTAATGGGCGAGAATTGAATTTCCTTTCATAACTCACTGTGCACCCGCCAGAAGACATTCAATGATTGGGTTCAAGCGGGGGGCTTGCATTCGGGGATGGTGCCAGAATTGTAAAGATGAACAATGCTTTGAACAATCTTTGATGATATTGATGAATTTAACTCCAGGCAAAGGCAAAGAATAAGATGCGATAAAAAAAAAAAAAAAATACCCATTTTGATGAGCACCAGAACACAGGTGCATTAAAGATAAAGCAGTACTACTGCAGTATTAAAAATTTGACAGAGAATCATTCAGTTTTGTATCTTCAAAGCCATTGGATGTGAAAGGACTCAAAGGAGAATATAATAGAATGAAAGCAAGAAAAGAAATTTATGATGGGCGGTCTATTCCAGCGCAGATTTGAAATGTGAAATAACCTACTTTACTTCATCGTTTTTTTTTCTCCAACTATGAGGACTTGGAAGGTTCAAATATTCAACTAACAGAAACCAGATGAATATTTATTGCGATATGGTCATCATTTTTCCATGTGTTATTTCAAGACAAAATATGAAATACAACAGGATGATTGATGTCTCTTGTTTTAAACTCATTATAGAAACAATGACATCTCTACTGCTTCGTAATTTGTTTTAGGGTGGAATGAAATTGATTTTATGTCAATGAAATTGTGTTAAATGATCGGAAATAGTGTAAGGGCTATAGATTGTAATATATAGAAATACATGTATAAGAATGTTACTCTGATAGGACCTACTAAATCTTTAAAAGCAAATGACCTGCGAAGAGAGAGAGAGAGAGAGAAAGGGTGGATTCTGGAAAGCTGATGACCGCAAAAACTCACCCAGAGGCAAGCATGAAATGGTGTATGTCGCAATTCGCTTCTGAGTTTCATATTGTTCTCGAAATTTCCCTTTGATCTGTGAAAAGATCATTGGAATAAAGGAGAGGGTCCTAGGGGCGGTGTAGTGAACAGAAAAGGGGGAATCCATTGCAGGAAGTATGGTCCATAAAGTCTAAATTGCAGGGCTATTATCTTGAGAATAAAAGCAAACCACTTTCAGAATAATTCAAACCAATGTCGGCCTTCGTTTTCACTCAACAAATTTGCAATGATATTTATTATGCTATTGTACACAAAGTGATTTTCATCTTTTTAATGTTTGAAAAGATGCTGTTACAATATTTGCCCCCTTCAATAACAAGTGAGATGAATAGATATAATGGGCTTCTCAGTTGTAGCGCTGTAGGTATGATTGATAGGGTATTATTGGTAGGGGGTCACAATAGCCCTACCCCCCCCCCCCTTTCATGAAGACTTTGAAATGATAGCAAGTGTATTCTGAGAGAAATCTTAGTCTACAGGTAGAGACTTGTTACTGTAGCATTAACAGAACAGTGTGAAGGTTGTCGTACTCGTAGATTGAATTGAAATTCACTTTTCAGGAATATTTTTGGGGGACTCAAGAACATTGGTAAGTCAGTAGTTTAGTGTGCTCATAAATACTATTTCATGAGGGTGAATGTTATTTTGAAAGTTGTTCGTGAAAAAATTGGTTAGACATAAAAAATGATGAGACAAATTTGATTTAGAAAGCCTTTTTTTTTTTTATTCAAAAGAAATTGATGACAATCATCATTGGTTCCAACAAGCATTGGAATCCTGTTCATTCCTAGTAAATACCATTTACTGTAGATTGATGATTCAGTTATAAATAGCAATCTTTGCTTGGAAGGCCGAATAATTAATATTCTTGTAACGAGAAAGGACATTTCACTTGGCAACTTTCACAATCATTCTGCTGGTCCATTTTTGTTAAACACATGTATTTTCAATTCACGTTTGACTGAAATCTCGACCCCAATTATGTACATACAAAAAATATTAAAAAAGAAACAAAGTATAATCAAGTAACATTTGTTGGACACGGGCCTGAAAGAGATCCAATGCTTTAATTCTAATTTATATGTACTGGCTTGATGCCTGCAATGCTGCAACTAATTGGATATGGCAGGATATACTGTATTGTGATACAACCTTATAATAAAACCTTGGAGCTACAAATTATTAGTTCAGTGATTAAACCGTGGAAGCTATCAATTCTTTGTATACATTCCCCGATTTTGTGTTTCCAACGGATCTTATCGGGTAATCTCGGTAAAACAATATAGAGGAAGCAGAGGAAGCAATCTAGTTGAGGTTTGTTTGCCTTGTACTTGATGCAAGTGTCACTATCAGGGCATTCAGGAATACCAGCATGAGCTTTCTGATTACATAATGTCATCATATCTGATTTATAATCTGATAAGAAACATAGTTTAATCACCTAGGCTGTGATTGTGTATAGTGAAGCAGGGATTCTTGCAGCAATAATCTGGTGTGATAATAATCTGATGTGTAATGATCTGATGTGATAATTATTATGGTAAGCCCCTTTCCCCAACATTATAAGCCCTACATCACCTACATGTATATCAATCCTGTTTTGACTGCTGTTTTCTTTTGATGCCTGCATTGCCTGTTAAAGCATGTTGGTCTGCACTTTGCTGCAACTGTGGGCTTCAGGATTGTTGCATGAAATAAGAGCTCAGCTGATTGCTGGAGTTACTTTTTGAACAAACTTGTTGTATGTAGTCCATGGAATCATTTTTGGTTTATGCAGGGGGTGTGACTTTCTGGTTTATGCTTAGTATACCCCTGTTCTAGTGGATTGTTGCTATTGTCTTCTTGAAAGTTTGAGATTAGAGATACTGTGTCCTTGATTTAGATTCCCATAACTAGGTGAGAAATATATAGCTTTAAAAAAAATCTACTTAATAATACATGTAGTTCTTTTAAAAGATTTTGCTTGTTCTAATTATCGTAAAACACCTGACCATTTTTTTGCAATATGCAATATGCATAAAGTTGATTTATTCCAGAAAGATACTTTTATTTTTATCTTTTGTTTAGAGCCAGAAGGGCTATGACTATGTGATAAAAGTGTTTGAGTTAATGCCCTTCTTGTTTCAAACGGATAATATATACATGCTAATCATTCATTTGGAGTTCAGTTTAAAGAAACTATACCAGAGTTAACCTCCTTGTCCTCCGCTTGTGGACAGTGCGATCATGTGATGAAAATATAGGAAGTGAGTTGTATAAATGGAACTGACCTGTTACTAATTGCTGATTGAGAATGATTTGGTTAGTAAATTGTTGACAGATTCTGTATTAATCACACAGGATTGTATTATGGGATGACTTGTTTTTGACTTGTTTTCAAATCGTGTTTGATGATTGCCAATTTGCTAACAAATGACCCATGGTGCCTAATTATTAAGATTATTGCTTGTCAGTCATTCATAGTCCCATAGGGGTCGTTAACCTTGACAAGGGACATCTCTGCCTTCAGGTTTAATAAATACTGCTTATTAAGGATTATTTTATTAGAATACTTTTAATTTGGCTTTAGATTGTGTGTTGTTTCATTCATCCATGAAAGGACAAGTTAATTTTTTAATTTGGAATATGTTTATGAAATTTTAAAGAAATAATTATAATTTTCAACTTTTTTTATGAGTAGAAGTAACACTCAATAATGTTATATGCTTTTCACATCTATTTTTCTTAACCCCGGACTATCCTTAACCCCATACTATCCTTAACCCCATACTATTTTTTTTGCTGTTCACATCTACGCAGCTTAGTACCACAATTGCCCGGCTAACCCCGCAATTGCCCGGCTAACCCTGCTATTTTGCAGGGCCAGATAGTCCCGTACTATTTGTGGGGTTAGCCCACTTTGGCAAAACGTAATGTGAACAGAAAGCCGGCTAAAATTACCCCGGGTAATTGGTGGGGCTAAGGAAGGAATTGGTGGGGCTAAGACCCCCCCTTAGCCCCACCTATTTCCCGGGGTTAAGCAATATTTGGTAGATGTGAAAAGCATATAAGTTTATAGTAGGTTAAATTTGATTTTGCTGTATTCCTTTGTGTAAGGAGATATGAATTTTTGATGTTGATTGTGATTAAGGGAAGTTTTTGAGAAGTGCCACATTAACATTTAGATATTAAATCTTGCCAGAGAAAACATGTTCTCAGTTACATGTAGGCCTGCTTCTTGGATACAATATTTTATTATCTTAATGTAAAAGCAAAGCAAGTCACTAAATGTAGTTGAAATGCAGGAATTTTTTCTAAGAACTGAACTTTGTTAGTTTTCCACGTTTACTTGATAATGCACACACTATCTTATCCCATGGGATCAGTTACTGGTTAGTGTATGGTGTGTGCCAATCTCATTTCCTGACTGTTCCACTTGGTAGAAGAAAGGAATAACGGTCATTAGTTCATGCAATTATCTTGAACAAACAGATGCTTTAATCACCCTGTACCAAAAAATGACTAAATTTTGGAGGGACAGGACATAATTATTGCAATCAAGACGTTAGAAAGACCAGTGCTGGTTATGCTTCCCGCTATGAGGAAGCCAGATTATAATTACCTGTGACTACTCCAGCCCTAGGGTAGGAAACGTGATTACATGTAACAGAGCTCTAACCACTTCCAGTCAGCTGGGTCATATCACACTCTGCAAAATGAACGTCTTTTTTTTTTTTCTCTGAGAAGAAAAGTAAGCAATGTTGGGTTGGGTTGAAAGAAAATGGAGTTTGGACTCTAGGCGAAAGAGCTGGATTGACTCTGTAAGGAAAGATTCATTTTGTGATCCTATGGTTCTAATCATTTTACATGTTACTTATTGTGGATAATTTTTCAACTTTGATGAAAGTAGTTGGGTGATTCAAATCATAAATAATTTTTCATTTGACTAATTGTTTCTCTTTTTCTCCTTTTGTATATTCCTAGGTCAGATGAAGTTTGTTCCTAACCACTGCCAGTGACAACCTAAGAACACAAAGATGGCTTATACGGAGGAAGAGGCAGGAAACTCAAGGATAAGCATGACCATTGAGACAGGGTCAGTGACGATGAGGCATATATGCAAGATGTTCAGACCATCAAGAAACAGGACAGTACAGATAATGCTTCTCTTCCACATTTTGTCATTGCTTCTCAGTCCTTGCTTATCATATCCGCAGTTTAGCGAGCAGAACACCGCATTTACATTGCAGACGATAGCGGTAGATGCACAAAGAGACACTGTTTTCATAGGCTCGGTAAACAGAGTTTATAAACTGAACAGCAACCTGAGTCTAGAACAAGAAAGTGTGACAGGGCCTGTCCAAGATGGCCCAGAATGTGTACCAAGATCCACAAACTGTGGAAGTGCAACAGACAATTTTAACAAAGTCTTACTAGTGGATGATGATCGTCTCATAGTGTGTGGGACGGTGTATCAAGGAGTCTGCGATATATTGGCGGTGGACACGTTGGGTGTGTTGTCAGACTCCTCCATGACGGAGGTATCTGTGAACACAGACTATGGCACCACTGTGGCATTTGTAGCAAATGGGATAGGTGACATGAAGACATTATATGTTGGATCCTCAACGTCAGAGTGGCTTAGAGGCAATGAGTGGACAATGTCCAGTAGGCAGTTGCCATCTGATCTGTCAAGTTCATCTCTTTTTCAAGTGTACAATGGAGGGGGACCTCAAGCTCAGAATCCCTCTTTGATCCGAATACCGGCAGGTACCATTGATGACTCTCCAAGCAGCCAGAAGTTCAACATCACCTACATCTCAGGTTTTGCAGCAAATGGCTTCAGCTACTTTATCGCTCTCCAGCCAAAGGTATACGATAGCCCAAGCAACTACTACACCAAAATATCTCGAGTGTGTCAACAAGACGACCACTTCTACTCCTACATTGAGCTTCCTCTGCGCTGCTATGGCTATGGTCAGGATGAGAGGACCCTGTACAACATTGCGCAGTCAGCATACGTTGGCACCGTTGGGTCGGATTTAGGATCCGATGACTTGCAACCTGGGTCTGAAGTTCTCTACGTGGTGTTTGCCCAGTCGGAAACGATGAGCAAGACTCCTTCAGATAGGTCAGCTGTCTGTATGTATCCTCTTTCTGCGATAGATCTGGCATACTGGGAGAGGAGGTTGGGATGTGCTCGGCAAGAAACAGACAGAACAGACATTGACTGGTTAGGATCTGTGGGTTGTGGCACATCAGATAGTATGGTAAGTTGATTCTTCTATCATTGTAAATGAACTCTTTCTTTCTTCTGAGTGTCATTTGAGATAGCAGATCGCACACACTGATTAAAGATTCAGATTGGCTAAAGAGGTATAGGAGTGTATGTCATTTTTTTTTGGTAACTTGGAAGTTTGTTCCAGAAATTGAAACAAGAAAGCTGTTAAATAAACATTTACCGGTAGACATTTGGAAATTTCTTGGGTATTTGATCATTTTGGTACGTTTTGAGATAATATTATATCACTGTGACTATTTCAATTGCACCTTGGCCTTTCTTTCTTTTACCTTATATGTGCTATCCTAACATTTATCTCCAGATCAATGATATCAACTCTACTGGACCCAGCTACTGCCATAAAAACGAGAACAATGTACCACTTGGTGGGGATTTCCCCATTGATGCAAGGGCTGTATACACCCATCCGTCTGTCCTGACATCCATAGCAGCTACAGTTCATCGGGAGCGGACCGTCATCTTTCTAGGTGACCAAGATGGGCAGTTGAAGAAGGTATATATATGTAACTACGTAATCAGACATTCACTAATACCTCCGCTACACCAATGAGACTGATACTTCCAATAGAATGACAAATTTTCATCATCCAGATAGGACAAGAATAGACTTGGTGTCAGTTTGGAATCCCCCCCCCCCCCCTTTTTTTTTTATTGTGCTTGGAAAGGAATTTTTATAACCTAAATGTGCTTAAATGAGTTTTTTTTCTTCATTTTTGGTGGTGTTTCTGACTATTCTACCGGTAAGCATTTTGAATCTTTATATTAAGCTCTTATGTACATCCTAGATTTTCATATTATCCGATGGAAATAAAGGGCCATAATTTGACTTACCCTGATCACAAGTATTTCATGCTTCATTTTGGTATAAACGTCCTTGCCTTTTCTGAGCCACGAGATGTATTTAACATTGTTTCAATTCCATTTTGGTATAGAAACTGCTTTTTATTTATTTATTTCCATACCTATATTTCTGCTATTGCTTCGATGTAGCAAAAGACAGATGGTATTGCACTTTACTCCGAGGTGAAGGTGGTCAATGATGTGGTTGCCAGGATTCTGTAGTTCACATTTAGGTGGTATGAGACAATTCTAAACCACAATGTGGTTTCTACTTCCTAGTCAAGTGATTGAAAGTGTGAAAAGTTCATCTGTTTATATCATCATGTGTAAACAGTTTAGAAAGTAAAAATACAACTAATTGGGTGGGATTTTGCTTTTTTTTTTTTAAAGGAAAAAAATGAGGAGAGAGTGACTTTGAACTTGTGGTTAAAATAACATCAACAAAAAATAGTTTCAGTGGTGGAAGATTTGAATTCCTAGAGACCAGGAGGCTAAAAAATATAAGATAGTTTATAAAAATTGGTAGAATTTTAAAGCATTTAGAAAAATTCATAGAACGAGAAAAGGAGAGCTGTGGTGAGAAGAGGAAGAAAATTCATAACAAGAAAGTATTTTCCCAGATTGTGTTATCACCATTTTTCCCAGCGATTTGCGAATTTATGATCTAAGCCACTCGGTATTCTGAGAAAGTTTTTGCTCTTGGATGAAGTCGGTGTCAAAACAACACTGCCAAGACATCCAGGACTCCAGATCACTTTCTCTTTGACTTTGGGTTGGTTACTTGGTTTGGAAGAAGATCTCTCACTGGTTTACTCTGGTTTCAATAACATCAACAAAGAACAGTTTCAGTGGTGGAGGATCTGAATTCCTAGCTAGAGACCAGGCAGGCTGTGATGTTACTGGTAGATAATGCTCTGTTTTGGTTAAGAGGAACTGTTTCTATTTGTGGTTTTGTCAAGTTCTGCCCCCTTCTTGAACAAAACCGCAAATTTATGATCAAATGTCATAAAACTATATTTCCTTTAGCAGTCAGATATGATTTACTTATATTGCCCTGCACTTATACATAAATGTGAAATTTCCTACCTTTAAATTTTTTTTGTTTTTTTGAACTCAGACATTTACTCTGTTGAAAGTCTAGAGATACGTTGTATACATATAGTTAGTCTCCTTGTGGAGATATATGAAACTTTAAAAAAAGAATCTCATCAGGCTGTTTTTTCATTTAGTACCCTTTTTTAAGTGTCTGGGTTGGGCATTGTGCAATAATCTATAATGATGGGAAAAGGCATATTTGATTCAGCCATAACAATGGACACATTCCATAATCTTTATGAATGTCAACAGGAATGATAGTACTACTAACTGAAAATATATTTCTCATTCCCATGGTATAAGAAACGTAGAAGTCAACAAATTTCTCTGGGATACCAGGTTTTTGAAGTTCCCATGAACATTCCAAGAGTTTCGTTCAGGGTAATTAACTCCTGAATATTAACATACCAAATTTTATGTTTGTTTGTGGAATGGAAATAACTTACCAGATAAAAAATTGTTTTTTAGATTTAGACCGATTTGTATAGGGTAAAGATGTAGTATTCCAGCCGAGTATAAAATCAGAATCTTGTTGAATTCTCTACCCTTTGTCCTCGTAAGTCACAATACTTTCTGACACCTACTTGTTGGTTCCCATGGTCAGTTTGCCTAAGCCTCTCGCTACCACGGCAACCACACATGACACCAGCCTTGGTCATGCAGGCATTCTTGTGGTCCTGAGAACACCACCCCCCCCCCCCCCCAAAAAAAATAAAAAAATCTAACATTGCCAATTTGAGATGCCAATCATATTTGAGGATCCCTTTCCCAGCCGAACCATTGTTGATATTGAACTTTGCGTTCCCACCTTTCTCTCTTGTCAGGTTAACACATGTTGACCAGGGTTCTTTTACCTTCTTCCTCTGGTCGACACGCCAACCACATCCAGGGATGCAATTCCACTGGGAAGGGAGAGTCGAGGTTTTTTAGGTGTAGGAAAAGTTGGTAATTTTCTCATAATAGGCATTATGCTTAAAAAGAAGGAAGTTGAATTATTTAGGAAGGGATGGTGGTGGTTTCAGGTTTCAAGGAAAGATGAATTCTATCTTGTGTTTGTGGTATTGATAAAAAGTGATGAGGGGAAGTTGAATTATGAAAGAGGATATATTCAGTTTTAGATCATTTGTCACGTTATGCCTGTCTGGAATCATTTGAATTCATATTTTTTACTTTTGTCTAAAATCTTGTTTTGTAGCAAATTGAAATAAGGAAAACAAAATTCATTGGGTAAATAACTGTTAGCTGGATGCAAAGTCACTGGAGCCAAGATTGTTGAATGTGTGTCTGAAGTCTGCCTCACTGAAAACCATAAATGGGATCCTAGTTATTCGGATCTCTAGAGATGACAATCCCCAAATACATCTGCATGAATTGCATGTACTCAAAATGCAATCATAAAGGAATGTTCAGGAACATCAAAACATTCCGTTCACCAAATGTTGTTGATAAAATAGATAGTGTTGCCTGGTTCAAGTTCAAATAACATTTTTTCGATAATCCGCCCTTCGGGCGGTTTGTATTGTATCTTATTTCTGCAGCTTAAATCGCAAATAGTTGAATAAATAGCGAGGTATTTTGTTTTTCTGTCTTGTTTACATGCCACACGTCTCTTACTCTTATCCCATCCCCCTTTTTTCCACCTCAGTAGCATATCAAAGAACCTTCAAGGTGTTTTGCAACATTCATGGGAGACATAAAAAAAGAGAGATTTGAATTATTCAGGACTGCATTGGAAGGTTCATGCATTATACTAGTAGTACCAACTTGCACAAATTATGAAGCGAGGACTTGGATGAACATGAAGATTAGAAGACATTTTCAACAACAACGACGAGTCTGAATGTAGTCCATATTAGTAAAAGCATGGTAATGAATACTTTGATAGGCAATGCCAATCATGCCCTCACTCAACCAACCCTCCCATGTACTCAAAAATATTTGAAAATATTTGAAAATATTTTGGACATCTGTCAATTCCAATATATTTTTTTCCTTATTGTTATTCAACTGGATCCATTGCTTGTCTCTCTCACGCATTATTTATTACATATTTTATCCTCTCTAAACACAAACATGTGTGCGTGCCCCAATCTGGCCGACCCTCTACCTCTTCCAGGGGTTAACTCTGAAGATGTCCCCTGCCAACAAACACTGTCTGCATCGATCCTGTCCTCATAGTTAACAGGTTGAGCCTCCCCTGCCTACCATGATCAGCTTCTTACTTCTAGGCAAGGGCTCCACTCTCACCTTTGTCTTGCAGTCAAGAAATATATTTTGGTACTATTTGAGCCATTTCCTGTTAAAATTTCAAAAGTTTGTTGGATTTCGGATTGAAATTTGGTGGTCCATGTGTATCCGATCTGTATCAGGGTTGAGCCTTTCTGTGTGTATAGCTCTATGTTCCCGGTTCCCCTCCATGTTATTCCTTTTACATGTATTAAGTTTATGAACATTTACTATTTTAGATATTGCAAATAAGTATACAAATCCGCAGCATAGTTATAATTTGTTCCTTGTCGATATCTGCATAATTAGGATTTTATTATGAGAAAAAATCAATGGAAAAAGGTACCCTCTCTGTTAAAAATTTGCGTGATCTCTGAATAGACATTGAAGAATTTTAGAGATCTGAAGCATGAAATCTCGTTATCAGATTGTTTGTTTTGATAAATAAGCAGGAAATGGACCTGTCATAATTTGGGGTGGGTGCGTCCGTTGGCTCCATATTTTAATATGAAATCATTGACTATGTAATGACTTATGTTGTCTAGACCTGTCGCCATGTGTTATTATCCTACTGATCATTTCAAACCAAACCAAACGTTAAAAAATGCTGAATCCATTTAACAAAACCCTCCACCCACTTGTGGATGTTTTTGTTTTTAGAGCACATGCAAAAATGTGTCTGAAGCCAGCCAGCCAAGTCTTGCTGCTGTACGTACCCCCTTCCCTCCCTTCACTCTCTGTAGGGTTTGTGTCTTGCCCACCATCTGCGCCCCAGCAGGCGACCCCAGACACCCACTCCCAAGTGTTTGTAGGGGCATGACCTCTTCCAAAATAGACAAATCAAAATTCACAAATTTGACAGCCAATGCAATCCTGTCATGCATTTCCTAAAATCTTACCTTCAGCAAGAATATTTGAGTACCGGTTCTGTCTTTGAGGAGAACCAGAAATGATCTTTTTCTGAAAAATTACCAAATAGAGCTGACTTCCTTCCTCAAACATAAACCTCTTCCATTTTGTGTGTGTGAAAAGGAGTGTCATCAGATTTTGTACAGAATGAATGAGGTTTCCATGTACTCATGAAGACACAACCCCCCCCCCCCCTCTTTCCCCCCCTCTTCCCCCCCCCCCCCCCCCCTCTTCCCCCCCCCTCTTCCCCCCCCCCCTCTTCCCCCCCCCTCTTCCCCCCCCCTCTTCCCCCCCCCTCTTCCCCCCCCCCTCTTCCCCCCCCCTCTTCCCCCCCCTCTTCCCCCCCCTCTTCCCCCCCCTCCCTTTTTAAAAGCTATTTTCAAGTTTCCAGGGCCTTTTATGAGCTTTCAATTTACACATACCAGAAAATGTACTACATGTATATACTGCAACTTCAATGCTCTACCTCGATTGTCATTTAATGAGATTCTATATATAGTGCTTCAGTGGTAAAGTAGATTGACCTCAGGGCATCTAATTGTCATTTTAGTGGACAAAATTAATATCTCACTTATCTGACTTGAGAAAATTAATTGCATCTTAAAGGGGTGAAGATGATGGCTTGATTGGAATTTTATTAGTTTTGAGCGTTGAAGACCAAGAATCAACTTGCATGGATTTCTCATTAAGAATTTAAGACACAGTGAATAGACCAGTTCACGGTTAGCACATGTCCCAAATGACCCCGAATATCCACAGATCTTCAAAACATGAAGAGGTCGCACGTTGTACATTTTGAAATAATCACTGCTACAGTGATAGAGGTGCTACATAAATAGCCTTTGTTGTCCCTTTCACTTCCATCTGTGTATCATGGAGTGCACTGCTTACAAGTGCATAAATGAATAATGATTACATAACTTTCATGAACACTATCCAGTATTTTGTCTCCTTGTATTTCACAATTTGGTCTACAATGACCTTTATCTGCTCATGCTCAGACTGCAACTTCATGTATGAACTGGCTTATTGATTGATTGTTTCATTATTACTGAGGGGTAGCAATATTGTGGAGCTATTCATCTAAAAATCAATGATCTTTTAGATATATAAGTATGACAAAGAAAAGGGAATGTTTTGCAGTTTTTATTCATGATATCATTGTGTAATTATTTTTGTCAAGTTAAAACCTTGTCTATTTATAGAATATAAATTTATAGAATATAAATATACTTGCTAGTATTTGAGAATATGGAAACTTTCGAATTTGTTTTTTAAGTTTTGAAGAGTCTAGCAATATCTGTAATTTAATCTAAGAACAGTGGATATATCATCTTTAACCTGTAATCAGTCATTAGAATGTAGAAATACAGGAATCTTTGGATTTGCTTATACCAAAATTCTATCTAACTCTAACTGACTTACATTCTGATGCCGTTCATTACTTATATCTGAATTTCATTTAGGTTTCTTTTCGAGTTTCATTTTAAGATTTAGCGTTGGGAAGAGAGGGAGTCCATGAGAAATGTACACATTCAATGTGTGTTTTCTCTGTTTGCACATTATACCATTTTCTGCGGATGTGTACTTTAAATGGTTCTCCAAATATTGAGTTTCTACTTCTACATTCATTATCACTATGATGTTGAATGTTCAAAGGTTAAAACAGATTGGACTTGTTATCTGTGAAATGCTTTGGGAGATTGGGTGAATAGGTCATTATGGAAAGGGGGCTTGTATATCATATCAAATTATATTTATGTTCCGTTGCAAAATATTTGATTGACTTTGGAGAACAAAGGTCTGAGAAAAAGACAGATTACATTCATGAAACTTATTGTGCTCTAAAAGGCTAAAAAGAGAATTATTGAATGTGACGTATTTTCACTATTTGTTCATTAAACTGTTAGCTTAATGACTACTAAAAATTGGTTTCAATTTGATGGAGAAAATATCATCACTGTAAATTTGACAACTTAGGGGAGGGGGGTGGGGGGGGGGACAGTGCATACCAATGTTGCACCGCCTGACAACATATTGTTAAAGTGAAAGAAAAAAGAGACGCATTTAGAATGTTAAGAAATGCAAATATATTTCGCAATTCTAAATTACGAAGTCAAAACTTATGAATGATAATGACTCATGCTAATCGTGGGAATTGGACTTTGACAAAATTCACAAAAGCATGTACATTTCAGCGTTTGTTAATACTTGAAATCTGTAGGAACTTAATGATATTTGCTTAATATCTACCATTAAGATAAGGGTCACCAGATTTCAGTTTTTTTACTGCCAGTTTGGTATAAAGTTTGAATATAATGAGGAAGAAGTCAAGAAGGTTGTGTTTATTGTCTGTCTCTTGTTCAAACACCTAACTCCAGTTGTATCTACAGTCTCGCTGATATTTTATTAAATGAAAAGAATATGGGGAAAGAGAAAAAGAGGCATGTCTACTGTTAATTTGCATTTATTTACCTTTCCTTTTCCTTTAAATAGAATTTCATGTATTATTCCTTGATTGATTTGATGATTTGATGATATAGAATGGATTAGCTGTATTTTTCTCAAATGTTTTTTAAGTTGAATCAGAAGTTACAATGCAGTATTCCAAAAAACCTGTTAAATCCAACTGTTCCCCTAAATCAGAATGCCTATGTTTTTCAAAATAGCAACATGTTTTACCTCTTCTTTCATTGTTCTTTTTTTCTCCCACCAATATTATAATATATTTTTAATGTTATTTTTTTCTTTTATTTCATATAGCTTTGGTTGATGGATTCATCCACTGCCAAGCTGTATGAGGAGATGACGATAGATGCTGATGGTGGCATGGTGCAGAACGGCATGGTCCTAACACCAGACGAAAACCATGTCTACGTGATGACCGAAACTAAGGTAAGAAAATGAGATATATGCTATGTTTTATAATCATCTTGACAGCCAGAAAGCCATTACATGATTCCATTCTGTATTGTTTGTTTTATTGTTTCAATAGCCTTCTGGTACTCAATACCGTAGACGGATATAATGTATCTGTTGTGTGAGTTGGGAAGAAGATTTTTTAAAGGATTTTTGTGTGTATAACATTTGGTTGCTGTCTTGTTGAGCATTATTTGTGTGAACAAATTCTCTTTGTAAAGCTTAGAGATGTTTTGAAGCTCAAAAAGATTGAATCTTTGCTTTTCTTGTACAACTATACTGCATAAATTTCAACTACATGTATGTACATAGGTCCATAGTGACCTAAACAAAAAAGGTCATTGAATTTATAGGTTTATGTAAGGGATATGGGATCACCCTTGTTCAATTAAGGTACTTGAAGATTGCGACTGCTTAATGAAGACTTTACCCCTCATATTTTGATCCATCATCAAATCTGTGAAGTTGTCTTTTGATGAATCAGTCAAACTAAGAGCACTTCAAATAATATGTACCCTTGATCAGACCCCAGCCTCAGCCTGACTCAACACAAGTCTCGTACACTCATCTCTTGAAACGATTGAAGAAACGCATCCTTCAAGTTGTTAAACGCTGCATTATTCAGAGTGAGGAGACAGAACTACATTAAATGAGAAACCCCATGACAGATCGGTGGCTTTAGGCGCTATTTGTAATGACTAATGTATAACGAGGAAGCTACAAATACATCTCTTTATATAAATTATAGCTCATTTGTACAAATATCAGAGAGAATCAATGTGCATATTGCTCATATGTTGGCAGAGCGTGGAAGCTAGTACGTACCACTTGTAGGTTTAGTCACAGGCTTTACATAGCACACTTGATGTGAGGTGCTGTAATGAGAATTAAATTCCAATTCTAGGCACGTTAGGGCACTAGAGTAACATTCCATCAATTATGGATGTTACTCACATACTTCTAATGGATTTGAGGGGGCCATTGCAATTAATCATCACTCGGATCAATCTCTATCCTTAATTTGTAGCAATGTTAGGATGCTTGTGTTACAGATTGATTCCTATTTACATTAATTAGAAATGAATTCAAGCTAATTTTCATGTTAATGAACCGCACTTGCTATTAATTTGATATTTTAAGCATGAAATAATAACACAAATTCTGCCAATTATTAATATTTGCAATTAATAGAAATTTATATTTAAAAACATTAGATTGGGCACATCTGTCCCTTAAATGTCAGAAAATTGTTTTCAATCTTTAGGCAATCAATTTTTCACCTATTTATTTTTAATCTTCATCTCCAAAGTGGAATTCTGCAAACATTTTGATGCATCTGGTGAATTGCTCAGGTGTTAATTGATAGCAATCAAACTGTGGCTTTGGATATATCATGTTATTCCACATCCAGACAAATAGTAATTTACTGGAGTGCCCGGTAAACAATCCATCTTACAAAGTGCTGAGCTCAGCCTCAACTTTGTGATTCCAATGTGAGATTGATGTTTGTGGAGAATTAGTTTGAGATGTTTTCATATACCCCTGTCTCACGAAAGAGATTGGCACCAGAATGACTTGGAATGAAAAGAAATTAATATTAACTCAACGGCCGAATTGTGCTTGTCTTGGAGTCGTTGTGGAGTCAGTATAGCGGTGGGACTGAGGTATTAATCTTTGTCACTTTCATGTTGAAATTAATCATAGTCGTGGAGTACTGGTTATCCAAGTTATTTTCAGTTGCATCATTTGCATGTAGGTTTTTTTAAGGTAGCATTTGTCAAATTGCTGCTTGAAATGATTGTGATGGATGAAACAGTTTGGATAAAGGAGGGAGAGAGAGAGACAGAGATATAGAGAGAGAGAGAGAGAGAGAGAGATAGAGAGAGAGAGAGAGAGAGAGAGAGAGATAGAGAGAGAGAGAGATAGAGAGAGAGAGAGAGAGAGAGAGAGAAAAAGAGATGTCCTTTTTCATGATAAAAAATATGGCCTGAGATTCATCTATAAATATGACTTCAAAATATGAGAGAGACAAAGTGTTCTTCTCTTAATCCTCAAAGTGATCCATCTTTTAATGCACCTTCTTCTCCTTTAGTCTCTGTAATGCATCTTGGATGAACCACCGTATGAAAATCAATTTATCTGCCTAGAGCTAATGCTTTGAGTATGTGATCCCTCTAAATAGTGCTACTTCTGTCTCGGTTGTGTGTGGGGAAACGTGTTAAACCTCAAACAGGAATATAACCATGGAATTCAAACTCACGAGAGTTAGACGATTGATCTCAGTGGGTCTATTTTGGAGGAAAATTTAACAGCTCATCTTCATGGAATTACTGGATGACACTGCATTTTAAACCTGACATTAGTTTCATTATTGTTTGCAATTTATTACAGAAAGATTTAATTATTTCTAAATTGTTTTTTTTATTTCGGGTGATTGTATGTTATGGCTTCATAGTTCTCGGTTTCGTTTCACTGCAAAAAGGAATCTCAAGATTGGCCTAAAGAAATGCCTCAATGGCTGACATATACATACCTGTCATTGCTCTGTACGTTTGACAAACGACCTCTGGACAGAAGAAGCTTTTAAAAACGGAATAATTTACATTTGAGATGAAAATGGCTCGGCAGAAAGTCCTTTCTCATTCTTGGAGATGTAAAATATTGCCTGGAGCTTGAAAGCAAGAGGTGTCAGTTTGTGATTGCACACTGTCTTTCCTCTAATTCTTAAAAAGGGTGGATAATTATAGTGGAATCTTGAAATGATTCCTGGAGATTAGTAATGACAATGTCAAGCTCAACTTTTATTTAAACTGGCTACACTGAGATTTGAAGGAATTAAAACAAAAATTAATTTCATGGGTTTAGAGATGACTCTAGCTTGTGACTTTATTCAATACTATTCTCACACCCAACCCCCTCCCCCCCCCCCCATAAAAAAAAAAATGGAAAAGAGGATCCAAAAGGCAACTTGACATATAAAAGGATAGTCGATCATGAATTTAGGGGTTGGCACATCCATTTGAAATGAATTTAAATAATAATTGGAGAGAGAAGAATTACAAGAGAATAAAATTAAAGGACATGAAAGATAGAGACAGAGGAAGGAGATAGGGAGACTGATGTCCAGAAGTGACTTTAATAATATAAAATGTTTCTGACCAGTAATCTTTTAACAGGAGGAAGTGCATTTGGAAAGGCAATCAGATTTTATGATATATAAAATATCCCCCCCCCCCCCAATACTCCAAATGAACTTGAAAGTCTTGAATGGATTTAATTTGTTTCACAGGTCCATTTGGGTGATACCCTATCAGATCTTGGCTAATGAAATTATGCTACCGGCCATTGGAAAGACCAGCCTGGTTAGCACATGTCCACTTCCTATGATTACCAAACCAGAATTGAAATTGAAACATCTCTCGCACTCAGTGCGGCAATTTCTTTCAGGGGTAATTAAATGATCATGATGACTTTTACATTCCAAAAATGGACCCCAAATATCAAAGTTATGCACATACCAGAACTTGGGGCAGTCAAGTTCATTTAAAGGGACACGGGCAGTGGTAGAAACTGGATCATATTACCTGGTATTCACATTACCAAGTGGAGAGGTTTTTTTATTGAGAAATGTACTTCCAGAGCTGCTATAATCATTGGGTCACTCAATTAAATTTCAACAAATGGCACATCTTATCGTTGTGGAGAGGTGAAGATAGTATCTTCCGGGTATTGACCGTTTTTCCAGTTCTGGCATGTTCCATGAATGGCGTGAACTCATTCGTCAAAGTCCCTGAATCTTGTCTTGAATCAATACAAGATCGTATCAAGAAAGATCTGTTAATTCACTCAGCGTGTGTGCTCTCTACTCTCTTACTTTTGTCAATAATTTCAGTAATTTCCAAATCGTGATGAAATTGTGTGAATTATTGGTAGGAAGACCCTGTCTTGGAATTCTGTTTGCCTTCTTATTCTGCTATTGAAATGCATATGATATGTATGAAGAAAATGGCATTCCTAGGGGGAATTTTATTTTCTTCAGATAACATATTTGAACCCCTACATTTTCTTTAAAAAGAGTGAATTGAAGATTGTCTATTGAGAGCAAGAGGGGCATTATTATAAACTTGGACATACCGGTAGTTGATTACACTTTCAAACAAATGCAGAAAGACAAAGGGAGTATGATTAAGTTTTCTTTCAATAATCACTGGTTAAGAAAGTTCAGAGTAATCAGATAGATAAAAGCGTTTCAGTGCATCTGGGAGAAAATTATTTATTGTAAACAGAATTTGAGAATATCCCACAATAATAATTTGAAGTATACACTTGTTTCATTTGTTGAGGTAAGCCTGTAGGATTATAATTTTATCATTTCCATGACAAAACATATCACTGAATCAGAAATTTGTATCATTGATTAAATCTGTGTACCGGTATAGAGTAAAAAATGCCTAATTTTTTTTTTTTAATACTCCATGTCTACAATTTTTTTGTTATTCCTCATTCTAATTTCCTAAAAACTGAATTTCAGAGGATAAAAGCAGTTTATAGTAAAAAAGCAGGTTATAGTAATAAAAGTGATAATAGGAGACCAAGTGAGATTACAATAGAAGATATAGAGTGCTGATTATGACGGATGTGGTATTTGAAAGACCACCCTTGGATTTCGATAAAATATTCTTTTTTATGTCCGTGCGAAGCGTAATGGACAATCAATGGAATGTGACTAATGTGGAGCGAAACAGTGAGAAAAAGCGGAAAAATTCGCTCTCCTAACTGAAAATCTGCCTTTTGAATCGCTGCATGCAACTGCCAAGTTCCCAAACGTGCCTAACAATGGTTCCTGCATGAATAAGATTTCTAAAGAATCGCAAACGAGGTCTTTATTCTTTCCTGTCTAGCTGTAAAGTAAATTTTAGTAAGTTTTTTCTTGTTTGATTTAGGAGACATAACTCGATCGCCATGGACGGCTTCACTTGAGGCATTTGGAGCTCTGTTTGATCAGTATGATTTTGCCGTGATTGGTTAAGAGCCCACCTCCCGATCTATTCTACTCCTCGTCAAAAGGACCTGCTTTCCCATACAATATCAACATAAAGAGTTTATGAGTCATGGGATTTGGTCTTATTCAAATCATGAAAATATGGCCAGCGTTGTACCTTCTCAGAGATGTATGATGAATGTGATATAAAGGCGGGAGTATTGTGAGAAAAATAGGATGGGCCCCAATTTTCAGCCTAGTTTTGTAAGTTATGAATTGAGTCTGAGTAATGATGAAGAAAAGGGGAGGTCCTAAATCGAGTTGTGAAAGGGGGACAAATATGTTATGAAGTGAAAATAGATGTGGTTTTTCATTTTTGCAGTTAGTATTTCAGCAAACACAAGCAGGAACTGAAATATTATACCAAGTTGTTTGCAGCAGGAGACAGTGATGAGATTCAAGCAAACTTTGCAATTTCTTTACCCTAGGAGAAAGCCATGATATGAGAAGACTCATCAAAGTTCGGTAATGCTATTGAATGAAATCTATTCTCATACTCCCTTGAAAACATGAGCCTAAACATCTATCAACAGCTCATGAGAAAGTGTTTACAAGCTACACGTATGAAGCTCTTAAACTGTTATTTCCAGTATCTATTTAAAGTGATCCATGACTATTTCCACCCACGCATGATTAATTGAAGTTGACTTAAAATGTGGCAGAAACCTTAAAGTACTAGGTACCACTGTTTACACCACATGAAACCCCTCCCTAACTAATAGCTGATTTCATTCCCCCACTTCATGGGAATCAGACGAGCATTCCTCCGTATTCTATGGACGAAGACCATCGCAGTAGTCCCATGGAAACAGCATTGATAGTACTTCAAATCCCTGTGAATTTCCGTTGCAGGTGCAATTTAGATAGATTTATTTAGCTGATAAATGCATTTAGCTATTTTTATGGAATTTGTGTCAACAGAACAGGGTAATATCTTTTGTTTGTAGAAAATTTCTCGGCTCTTTGATGTACCGTGTTTGTCAACGAATGAAATGCCATCATATTCCCCAGTGAATTTGAATACTTTTAATTTGAAGCATGACAAAGTCCTATTGTGATAATATGTTTACATTTGTAGCTTCTCATTCTTTTCCATTTCTACTTGTTCTCATCACATACAAAATTAGAACTTTCAGTAATGTTTTAATTACCACTTGAAAGGTATTTTGTATCAGTAAAAGACGAAACTTCTTACTTCTTAAACTTATTCAATTTGACAATATTCCAAAGTCGATCATGATTAGTTGGTTTCATGGTGTATAAATTGCTGCTATTCGAAATATGTAATGCTGCACATCGAAACCATGCTATCTGTGCCTTAGAAAGCATGTGGATTTAACATTTCTTCATAAGGATTGCATAAAAGAAGGTTTATAACAAACGATACTGGGTTCCAGTCTAAGATTATGTCTCTGAAGCTCGGTCTTGTATGGAATAATCTGAGCAGGGAATAGAAAGAGTCAAAGAAACTTAACAAGTACCGAACATCTAAGGTTTCTTTTTTAAATTATATACTTCATCTGTGAAACCACAGTCACTCAAGCCCACTATAAGCTTTATCTTGGACAATTCCTCTAGCTATCTTCAAGCTGCCATATAAATCAAATCACTTTTTCTGAAGGATGAGTTCTGAAGATGTTGATTGCATCTGACTTCCGAATGCATATTGTCCAAAAAATTAGTTTCCCGATCAAAAGTACAGTGCGAAAAGTAGAATATAATGATGCCTAAGTGGATTACAAACAAATATTCTGTAAGGTATCATATAATTAGAACAAGCCTCTAGATCCAGACTGCTTATAGATTGCATACATTGCTAAGAAAGGAAGTGATTAATGTAGCAAGAAAAGTGCAGTTGTAGAGGAGAGGTAATAATGATAGCAAATCCGCAGGACAAAAGTTTAGCCGCTGGCTTCTTAGCTTCAGTGGACTAGTGGTTGCCCAATCAACATATAAAATATTTATTTCATCTTAGTCTTGACAACAAACTTTTCTCTATTATAGGTTTCTTATCATGGCATGTTTGTAATGATATCAATATCATTGTTTTATTTCAAGACTGAAGTTTTGTTTTTAGAAGTCAGGTAAAATTGTCATGGACCTTTATCTCTCAATTATGGATACAAAATTTTGAAAATTGCTTAGGAAGATTAAATTTTTGTATAAGAAATTAAGAATGCAGACTAGGGGAAAGGTTATGTCCTGTCTCTGATCTCTGGTGAACCTTGAGATCCTCTTTGACTTCTTCAAAGATGGAGAGGTGGTGTTAGGACCGGTCCTGAGGAAGATTCTCTATCCACAATAAAAAGGTTGCATTTACGAGGCTTCCTGGTTTAGAGGTAGGATTATCACGTTTCTGAAAGGGTTTTCTAGTATTTGGTAATCCATCCTAATCATCGCACTCAATTACTGTGATGATGTCCTTTGTGTCTTTGGTCAGCCCTACTGAAATAAAAAGATTGGAACGATGAACAATTACCGGGAAGAGCCACCTGCAAACCAGGCATTGGGGTCATTCTACTAACTGGGTGGACAGACGGCATGGAAAGTGCAATAATAAGTAGTAATTTGTAGAAATGTGTAATCCATGGCAGTGAGTGCAGGATGAATGTAAAAGAATGGGTAAGATGGTGGAAAGCAAAGAATATAATACAACAGGGAGATTCTAATAAGAAGGGCCTAATTGACTGAAGAGCTCATTTGAGAATTAGAGATGTATGAAATTAAAAGATTTGTTCCTCTTAATTATATCTGTAATGTTGGAGGTTCGGAATGAGATAACTCAATCTTAAAACTCTTATGGAAACCCTTTTTTTCCTTAAAACATTTATTTAGAAAAAAACATAGGACAAAAGAAATGCAAAAGATAGAATACCGCAGGGCGCGACAAACCCGCTTGCCCGATGTCCCGGGGCAACCAAATTGAGCCGTCGGGCAAGTAAATAAAATTATCACTTGCCCGATCGGGCAAGTGATACTTTTACAGTAATTTCCTAGTGTCCAAGAACTCTACCATTCACCCGTCAACTTCTTACCCGTCGTCAAAATCCAGAAGCAAAAAAGCGATCGTTCCGATTTCGAAAAAACTTCACAGACAGCTAGCCAGCTCAGCTAGCTCAGCGCGCATGCAACAGTGACACTTCAAGCCATGAATGCCGCTCCGCCTCCACGCACGGCCGGCCGTGAGCTAGCTAGAGACAGCTAGCGCGATCGTACCAGCTGCGAGCTTATTCGCGCTCTCTCTCTCTAGCTCTGCAGGCCGCACCGACAGGCCTTTGCTATTCTCTGATTGCCGATTGGTTGAATCACGCCAAATATGACGTCATTATTCTAGGGAAATGAACACGTGCGAATCGGAATGGAATAAACAACAGGGATTTTCTAGTTTTTACATGACTGAATATTAAAAACTTAAACCTGCTTGAACCATTCTACCTTGCCGAGATTCATGTGAATCTGATTATTTATGGAGAATCAATAAAATGCGTTTTTTAAACCTTCAACCATCCTTTGTTGACCATTTTCTTTGACATATTAGGTTATTATTCAGTACAGTTACACTGTACATGTATGTGCATTAATTTGCTATCTAAAACACTAACTTATCATTACGAGATAATAAATGCTTTAACCTCGAGTCCTTTTTCGCTTTAAAGTTTTGGGCAAGTGGAAATATTGTTTGGGCAAGTAAATTGAAAACCCACTTGCCCGACAGGGCAAGTGGTGAAAAAAATTCTTGTAGCACCCTGTACCGTAACAGAGAACATAAGAAAATGAAGATGTAACCTCGGGGGAAGATCAGAAAGTGACTCTGCAAGTAAAGACTTGTCTCACCTGGCGACAAGTGGGATCAAGTGAATTGATGTGACAGACACACCTGCATGTTTGCCATTGACCTTTGACCCATCATAAGAGAGGTGTGGTTTGATTTGGGAGCTAGGTTAGCTTTGGGTTCGACCTATGACCTAGTTTCCCTTGACATTGACTGCTGCACGATGTGCGTGCCTACAATGATCAATTGGGTGCAGACAGCAATACAAACTGATTTCTGCCAAAATAAGTATTTCAACATACGACACACCCATCATTTGAAAAGAAGATAAAAAGGGGGTTTGTAAAGACAAAAAGAAACGCACTGTTTCATAGATAGATGTACTTTGTTTATCAGTTGTATGTTTTGAAGGTAAAAAAAGTTAAGTTGTCATGTATTTCAGACAATAAACATTGAATTTGATGCCAATTCCTGTCTGTAGCCAGGAACAGATTTCATGCTGGGAAAAGTTATATTTTTCTTGGAATCAAAGAAAACAAACCTACTCTTCTAAGCTGTTATCAGCAGGTACACTGGCCAAAGATGAATCATATTTCACAGAGCTTTCAATTAGCAAAGATAAAATGGGGGAAATCTGACCTGTTACGCTCAGGTAGTCCCACTTGTTGAGTTGGATGTCGTGGGATGATTCTGTGTGAAATTGGGATACTTCCGATCTCTGTGATGGGTACACTTGAACTAATTGGGCAGACAGGACAGGAAAACCGACTAAACAATTACCAATTTTTGTTGAATAGGTACATCCTGAGGACTTGAATTTTCTTTGGTAAAAGAATTACTAGTATGTTTTTTTTCCTCTCCATGCAGTTTTTAATAGCTTGGGTCTATATTTAGGTTAAGTAGAGAGATGATGGGATGTGTTGTTGTCACCAAACTGAAAAGATGAAAGCCCAAAATCGGTTTTTGAGGCAGTTTAGAAATTATGGAGGAACCATTCTATTCAACAGTGAAAATATAATCATTTCCGGTCGTTCACACAGTCGTTCACAAGTAATACAGAAGTGATCGTGATGGACAATTCGTTGAAAACCACATTTACACATTGCATTATTTCCTTGCATCAGGTAGTGAAATATTTTGTTAATGAATATTTTCTACCAAAGATTAATAGATTTGATGGACAATTATTCAAAATTGCAATTCACTATGATCTCAGGCTTTCAGAAACGAAGTGATAAGCTGGAGGCTATTGGTTGTGGGCATTAAATTTCATCCTTTTAATTCTTATTGACCATTGCTCGGCATGTCGTCTGCACAATCTTATGTTGATTTCAAGGTGTTATTTACATCCCTTTCCTCAACTAATGTATGGGCATGGCTCCTTCAAATTCTTGACTGAACAAAGTTTGGTCGCAGAAAGGGAGACAGGACCCTCACCAACAAAGCGGTCTGCAAACACTATTTCAGATGCAGGTGGGGAAGAAAAAAAAAGTCGGAAACTCTTCAGAAAAATCCCCATTCTCAGCCCACCATTTGGCATTCATGATCACTCCTATATGCACATTTGCGGCAAAGCGTAATTGAATTTGCCCCGGAGACCACACAGACGAAAGAATAGGGAGTTAGAAGAGGAGAATGCCAGGCCATGAATGTTCTTCGTTCCGCTGGCCTGGATGATTCCGAGGTTGTATTGTTAACTTTTCATGACTTCAAACATTTTTTCTTTCTTTCTTTTTTATGATTGACAAAAAGAAGCTAGTCTTTGCATTAAGATTATCAAGGCTTGTTGATACAGATGTTAAGAAACTTTATAAGTGCTGAAACTTTTGAAGGATGAAAAGAAGAAAAAACATTGGAGATGTGCTGGAATGCAGGATATTAAATAAGATTCTTTAGTGTACGTAGAACTTGGACTTGATGTTATAACTGATATTCTGTGATTTATCACGTTCACATGCAAAGCCATCGTCATCATCATCATCATCATCATGTACAAGTATGTTCTCCCATTGGAGTACCAGAATGAAGGGAAAATATGATGGGATTCGGGTAGGGTGGGGGGGGGGAGGCAAAATATGCTCTGCAATGTTGCAATGTAGTGTAGGGGAATGTATAGGCCTATTTTAATAGATCTGAAAAACAGCTTTATCAAGAAGTCTTGAGAACCGCAGCTTTAATTTTAAATAGCATTCATGTCAGTCTGGATCTATTTCCAGGCGGCAAGCGTGATTAGGCTCAATGGCAAACAGGTGGATGGCGCTCATGTTTTATATTCAATCCTGGAGCAGCAATCACTGAACATGAAATTGAGACATCAAGATGGCTGCCCATAATGACAGCCTACTTAACGGAACGACCGTCGATCTGAAGCCTTGCGGTATCCATGATGGAGTGAGAAGGTGAAAGAATCATCTGATGTCTCCAAGTTAGGAAGGGGAGATGCCCTCTGTCAGGTGTGAGAGGTGGGCAAGAATTTTAAGAAGGGCTTTGTGAATATTAATGCATCCAGAGAGGTTCTTATGGCAGGGTCATTGTTCACTGTAGAGGAACTTTGAGCACTTCAGCAGAAATCACCCAGGTTACTAGCTTCTCCAGGGATGGTTGGTCATGTAAATATACAACCACTGTAGCTTTTTAGTTGGATTACATGCAAGAATCGTACATTCATGAATCACTTGAAAGTCTTGCCTTGAAAATGGTCAATAGAATTGACCCTGTGCATTTCCTAAATGTCAGTACATCCATTTATTGTGCTCCACCCTGTACCCCCTACCGATGCTCTGCTCCACCCTGTACCCCCTACCGATGCTCTGCTCCACCCTGTACCCCCTGCCGATGCTCTGCTCCACCCCTTTGCCCTCTGTTCACCTCTTGCCCTTCATTTTATTACCCCTCCATTCTTATACTCCTCCTATTTTATCACTAAATCTTTCAGTTTTTGGAAACGCCTAACCACAACTGTGGACATTGATGTTGCAATTATCATTGTCAAGTCTACCTAGTCAGACCATTTTATGTCTCTGTTAGCATTATAATTATAGGCCCAATAAGTGAAGAACACATTTATAAGTGTCACAATTTTATTTGTGTAAATTTGGGATACTCAATTCAACTTCACTGATAGTGCTATCAAAACTAGCACATGCTTCAATTCCTCCTTCAAACAACTCATAATTCAGGATTACTCTCGATTTAAATAAGACCATCTGTGCATGGTGTAAAAAGTGTTGGTAGCCTTGGTCAAGATCAAATGAAGTTAAAACAAAATGTCACCTTTCCACATCCTCTCTGCTGCGCGGGTCCCTGCCCCCTAAACCTAAACTCATTCAGCAGCAACACATGTATGTGAAAAACAGTCGGGCCTCCTATGAATCAAAAGTGCTTCCAACTCTTTTCTTGGTGCCTGTCGAACTAACCCTCCTCCCCTACTGCTCCCACGCTTGTAGTGCAGACCCACAATCAGACTTCTTGTCTCTTCACTGCCAGCCACTCACCCTGTCTGGGTAAGGAGCTGGTAATTTGGGCGAATGAAAATGTCTGGTTATTCGAAGTAAAAATTGAGGCTTTCCCTCAAAAAACGTTCAGCACATTTCGGTTAAAGGCGACATCTAAAGGCATGACTCATTACTGTTCATACATACAGTCTCATGATTAAATGTACGGATGATAGTTCCTTAATTTATGTTTTTAACCAAACTCCTTTTCTTGTTTTTTAATGTGTGGAGAGAGAATTGGTTCACTTGTTGAAGGAAATAGGCCCTAACTCATTTTTTAAAACTTTAAAGATGAAACTTTGCCTCAACTTCTGGATAATTAATTTCTGTGTTGTAATTTTGGAAGTGTGAGAATATTGAAATTCAAATGCTCTATATATCAAAAATTAGTTTTTTCCTTCACCTTTAAAGAGGGTCATTTTATCTGATACAAAAAGTAGGAATGTGTATCTTTTGACTGATATATTCTTGAATTGATGTGTTGTCTGGCGTTTCATTACTGGTTACTTCTTATAAAAAGTGCAGCCAATGAGTCTGTAATAATGGCTGGTCATTGATGGCTTCAGCTAGTCTCTAGGGACCATGCCTTTTTACTAAAGGAACATGACGGCCTATTTGATCACTAATCCATCATCTTACATCTACAATTCAGGAACATTCTTTCCTTTTCCACAAATGAATTACACAATTGTTTTCTTAATCCAACACCCTGTCTGTTGGTGTGACCCTTTCATCCAGGTTTGCACCCCTTTCAGTATTTGTCGCGCCCCTATTCAGGCGTTTGTGTATCCTCCAAGAAGGTATGCACACACTCCACAGACAGTGTCCTTGCATACTTTTCTTTCCAATTGCAAAACAACCTTTTCCCCTCTTCTTTCTTTTTACATATTCCATGTTGACTGCAAGCTTTACATGTCAATGGCCTTTCTCGCCCTCAACACACTATTGCCACCCCTCTCTTCACATTGCCAAAACATTTTACACATTGGGGATAAATATTGACAGCAAGGCTTTCAAAGAGTCTGGAAGCCCCTCAGTCTCAGAGGCAATGGGGCTGTACCGGTACTCAAAAGCACTCCTCCAAATTCTTCTCGTTTACATGTTGTCCGCCGAACAAATCTTTAATTGAGCTTTTACATCTTTGGGGAAATTGATTTTTGTTCCCTTCTCCGGCCGCCGTCAAGGCATTACCGGTTACAGGTCATGTGCTGATGTTTCAATAAGTTATGCATGGCCTCTTAAAGGAATCGCTTGTGCAGTGAATGTGTAACTCAATGGATACTCATGTGATAACATCAGGGGAGGCAAAAAACAAGAAAAAATTTATTGTAATTTTGTAATGTTCTTGACTATGAGAAAGCCTGGCAGTACTGTATTTAGCAATTGCAGAAAAATTTCTCATTTTACAATAATGGTTATTTCTTGATCTATTTGTGCAGATGAAGAAAGAAAGAAAGAATCATTTATGAGAATCAGTATTCTAGTGCAAAGTGCTGATGAAATCGGTGGATCTCATTTCCCAAAGCAAGACACAGTACGCATGGGTAGCCTTTTCCGCCCTTTGAGTTGTACCCTAAGCAAAAATTAAACACGTTTCATTCAACAAATAAAATGACTAAAGCTTATCTATCCATGCGAAGGAAATCCTCACTCTGATTTATTGAAATAAATCACAAGTACTTCCCTAATGTCTTGAATCATTGTTGAATCATCGCTCCGACCTCGAAGTGCAGACCAAACTTCAGACCTTGAGTGGAGTCTGTACATTATTTCATGCGCTGTTAAACATGCATTCAAGGCAGATTATATGATTAATAATCACTCAGATGATAACAGAATGCAAAAATCACATATTTATACTGTCTCGAATAGTTCTTGAAAGATAATCGGGATGTTATTGGAACAGACATGTTGGCACAATAGAAGTTTGTTGATGCAATGGGCCGAGAAATTCATCATTTTGGAATATGGGGAAATTATTTCCTGCGATGGAAATTAAGATTTTGATCATGGCGTCAAGAAAACTTGTGAAATTGACCATTTCCCACCTATCCCACAGGATATGGCAGGTGAATCTATTGTGGTCTTTTTCCTGCGTCTTTGAGGGGAAAATCAATAGAATTGTCATTTTCTGCTCGTAGTAATTTAATAACAAACCTATCCAATGCACCTGCCATTATCTCATTTTAGCCAAAATTCCCTCACACTTGAGGTTTATCTTTAGATATCATTGTTTCCATCAGAGGAATATATTCTTTAGGTGTCCATTACCATGTAAGCCCGTTAATACGAAATGTTATGAAATATATATCTACTGTGTGTTTCTTCAGTTTTACCTCACGTAGCCTACTTAATTGTTACAGCTATCATCATAGTTCAATTACCTGTCATCTTTTAAATTAATATATTTCGGAAAGAGAATAGTGAAACAATGCATACTATTGTACCCTCACCATTGATAGGGGGGATTAAGGATTTGATATAGGGGTGCATATAGGGCAGGTCTACCCTCTGGATTAAAGGTTTCCTAGATATGACACATTTGAAGAAATGTGAACACATCTTCTAATTCTTAATTGACAATCATGTCCTAAAGTTTAGCAAAGGTGTGTTACAACACCAAGAAATTCAATTCAGCCTGCTCCACAATGCACTTACTCATGTGGCAGTTGTAATTGTTTTCATGTGAGAATTGAAGTGTTATAATTCGTCAGACAAGGGGAGATAGAAGTGGTGATAATCGGTTCCTTCGATTCCCTCCGCCGAAAAAAATTGGGGCAGGCTGCAGGCACCAGACATCAGCGTGGGAACCTTAGCCAATGGTTGCCACGGCATCACGTCTCATCAATCAGAGAATGATAGAGGGTAACAAAAATGCAAAGAAAATAATGCTCATGCTTGGCGAAACGGATGAACTGCAACCAAGGACGCCCATTCATACAATGTTTTAGCAAGAATGTCGTTTTATTCATCGCCCTTCTCACTTAATAGAGAACGTGCATTGGGCCTTTTATTTTTCTTCTGATGTCACCTGACAGAAATATTCCTGAAATAACAAGATATGATAAAAACATTTATGATCATCTTCTCTTTGCAATGACATCTCAGGGATGAAAACTGAATTATTATCTCTTTGGGTCAGTCTGGTTGCAGGGTGTGTTTTGAAATCATATGTCAAATGGTCTATCATTTTGCCTTCTTTCTGAAGCTTGAATTTGATTAAACGTGCATTTGTTATTGAATCATTCATTTTTGTTCATACCTGAAAAAGGAAACTAAAGTCACACTTGTTTGCTTTCTCTCTTTTTGGTTTAAAGAAATCGACACAGTTATTTTTTTATTTCACATTGTTTATTCGCTTAAAATCCAAAAGCACGTATAGATTTATTTCATATCCTATATTTATAAGATGTTCAAGTAGTAGCATTCTGGAATGCAATCCTGAGCTTTTTTTCCTCACATATTTTGCTGAATATACTCCTGAACTCATGTGACTTTAGGAAAGCTATTTGCATTAGCTTGATCATGTATATTTTAATGAAAAACATTGAACATGATACCTCATCACAGAAAGTTAAGACCTCTTTGGAATGTCGACCATTTACCAAAGCTTGCTCAGAAAGTAGATTTAGCGCCATTCTCAAGTCTACATCAAATACAAAATTAAATGTGTCCTTTTGACATTTTCATCCCACATTCTTCCGACTCTCTTGCAAACTATGGGTTTGGTCCCAAACATTCCTGCACGCGATCCTCTCCCAGTCTCGAAAAAAATGCTACCAAACAGAAATGCTTCTTTACTTTTACTGGTCCAATGACTGAGATTTAACACCCAAACTTGGTAATTCTAAACCCAAATGTGAGGTCTCCTTAGTTACTAAGGTGAGACCTTTGTTTGCTTTTTCATCCCGTTTTGGTTCATTTTGTCGCAGAATGACGATTTATGATTGGATAAGCGGCATTGCTTAACAGAAATTCTAGATTCAATTTGATGGGGGTAAATATGGGCTTTGCCTCCTGATGGGGTAAAAGTAAATGAAAACTTCTTGACAGAAGTCACTCACTATTTAAACAACTTGAACCCATGCCAGAAAATTCAGGTTTTTAACTGATTCTCCCTCAGATTTCGCCATATTGTGTGAATGACTGCACTCAAACGATTGTTTCTAATTAATCTGTAGTGTGCTAAGGCAATTAGATTGCAACTTTATACATGTTTTTTCTTCTTCAAATGATGGATAGTTTCATTTGGTAAATTTTTCGACAGCTTTGCTCTTTAGTTTACCAGTTTCATATTTTCAATTTCAAGGCTAAAGCGTATTTTTGACATTTTAATCATCTCCAAAATTGAGGTTATGACCTTGTGAATGATCCTCGTCATTATTGACAGAATGGATCTGCATTATGAATCATCTGCATTACTAATCTTTATGACTGGATTGTAATGATAAAAATCAGATGCGGATCGTGAAAGTCAATGTTGATGTCAGACATTTAATATCAGATACAATTCAGTCAGTTAAAAATTTGTTTTGCACACTTGGAAGAAACCCTGTCTGTTTTGTTCATCGAGGATTTAGTTTAGTAGCAAAAGGAAGCCTGGGCCAGAACAAGAGGATATAGAGGATTTAGAGTATAGTCGTTGGTTTGAAATGAGACTGATAGTAAAGTTAGTAAACAGTGATCTGTCTTGCATTATTAAGCAATCAATCAGGCAGATGATGTACATTTGATGCAGAATAATAACTTGTTCAATCTTGGTAGATTTCCCACCCATTCATCTAGATTAGTTATGGGCTTAATTCTAGATCAAGAACATCGTTCAGCTAGCCATGACATATCCCAGTCATTTATCAAGGCGACGTATGACTAGTCTCGCCTTCCAGTCTCACTGTCTTATTGCCTCTGTCCGATAACAATTGTTTCTCTATGTACAGTATATAGCATGATACTTGATTGCAATTATGTCAGGAGTGTAGCTGTCAGATCAGTAAATTTGATAGAGTATACTTATGGAGTACATCTTTCAAGCTGTGAATTTATGCATTCAGCTTCTTGTTTAATTTACTAGCCTAATTAAGATGTTAGCATTAATTGTTACTCTACACTCATTTACAAAACAAAATATCTTAAGATCTGGTGAAAGGCATCAGAACTTCGCTTCAATTTGGAGTATGTTGTTTGGTGTCTTTGCATTAACCTTGGGTCCTTATAATTGATATGACATTATGTGGGATTATTGCGAGTCATGATCAAGATGAGTTTGTCAGCTTCACATGATCATTCATGCACCTTGACCTCAGCTTTCACCCAAGTCACCTCAGCACTCTCTCCAATTTTTACATGCTTTATTTTATAAAGATTTTTTTTCTTCAAGAATGCGGCTTGAAATTGATTAATAAGCTGAACGCAATGCAGAATTTCATTGTTCAATTGGTGTCCCAAAACTATCCAGCAGTCAACACAGCATGGGTGATATTGAGAATTCAGTATGGTTATTTGAATTAAACTAGATTCTCTAAAATATTTGCAGAATTCAATGGTCAAGGCATGAATAAAGCTTTGAATTAAATGTAATTTATCATTTAAAAAAAGGAATGGTAAAGGAGGTACTATACTTGTCAATCTCCTCCTACTTATTTGTATGTAGCCGACTTGTGATCTAAATTCTAAACTGTTGGATTTGACATCATAAACAATGGCAATGTTAATGAATCAAGAGATCGTGAATGCACTTCTAAGTTCCAATACCACCACATTAAGACCTGATTTTCCCAGCTTTACTTAATCTGTCAAAAATAAATGATATACTCATGCACTCATGATAAAGTTGTTTAATCTTTTACAAGAGAAAGAAGAGCAGAAGTTATTTTGATAAGATCCGGTTAAAGAAAATAATAAAAAAAGGAGGAAAATAAAATTATTTGCTAATGATAGAGACAAGTCTTGGTATTTAGGTATGCAATCAGTTACCGGTACCCTTCTAGTGTATTGTACCTATACCAAGTTCCTTTATAATTATGGTACACAGGCAGGAAGCTGATAATCACTACCTCTTCCTTGAGATTAAACGGAGCTCTGTCTGATTGATTAGACCCCATGCTCTGTACCCAAATCTTGAAGGATATGAATTAAGGAATGATAAAGAGTCCATGCAGTGTGCACCATGTCATATTAAAACCATGGGTTCCCAAACATAACATTACCAAGCTCACCGCCAATTGATTACCGACAAACAAACAAAAACAACAGAGCCAGACAAATAGAGGATTGGATTACAATTTGCAAAATCAGCTAAGTCATATTTGATGTTTTTCTTTTTCATGCTTTGAATATGGATGCTTGAGAAATTATTTACATGGATGTTTGTGGTCTTTTAACATGGCCACAAAGAATTCCAAGAAATCAACTCTAGCCGAAAGGCAATTTCATTACTCTGTTGTATTGCCAATAGAAATCATGTGCAGATTATGAAGATATGTTGTAATGTACACACATTTCAAAAGGTGATGCACAAGGCTATTGGTCTTGCCCTAAGTCAATTTTTTTTTTTAAGTCTTGTGTTCATTTTTTTCCTACCCGGAATTATATGTTCTGTCTTCAATAGGAACTACTGTCTGATAAAGCTTATGGTCTGGTTGGTCCGTATGCTTAAAGGGAAATGCCAGCTCTATCAACAGGTTGTCTTGTTCCAGACCCCCTCTAAGTTAGGTTAAATCATGAATGACATTTTCTAAGACGCCTTGCCTCTCATTGTGAAAACATGTCATTCTCATGCAATGAAAGGTTCATTGGTTAATGTAAGCCAGAATTTTTTGGATACGTATGAATCTTCCTACAATTTGATGATGTGAATGGTCCAGATTCAAGCAATATCATGCCACAGAATAATTGAATAACAGAATAGCTGTTATTGACAATTTATGAATATGTCATTTCTGAAATATTCTGCTGTACATTAAGCAATATCATAACAGAAACTTGAAAGGCGATGGGCACATTTCCCAGAATTTACACAAGAAAGTTTATTCTGTCTCACGAATGTAGATGGATAACATCTTGTAACATTAGTTGAAGCTGAGTAAGCTATTAGTCTGAATTGAATGATAGTTAGAGGAGCAATTTAGATTGCATTCTTGTCAGTGGGAGTACTGTCTTGATCAGGTAGATAGCTCGCATCTCCCTTTCTCGATCTAGTGAGGAGGAGGAGAGATCGCTGTCTGTGATGATGGTGAGGTTGATTGATGCGATCCTTCCAAGCTTAGGGTTCACTTGCAGACATTACAGGGATGGCCAGCTACCGATGACACATTTGCATGTCAAGTGAATTCTACCTTGCTGAGGAAACAGGTGGATGCTCTTTTAGTAAAATGAGAGAAGGATGATATCTTTTATGTGTATAATCATAAAACAAATAATAGAAATAATTTTTTTTTTTAGATAATGACTATATCTATTTTTCTGTAAGATCTAGAGAAACATGTAGTCTTGTAGATGAGGAATGTGAAAAAATTGTAAAAATATTGGAAAAGTGCAAACATGACATTGATGCACTACATCATTCGAACCTGATTTCCAAAGGCAATACAATAGGGTAGTGAAGATGAGGGTTAAGTTGATTTTTGAAAGTCCTCGTGATCATGTTATTATATAATACAACAACATCAACAGAATCAAAAAGCCATCATGTCTTGATGGTTGAATTATAAATACATATTATTTTACATTTTTTTAAATCATGATAACCTTGCTAGATGTCAGAAGAGGATGTTTGCTGAAGAAACAAAATATACATTAAATTGACAAAGCTTCCTTGTAAGGAAAGGATTTTGTAGACATAACAATCGAGGAACTGGACTTCAACAGACATACGTCAATTAAAAGAAGTAATAAAACATGTGTTTCCCTCTGAATAAGATTATCCTGGGACCCTGGAAAATGTGCTTGGCTAAAAGAAAAGAAAAAGGAAAAGTTCTCTCCAGGCAAGTTTAAGACCATGGCCTTGATGATGAGAGGAACAAGGATAAGAATGTAGGAAGGAAGAGATCAATAAAAGCTTTTTCCTCCAGACTTCTCTTGGGACTATGGATGATGAGTGCGGCTGCTGGTTTGGATGTGAGAGGGGAAAAAGCAAGGATGCGCTTGTCTAAACATAGAGATAGTCAAGAAAGGTGCATTCTTTTGCTCTCTGCATCTTCCTTTCCAATTTCTTTAATTTGTTTTGTTAATATGTTCATGCTTTAGACCAAACAGAAGAATAGAGTACTATTAAAATAAATAAATATTTATAAGGTTCCTTAAATTTTACAGTAAACCATTTCTATTCTTGTTGTAACATGATCATATTGGTTTGTCTTTAGAGGCACAAACTCATCCCTATTTCTCTTGGGTGGTGGAAGATGTTATTAAATGTGAAGGGAGGAAACACTAACATGATAATGTTAATGCTTTTGAAAAAAAAGTGTATTGCTTCTGTTAGACATGCTTCCATCTTTATCTTTTTAGCTTATTTTTTAAAGATAAAACTCTAGGTATCACTGCTATTTTTAAGCTAGATAATACTTAATAGCCATAGATTGGATGAGTCATCACTTGGTTTGCTTAAATGGGATGTAGTGAAACAAAATGATAGTATGTTGTTTTTAAGGATTTAATCCAAGATAAACTTTTGGCTGGTAATTTGTTAATTTTGCCCTCTAATCATTTTAAGTAGATAACTACTGGATATACATTGTACCTAGTGTAATGTGGAAACCCTAGTAACCCCTGGTTGTAATGTAGTCTGTCTGATGTAGCAATCATTTATGTATAGCTTTGTTTTTCGGCAATTTCATTATGAAATTATTTTCACTATTTTCTGGTAATGTCGATTGGTTGATAACTCGATACTTGACACCATCAATTGGATTATAATTTTGAAACAAATAAAGGGGTAATTCATTAACTTTTTTTCTTATTAAAAAAGATGAATGTCTTATTTGAAAATAAGGAATCTTCATCTGCCCTACCTCATTATGATAAATGTCTTATTTCTTGTTATATCTTGTCACTCTTTCCCCTCCCTTCTCATCTGATTCTTGTTCATCACCACTCCCACCCCCCCCCCCTCTTTTACCACTTTCCTCCTTCCTGTATTCCCTATTTTCTACCTTTTGCCTCTCTGTCACTTGCATCTTGTACATCTCCCTTTTCCTGGCAACCTACATTCAAATCTAGGTAGCTCAATAACATACTCTTACTGGCCACCATTCCTCAACACGTCATTGTCAATATTAGCATTAGGCACCACCATTAGGCAATCTAACCATCATTTAAGAAGAGACCATTTATTGATCAACCTCTCATGCTTTATCAAGTGTAGTTGGTTTTTGATAAAAACACAGATTGTAGACAGCAAATAAAGAAAGAGATTTGGGGCAAACTTCATGTCCTTAAAATGGCTGTTTCTTTTTCTCAACTTCCGTTATGAGAGGAGTTGTGGCGATAAAGAGGGTAAACAAAAGTGCTTGTTTATATCATTTTTATAGGGGTCATATTTCGGAAGTTAGGTTGTTAACTGAGCTCTAAACATGCATTTTATTTTGTTGCCAAAGCAATCATGATAATCTGAGTAAAAATTAAACAATAGAACTTGTTTAGTTTTGTATTTGAATGTTTAAAGGGCAATCCGACCTTTGTAATGAGAAATTTGTATGAAAGCAGAAAAATAAGTGAACCGGAATAGCGAAAGTTTGAAATATTTCTGACAGGCACTAATCCATATATATTATGGAAAGCATATCGTTACAGGTCCTCTAAAAAGAAAAGGCCCTCCTGAGTTATACATTTTGAAGAAGAAATTTGTTAAAGTCATTTTGTGTGTTGGAGCAAATGGGAAAGTTGTCTGCCACTACGTAACAGTGAAATTGCAGAGTCAGCCAATTTGAGATCCTCATACCTCCTGTGATTACAATTTTTTAAAAGTCATAACTTTCTTATCTTATGTCCAATTTCGTTTGAAATTTCCTCAGAGTGCTTCTCTGATTTATCTTCTTTCTATCAGATCAAGTTTGCTATTAAAGGTTGAATAATCCTTTCAAATTATATGCAAATACATACAAGCACAGCCATTAATTGATTTATTCCTCACATTAGAGAATTCATTGGATTGTGGGGTTAGATCTCAAACCCTTGTAATCTATTATTATCTTTGAACCTTGTTTGCTGTCTCTACCCTCCAGTGTAAGGTGCTATAAAAGTTTTGTTTGTTTAAGAGGAAACACCCTTCTCATAGCTTCTTCACATTCCGAAAATGTTTAATTACCGTACCCATTAAGCAAGATCAAAGTTTGGTTGTGTCTGATTAATTCAGCTGAGTCTGAATTTTTATCATGTAAAGTGTTGTATTACCGGAAAGAAATATATTTTACACTTGGTCTATAAATTCCACTGTCGGTTTAAAAGAATGAATTAAAATAAATATAAATCCTGAAGTTCATTTCTAAAAGCTGTTGAAGGAATTTCATATGCTGTTGATAATCCCAAACAATCATTCACATTTTTAGAAAGAACTGATGTAAAAACCAACCTTAGTATACATATTTATTTTTCTTTCAAAATTTGCTTATACAGATCATAGAATGTCAAGTGAGAAAAGTATAGTCTGTGGTAGCGCTGAGAGAAATACCAATATTTTCAAATAAACATGTTTACTCAAAATCTTAAATAGAATGTTCTACCAAAGGTTTCAAAGTTTTCAAAAGCCAGGGCCAGGGGACAAGGGGGTGTATAAGTGCATGATCCCTGGGAGGCTTCTATTCTGGGAATGTTCTTCTCAAGTTCATACAGTAAAGCCATTCCCAATACACCTGTTGACATTCTTCATACGTGGAGGGTGGGTGTTGAAAAACCCTCCAGCTATATACAGGTGGGCAAGCATGGTGTTGAAAAAGGTCTGTTACCATGGCAATGTCACATACATAAAAGTATAGGAATGTCAAGTTTTCTTCAGTTTTCTCAGGATGGTGATGATTTATCACTTGACGTGTCATGCAGAACCCAAGAAAAATTCATGCTTATTGCATTTCCAAAACCCAAGCAACGTGCTGATGGAATAGATGTCAACATGTTTCTCCGATTTTGTAAACTAGGCTTTCTTGACGTAGCCAGATGAATTTGAAATGGAAAAGAAAGAAAGACAGACAGAAATTGTGATCTTCTTCTTCTTCTTTTTTCTTCTCCTCCTCCTCCTCCTCCTTCTTATACTTCTCCTTCTTCTACTTCTTATCCTTCTTCTTATTCTTCTTCTCCTCTGACCCTATCTCACTGTCTTTCACAAGTCTCTCTCGCTCTCTCTCTCTCTCTCTCTCTCTCTCTCTCTCTCTATCTCTCTCTCTCTTAAAGCTACCCCTATTCACTCATCTGAGACCAAGTATTGGACCAGACAGGACCCAGTAATATTACATCATGTTGTAAACTCATCACTGTTGACAAACGAGCTCATCTTCTTGCGACTTTTAATCATTCCGCTCCTTGGAAGAAATTTGGTATAGCTCTAGAGATTGGCGGATATGACAAATTAGTGTGTGAATCTTGTTTCATTAACATTATCCCTCCTGTTGAAAGTGTTATCCCAATTGAGGCATAAGACTAACTTTCTTAATATTGGGATAATAGTAAGCTCCGATAAGGAAACGGGTGAGAATGATGAGGTTTTTTTACAAATATTTTCTCATATAGCTGTTTTTCCAGTAGTCTATATTCCATTTTTGAATCACATTATTCAATGGACCAATGATATATTTAAAAAAAATATTATATACGTAGATTTTTCTTCACCAAAAATTGCTATTTAATTAGAAGAAGAAAATACAGAATTAGATTACTGAACCAAGGAGATTCTCCTCGAATAAACTGAGAGAAATGAAATTACAAAGCATAACTGCCGATGTCGCTGCACATCAACAAGCATAAATGTGTTGTAGTTATTTTGTTTAAGAATTTTTGTATGATTTGGAAATAGTTTTTTCAATATCAAGCATGATGATAAAGAGCAGAGTTTTACTCTCTTTTTTATGTTACAACAACCAAGTTCAGTTGCTAAAAATTGTTATCAAACTTTACTTTATTTTAAAACTTATTCTATACCAGGTGTACAAGCAACCAAAAGTTGCCCCCCAACAGACTAAATTTTCCAGAAATGTCTGATTGACTCTGCATATGCTATAGCATAATTATGAAGAAAATTGGTATAAACATCAAGGCAAACTTGAAATTAGATATCTATTTATACCATTTCTTGACAGCTAATATTTATCTTGAAGACTCGTGAGAAAATTGGAGTTGTGGATGTAATAACCTATTTTGTCAGTGGTTAAGGCATCATCGTTGTTGTGGAGAAAACAACTTTATGAAAACAGCAGACCCCGGTGAATATTGGTTCCCAGACCCTTCAAGGAAGTCTTATTCAAGTTACTCTCGGTTGGAAATGAACTTTGGAGTAAATTGATGAATCTCATTAAATGTAGCTTATCAAGTTCATTGGTTTAAAGGGAAGAAAGTCGAGATAGATTATCATTGAAATCTATTCGATTTGTCCACCTTTTCATTTTTTTCATCAAAGAAGTAAGATGACAATAAAGTAGATTTTCAAGAGAATTTAAAGGGAAGAAGTACGATATAGAACATCATAGAAATATAATTTTAATTTCTCAATCTGTAAATTTCTTTTTTAAAAACCCCAATAAAATGGGAATAAGGTTTCATAAAGAAGTGTATTTAGCTCACCCAGCCTTAGTAACATTCAGGCACCCCCCTCCCCCCCTCCCAGCAAACTCTGATTTCCATACAAAGAAATTTAAAATAATTATGCCTTTAATTATTGCTCCATTAATATATTTTCAAAAAGGAGATCAAAGAATATATGAAACAATATAATACTGAAACATCTCTGTTTGCCATATTACACTCAGGATGTTATGACTGAAGTTTTTTTCCTCTGGTGACATCATTGTTAATAAACCGCATTCGTGCGAGACAAAGTGCAAACACATCCTTACATTTCCATTTGATGGAACATTGCAATATTTTCTTGGCTAGCTCTTATGATATCATTTCCTGGTTTGGGCTAATCAATTCTTGTATCCTCCCATTGTAAAGGATTGCAGTACAGGGTAAGAAGCTGATTCATCATTTGATGTTGTTGAAATGAAAACTGTTTTCCTTGTAGAGGATATGAAATTAATTATGCAATAAGCATGAAATGTTTTGCCAAATAGCACCTCTGCTGTCTGGATGAACTGTCTGGGTACCGGCTGTTTGGATGAAAATAGGAAAATAGAAAGGAGATTCAGTTGTTGAAATTGCACAAGAATCATGTTTCGATAGATATTCATAAGGAATTTTAATTTACTGATTGATTTATATATTGGAAAAAAGTCTAGATATGAAATCAGTAAATTTTGATATTTGTGTGAACAAAATGCATAACCTTATAGAGGATATATTGTCTGTCTAGAGCCATAAGGGCATTAGCTAGTATAAAAATTTGCCCTGCTGGCTCTGAGCAATGATAGCATGACATGCTAATGATACAGAAAAGTATCATATCATGCACTCACCTAGACAGCAATAACCATCTGATTTGGGTCATTTCTTTAATAAAACTGACATTTGTTGTCATTCCCCAATACAGATGGCAACCCAGAGATCTCGTACCGTGGGGGTAGCTATAGCCAACAATGGCAGCTTTTTCTGTCAAAACATTTTCTCCCCGATTTTCTTTATTTAGATCTAATTTTCTGATTTCTAAATCAGATGTAAATTAGGTCGGTATGTCATTTGTCCTAATTACAGTTATAAAAATTTGATAACTTAATATTAAATAAATAATTTACGGACTTACTTATATGAATTATCCAATTTTTATCTGAGAACCGTGAAGCAGTACGTTCATGCATTCGAAATATTACCCGGCGGCCGATATATTTCCGGGTCCACCTACCAAAACATAGCCAATGGCCAATCAGAGCACTCGTTTCGTGGGAGTTCGTTGGTCAAGCCGGGCCGACTCGTACGTAGTAGCTACGGTAGCTATTGGACGTTCGAAAAGAAAAAATGAATATTCATCAACTAAAACCAAGACGGATAATGTTGACGACGAGACTTTCTCGGATTAATCATTAATTTAGGATCTAAATGAGCAACCTATCGTAAGTCAAATAAGCTAAATATATGTTATTTTTAATTAGACTCTAATTATTGTAATATTACTGCATGTATGAGGATGTAAAGAGTGAAAATCTCGCAGCATATCTCATTCATCGCGGTCCTGCCGAACCGAAGCATTGGTTCCGTACAGTCCCTCGCAGAAAGAGGTCCCCAGACTTCAGTCTCTATAATCGGAGGTCTAGTGGAGCCAGACGTAGTCTCAGTGGAACAACCGACGATTAGAGAGACTGAAGCTTTCGGTCTAGCACTCACCGTACTCATTATATGATAATAGTGATTACCAGTATGCAATCATTTTCTGTGTCTGGACATACTATACAGTCAAACCTGCTTTAGTGAACACCTGTCTACAAAGACCACCTGTATACAAAGGCCACATTTGTTGTTTCCCTTGAAAATGGTCTCTCATTGAATCATGTACTAAAGGAACCTTTCTTCAAAGGCCACTCTTTGTGTATCCCTTGGGCGGTCGTTGTAGACAGGTTTGACTGTATCATACTAAAATATAGAAGCCCAGTCCAGTTTATAGACCAAAGGGGTAGTAGCCACTCTGACCACCATACACTCTGTAAACATAATAAGGTGCTGTTTTTTCAAGCCGAGATTTTAATAACCACCTCCTGAAGTTCACCTCATCGTACCTGTGGTAAAGCAATCATTATTTCCTGACACCCCGCCATTATTAATTTCCTGATTCACGCCCACCCTTCATTATGATGATGGTGTCTGTCTCCCCATCATCTAGCTTCGGTGGGTGGACAGAAAAAAGTAGTCAGGGTTGTTGCACTTACCAACTCTGTAGACAGTCGGTAACAAATTTTGCTAAACAAAGGCTCGTGTACACATAAGTTATTTGGCAAAAATAGTCCCCATAATCTTCTTTTAACAGTCAGAATCATAATCCAATATATACTTGAATTTGATAATATTATGACTGTCCACTTTTAATCCTTTGCTTTTTACAAATTACAATGCTAATGACTATGCTTGTGTATTTTTTCATGATTGCTCCAAATATTCTTAGCATTTGCAACAACACAGTTACTGGAAATATCCTATTAACCCATTGTGTATGGGAACCAGGAGGTCCCGTCTTAATACCAATAGGAATGAGAGATTTCAGTAGTCAAAGGGTTGAAAATATATTTAGTAAAACAAATGACTCATGTTATGGAGAATAACATATCTTCCTTGACACTGCATCGTTAAGTATGAACATGACCGGTGGTTGAATCCTGAAGAAATCTCCAAGAAATGTCATGGAGAAGAACACATTCTCCAAGACTCCAACAAATCTGAAAGTGTGAACATGTCCAGTTTTTTAATCCTGAAGAAATCTCCAAGAAACGTCATGGAGAAGAAAACGTTCTCCAAGGTTCCAACAAATCTTAAAGTGTGAACATGTCTAGTTGTTGATTCTTGTAGGAATCTTGTGAGATTGATTGATGATTGGTGAATCTGATATGGGGTTTGTAGCTCAGCTGTCTTGGAGCAGCTGTACCCTTGTCATTTTCCCATGCGTGTCTATCACTACCCAGCTTATGAACTTGTTTTGGTGTTGTCCCTAAACTTGTTTAAGATCCCATATATATTTTGGTCACTGACCAGGGTGCGATGAAAAGGCAAGGTTTATCATTCAGGGAGTGTTGGATAAGGATCCCACAGTTACAGAATAAGTAAGAAAAAGTTTGTTGTTGACTTGATTTTCTTCTGCATTCATGCAAGTTCACATTTTTTTAAATAACAATAGTAATGTAAAATACAATAAGCATTTAACAGTGAATCATAAATAAGCAAATATATATAAAAATTGTTATTTCCATAAACGAAATGATAAACTGTCATGAATACTAAATTTCATCAAACATTATAAACTTATTTGTGGAAGAAGGACTGTCATTGTAAGCAGATTGCTTGAAAATATGACAGCCCCAGACAAAAACTCAGGAAACAGATTAGGTGGTATAATCAACGAGGGGTCGAGGGTCACTCAGTGAGTCTACAGAAACCAGAAATAGCGCTTACATTGAATGTCACCTTAATATGTTATTGCTTGGTGATCACATTATTAGTTGTTAATCATTGAATTTTTTTCTAGTAAGTGAGTAGATCTAGACTTTACATTTCATATTTTTCTGAAGTCTAATTGTATCAAATAAGTGAGCATTTCTTTTGTATAATTGCCAGAAATTGAAACTGGATTATGATATACACACATCTAAACAAATCGATTGTTTGATTTCCAATGTTTTGATAAGCAGATTTAATGAGATCTTATTCTTTCTTCAGTCTTTACAATTTTTGTTTATATCCTAAATAGAATTATTTATTTTTCACTTCTGCCGTCTTAGAATTGTTGGTATCGAATTGTTGGTATCATATCAGTTTGCACATTGTAGTGATTTGTTTCTGTATGGCTTGAAGCACTTGGTAACATGTCCTGTCAAAAGTAATGGATTAAAATAGGGAGTCAACTCTATGGTATCCTACTGTGAGCATGCATGGACCGTGAGGTAACGAGAGCAAAAAGTCCCCTGCCTCTGACAACCTTACAAATTCCAACGAAAGTATTCTATTCCCTGCATTATTCTTGATACAATTATATAACAAGAATAGTCATGTGACCATGAATTAAACAGAATATGACACTGCATTTGTTTGCACGATTGTGTAGATTTCGGCACTTATCTTTAGCCTTTCCAATTTGATTCAAGAGAACACCCCTGCAGGTATGTGCTTACAAATGTGAGGGCTTATAAATCTATCAAAAAGCTACGTCTCTATGCAGTCCTAAGTGGGGATGTGTCCTTGCTGACTGATAGAGAAGGTTTGTCTACTTTCTGACAAGATGATATTTGCACAAATATTTAGGAATGACATATCATTGCAGAACCGCCCAATTTCTTCAACTCCGCTGATTGTTTCATTTCCCCCAAGCACTATAGTGGAACATTTGTACAACAACCAGGGACTATGGCACATATTGATGAATGAATACTTTTCCTTTACAGTTAGATGTTTTTATCCTGAGCACAGTTCTAAGGGAGATTTATATTATAAGGCTTCTCACAGAAAATCTGTAGTTTGAAAGGAATGTTGTGTGTATGTTGTATGACAAGTTTGTTAGTTATCGACAGGGATGATATCCCCTCAAGGATGAGCTGTGTACCCTGGCGAGAAATCAAACATCGAATATCTGTCAGTAGCATGACAGATATCCAGACTAGAAATTGTGTTTTAGGGTAATGCCTCGGAAAGCTTGGCTTGACATCCAGATTAGGATGCACAAATGTTTCATCTTTCTTAGGGTGCGTTTAATCGACACTTTTTCACCCTAGAATCACGGTTTCTAAAGACGTTTAGTTTAAAACGCAATGCGTTCAAGCGACTTTTTCGTCGGTCGTAAAAATAAACGTGTTTGAAAACACAAACATGAAACGCTGAAAAAGATGCGTTTTGTATCATGATTCAAAAGAATCACGGTCGCTAAAATTTGATTGAACGGACGGAGTTCTCAATCATGATTGTATGACGAAGCCTCTTCCGGTTTGGGAAAAACCGCGCGCCCGCTTTGCATGCAATTTGCGTTCACTATACCATCGTGGCCTGTTCCGTTATGTTATTCCTTGTTTTTCCTTCTATCATTTTCTCTTTCTGTCTTTCCTTATGTTATTCTTTGTTTCTTCCTTCTATTCTTATGTTATTCTTTGTTTTTTTCCTTCTATCACCTTTTCTTATGTTATTCTTTGTTTTTATCATTCTATCATTTGCTCTTTCTGTCTTTTCTTATGTTATTCTTTGTTTCTTCCTTCTATACTTATGTTATTCTTTGTTTTTACCTTCTATCACCTTTTCTTATGTAATTCTTTGTTTTAAGCATTCTATCAATTTCTCTTTCTGTCTTTCCTTATGTTATTCTTTGTTTCTTCCTTCTATCATCTTCTCTTATGTTATTCTTTGTTTTTATAATTCTATCACTTTCTCTTATGTTATTCTTTGTTTTAATCATTCTGTTACTTTCTCTTTCTATCTTTCCTTATGTTATTCTTTGATTCTTCCTTCTTTCACCTTCTCTTATGTTATTCTTTGTTTTAATCATTCTATCACTTTCTCTTTCTGTTCTTCCTTATGTCATTCTTTGTTCCTTCCTTTTTTCACATTCTCTTTCTGTATTTCCTTATGTTATTCTTTGTTTCTTCCTTCTATTTTTATGTTATTCTTTGTTTTTTCGTTCTATTACCTTCTCTTTTGTTATTCTTTGTTTCTTCCTTCTATTCTTATGTTATGCTTTGTTTTTTTCCTTCTATCACCTTTTATGTAATTCTTTGTTTTAAGCATTCTATCACTCTCTCTTTCTGTCTTTCCTTATGTTATTCTTCGATTCTTCCTTCTTTCACCTTCTCTTATGTTATTCTTTGTTTTAATCATTCTATCGACTTTATCTTTCTGTCTTTCCTTATGTTATTCTTTGTTTCTTCCTTCTATCACCTTCTCATTCTTTGTCTTATTATTGCGATCTATGCTCAAAACAGCAGTCGACAGTCGGCCGTAAACAATTCCAGAAAGCGCGCGCCGAAGTTCCTGGGCCATACTGCGCAGTGTGATGCGCAGTGGTTTGGCTCGCAATGAGCTAGAATCAGCGTTGATGAAAAATCGCTTGAACGCAAACCGCAGTGACCTTGCTTTTTGTAACGGCGTTTTGAATTGTGATTCATGTTTGTGATTCTAGCTTCGAAAATTCGATTGAACGCACCCTAAAAGGAAGAGGAAAAGGATGTGAAAGTATTATTAATATCACCAGGAAGTAGAATCTCATTGTTGAAAGATTTAAGAGCTTTATTGATGGAATGTGGACAAGTTCTTGCCTGCTTCTCTCACATCTCAAATTTCCTCTTAGTTTTATTGTTGGTTGTTCTTGGTGATTTTTTTTTCTTTGTGAAAGGTATTAAAGCATTATTTGACACCTGCCCCATGAATATTGACATCTATATGCCACTAAACAACAAGATTCTGTGACCAAGTGTTTATCTTTCAACACCTCTCCTCTCCCCTCCCCTCCCCTCCCCTCCCCTCCCCTCCCCTCCCCTCCCCTCCCCTCCCCTCCCCTCCCCTCCAAAAAAGATATTGACTTGAACACATCATTTAAATAAACAATCAAGTTATTAAAAATTTCAAGGAAAAATGACCAGTTGGTATACGATACATGGCATGTTCCAACTCCCCAAAGAAACGTCAACCTTTCAAGACGTATGCTTGATTGATTTGATTGTGAAAAAGCTGTCAAGGGGTTTCCTTTGGAATAGCAATCGCATCCACTGGGAAATATCTAGCAAGAAACCTTATTCCTAAGATCAACCAATGATACCTTACTTAGCCAGACACATCCATCCACAACCGTTAAGTCAAGCATCATTTATGTGAACAAAAACAAGATTGATTTTTTCCTCTTTATTTCAGCAAGAATAGATCCCAATCTGGTGGAAGTCTGCAGTATACATTTTTTTCCATCTTTCCGATTCCCAGCATCCTAATTCTCATCGCCCCCATGCTGTTCCCCAGACACCCCCAAAAAACACGTTAACAACTTAACATCAAGAACCTAAATCTTAATTGGCATCTTAGGCCACGCTAAACGGAGCACATTACTCCCAAATGAAGTGTCCAATGTCTCCTTAAAATGTCTCAATTTTCTCGCTACACACATGAAAGATATTCTCTTCTCATTTTTCATGTTTTGTTTTGTTTCTTTTGGTTGCAGGTTACCAAGGTCCCGGTAGAGGAGTGTGAATTGTACACCACTTTCTCAGAGTGCGTAGGAGGAGCAGGAGAGCAGGATGACGTTGTCGGAGATCCCTACTGTGGATGGTGCTCTCTCTATCAAAGGTGAGGCCATGTCAGGGGTGCAATGGAGGAGGGCAAAGATGTAACGTGATCCATATTTGAGTTACGCATTCAGTATCTCCTAGAATTCAGTGTTCTGAGACTTGGAAAACCACGAATAAATCCCTGCTGGTGCTTTTTTTATAAAACTGGGGCGAATTCAGAGCAGTGGCATATTCGCTCAGTAAACGCAGCTATGGATTACCAGTATTAAAAGCTTATGAGTTATGTCCGATTCTAATCTTGCGATGCTTGCTAATATTGTATGAGGGATTGCTGGGATATGTTTTCTTGAATCATAATCTCTGATAGTGGATTAAATGATTAATTCTGGATTAAAATGTAATGTGAACCCTCCTAATGAATAGGTCTGAATAACTTTCACTTCCTTCCGGGTTAATGACCTATCAATGCTGAACTTTGCCTGGGATTGAATTTCATAGCAATTATTTTTATTCTTAATATGGGTATTTTTATTGGACTCCTGTTATCATGAGGTGTTTGTTAAAGCTCTGTCTCGTCTGGTGTTTGAATTGGCTGTGTTCCGAACGAATCATGCTTGTCTATTCATTTCACAGAAAAGCATGAAATAAATCATTTATATTTGTGTGAGTTAGTGTTTATAAGGGGGTTGAATTCATCTCATTGTGGGCATGGTCTTTTTATTTTGAATGGTGCGACTATACCCAGACTACTAGGCATGAAGTTCACTTATTACTGATATCACCGATTCCGAACAAATCATGCTTGAATTTCCATTCTGATCACAATATAATAAACTAACACCTCACAGAGTATCATGAAATAAATCATTCACAATATATTTTATTCACGCTAGTTGAATTTAGGGGGTTGAATTCATCTCATTGTGGTCATAGTCTTTCTATTTTGAATGGTGCAATTACACCCAGACTACCAGGCATGAAGTTCACTTATCACTGAACCATAAAATGATAAATCGATGTCTCTCGTCAAACAGTGGATCTTTTGGATGTGCATGAATCCATTGTCATTCATCAAATATTGATTTACTTGCCACTGAAAGAAAATCTCATTTGTTAGCCTTGAAGAAAATGGGACAAATCTGCAAAAAACTTGATGTAAAACGGCAATGCAAGGTGATAAACAGATAGATAAGCTGTTCAAAGAGTTTTATGATGGATGTTAAAAAAAAAAAATTGCAACAATCGGGAGGATTTATGTCTCCAGAAAGTAGTATAGTTCTAAAATATTGGTTTATAGAAATTCTAAAAGAATTGATACAATAGATACATCCGTTTTGTTAAAAACACTTTTGTCTTTCAAGATTTACACGATATGTATCGACAAGGAGTATTTTTCCTTTTTTTTTTTACAAAGATATCAAGCATTGACTTTAATGTGCCCCAAATATGTCACCAAAAAATGTTCAGGCGATAGAAACTGGGGAAGAAGAAGTGTAAAATCTTTGCCTAAAAAGGGTATAAAGTTAATGAAGAATAGAGGGACATGAAACAATACAGGAGAAATGGCTGTTTGCTCAGCTTGTACTTCGTGCAAGTGGATTTAGAAGTGCAGTCCATATTTATCATTAGAATCAGGATATCCTAATGTATGTAATGTGGTGTTGGTTTCGTTAAACCCCCACAGGGCACTGCACAAGTTGATTCAATTTAGCCTGCTGGTGTGGAAAGCACTCCCGTTAAAGGCAGCGGCTGGTCATTGCCACATCGTATTTTTGAAATAAAATTATGAATTTTCATATTTCATAATGATAAGTATTGAAGCAGTCGTCTAATAACAAAACCTACAAATGCATACTATTTTGATAAGTAATTGAAGATTTGAAAATATTAATATTTATGGAAGGTTATTTGTCTGCTTTAAAGCTAGTGGGAGGAATGGGTATGAACTTTTACACTGAGCGCCAGGTGATTGAATTTGTGTGGCGATCATTTGATAAAGCTTGCCAAGCTTGCATGTCTTTATGATCACAATGAAATAAAGAGGTATGTAGGACGCGACTTGATACATCCTGAGAGTAAACATGTATAGAGAGAATAAGAAAGGGTAATGGAGATAATGGAGGGAGAGAGAGAGATAGAGAGGGGAGGAGAGGGAGAGACAGACAGACAGACAGACAGACAGACAGACAGACAGACAGACAGAAACTTGAGAGAGAGAGAAGGAAGGAAAGATAGAGAGGGAGGGAGAGAAGGACAGGGAGAGAGAGAGAAGGAGCGGGAGTGAGAGAAGAAGCGGGAGAGAGAGACATAGATAGAGCGAGCGAGAGAGATGTACATTGTATTCAGGGTGGTTGGAGCAAAAGTGAGAAAGATAGAGAGATAGAGAAAGAAAATGTGAAAGAGAAAGAGAGAGAGAGAGAGATAGGAAGAAAGCGAAACGGGGGGGGGGGGGGGGGGGTGAAAAGTATGCAAGGTAGAAGAGCACACAGTCATGTATGCGAAGTACATAGTCAAGAAGTAAAGTGGTTGACAAGAGCTTGTCCAAGTTTAGGGAATGTTTTGTCTGAAATGTGATAGAGAAGTGGAGGGTGTTTAGATAGCTACAGGTGTTGTTATGACTAGAAAACCAAGGACAGTGACTCAAATGCAGTGCAGTTTGACATAAATGTATGCTTCGCTTCTGAGTTGAAAACATAATATGCATGTAATGGATACTTCATGAGCATGAGGGATAATATGAAGCGAACTTAGTTTCCAGTTGTTTATACTTCCTACCATTGTACCTTTTGCTTTTTGTTTGATTCAGTTAAAATGTAAAATATTCGGTCCCAAAATACATGAGATTTATAATTGTTTGTGCAACCATACATGTACATTTTTACAGTTTTCCAACTCCTTTCTTGGAGTGTCTTGATTTCAAAATTTTATTTCCTGCTTCATTACCCGCTCATTTTCTAGTCACTTCATCACAAGATCTTGACTTAATTTGTAGATAGAAGCATTTTTATTCAATGTTATCAAAAACTTTTGATCTAAGTGTTTTTTCAAAATAATATACATTTACTTAATGAACATGATTATATATATTATATCAATCTTGAATATTCCCTTTACCTTTAACAGGTGCACAAGAGGGGTTGAATTTGAATGCCCAGGTGTGGAAAACCCAAGCCTACCCCATCGGTGGTTGACCAGGGATGATGAAAATACAAGAATCGAGAAGATTACTCCTCCCAACACCGACAGCGGAACAACCATTATGGTAAGTGGTCCTTCAAATCTACTCTCAAGTGGTACTAGTGTTAAGAAGATATATTGATAGCATGAATGTCTTTTTCTAATTAATTGCCGTCCTTCCTTTCGTATGCTTCTTTTGCTGATTAAGTACTGTTGTTTCCATAAATCACTCTTTTCCGCTTTCAAGTACTATGCTTAATCAATATTTTCTGTCCTTGAGTATTTACTTTTTGTTTTGTTTCTGGTCATATTTTGTTTTTATAGATAGTACTCTGAACTTTACAGATCTCTAGATAAGGGTAAAGTAGATGGAGGTGTGGAATTTGGTGATTCTTTTATCGTCTTGTATTGTCTGCTGAGGGCCAGCAGAGTGTTGACTCCTGTCATTTAACATACAGTTAACCCTCCTTCAGTTTTTAGGGGACAGTATCACTTGTTTGGAGCTAGAAAGTCATTAACTCATATGAATTAATGCCCTTCTGGATCCAAGCAGATGATATGATCAGATGATGCATGTAAATGTATCTTAGATGTTTTTTTAAATATTTGTTGTTCTATCCTCATAATTATGATTGTGAGTCTATTTAAAGACAAGGTATAGTAAGCATCATATGTTCCTTGTGTTCTTACAGCTTCACATCACAGTACTGAATCTGCCTGCTCTGGATGTTTCGGAGGCATACCAATGCATCTTTGGCGACCTAGGAGACAAACCTGCAGCAGTCAACACCACCATCCCCAGTCGGACAGTGGTCACATGTTACACCCCTCCTGACATTCTGGAACCAGTTGATGGTAAGTCAAAATGGGATGTTACAGGGATTAGATTTAATCAGGATTAAAATTCAAAGAATTAAACGTTGGAATCTTTCAGTCGATCCTTTAGTGCCACTTTAATACCGCTTAAAACGTTTTACAGTTCGGTTTCTTTGAAATTATGTCCTTCACATATTTCTTTTAGAATAAAAATTTCCTTTATAGAAAATAAAACACTTTTTTATTTTACTAAGTGGGACTCCATTCACTTCTTCACACAGTAGTTTTTAGAAAAAATAAATTATGATCAACATTTATGATCACTGCTGCTAACATCCAGTAGATTAATAATAATAATAATAATAATAATAGATTTTTCCTCATCCTAACAAGTTTACATCATTGTCTCCTTTTTAGAGACCGAAGGGCAATAACCCTGCATGGAATGATATGATTAAACACCATCCTGGCTCTCACATGTCTATTTCAGATGTAATATGATATTGATAAGAGTAAATAGTGACATACTCTTGAGCTGAGATCTTGTTGTGATCCAAGCAGCCGCTTATTCTTGCCTATGACACCAATATTATGCCGCTTGGAAGTATCCCCCGTCCATTACCTCAGTCCCGCTGAAGATGGAATTAGCATGAATGCTAGACCAGCGGATCTCTATCTCCATGGGGACAGTCAATGCAGTAATCCATTTAACACCACTCTGTATTAACTCAACCACTTTGATGCTGAGCTGTAGATTTGGGGTATTAATACAGGGAGAATTCAGTGAGCAATAACAAACCTTGTTTTGATAGTCACTGTCTGTTTTTGCTTGGTTATTTAAAGAAATAGATTAAATCTTTAAATGCTGTATAATGCCTTGAGTATATACCATTCGAAAACAAGTTCCCATTACACTTCTTAAAAGTAACTTGAGAAGCAACTCAAGTATCTATGGAATCGCATCTTGAAATGTTGATTGTTTCCCTATGGTATCAAATAACAAAACAGTTTCTTATGACAAAATTTCTTGAAACGCTCATGAGATCTTTAAAGAGGTACCCAGAAATACAATAATCCATTTACCAGTCTAATACATGCTCAATTTCAAATAATCTCTGTTTATTCTCTAACAGGTTTTACGCAAGTGGAGCTCACCTTGAGGCACACCAAGACAAACGTCGATGTTGTTTCCACGGACTTCTATTTCTACCAGTGCAGTACTTTCTCCACATGTTCTGAGTGTGTTGCGCAGGCGTTCGGTTGTAACTGGTGCGGCTATGAGACCATGTGCACAGTCAATCTTGGCCAGTGTCAACCTGAGGGAATTATTCTGGGTGTAGGGGTAAGTCATACCTAATGGATAGAAACAAACTTTGTATTATGAGTGTCTTTCTAATGCAATACATGTGTACTGAAAATGTGGGTCTTAAATTCTTGTAGCTTCTCAAGACTTTTAAATTTTCTTTCTGCTGAAAAATAAGCCCCACCAATGAGAAATTGTATTGATAAGCAGATAAATGAATTACTTCTTCAAAGTAGTTCAATATTGAAATTTGTTATGATGATTGATAAGTAGGAATAAAATAGAAAATGAATCATGTGCACAGTGCAGGATTATCATGATTGATAATGTTTACATCATTGATAATATTTTATGTTTTCAGACGGCCACTCCATCCGCCACTGACTTGGTTGGTCAAGAATACTGCCCTCTTGTGGGCCTTGGCGATGATTCAGAGATCTTGATACCAGCTGGAATCCAGAAGAACGTCCAGCTCAATGTTGCCAATCTGCTGGCTCCCCTGGTGAGAATCTTTAGGGATCACATCACTCATGGCTCCGAAACTGAATTATACAATTAACAAAAATATTGACCTCTTCCCTGTTGTTAAAAGTACATTTAGTCACATATGAATTTTTTTCTTTCTTTAAGAGGCTAAAAACCAAACCCTGATTACAATTTATGTGAGGTTGAGAACCAGTCACTCTTTCATTGCATTTAATGATGAATTGATCTGTTTACACAGTTTTACACAGAATCAGTGAGGTTTAAAATGAGAGATATATCTTCAAGATTGAATTCACGGACCATTTAGAATGAGGAATTCAATGGGGGATATTGGAGTTATGACAACCCTTCATAATTTGAAATATGTGCAATTTGCACAGATTATTTATTGGAAGATCAAATTTCGCCGGTCTGCTCAAAGCAAGTGTATTTTCAAGAAGTGGATAAACGTGAGATTTGTACCATATTAAGGATGATAATCTTAGCCATTTATTAAAGAATATTTGACATGGTCATCAGTGTCATCTAACTCATCCGTCATGTGAAATTGCTTTTTGCAAAGCTCTATCCTGTAGCACATTTTTCACTGTGACTATGCCATATTTCATATGACTCTCATAAAAATGTACTCAACCTTGTGTACCCTATGTTCAGGCTGTCCTCACTAATTTTTTTAAAGAATATTTCTTTATCTTTATTTATCATTTGTAGAAATAGTTCCTGATACATTGTAGTTAAAATATCATTAAGGAGTCATCTCATATGTAATAAATCATACTAATGACAAGTTGATTTTTTAATTTTTTGTTATTGTTTCTTTGATATAAGTCACATTTCCTTGTTCGTTACCTTCAACTACTTGACCTTGTCTACTCTATTCTTACCCTTATGCTTTCATACTTTGTTGTGGAAGACAGAGGTTAAGCTGTATGAATCAAGACTTAGGAAACAAAATATTATAATACACGTAATCTAAATTCATATTCTATTTTTGTCTCTTTAGGGTGCTCAGACTGGTGTTGGTTATAAGTGTGTCTTCCAGTATGAGAGCAAGGAGGTATCCATCCAAGCTAACTTAGATGGAGAAGATCTTCTCGTCTGTGAACAACAAGTGGTAAGTTTGATGACATCATATGCAGCTATTGTAACTCCTAAAATGGTCTTCATCTGGTTATTGTTAGGTATCCAAACTACAAGAATATATCATCTATTGAGAGCATTGAGGGCATTAACTCTGTTTAAAATGACAAGAGTTAATGCCCTTCTGGCTCCAAATTTACAATATGTCCTTTGTAATATATTTATAAGCATGGATAAGAGGATTGTTGTTTAAAAGGATGCACATACTGTTCTCTCGGATATGTTGCATCCTGTTTTGATATTTGACAACAGCTGTGTTATGCAACATACTTGTGACTAGTCTACTTGTGACATGGTTGGGGGAAAGGAAGTAGTTAGATTGTCAACAATTTCTCTTGAGATCATATTAGATTTATAAAGGGTAGGTTCCATGAAAATCAATCCCTTTCCCCCTCTAACTTTTTAGGCAATTCTGCCCTTAAAACTAGATTTATGTAAGAGCATATGCTATTGAACAATCACAATATGGCTCAAGTTCCATTGTGAATGAGCGTTACATGTTTTTTCTTCAAAATACTTGTTTTTATAGCTTTATTTCCTCCAAAACTAAAATAACATCTATTGTTGCATCATTTCTTTGCCACACTAAAAGCAATAATATTTACTATCACAATAAAACTTTCAGTTAAGATCTTAACAGATTATATTGACATCTTACAGATTTGCAATGTTTGGTTTTGTTATTGAAATTATCAGAAAAAACATGGTCTGTAGGAGAAAAAAAATAGGACACTCACATCTAATTACACAATAATTATCTTCCTAAAGTATTTAGCCTTGTATAATGTTATTTCTTCCACTTATATACATGTCTATTTGGTCTGTAAATATATTTGACATTATTTTGAAGTGCATTACTTTATTTCCCTTCCTGCTTCCTTCTCCCCTGACCATAATCACATTTTGCCATCCGATTTACAAAGCAAAAAGGATATCTGTGGGTGTTTTTCATAACATGGTTCCCAAAAAGTAGGAAATGATAACTTCAACAGTGTTTGTGAGCCAGAAAAAATAACATTATGATGCAGGTCTCCTTCTACCAAATAAATAATATGCTTTGGCAATGAATTCTTTATCAAGTTAAAGATATTTGGGAAAGTTCTTTTACCATTTTCCTCACACAGCCAAGTTTAATTGTTAGTCATTTTGAGAGAAGAGTCTTAAGATTAAAACTGCCATGTTTTTTTGTTATTGAACCTTAAGAATATTTATAAGAGAAGTATGGCATGACTACATTGTCTGTTGAAAGCGAGGAGGGCACTTTTTAATATAATTTTACATAGTTGTAGCCCCTAGACTCTCAGCAGAAAGTGAACTTGCCAGGTTGTCTGTTTGAAGTATGCATATAAAAATATACCCTTGTAGTATTTGTTTGTTAGACCCATACTGAGTTTAATTCATGAAGATATGAATGAGTTTAGACCATTGGTGGGTGAAGAACAATAGTATATGATTCAACGATATAAATTGATGTATGTTTTTATTCAAATTTGCAGTTTGATTACGAGGCAGAGGCCAACAGTGTCACAGGATCTATGATCGTTACGTGGAATGATGTTTATGTCATCACAGATAGACAGATACCAGGTAAAAGAAAAATCTTATCCGATATGAATATAACCAATCGCAAAGGAACTTAGTCACCCCCCCCCCCCCCCCCCCCCCCCTCCCACGGGATGTCAATGAAATTACCTTCAGAGAAAGGAAATCACTAAAATACTTCAAGAAAAGGAACACAAACCCTGGATGTGTATCTCTGACCCCGCCCACAATCCATTCCATTCACCATGCTGATACATCAGACCTTTCAACAAATCAAACACTAGAGTAGTACCAGCTAGTATTTCCCAACCCATTCAAAAAGCCCAGAACAACAGATTTGTTTCACTGAACATATTGTTCAGTCTATTGCTCTGGATTATTGAGTCAAAGAACGCCAGCTGACACTGTACATTGATAAATCATCTGTTTGTAGCCAGAAGGGTTCTAACTCATATACTGTATAGTATTAATGACTGCTTTGAAAGCAGTCATTAATACTTTTATATGACGAAAACAAAAGAGTCAACTAATGACACCACCTTATCTGCACGGTTGTTTTTATGAGTGTATCTTTGAGAGTAGATCTAGACTAGATCTAGATTCTAGTCTAAGCAAGATATTTTTACAATTTTGGGGGTGGGCCGGCCCTGTGGGGAATATGGAGAAGAACCTGCGCTTTCATATGACACCTCACTTATTGAGTATCACCTTCAGGATCACAACAGATTATAAAGGTTTGAATCTCGAATTGAAAAAAAAACTTGACCTTTTTTGCATGGTCGCGGAATGCACGTAGACTGCATAGAGAATGCATTGCGTACAATCTCTATGGGAATAATTTTAACACACAACATCGGGTGCGCTGACAACTAGATCTATTTTCGTCTAGAGTCTATACGTCTATGCTTTTTCAGCAACTAAACGAACATGTTTATGGATAATTTCACGTACCTTTTTGTTGTTCTTGCTGTCAGCGAGTCTTGCATTTGATAAGTTGAAATCTTAGGAGAGATTCTTGAGCCATTTTTGTCTTGTTTGGAATTGTCTTGTCTTGTATGAAAATACTGACCAATTTTTCGCACACGTACGGTATCCTCGATCGATCAAACCATTTTTTAACATGTAAACCTATGGGGTAACCATGGAGACTGACCTATTTTCCCAATAACCATGGTTATTGGAAAAATAGGTCTGTTTTAACCATGGTTACTGCAAATTTTCGGGAACAGTTAAAGTTTATGAATGCAATTTCGACCAATCAGATTGCTGGATTACTTAAGTGAGGTATATAATAACACATAGTTAATGCTCTTTGGCTCCAAGCAGACAATATCTTCATACTTATTCTTTTAATATTTTCATCTGTGTTGATATTAATTTGATGGCTATAATGCTTTATGATTCATAGCTCCTTATTATCAGCAAAAATAAAATGAAATACTGATATATTCATCACTGCTTAAAGAGAGAGGACAAAATGTAAAAGATTAATTATGATGCCACTGTTTGATGTAACCCAAGTTACATGTACTGCAGCTGAGATGATAAAGATATAATTTTGATTTAACTCATCTAATATATGTGTATTTATATATATTTTTTCATTTATCTTTCAGTTATCTTGTACAAGTGTACCATTGACCGATCAAACTGTGGACTCTGCTTGAGTGCGGATCCTAAGTTCCAGTGCGGCTGGTGCAGTAGTCAGTTTGAATGCGGCATTGAATCGCAGTGCCTGGATAATGATTGGCTGATTGGAGAGGATACGGTCTGCCCTGACCCAACAATCAGAGAGGTATGTATTCAATCCCCTTCATTCATAATAAATAACATTTTCTAAGATTCTAAACAACCACAAAGGTATTAACTCCTTTTGAAGGAGATTACTTTGGGTGATGGTGATGGTGATGGCAGTGATGATTGATGATAAATGATGGTTATTAGAAGTTTGACATTTTATAATGATGGTGATAGTAATGATAATGGAGATGGTGATGATGATTTTGACAAAGAATGTGATGGCAGTGGTGATGATGATGAGGGGGAGGTGGAGGCGGAGGAGGATGTAGACTGCAACAGTGATAATGATGATGATGATGATGCAGTGATGATGATGCAACGGCTGGTTATTTCAATATCCATCATTTCTTATCTGCCATCCAGATTTTACCAATATCTGGTTACTTCACTGGTGGGACCAATCTTACCATCAAAGGCTACAATCTTGGCTTGACTGCTGCAGACATCATCAGCATTAGAGTTGCTGGTATAGAATGCATCAAGGATGAGGATACTTACATCACTGCTCTACAGTGAGTATCAACCATACCTTTCCCCTTTAGTCAATGATATTGTCTCCTCAGAGCCAGGAGGGCGTTATTGCATTTCATTTAAAGCCTGTCTGCACTAGTTTGGCCAGGAGGAATTAGACCTCCCTGGATGGTCACTGACAGGTGGTTATCTCGTCAAATCAGCTCTCAATTAACATAAGAAAAAGGGGATCATGGGGGGGGGGGGGCAACGGGTACCGCTTAGGCATTGTTTGCTATATAGAGGGTGCAAGTCTTGCTACAAGTAGTGCAGACCTGCTTTAATACCCGGCTTATGCCCTTCTGGCTTTCAAGGCATGATACATACATTCATCATTCAATGCATCTGGTATGTTAGTCAATATGGATTTAGGTTGATTTTCTAGAACATGACATCAAGTTCAATGTTTGTGTTCAAAGTAATAATACACAATCCTTTCATTCATCCCTGAAAATGATTAATGTAAAAAAAATGATACATTCTAACTAAGTTGTTTAACTGTATTCACATTCGTCATGTTTTCAAATTGTGTCATTTTCCCCTTTCCTGCGCAGAATAAGCTGTACCACGACTTCCTCTCTAAAACCAGACTCTGGTAATGTAGAGGTGACCATTGGTAACAATGGAGGACAGATGTACTTGGCTACCTCCGAAAATGTGTTCAGCTATGTGGTAAGTTACTATTAGTATTTCCCTTTAATTTTTTTTAATTCAATTGTATTTTTCCATCTTTAAAAAAAGAACAAATATAACATATAGTATTGACACATTGTATTAAAATAATAATATAAACATAAAAATGGAGGGATACCCTTAATAAGCACGGCCCCCATTATACAATATAAAATTTACAACTTTGTTAGAGAAATATCTAAACATTGATGATAGACATATCAAGTACCTAATGTCAAGTCAAAGCTGTGTTGTAAAGCCACAAAAGGAAAAAAATAAAAATATTGCCCACTATAGACAGATGGTCATTTCAGACAAGTTTAACAACACATATTTTTTCCAAGAGGGAGACAATACAAGTGACCTCTCTAGAGAGGTGGCCATTTTGATAGTGTTTATTGTACCGTGTTTGGCATTTATGCGGGAACAAATTCAAATGTGAAATTAATGATTGATTGTCAAAATTAAATTTTCATCAACAAAAGAGTTTCCAAGTGATATTTTCTGAAGTTTGATGATCATACTCTTTTCTTATCCCTAATTTGTATTCCGTAGTTGCCCAAGATCACAGGAGTAAGACCCGCCTATGGTCCAGCATCTGGTGGATCTCTTGTCTCTATCCTGGGTCTTAACCTTGATGCTGGTAGCAGCAGTATAGCAAACCTAAACGGTGTTCCCTGTCAGATTGTCAGGTAAGTGACTCCTTCACGGATAATGTATAACCAAAACTTTTGCGACATGAAACTTTCGCAAACTGGTAAGGTCAGCCTTTTCATGGAAATATAGTTTCGCAAATTGCACAGACTTGATTTTGGTCTTCTTGAATATCAAATAGCTGTGGCATGAAATCTTGTGAATCTTGACCATTCATGAAAGTTGTGAAAGTTTCTTGTTAATGGATATATGATATCTACAATTAAAAGTTGTTAAATAGTATTGGTACGTATTGTTCTATTTTGATCGCCTTTGTTAAAAACTCTCATCCTAAGATCTTTGTTTTCAGACTCTGTGTTTTGGTTAAAATAAAACTTGATAAAGGATAGCTACTAGTATATCCTGGGATACAAAATCATTACAATTTTATACGATAATCTTTTGGTCCTTTGAGGAGGGGTTTGTACAATGATTATTGTTTTAAATGCATGTGGATTAAGGCCATTCAGAAACTAAAATGACTTTTGATGTAATACCTTGGCATTTCACTCATTGCTCTGAAACTTCTTAAAAAAAGAAATATTAAATCACTTAAGTCATTTTTTATTTATTTTTCTTGCCTAGTGCTTTCCCATCTGAGGTACTTTGTCTGAGTGGAGCAGCTGGAGTAGGAACCATGGGTTATGTCAGCATGACTGTAGATGACCACTACGTGGAAGGATCATCGGAGTTTCAATATCGGCCAGATCCAGTTATTACCAGAGTCAGCCGGTTCAGCAGCATCAGCAGGTATGATGATGGTCGAAGTTCCCCTGTAGGGGAGATTTGCGAATGTAACAACATTCTGTTTATGTGATCTAATTGAGACTATAATGTTTATAATGCAAGAGGGCGCCAGAGACCCTCCTGATATGACTTTATGAAAATATACAGCCTGACTGAGTTAAGGCACAGGAAATCACTGTTTGTTGAGCTGTTATTCAAGCCTCCCTCATTACAACTAACAACCAAAATATCACATGGTGGCAGTGGTGGGATTTGTGTATTATAGTATGTGAGACCCGTTAGTCATAAAATGGGGTTATATCGGGGGTATATACTTGGAAGGTGTTATCAATGTCCCCATGATAATACACAAATGTTAGTCTTCCAAAGAAAGCTATTGTGATTGTTTTTATCCTCTCAGGAAATTATAGAAATTTATAGGCAGAAACTTATATAGGCGGGGATAGAATTTGATAGTTGAATATGAACTTTACACAAAGTAATTGAATGTACCTACAAAAAACGTTTTGAGCATACATGTACTCATTTCTATAAATACCTTTAGAAAGTGATACTGACACTTGATATTTATTTTAAGTTTCTATTCTGTGTTTCTATCTTTTCTAGTGGTTCCCTGGAACTGGATGTGGAAGGAAGTGAATTTGACACCATTCAGTGGCCTCAGCTCAGTTTCCTCATTGAGGACCAGCAACTCATCTCCGTGAGTACTTCATAATAATGATAATATTAATAATAATAAATAATAATAATAAAAACTGCTTATAAAGCGCTTACCACCAAAGTCTCTTTATATGCCAATGATGTGTTTTGATATTTTGAGATCAATTTACATAAATCTTGATGATAACCATAACTGACTGTTGAGATTTTTTTTTGATTTTTTTTTGTAGTAGTTATGCTTGTCTCTTATTGATGGAATTAAAACAAAATGTAATTTACATCATTATTTGTTATGATCATAAAATTCAAACCAGTTGGGTCATCATCCTGATGTTAATTTTTCTACTGAAATCCTATCTTTCTACAGAACTGCTCAAAGAGTGCAACGACCTCCATGATGTGTTTGACCCCCAGTGTGAGTGACCTCAACTTGACCTTACCCCTAGAGGTACCCATTGCCAACGTCAGTTTCTTATTGGATGGTGTGATAGAGTATGCACCCTTGCAGAATAATGGTCAAATCAGCGGCCTGGACGAAGCGTTCATCTTTGTTCCAGATCCCATTTTCTATCAGTTTGAAAATCAAAAGGTGGAACTGGAATTTGATCAGCGCAAATTCATCAAGATCTCGGTAAGTAACAAATTTTGTCTGCTCAAACAAAAATATTTTAAAAATTCAGCTGTCCATACGGAAATTTCTTTTGCCCCATTACAGAGGTATCGCTTCATAACTACATGTTTCTCAGCCAGGGAGTTCAGAGAGTTCAAAAGTGAAGTGCTTTAGGAAACAATTGATCACAAAGATTTTTAAAGAAATCAACTCAAAGGCAGATGTTAATACTCTACAGCTTTGCATATGGAATCAAATTCAAATTATTTGATCTGTCATTGTAATATTCACACATAGTTTTTGTTTTTTGTCCTTCTTCAATAGTTGATTTGTTATAGATTTTAGAAATCTCATTGGATATATAATCATTATACTGAACATACCGAAAGATGAATATGGCTTCACTAACATAGATCATATCATTAAGAGAATAAGCCTTACTGATGTTTTCTCTATTTTCTTGGTCCCTTCAGGGTGATAACCTTACCTTAGCGTACAGAGAAGATGATGTGAGAGTAACCATCGGAGGAGCACCCTGTACTGATGTTGTCGTCAAGCAACAAGAATTGACATGTTATGCTCCAGAAACACCACCATCGGAATTAGAAGGAAGAAACATGTTTGATGTCATGGTAGGTTGATTTCCAATTTGCATTTATATATGAACAACTAAGAAACAACTTTCTGATGGTTGGTGTCAATTGCAGACAATAACTTTTTTCTTTTTCTGTATCTGTTGCAATCAAAAAGAATTTAATTGGATAAATGGAAGTGTCATATAACCTTTTGCTAGTAATGCTTTTTTTTGGTTAAACTTCTGGAGTTATTAGTACTACCTTTGGGACTGTATCTATTTTGTGGCGCTTTGGTCTATTGTGACATACTAAAAATGGTTCCGGTGTTGTTATAGTCACATAAACAAGAAATATGTGTAGCCCACTATATACCGGTAGTGCATTTCAAAAGCCATATTAGTAAAGAATTCGAATTTGTAACATAAAAATATGGTTATTATTCACAAATTGAAAAACTACAAGTAATTTAGCAAACAGAGGAAGTTGCAGGGTTGTTATTTTTCAGATTATGATAATAATAATAATAACCAGTTCTTTTATAGCACTTTTCAGGACATCAGGCCCTCTCAAAGCGCTTTACAGATATATTATGACTAAGATATATTATGATTATTCAAGTTGTAACTGAAACGTTTATCATCCATCCATGCACTCATCTCAGGTGTACCACGGTTCCCTGAGTTTCCTTGTGGGTCAGGTGGAGTACCTCCCCCAAGCCATCCCTCTGGCTCTCATCGTTGGATCGGTAGCGGGCGGGGTGCTCTTCCTCCTCGTCATCCTCATCATGGGGGTCTGCATCGCCTCCTACCGCAAGAACAATAACAACGAGAAGATCTTCAAGCAGATGGAGGATCAGATTGGAACCCTGGAGCTCACAGTGGCTCAGGAGTGCAAAGAAGGTAAGATCCCCCACATAAGAATCCATCTGCAGACATCATTATCATGGTTCTAGGACACCTACCCCCTAGACAACCACCCTCCGTCCTAGGGGGTAGTCGTCCTAGAGGGTGGTTGCCCTAGGGGGTGGTTATCCTAGAGGTAGTTATGCGGGGGAGTTTGTCCAGGGGGTAGGTGTCTGGATACGCATTATCATACATAGTGGTCATAAAGCAGGTATCTCCCTGTACTCCGTGTAGGAGAGATTGACCATATTATCTTTTTGAAATGCACTTATTGCAAAAAATACACTTTGAATGATTATGTTGCCAAATGTTCACCGTGTTTAAGATGAATCATAGTTTAAATTTTAAACTGATCAATTTGTTTGATTAAAAGCCTTAGAATTCTTATGTGAGAGCATTCATGGCATTTTGCAGATTCAAGGTATTAGGAGAAATCTCTTGTCTCTAGAGGGAAGAAAGTAAATACAGCGATTTTGATGATTTGTAAAATATGACAATCTTTCTTACACAAAATAATTTTTTATTTTGCTTGTCAATCGCTCGTACCATTCTAATTTGCCTTTACCATTAAATATTTCCCTATCTTTCACTTTTTGTTTGATTGTAGCCTTTGCCGAGTTGCAGACTGGTGTCCTGTCCATCACACATGACATCAAGGGTCATGGAATCCCTATTCTTGATTACCGGTCTTACGTTGTCAAGTCTCTCTTCCCTGAGAACCCCAACCATGCTGTACTCAAAGATCTCTCGGTAAGTCAAGTGCCTAACAAGTCACTCATTCTAATGTTGCGGGGCATACAGGGGCGTCGCTAGACCTTTTTCAGTGGGGGGGTGTAGAGGCCAACGATTACCGACAAAATTAAATGTCCAATATCTACACATGTAACCCTATAAACCCGGGGCCGAAGGCTAAATTGTTTTTCCTATAGACTATCTGTAGTACTTGCGTATGCGCAAATGGTCATTTTCCACGACGACACAAATATACAAATTATTTCGTCAACTTACTCAGCATTCATAGCTATATATTTTAATGCAGGCGCGGAGCTAGGATCTTATTTTAGGGAGGGGCGGTAGTGAGCAAGCGAAGCGCGCTCATTAGGGGGGTGTGGGTGATAGGCCTTCCGCGCGAAGCGTGGAAGCTTAGACGTTTCCTAAATTATTAGGAAAGGAAGACGATTTATTGTACCGTTCTCGACTGTTAATCCTTGTCTCAATGAAGTTTCCCCCCCCCCCCCCCTCCCGCGCGAAGTGCGAAAACTTTGACGTTTCATTATAAGACTGTTAATCCTTGTCTGAATGCAGTTTCTCCCCCCTCCCGCGCAAAGCGCGTAAGTTTTGGCCTTTAATTAAATTATTAGAGAAAGTAGACGATTCGTTGAACCGTGCTCGACTCTTAATCCTTGTCTGAATCCCGCCGCCCCCCCCCACTCAGTGTTTTTTAGGGTACGCATATGCTTGTTCCCTCTTTTTGAAAGCACCCCCTATCTGAGGACTGCCAACATTTCCGAACTCCCCTTTCGCGGGCTTTTCCTGCCTTGGAGACCCCCCTAAATCATGAAAAATGCTTAATGTACCCCCTAAATTCGGAATAATTTCTCAGGAGTCCAAAGAGATGAGAGAAAAAAAAGAAAAAACACCCCCTTTTTAAAGAAATCTCCGGGTGAAAAGTTAATAGACCCCTTTCTTTTACAATTCTCGGGCCGGACTTTTTGAAAAGTACCCCTTTACCGGACATTTTGGTAACACGCATGGGGTCCGTCAGTTCTCGGAGTGGGGGGGGGGCCGGGGTCTGAATGCAGTTTCTCCCCCTCCCCCCGCGCGAAGCGCGGAAGCTCTGACGTTTCATTCAATTATGAGAAAAAGCAGACGATTCGGTGTACTGTTCTCGACTCTTAATCCTTATCTGAATTCAGTTCTTCCCCTCCGCGCGAAGCGCGGAAGTTTTGACGTTTAATTTAATTATTAGAGAAAGTAGACGATTCGTTGAACCGTGCTCGACTCTTAAGCCTTGTCTGAATGAAGCTTCCCCCTACCACGCGAAGCGCGGAAGTTTTGTTTGAATTATTAGAGAAAGAAGACGATTCGTTGTACCGTTTTCGACTCTTAATAAGCCCTAATTGTCTGAATTAAGTTTCCCTCTTTAGCGCGAAGCGCGCAAGCTTTGACGTTTCCTTAAATTATTAGAGAAAGAAGACGATTCGTTGTACCGTTCTCGACTCGTCTAATTGAAGTTTTCCCCTTCCGCGCAAAGCGCAGAATTTTTGGCGTTTCATCACAATATAGAGAAAGGAAGACGATTCGTCGTACCATTTCCGACTCTTATTAAGCTCTATTTATCTGAATTCAGTTTACCCCCTCTCGCGCGAAGCGCGATAGCTTTGATGTTTCCTTAAATTATTAGAGAAAGAAGAGGATTCGTTGTACCGTTATCGACTCTTAATAAGCCCTAATTGTCTGAATTCAGTTTCCCCCTTTAGCGCGAAAGCTTTGACGTTTCCTTACATTATTAGAGAAAGAAGACGATTCGTTGTATCGTTCTCGACTCGTCTAAGTTTTCCCCTTCGCGCGAAGCGCGGAATTTTTGGCGTTTCATCACAATATAGAGAAAGGAAGACGATTCGTCGTACCGTTTTCGACTCTTATTAAGGCCTATTTATCTGAATTCAGTTTCCCCCTCCCGCGCGAAGCGCGGAAGCTTTGACGTTTCCTTAAATTATTAGAGAAAAAAGAGGATTCGTTGTACCGTTTTCGACTCTTATTAAGCCCTATTCATCTGAATTCAGTTTCCCCCATTTGCGCGAAGCGCGGAAGCTTTGACGTTTCATTTAATTATTAGAGAAAAAAGAGGATTCGTTGTACCGTTATCGACTCTTAATAAGCCCTAATTGTCTGAATTCAGTTTCCCCCTTTAGCGCGAAAGCTTTGACGTTTCCTTACATTATTAGAGAAAGAAGACGATTCGTTGTATCGTTCTCGACTCGTCTAAGTTTTCCCCTTCGCGCGAAGCGCGGAATTTTTGGCGTTTCATCACAATATAGAGAAAGGAAGACGATTCGTCGTACCGTTTTCGACTCTTATTAAGGCCTATTTATCTGAATTCAGTTTCCCCCTCCCGCGCGAAGCGCGGAAGCTTTGACGTTTCCTTAAATTATTAGAGAAAAAAGAGGATTCGTTGTACCGTTTTCGACTCTTATTAAGCCCTATTCATCTGAATTCAGTTTCCCCCATTTGCGCGAAGCGCGGAAGCTTTGACGTTTCATTTAATTATTAGAGAAAAAAGAGGATTCGTTGTACCGTTTTCGACTCTTAATAAGCCCTAATTGTTTGAATTCAGTTTCCCCCTTTAGCGCGAAAGCTTTGACGTTTCCTTAAATTATTAGAGAAAGAAGAGGATTCGTTGTACCGTTTTCGACTCTTAATAAGCCCTATTTGTCTGAATTCAGTTTCACCCTCTCGCGCGAAGCGCGCAAGCTTTGATGTTTTCTTAAATTATTAGAGAAGGAAGACGATTCGTTGTACCGTTGTCGACTCGTCTAAATGAAGTTTGCCCCTTCCGCGCAAAGCGCGGAATTTTTGGCGTTTCATCACAATATAGAGAAAGGAAGACGGTTCGTCGTACCGTTGTTGACTCTTTAAACCTTGTTTGAATTTAGTTTCCCCCCAAATTTTAAAATCCTGATTTCTTTAGCTGATATTATAGGTAAGTGAAACTTTGAGAAAATACAAGTATTGTAGTTGTAGTCACTCTCGAAGTCGTGACAGCGGATAAAAAGTCACAGTTCGTAGCGGAAAAAAACTTGTCGGCCGACCGACAATATACATCTCACCGACTTCAAACTTCTGCATTGATATAGTACACAAGGATCGAGCAAGAATACCGACACAGCTGACCCGACACAGCAACATATTTACCCGTGTCTTTCTTGCTCCCTCGACGAGACGACTCCACCCAACAGCCCCCTTCTCTCTTTTACTCCCACTCCTCCTCTCTCAGGCTCTTACCTCCCCCCTCTCTCCTCTCTTTCACCCCCCGTTTATTTTCTTTCCCTTTTACTCTTTTTTTTCTTCTTTTTCTTCTTTTCTTTTTTTTCCTTTCTTTCCTCTCCTCCCTCTTTTTCTTTTTCTTTCTTCTCTTTTTTTTCCTTTCTTTTCCTTTCTTTCCTTTTTTTTCCTTTCTTTCTTTTCTTTTCCTTTTCTTTTTTTCTTTTCTTTCCCTTTCCCTCTTTTTTTCCCCTCCCCCTTTTCTCTTTTTTTCCCGACGGCAGCACAAGTTTACCGACAATATCCTGACAAGTGGGGGGGTGTCGCACCCCCCACACCCCCCCTTTGGCGACGCCCCTGGGGGCATAGTGTAGTTATTATCAATGAAAATATCCCTGATTACTTGGAATGTGTTAACAATATCAAGACACTTAACACAAAACTGTGTTGATATATTGCAAGTGTTTTGAGTGTTCACAAATCTTAGCCAATTTATTTTGATATAAGTATGCTATGAGTACATTTTTTACACTTTGGTGTATCCAAGTTATACATTTATCAATTTGCTTTTCATGGGTAGATGTTCCTGCAAGTTATTGGTTGAGAACTAGAGAGGGGGGTTATTGCAATATGGATTTTTACAGACTTTACATCTTGTATTTACACTCATCCATACTCATACTTTTGTATGTGGGACTATGGCCTCTTTGTCTTTAGAGTTACTGTTGATTAAGAAAAGTGTAATCTGTCGTTGTATGTAATTATAATAAAAACAAACTATTTTATGCTAAGGTTGCTGGTGTGAGGAAGGACTTCGTACAGAAGGGTCTGTGGCAGTTTGGGCAGCTCCTCTCCAACAAGTCTTTCCTACTGATCTTCATACGTGTGCTGGAGGAGCAACGGACCCTGTCTACCAAGGACTTCAGCAACGTTGCCTCCCTGCTGGTAGTGGCCTTCCAAGGGAAGATGGAGTATTGTACCGATGTCTTGAAGGCTCTCATGGCAAGGGCTATCAAACAACACGTCAAGGAGGGAGAGGAGTCTGCTAGAGTGTTCATGAGAAGGTGAGAGAATAACGATGATGATCCTTTTGCTCTTTCTGTGGGTTGTAGTGATGCCTAAGATGGCAAAGTTGATGAACATGATTGCAGAAAGTACTTAAAGCCCAACTGCACTACTTATAGCTACTTATAGCCCTCTATATACCAAACAATGCATAATCGGTGACCATTGGTCCCCCATGATCCTCTTTTTCTTATGTTAATTGAGAGCTGCTTTGATGAGATAACCACTTGCAGGGTGGTCTAATCCCTCCTGTACACGAATACAGATGAGCTTTAACAATTATGATTTTGAGAATATGAAAATTGTATGAGAGAAAAACATTGAGGTGTGCTCTTAAGAAGATGAGATATTAATTTTTCCTTGATCCTCTTGATGTCCTTCTACTCATTGAGAATTAAAATATTGTTATTATAATTCCTTATTAGGAAGCATCATAGTGATCATACCAATGCTTTCAATGATGGAAATGGAAAAACTAAAGCTGGTGCACAGATATCAATGAAAATATAAATTAAAAGATGAACACGTATAGTTCTAGGTTGAATAAGGAATTTAGAAAGTTTGGTAGACATCATCTTAATAGCAGGGGAGATGATAGGATAGCATGGTTGTGATGCATGGGGAGGAGGATAACCAACAAATTTGATCACTATTCATATAATTCCAGAGGATCATCCGTTGTGGAGAAGATGGTTGGTAACTGGCTTGCTGTCCTGCTCTACAATCATCTTCAAGACTCTGCCGGCGAGCCGCTCTTCAAACTCTTCTATGCCATCAAGCAACAGGTTGAGAAAGGACCAGTCGATTCAGTCACGGGGGAGGCCAGGTACAGCTTGACGGAGGGCAAACTCATCAGACAACAAGTTGATGTCAAGCAACTGGTGAGAATAAGAATTTTTGTCATATTTGTATTGTACAAATAATAACAAAGTGGTGTATAAATACTGTTCAATAGCATCAAGGATGTTTCATGGGATTAATTAACAGAACTTTGTTGATCTTCAATTAATTCCAGTCTATTGAAATTGATTTTGGTGAACTATTGATCCATACAGATGCTGCTTCATTATAGGATTAATGATTAAATACTGGCAGCTGTATTTGGTTTTCCAACCCAATGTGTCTATCCGGTATCCTGACATTTGCTCCTGCAACAATTGCTCCTGTCTCTGTCTCGTCACTTATGGAGGGTTGGGCATGGGGTTGTAATTAATAGGTAATTGGGGTTAGGGTCAGGTATAGGTATAGTGTTGGGTCCAAGGTTAAAGATAAGAATTAAATCAGTGTATGAAAGTGATGCGAAGCAATTGTCACAGGAGCCAGTGTCGTACAACCTAATATCCTCATTTATAATTTAAAACATTCTATGGACTGTACTGTTTTATAAATATGACTTAATTGTTGACAATCATGGGAAAATTAACATTTGTGATCTTTATTCTCCTCATCCAATCTGATTATAGACCTTAAAGGCACAGGGACCAGACCGAAACACTCCAATGGTTGAAGTGAAAGTGCTTGATTGTGACACCATCTCCCAGACCAAGGCTAAGATCCTAGATGCTATCTACAAGACCTCACCTTACTCCCAGAGACCAAAGAAGAATGAACTTGATCTAGGTAAATAATTCAGGTTTTTGTTTGTAATATTTTGTTTTGTGAGCTCTTCCAAAATGGAAAGCAGCAAGCAAGGGAAGTCTACAAGTTACCAAGTTATGACCAATCATGAATTCAAACGTAATAACTTTAGCCTTTATCATATTGTCCTCAGACATGGAATGTTTTGTCACTTTCTGCTCATATTAAATCAACTTGATGGTAGAGAGGACCTTCAACCAGAAGGGTGTTAGCTCCTATACTTTTACACACACTCAATGCCTTTCTGGCTTTCAAATGATACATTGTACCAGATGGCTATGCAGTCATTTTGAGATGCTTCAAATAATATAATTGTATTTTCTTTTGATGTTACAGAGTGGTATGATCGACCAGGTGGCAAACAAATTCTTTTTGACGATGATGCACTGAGACCTATGGAGGGAGGTTGGAGAAAGATCAACACTCTTTCACATTACCAGGTATGAATTAAAATTTGATAGAAATTTAATAATTGCATCTTATGTGTATTTCAGACAAGGAATAACTATATGTTGTTGTATGCATACAGAAAAGTGAGTGAAATTGTACACACTATGCAGAGTTGCATTCTTTTAATTTTAAAAAGGTTAAAGCACTCTTTGGTGTCTATATAATCTCTTCTCTTTCTGCCATTCTCTACAGGTTACAGAGGGTGCAACGGTCTACCTTCTACAAGCTCAGGGGAGCAGTGGATCCTTACATTCCAACCATTCTTCACCAGCTAGATCATACAGTAAGATCACTGATCATTTTTTTTACAATGATTATATAAGTTGGACAGTTTTTAAATGATGTTCCCTTTATTTCTAGCAACTTAATATGTCTCAAAATCTAGGACACTTTTCAACATATTTGTTTGTTTTTAGTTATTTTTTTAGAATTTGGTAATAATGCATTTCAAGTGTAGTATATCCTTCTATTAAAGTTAAGGCAACGTTATAATTTCATTTTGACTAGTATATATAATGACCTAAATACAGAAAAAGGAGAAAAATTACAAAGATCTATCATAATACTTTAAGCATTGTGCAACAATCATATTTAAGAGATAGGTTTAGGTGAATAAAAGCCTCAACTTGTCAAATTTCATATATACCGGTAGACATTATCTTAAAGACCAATTCACTGTCTTGTTTGTTTTGTAGATAATGTAAATGTGAGCTACAACATCCAGACCCCTGCGTCTTCCATGTCACCGATGATCACCATGGACTTTGAGAATACGAATAAAACGTGGCATCTGGTCAAGCCCCAAGACCACCACCAGCTAGAGAATGGCGTGACCGATAGGAAGATGATGGCAGAGATATACCTTCCCAGGCTGCTAACTACCAAGGTATGGTATCTCTAATATGCAATGCCTTGAATTTGTCAGAAGAAGCCCATCCTGGATTATGTAACTGGGGTCGCGGTGGTAGGCTTTTAGGTTTCTGCTTTAGGCTATGCCCATTTTTTAAGAGTTTTGTGTTACAGGGATTTATAATATTTGTACTTGAAATTGGATAGGAACAGTTTAAGTACACATAGACTACTGTAAATCTTGATTTTTGTTTAGCATCACCAAACTCAGTATTGCGATTGTTACCCCCCATCCCCCCCCCCCCCCCAAAAAAAAATGCTTGAGAGCATGTGAAAAATAACCTTGCTTAAACATTGTTTCAAAAGTACATTTTTCTTTTTATGGCATAGTATTTGGTATGTGATGCATTAGAGCTATTAAGATATATATAATTAATTGAAAGTAAATAAGTAGATTAATCGAGTTATTGTCTGATTGGTATGTATGTAGATGGTAATGATGGTGCTGGTGCTAGTAAGCAGTTTACCAGTCAATAGAAATATGTGTTGCAGTGAATATGGCTATATGGCTTCTAGGTCCTCATCATTCAATCTGTCTCACCTTTATTATCCTCTCCACCAGACCATCTTGCACAAGTTTGTAGATGACCTTGTGACGACCGTCTTCATGTTGGATGATGATAACTCCTTGCCTCTCGCCATCAAGTATCTCTTTGATTTCCTGGATGAACAAGCGTTTGAGAATGGTATCACGGACCCAGCCATCATCCATGCTTGGAAGAGCAACAGGTAAGAATACATAATCCACATTAAATGTGATGACAAGATCATTTTGTTGGAATATGTTACTCCTAAACCCTTAAGAATTTGAGGTTGCATTGTAAAGTAAGTGGATCAAATGGCATTTTGGTAAGCAACTCACCAGCAGCTATTTTTGCCATAATACAGAGGTTGAAGCAACTTGATAGCAAGTCTTTGCTCCTTCCCAACAAGGTCACCTATTATCTGGGGCACTGTTTGGCAGCTGTGCCTGACCTTGTATGCATACAAACATTTTCTAATCAAGATACAAGTTATAATTGTACAGACTTGCTCTGTTGAAATCAAAGATTCCATCAATCCAAGAATTACTGATGAGCATTAAAGATCTGTTTTATGATGTTCAAGAATAACAGATAATATATGGAATACTAAGTTGATAGACCAAGTTCAAAGTTAAATTGAAATAGTTATGCATTGAATATTACTTTTCCTTTTTTTTTTCCAAATAAAGGTTGCCATGTAAAAATGACCATGAATCTATAATCATTGTACTCCTTTCTTTCTTTCTCCCTTTCCTTTCCAGCCTACCCCTTCGGTTCTGGGTGAATCTAATCAAGAATCCTGATATGATCTTTGACATCCACAAGGCTGACACGGTGGACTCATGTCTTTCCGTCGTAGCTCAGTGCGTCATGGAAGCGTGCTCCGTCTCAGAGCAGCAGCTCAACAAGAATTCACCGGCAAGCAAGCTTCTTTATGCCAAGGATATCCCTGCATACAAGGAATATGTCTCACAGTAAGTCTTCTATTAAATTCTTTTGAAAATAGCAAATAAATTTGTTCTCTGAAAATGAAACTATTTTTTTTCTTCATCACTTCTTTATAGGGTTAGTGGTCTTTGAAATTAAATTTTTGCACACAGTAAAATGAATATATATACAAACATGGGCTTGTAAGTTTTTTGATTTTTCTGATTTATTGTCTTGAAGGGGAGGGGGTGTGTTTGCAGTGAGTACATGTCTATGTATTTGTATCTCAATCATATTTGTGTTAAAAGTAATATTAAAGGAAAGACAAGATTATGAAAATGAATACCAAATTTGCAGTTGTTAGGAAGAACCAAGTATTTTCTTTTGTTTTCAAAATTGCAGTTCTTTCTGCTGGTAGCTTTGATGTTTATTCATTACATTCATTATTTGAAGCCATACTGTACTAGATGCACTATCGCAAAATCCCCTCTAGAACCACCTCATGTCAGCTGTAGTAGTATGGTCTCGTAACTCGTTTCTTACATAGCTGTACTGTCAGTTCTCGCAGTGAGTCTTCGAAGTGGGAACTGGGTATTGGGTTACGCACTATTGGCTAATTGACCATGAGATGGCGCTGTGCAATAACTACGCTAGGCCTGAAAAATCACCAGTTTAGTATCGCTTTATGACTCTATTCTCCTGATAAATTAAACATACCAATCATGACACTAAACGCACTGGATAATATGCTCTGGGGAGTGTTTCACAAAGGCTAAGATCGACTTTAAGTTGGACTTAACTATGGCAGGCCGTTCATGCCACTAGTTCCTCTAACCATTCCTGGCATTGGTTTCTCAAGGGACGTTCGAAAAGGAAAAAAAATAGAATCTAAATATCATAATTGAGAGACCAATGGTGACAGCAACCAGTAGCATGAAAGGCCTACCATAGTAAAGTTAACACCCCCCCCCCCCCCAGGTCACACTTTTAATCTTTCCAATCCTTCTAAATCAATGTCTGACTTTTATTTTATTTTCACAGGTACTACAAAGATATCCAGAACATGCCAGTGATCAGTGATCAGGACATGAATGCTATGTTAGCTGAGCATTCACAAAGACATCACTATGATTTCTCCATGCTATCAGCTCTCAATGAACTCTACTTTGGCTATGCCTGCAAGTACAGAAGTGAAGTAAGCATTGCAAATTATCATTTTAAAGCCCCACTGTACTAGTTTGGCCAGCAGGGATTAGACCTCCCTGCATGGTCACTGACAGGTGGTTATCTCATCAAATCAGCTCTCAATTAACATAAGAAAAAGATGATCATGGGGTACCAATGGTCACCGATTAGGCATTGTTTGCTACATAGAGGGCGCAAGTAGCTATAAGTAGTGCAGTGGGGCTTTAATTTCAACAATCATTTGGTCGATCAAGGGATGCGATAGGAACGTGCTCGGGTTGGGAAACAATGTTTTAGTCTTAGGTTTCGGTCTTGCTTGAACTTAAAGTATGTGTTAGTAATTACATATGTAAAGAATTGCTTGATGATACATATATAGTTATGAATGTTAAATGATTTGTAAGTCTGATATCAAAATCTTTCCTAACATATGACACCGTGACTACATTATCAATGTTTATCAGGAGCAATGTAGTTGCACTAAGTTGTACTTGAGGTAAAATCATAATTCTAACACCTGCAAATATTTTATTTCATTATTTGTTTAATATTAACATTTTTTTTTACTCTCTCTTCTCTGTACTTCTCAGTTAATATCAGCCTTAGATGAGGACGACACAGCCATCAAGCAGGGACATGCAGAGAAGATCGAAGAGATCGAGAGAATCATGTCCAAATCATTCTGACAAATAACCATCAACCCAAGAGAAGTAGGCAGAAAGAATGGCATCGTGCTACCAGACTCCGACATACAATCCACCACCTGTTAATATGAGAGAATATGAGAGAGAGAGAGAGAGAGAGAGAGAGAGACAGAGAGAGAGAGAGAAAGAAAGAGAGAGACAGAGAATAAGAGAGAATGAGAGAGAGAGAGAGAGAGAGAAACTTGATGTAAAAAAATTGTAAGTACTTGAGACATCTAAACTGAAATATAAAATTTCAACTCAAAGTAATTTGAATCTGGAATTTAATTTAACCTTTTTTAAATTAAAACCTTAGATTTAAAGTAACTAGTGTTAGTATCATTTTGGTGCAAAGTAAAAGCAAATAAACAAATAATGATAACTAAATAACTAGAATTAAATTTTAAATGTTAGATAAACTGCTTTATGGGATTTATTTTCCAACTGCAACATAAAATTCACCAAGGAAGTCTGGGTCACATATTATTGAAAATTAAATAGAGAAAAGGATTAGGTCAAGTAAAACGAAAGTCTGGAACGAACCATGTTAGGAAAATTCTGCCTCCTTCGATTGGGTTGATACTTATCAGAGAACTTTATATCAGATTATTTTTATATTTTTATATATTGATGCAAATTGTACATAAAGGAAAACTTATCACTTCCAAGAGCTCTTCATTCTAACAATTTTCTGTGATTATCTTGCAATTGTATATTGAAATCCTGCTTTAGAGAAGCTTAAATTGCAGCTGTATAATTTGGTGTAGTTGTAGCATCTAGCTCTTCTAGTTTAGCCCGGTATCTTTATGATTTTTGCTGAATTTTGCCGTGAATATGACATGCAAAGAAAGTGTTTGTAGGTGCTTGTAATATTGCTTTCGTTTTTATTTTATTTGATGCAAACTGATATTTAGTGAATATAATTGTATCAGGATTGGATAGTTCCAAATGGAAACCTGACTATTCTAAGTCCTTAGAAAAAACAAGATCACCACTAAAATATAGCAAAAGGGAGATAATTGGGGAAATGGCGTAGGTAAATATGGTATAATTAATCAACTGAAAGAAATCTATTCAAATATGCGATAATGGGATGATTAATTTAAAGTTATTCATCAAATTGAATGAATTGAATTTCTTGTTCAATTCAACTTTATTGACTGCAACTTTATATACTTACATGAGAAGGGAATGGAATAATGGTTCTAACTAATACATTATATTAAATAAACAGTGCAGTCTTTAAAATCTGTGTCTGTAAGTTCATTGAACTGTACAAGTAGAAGTAATGCAAGAGAAGATTATGTAATCTTAGGGGAAAATATTGTAAACTATGTTGTTATTCTTGTATTCAAGTAATTAGGGTTTCACGACTTAATATAACACAATCTAAGCAAGTACATGTATTATTGATGTTGAGAAATCAAGCCTATCCTGTTCATTCCCAAGTATACTTCTACTTTTTACCTTTATATAGCTTATCTCATATTTGACTTATATGAATATAAACTCCCTGACTTACCACATTTATTAATGTATTTATTCAAAAATCAATTTAGTCCTTTAATTTGGTTATTTTAGTAAGTAACTATTGGTGGAATGTTGTTAAGTAAGCTTGAGCTGGCTCAATACCAAATAGTTCTTGTAACAGTACTCTCTTTCCTTCCAGCATTTATTCATATATTCCCAATTCATACATAGTTCCTTCCTTCATAGTCCTTTTTGTATTTTGTCTAATATTTGTTGGTTTAATTTTAATTGATAATGTAACAACTATACATCACATTAACATTAGTACATGGGTACTTAGATAAATCCAGAATATAACAAATTTGTCCAATATATATATATACATTATTTATTTATCAATTTAAATATGCAGATATTCTCTTGAATATGCAAGCATTTTGATATTGTTGTCCAACCCATTTTCTATTCAGTACAATAGTAGAGATGAGCTTTTGCTACATTATTTGATAATATTTTTTATATATTTTGTATTTATAACCCATTATGTATAGTCTTAAAAATATTGACAAACCTCCAAAGTTAGTAATTGAAAGGTATGTGAATTGTAGCCATTTATATTGTATTCAGAACTAGTGCAAATACCTGATATTAATTTTGCATGGCTTGTGACATTTCTTTTTTCTTTGCATTTGCTATATTTAGCTTGTATTCCTTAAAAAAAATATGCAAACAAAAGTATAAGATATAATGCCATATGTAAAGTATTAAGATACAGTCTTGAACAAAGTGCCATTATTGTTTAAAAATCTATATCATATTTGTGTTTTTTGCTATATGGAAATTGTTTACATTCCATGACTATAGCAAAATACATTTAGTGTACAGCACTTTTGAAGGAGCTGGTTGACATATGCCTTGTATTTTGGTGCAGGTTTTTTCCTCCCTATTGGGTGCCAGATGTGATATGCAATGTTCTGTCACATTTTCAAGCAGTGGAAATAGACCTTTTAGATATAGTGTCGTGGAATTGATGGTGCAGAAAATATTGTTCGTACTAGTATGACATCCATGATCATCAATATTATATTTGTCTGGGTGTATTGTCGTTTGGCATACATGTTAGTGTCTTGTGAGCTGAAGTTGTGTCAGAAAGTTTAAATTATGTTATCGCGACATATTTAGTGTTTTGAATTTATCATAATACCTTGTTGGTAATTATTGGACATACTATGTTTTAAGGAGAGAAAAAAAATGTAATCCAAATTCGACAAAACTGTCATACTTCCAATTAGTGCTGGATACCAAGTATTATCTCTTTCTCTGTGAATAGGTATCTAGAGTAAAATATATTCAGATCGTTGTTGTACAAATTCAAATCTTATCTTACAGTATATACCAACAAACGCCTCTTCCTTCCTATTTGTGACTAGGAATACTTCCATACTAATAGACTCTACATATACATGAACTTGTATATAGCTAGAGAAGACAGCAAACACTATTTTATATATCTTACTTGAGTATGATACCAGCAAACTAATTAAAGCAATAATGTGTATTGTTGGATACTAGTAATCACATTGACTATGCAGAATATAGGATTCGCATGTATGCAGATCTGATATATTTAAATTATATGTTGTTGGATGTAAATATCAAGCTAATGCATATAACTTGTAAAGATGATGATGATGATGATGATGATGATGATGATGATGATGATGATGATGATGATGATGATGATGATGATGATGATGATGATGATGATGATGATGATGATGATGATGATGATGATGATGATGATGATGATGATGATGATGATGATGATGATGTTGATGATGATGATGATGATGATGATGATGATGATGATGATGATGATGATGATGATGATGATGATGATGATGCTTATTCTACAAGTTAATTCAGTACTTTATGTGAATTATTGTAGTTGAAGGGAAAAATTGATGGCAAAAAATGATAACTTTGATTTACACATTCCTTGCAGATAATGCTGTATTTTGACATGCAAAATCTATACATGATCAAGTACATTCATTTTGTCTGTTAGATGGAATGTGAAGTGTTATATTATTCTCTATTTTTCAGTAAAATGACTTAAAATATATATTTATAAGTTGATGCAAATGAAACAAATCTTGGGAATGGATCTTCCATTTAATTGCCAGATTGTATAGTTAGTTAAAGATATTGAAATCATGAGTATGTAAATATTCTTGTATGTATTTAAAGATATATGAAGATGTTGTTATGAGCATGTATATTGACATTTTGTTCTTGCATAAGTTTTTTGATTGTTTACATTTTTTTGCTGTCGAAAAACTTGATATCCTTCAACTCATTTTACATGTTTTCCAAAAAATGCAGATAACTTTGAAAAATAAAATCTTGAAATAAATTCTTAAACATTGACTTGTGATTTATTATTTTTTGTCTGTATACAATATATATTCATAAAAATGAAACAGAATTTGTATCTTCTATGAGAAATGACAATGAAGAAAAATATGTAGAAAATATGTGATAAGTTAAAGGAGGTGAGATCACTAATCAAAATGAACACAATAACAAAAATTATGGTCCAGTGTGGTTCAAGTGCTCAATTCAATTCATTAATGGATTATTTGAACATGTTTCGCAGTACAAAGACTGAATTATACATGTTTTACAAAAATTAGAATACGTTATAGATACAAATTGTAATTGTGAATAGAACATTTAATTAAATACCAAATTACAAAAAATACTTGACATTGATAAAATTAAAGGTAATGAATGTCAGATATCATGTTAAAAGATGTAAAAAGTATTATTAGTGCATATAAAATTAAAAGATTATTAATTTCCCGCTATCAATGAAAAATATTGCACGATAACAAAGTAAGAGGTCAAAGAGAAAAAAGAAGAAAGAGTGAGAGAGACAGAGAGATAGAGAGAGAATAAGGGAGAAATAGTATGGTAAACGTATAAACATAGAAGAAAAAGCAGGGACTTGATAGCAACACCATAAACATTCGAAACCGGTCACAGTATCACAAATATGATAGATGATTATTACAAGCTTTGATTCATGTGATGATTATTGAGTATACGTGTGAGATTAGGCACTATTTTGGAATCATTTAGTTCTGCAAGTAAATTCTTGATATCTTTTGACATTCCGTAAATTGAATTTGTTAGTTTTCTTTGAAGGTAACCTCGATTGACACAACGTAATTTTTTCAAATGAAACAGCAAAATATTCAGTCAGTTTTTCTCTACGAGTCAAAAGAGATGGCAATTCTAATCTTGCCATATGAACTGTAGTTTGATAATAAAATTATTCTACGTTCTCTTTTTTTAATACTTTCTATATCATTAATCTGTCTGATAGTCAAATTTGCAGAAAAAGAGGTGCACAGTTGGTCTTCTCTCTCTCTCTAAGTGCCATATCGATTGACTTTGGCGATCATGCTGTTCCACAACCCTCGGTTCCTAGCCTTTTGTATTAGTACCACTCCCAGTTCTTTCACTCCTCTCTCTTCCAACAATTTCTGCAGACTGTCCATCCAAAGTATCCTCCTTCTTCCCCTACTTCTTCTTCCCACAACTTTCCCTGTCAAAGCCAGATTCTCTAGGCCTTCTTTACGTGTAATGATTGTGACCCATGAACTTCAACTGCCTATCAACATCTCACGTATCATTTTCCTTTGAACTCCAGCTCGTGTAAGAACTTCCTCATTACTTACTCTGTCAGTCCAAGGGATGTTCATCATTCTTCTTAAGAGCCACATTTCGCAACTTTCCAAACGCTTTTTATTATCAGAGGCTAAAGTCCACGTTTCACCACCATACATAAGTACTGGGTCGATGTAACAATTCAATACTCTTATTCTGGTCCTCATACTCATTGTTCGATTTGTCAGTTGGTCTTACACAATCCAATATATACGGTTAACAGATCATAAACAGGTGAGATTGTAAGGTTTTAATCTACGTAGCATGCATTATTTTCTATTACTCTTCATTATAATTTCAGTTACATGAGTATCCCACTTAGGGTCACTTTGTGACAACCAAGAATCTGAACCGTATTTACCAAAGGTAAATGTGTATTATCAATATAATAACAAAGGTGGTTGTATAAGTTATTCAGAAAATGAAAATGACATCCGAGGAACATAAGAATACATTTAATTTGATGAAGTCCGTGATTCGAGCAGTTCAAGTTGGCCGTTTAATTGAGATGTTTGTGTAATTATTCTACATTCTATACTAGTGTCAAATCATCAACGTATTTAAAATATGATATAGAAGATTTACAAGCATCTTTAATCATTACCAGAAACAAAATAGGCCCAAGTTTAGTGCCTTGAGGTACACCTCATTTTTGTATTTAATATGTTTGCTAATGGTGTGCTTAACTCGACAGCAAACTTGATAATTATAGGAACTGGTATTCAGTCATGAGAGACATTTGCTTTTTTGAGCTTGAGTTTGAATAATTGTTTATATATTTCATAAGGTTGAACCATAGGCCACTTGAACAGTGATGGTCAAAATGCTGGTAACATATCCTTATTAAGCTTAGGTAAATCCAACGCAATTTTCCCCAAAAAATCGTTAATACAATTGGCAGCCTCTTTAAAATAAGTAGGGTCATCTGTATAGAGTTCAGGAATATTGATCGTTGCCTGTTCGTGAGGTCCATTAGTGAGTAATTTATCTGACAGTACCAGTTTGGAGGTTTCTGAGTTTTCAAATTACGAACTCTTTTATTATAGAAATCCTTCTTTGCTGTTCGTATTCCTTAATGACGCCAAAGAACTTCATTATTCATGTGCTTGTTGTCTTGGTAAAATTAAAGATTTAACCTTGCAGTTCGTCCACGGTTTTTAATTCATTTATCATGCAATAAAATCGTTTTACAGGCAAGTACTTAATAATAATATGGTTATTTATATAGCGCCGGTATCCGTCAGGTTCTGACGCTCATGGCGCTTTACACATATTACCCTGGTCGTAGCCGAGCTGCCAAAGTAACTAGCGCTCAAGCATATCAGGTACCCATTTACACCTGGGTGGAGAGTGGCAAATGTAGATCAGTCTTGCCAAAGGACATTAGTGCTGCGGCGGGACTTGAACCCCGTACCTTGTGATCTGCAGTCGGGTGACTTATCCACTAGTCCACAACACCTCTACACTTAACAAAGTTTGATGTTAAAATACCAAAAAATAAATCATATTTTGGAGAAGGATCGTCAGTACGATAAACGTCATTCCATTCCTCGCTGGAAAATCAACCCTTATCAACCAAGTTCCAAATTCTCGTAGAGGGCGCACAAACCTTTTCCAGGGCCCTGTCTTTTATAAAGTTGATCGCAACTATTATTATGTACATAAGAGATGGGAGACTGAAAACTTGCGATTGATTTGGATCAATCGCAACTCTTTATAAGACGGGGCCTTATTTTCATTTTGTGATGGCACAACGTTGTTAAGAAAGGTGCCATAAAATCACAGTGCATTCAACACAGTAGGCCTATACTATTTCGCTCATGCCTATCGATGCAAGAATTTGGATGTCTCGGTATACATTATGGCAATCGGTGATAATCTCGGTCTAAAATATTAGTTCCTCGTGGTGGTTCTGTAACTTCCTGTCTATTAAAAGCACTCATTTTGAAGCAGTTGATTATCATCCGAATCATTAAAATCTCCTACAACAGAAATAGCGGCCGCTTCTGGATTTTAATTAACCAACTATTTAAATTTGTGCTTCACTAAAAATTGCGACACCACCACCTAGTTTTCCAACGCAAGATCTTGAAGAACATCTACGTATTAAAAATAAGTCAACTGGCGTATGTTTGTCTCACCAAGTTTCCGTGATTACTAGGACATCGCGTTATATTGATTTGCGACAAAAGGTGTCTCATCAAACTAATTAGTTATTGAACGTACATTAAATAAAAGAAAAATCGGGATGTTATGTGACTGTTCATGATGAACAGATTATGAATTGCACTTGCTTCAAATTTCTAAAGGACAGCATTTTCTCTCAATGTTTGTTTTTCTTCTTACGATGTGTAATTAAGATTTGTATCCGACAGTCATAGTATCCGTACCGAATTCTTTAATTTCCTTGCTCTGCTCTTTTACTATACGATGACTAAGTGGGTGTGACGAAATGTTTAATGTTATTATTATTTTCCAGGTTTCAGGAGGTAATTTATGTTCATGGGTGCTCAGAAACGGAATATTTAAGAGACTTGTGTTCTGGTGCAATGTCAGGTCCCGGGGTTTAGGTGTATATCCCCACAGCATGATATACGTTGGTTGTAATTCCAACTAAAAAGTGGACGTACAGTTGGCGTACGTAATACAATTCTAATTGAACTTTTAAATATTTGAGATGATATAACGTTCGCCTACAATTTTGGAGAAGAACGAAACGAGGTGGAACTGTTCGTTGTTGTGCACACCATATATTATAGGATATTATGATAATTGATTTACTGACATTCATATTTTCTTTGTGATGGAAGGAGGAGCGGGAAGTAGAGGGAGAATGAGAGAAATAGAGAGAGAGAGAGAGAGAGAGAGAGGGAGAGAGAGAGAGAGAGAGAGAGGGGGGGAGAGGGGGAGGGGGGAGAGGGAAATAAAGAAAGGAGGAAAAAAAAGGAAGAAAGAAAGAAGGAAAAAAAGGAAGAAAGAAAGAAGACAAAAGAAATTAAGAGAAATTTCAGAGAGCAAGAGGACTAGGCAACACCAGTGGCGGATCTAGGGGGTGGGGGGGGGGGGGGGCAAAAAAACAGGTAGATTTAACCATTTTTATTAAAAAAAATTAAAAAGACGAGCCCCCTCCCCCTGGTTCAAGGGGGTGGGGGTAGGTATTGAGTTTTAACAAAACAGGGCTCACTAGACCCCTCCCCCCCCCCCCGCTTATTCGCTGGCTGGCTGCAATATTCGCCGCTAAACATTTTCTCACGAATTGGGTAACCCGATTTGGCCCCCTCCCTTGCCGCCGGCTGGATCCGCCCCTGGGCTACACACTTGAAAATTGAAACCAACAGGGATACAGATAGTATCATTTTATGCTCGAAAGAAAGAAAACGGGGAGATCACATTCACATTACCGTCAATACCGTGTACCTTTGAAGTGCATTATTTGCTAGCTCGCTCAAAATGATTAGACTCGTGGCAAGCGACATCAGGCCCCTAGTACCGAGTACATACACCTATGAACAGAGTGGTCATACCTTTTAGAAAACTAGGATTTAGTCACTTCAGCGAGCACATCATTTCCATGGAGATCTGATCAGGAAGACACAGTGAGAGAGAAAGTACACTTAGATTCGGGCTTAAAGTACAAGTCTGGCCCTCTTTGCAAGTTGATTTGAATAAATAGAGACAAAAATAAACAAACACAACTAAAAGTTTCATCGAAGTGGAATAAATAATACGAAAGATTTCATGAAAAAGTGATAGGATGAATTTTTAAATTGATTAAAATGATGACGCATCCCCTCACTTTTCTCTATCCGTTTTGTACATGTGCATAAAATTGACAAGAATATCACTTATCTGCAAAATTTGTTGCCAGTGGTAGGTGTTATGCAAAATTTGAATTCTCATAGAATATGTACAAAACCACATTTCCTGTAACTTATTGTAATATATTGCACATTTTGTTGTTCATGTGTCTTAGAAAAGAAAAGAAAAATTGACATTTCATTAACAAAATATATAGTGAGGGGGTGGAATCATCTTACGTCTACAAAAGGCCTAATATAATGATATTCGCACTTTGTCTCTATAAATCATTCACTCTTACACAGTCCTTTGTTTGGCGTATTAATTACTAGTCACATAGACCCCCTATATATTTAATCAATTTAATCTTCATTATTAATTTTACAACAGGTAGAATAACTTATTCGCCACGCCCCTTTTAAAGTATAGATGATGTGAACTTCAGCACCAATCATATTGGTCCACGAAGTGGTTATAAGCTGATTTGGACCTCTGTCATTGGTCGACGTCATCACAACCTTTTGGCGTGGTGTTCAATGATTGGACAGCTTACACGTGTGTGTGTAGTAAATGTGACAGAAATACACGTAAGCGTTCAGCTGCGAAGGGAAGAAAAGGCTGTAGATAGGTGTAGCTGCTCATCATTATATTACATTTCTTTCTGTTGTGTCTGAGGAGCAGTCAAAATGGTGAACAAATTTTGGCTTTTAGCCATCGTAGGTGTTCTGCTGTTTGCAGGTAAGCAACAAGATTGTATTTTAGGGGCAAATTTGGGGCGAAATGTTTCAGCAAAGTGACAATTTTTTAGTTGTACAGTCCCGTATCCTCGATTCTGTGTAACTTAGTGTTATGATTCGCCCCGCTCTCGGTTTCATCAAAATTCCTCAGACTTCAGAGTCAGAGTTAAAACTAGAACAAATGAAATGTATTGAGGACAGTAATCCAAATACATATCGTTTTTCTTAATGCAGGATTCAAGTCGTCTTCATAATCTTATCAATTTTACAAAATATAATAGGTCTAAGCCTAGATCTAGAATCTAACTTTGTTAGAAAGAAAGGCCAGAAGTACAGAACTTGCAGACATTAAAAAAGTGAAAATGCAGCTTGCAACTGCAAGTGGTACAAAAATTGAACTCTGGTTCATTACTTTTAGATCTTGTTCAACTTGGTTAATCTTGTGTCAGTTAAATTACTGCTCTTTCTAGACTTCTACTAGTTTTGCATTTCATTGCATTTTCATTTTTGTCTGTATTTTCTCAGACGTTTCATATTTCCGATCCGCTTGACGGCGATCGAAAAAAAAGGGATTCTGCGATGATTTTCTTGATGTAATTTACATCGACTTCGGACAGAGACTTTCATGTTATGAGCGATAAATCCTTGGGAAGCCGGACAATCCATAAAAGTTGATGGTGAATTGGGGTTATTTTCTTACGCATCGCCAGCGCGCGGTTTGGGAACCCAATTGCCATAGAAAAAAACGTCCACGGACAATCCTTATTTTTTAGGACGCAATTTGTTTGCATTTACAAGGATATCCTCGTTTAAGCGGACAATCCTCATTCTCGGACTAGCGCCCCTACTGGTGACTGAATTTTTATAGCAATTTTGTATTTTGAAAGTTTGACTTGTTTAGATAATTTTAAACGCTTATTTCAGAATCCAAGATGAAATGACTGTTTCAGTATTTTCTTGAATAAATCAGATGGGATGCTTTATGGAGTAAATCAATGGAGCTACCTGAAATCTTCTGCTGCTATTAACTGGATAACTTGCCAGTCATGTTACATCAGAAATCTGACCACTAATTACACGGCTTATCGTATTATTTTTCCCTTTTTTCTTACAGCATGTGCATCAGCAGCAGATGAAGAGGAGGGAGATGCAATTGTTGAAGAAGACATTGGAAAGAGTCGTGATGGATCAAAGACCGATGATGAAGTTGTGGCAAGGTAAACATGCATTTCCTTGAAGCCTTACTGTTACTATTGTAACAGATGATTAATATATTGAAGATATCACAACTTGCGAATTTGAGGTTGTTTAAATCCGAGGCAAATGGTCTGAGCACTAAATAGAACGATAAACACTTCCATTATCACTTTTACAAATTTACTTTTTACCGTAAAGGGCGTTGCAGGGATTTGCACAGTAATGGGGCTAAAATATTCGTTATTGGCCAAAAGAAGTTAGTAATTTTTCTTGTCAATTTGACTTATGCAACTGGCAGTAATTCATTCACCTCATTTGTTTTGTACACAATGAGGGCTTCAATTCTTTTGATCTGAAAGTTGCACACAAACAAATTTTGAGATAATTTTTTTGAGGGCTTATAAATCCCTGCTATGGGCTGTAAGGTTAGATTTAAAGAAAAGTTGTTACCTAAAGGCAACTACGAAAATCTATGTAAATGTTAGGCTTTGTATTCTGCTTATAAATCTGTACATTAAAGAGATTGTGTCCGATCCTTCACTTTGTTATTGTTAAATGTTTTCTTCTTTAAAGAGTCAAAATGAAATGGAATGTACCAGTAATGTGGAGCCAATGACATTACAGTTTGTATTTTAAGTGGTTCCCAGGGACTAATTTCCATGCATATTGCTGTGTTTGTAGGGAGGAGGAAGCAATTAAACTGGATGGATTAAATGTTTCTCAAATGAAAGAGATGAGAGATTCGGCTGAAAAACATGTATTCCAGGCTGAGGTCAACCGTATGATGAAACTCATCATCAACTCACTCTACAGGAACAAGGAGGTAGGTCACGACCCCTCAGTCTGTCCATTTTTCTGTAATCAGTTTCTTTTCTTTTAAATACTAAATACGAGGCTGTGACGTCATAAAAATATATTTTGGGAATTTCTCAATTTTTTCTATATTTTCCGAAAGAGCATCAAAAATAACGTCCGAAAGTCAAAAACCAATTGAATAAATTAAGTAAAAATTGAGAAATTCCCAAAATAGATTTTTGATGATGTCACACTTTACCACTCTATAGCAAAAACCCAGGTAATGATTTCGACGCCCCTTGAGCATCACCGTTTGTTTGATATGAGCACTTTATAAGAAGCCAATATTAATAATCAAAAATTTAGTTGTAGCTTGTTATACATTATCAATAATAATTTTTCTAAAGATTGTTAATTCTGACCAGTAACTCAACTACTCTGTATTTTAAAATAGTTCACTTTATTAGGGCCTGTGCTGATTTAATTGGATGGTCTGGGTACCCTGAAACCCTTGATTTTTACAGGAATTAAAATCTTGACCCAATTGATCCACCAGGGTTTCTCACATTAATTGCATTTCCTTATATTCTTTGCAGATCTTCTTGCGTGAGTTGATCTCCAATGCTTCTGATGCTCTAGATAAGATCAGATTAACATCGTTGACAGATAAATCAGCCTTGGACGCCACGGAAGAACTCTCCATCAAGATAAAGGTACGATCTACTCACATGGTATTTTTACGTTTAATTATTATTTTCAGAAACACGAACTTGTTTTTATGTTCTGTATCTTGTGTATATTTCACCAGCCCTGCAGTATAAGACCTAGGCTGGAAATCACAATATATGCATTGCAGGCAATCTCTGTCCATATTCGATTAAGAAGCTGAGATTGAAATACATTGACATCTGATTTACCTCATTGGATGCGATGCAGAATTTTAAATTAAAGATTTTTGTAATGATGTTATCTAGGATTAAACGAAACGTTGCATGTTTTTTGCTCTTTCTTTGATCATATCTGTTTGTTATAATCATCACCAAAATTAAGTTTTTATCGAAGCTACTTCACACATATATTCATTATTAGAACATTTTGGCAAAGTATAAAGTCTCAAGATGACAAATATACTCTATTTAATTATAGTGGAGTCTTATATAGCATACATTGCCAGACATGATGATATATTTATTATACCAATGATGATATATTTACTTTGCTCTGGAGTTTTACTTGTAGTTTACTCTAAAGTAATTAATCCTGTTTTTATTTCATCAGGCTGATAAAGATAATCACATGCTTCATATAACTGATACCGGTTTGGGTATGACCAAGAATGACCTCATCAACAACCTTGGAACCATCGCCAAATCTGGAACCAGTGAATTCTTTGAGAAACTCTCCGTAAGTACTTTGCATAGATCTGTTAAATATATTTTGAGAGACCTCAACATTTGTTCAGATGTTGTAGAAAAGAACCCTGCAAATAACCCTAACCTTTTATTCATTTAATATAATTAAAGAATTAATTTTGTAAAAATTATCTGGAAGATATCAAAGTTTAAAGGTAATATTCGTAGATATGGTAGTATTGAAATGTTATTATCTATATAATAGATCTACATATTTAGTATATTAAATTTATGTTTTATTTCATTCCTTTTCATTAATCTTGCCAGCAATCAACATTAAAGTTGTGCCCTGTATTTGTTTGTGGAAACATTGTAAATGACAATTCAATATTTATTTTCTTCATAGGACATGGATTCATCTGAAGCTACCGATCTGATTGGTCAGTTTGGTGTTGGTTTCTACTCTTCATTCTTGGTTGCTGAGCGTGTTATCGTCACATCTAAACACAACGATGATGAGCAGTACATCTGGGAATCTGACTCGGCTGAATTCACCATCAATAAGGACCCTCGTGGAGACACTCTCAAACGTGGAACTACTATCAGGTAGGTACCTTGGGCTCAGTCATTTAACCCTATGTTAACTGGGGGGGGGGGGGGGGGGGGGGTCAATTTGACCCCCCCCCCCCCTGTAGAAATTTCGAGACTACTCCGAAACCGCGGCAGATATAACATTTTCCTTTCATGACTTTTTACTTTCGAGTCTTACGCATCTTTTAAAACAATTTTTTTGAAAATCGGACCTACGGTTACAAGGTCACGTGACCTTTTGTCTTTGCATGTCAGCCCGAAAATCGCTCATTTTCGTGATTTGTGTACAAAACATATGTAAAAGTCATTTTTCCTAAAAATAGATAAAACATTGGTTATTGGGTCTTGTTTAAAGTTTAGATGTTTGTTTTGGGGTCAAAGTAGTTGAATTGTAGTTATAAATGAAATAAAACAACAAAAACAATAAAATACATAAGTTAAAAAAACAATGAAATACATAAGAAATTATAAAAACAAGAGATAACATAAGGAATAACCTAGCTCTTCCAATTTTTTGTGTTATATTATTATTCCAAATGGTCTAATAAATATATATAGTGAAAAAGAATACTTAAATATGAATAATCTATGATTTATGGGCAGAAATGTGGATTGTATGACCTTATTTGCATAAATTACCATAAATATGCAAATGAGTGAATTTTTCAAAAATTTGAAATTACCATAGTATTCTATACACTTCACTTGACATGCATGCAAATTTTCGCGGCGATCGGCGGTGAAACGGCCGAGATCTTAGGGGGGGGGGGGGTCAAATTGACCCCTCCCCCCAGTAAAAACCTGGTCTGAAATAGCCCAGTTAAGATAGGGTTAACACATAATGGACTGCTATAGGATTTGTCTGTGATTTGGAATGTTTATCTTGATGCTTTACCTTGACGATTTCCTTGTATCAATCAAGATTTGCAAATTCTGTTGAAATGTCACTAAAAGTCATTATAGATGCATTGAATTATGGGTTAGACACATACTTATATTTCTCTGAAGGAGTTGTACTTGTGATGTTGCATTTTGTGGTATTAGATCAAGAAAATGAAAGTTTTATGAATTTTGATTTCATACTTACTATTACTTTAATACAAATCTTTCTTCTGCTCATTTGAAATATTTGTTGCTTTGGAGACACCTTCTTGCTGGGTTTATAGTTGGTATATTCTCAATATAAATCCAATTTCTTCCATGTTCTGTCTGAATCATATACATTTTGGGGATCAATCAGTCTTAATCGATGCCTTGCAATGTTCATCATTGATATATATATATATATATGTTTATTTTTCCTCCAGTCTTTTGCTGAAGGAGGAAGCCTATGATTTCTTGGAAGCAGATACCATTGAGAACCTGGTGAAGAAGTACAGTCAGTTCATTAACTTCCCCATCTATCTTTGGGGTAGCAAGGTGAGAGAGGGATGACATCATTTAGGAATGTTGAACTACCTTTTAGTTATGAGAAATGTACATTGAAAAATGTTGTAAAGTAATTATTTCATTATTTTGCCTGAATGAACATTTCTTGCAATCTTCTTTTTCCTTTTTTTTGGGGGGGGGGGGGGGGGGTGGTCACATAGTCTATTAAGCCTGTCAAATTGTTCAGACTATGAAAAGTTTGATTAATATTGGTAACTGCATTCAAATCTGAATTTTTTTTCTTCACATAAAGTAATATATTTTATGGGAATTGTTTATATTTTTCAGATCAGTATTGCTTTTGACATCTATGGTGGAATCTTTGCTTTACTTTTATATTTTTTTGTTATATGTTCTGTTTCGAAGTAAAAGATGTGATAGAAGAATTTCTAGATGCAATAAATGAATGAGCTAATAAGTTAATGTTATTTCATCAATGTTTTGATACCACCAGACCGAGTCAGTTGAAGAACCTATTGAAGAAGATGAAGCAGCAGCTGAAGAGGAGGATAAGACAGAAGATGAGGGTAAGTCAGTCAATCTCATTAGCAATCAGGTCCCGGTGTCATAAAACTTACCATTGATGGTAACTTTGCCATCAATGGTAACTGCCATGGTAACAGGGCTCAACATCCAATCAAAATCAAGGTTTCCATGGTAGGTACCGTTGATAGCAAAGCTACCATCAATGGTAAGTCTAACGACCTCTCAAGCAATCTGCTCTCGGGGAAAGTCATTATGTGTCCCTTATGGTACAAGGTATCATGCTATAATGACCATAATTAGCATTAAAAGTATATTTTCCTGCGACATCAGGGGGGTGTTTCACAAAGACAGAGATCGACTTTAAGTTGGACTCAACTATGGCAGGGCATTCATGCCACTGGTTGCTCTCACCATTGGTCTCAATTATGATCTTTAGATAATAATTTTTCCTTCAATAATGGACTATCAAAAAAAGATTAATTCTGTAGATTTGTGACCACGAATTATGTCCCTTGAGAAACCAATGCCAAGAATGGTTAGAGGAACTAGTGGCATGAAAGGCTGCCATAGTTAAAGCCAACTCAAAGTTGATCTTAGTCTTTGTGAAATACTCCCCTGGTCTGATATAAGCTTTCACAGGGCTATCAACTAAACGGAATCATGAAAGCTAACTTCATTTGATAGTGTTGTGTATGGGACAATATAGCTTGGACTTGCCTTCATAAGATTCTAGCCCATATGGTATGAGATTTGGGAATAAACCAGGATTTGTCACTGAATAAACCAGAATTACTTGCTGTTTCAAGGTTATCATGGCTCAACTCGACGATGAAATATACTTTCTAATTACTCTTCAACAGCATTTACAGAATAAAGTCAAAATAGTCTGAAGCTTGCTTAAGGTCCATCTTGACCCATATTAGATGTGTATTAAAAAAAAGCAGAGCTGCCAACTAGTACGGATTTCCCGTAATTGGTACGGAAATTAACGATCATTACGGAATGTTGTCTCAAATTACGGATTTTTTTTTAAAAAAAAATCGATTTTTTTTTTTTTATTTTTTTTTATTTTTTTTTATTTTTTTTATTTTTTTTTTAAAATCTGAATTTGAGACAACATTCCGTACTGATAGAAGCCATTTTTCATTGAAAACTGTGTTGTGATGACCTGAATATCAGTATTTAACAACTTTGTGTGAGTAAAATCATCAAAAATATCAGATAATCGTGCTTCCGCACAGTGTCGGCGTGCTGTTTTTTTTTAGATTCATAGCGCCGCATAGGAAATTACTGATTTATACCCAAAATTACTGATTTTGACCCTTGTGATTACTGATTTTCTGTTCTGGAGGTTGGCAGCTCTGAAAAAGATCTTGCACTAAATTCTGGCTGATTCTAACGACTCTCACCAAGTATTAAGAAGCTGCTCAGAACTCACATTTAATCTTTCAAGTTGAGTATATATAGTAGCCATTCCAACTCGCACTGTGTAGCCTCGTTGAGTATACATTATAAACTGAAGACATGTTTATTGATTGTTTGATCAGATGTTGAGGTTGAGGAGGAGACAGAAGAGGAAGAGAAACCCAAGACTAAGAAGGTGGAGAAGACTACATGGGACTGGAGATTGATGAATGAGAACAAACCCATCTGGACCAGAGCGTAAGTCAAGTATATCGAGGGGTCAGTGACACAAAGACGTAACACCATTTTGGCCATTTTTAGAAAAAGTGGTTTATGACTTGGGCCTTGGTGTTCAGTCTATGTTTCACTAGCCATTGACTTCAATGGGGTGTTGGGTGGAGTGAAGTCTTTGTGTTTCCTGGAAAGCCCACATTTTTCTGAACATTTTGATATCAAATACTCATTTTGGCAAACTATGGAGTTACGTCAGTGAAGCATGATTTGACATGTTATAGAAATAGCTTAACCACAAAAACCAATTGTTGTAATGTATTTTATAACAAAAATTCTAAAAAGACTTCTGAATCTGAAGTGATTCAAAGTCAAGAAAACACATCTTGTCTATGAAAATAGACAAAAATCAGGAATGGAGAGCCACCTTATGTTAGGAGGCTGATCCGCTCCATCAGGAGTAAACCAATTTGATCATCCTATTTGGGTCTCTCCTTACAGGGACTGTTTCTCTGACCAGGGGGGTGTTTCACAAAGACTAAGATCGACTTTAAGTTGAACTTAACTATGTTTGTTCTCACCATTTACTGGCAAATCTACAGAATCTACATATTTTGATAGTTCATTATTGAAGGAAAAAATGTTATCTAAAGATCATACTGGTGAGAACAAACAGTGGCATCACTGGCATGAACGGCCTGCTATAGTTTAGTCCAACTGACAGTCAAACTTAGTATTTGTGAAACAATCATCTGTTGATACTTGAAGTGGCTGTTGTTCCAAATTGCACAATACATACATGTATACAAAACAAAATGACCAGAGCAATCTTTAATAGTAAATGTAAATCTAACACTTATGTTATAAATGTTTTTTTGTACAGGCCTCGGGATATCACAGATGAAGAATACGAAGAGTTCTACAAGTCCTTCACCAAGGAGACGGATGCACCCATGGCTAAGACTCATTTCTCAGCTGAGGGAGAGGTCACCTTCAGATCCATCCTCTTCATACCCTCCAAAGCACCAAACCAGATGTTCCAGGACTACGGAAAGAAGTTTGACAACATCAAGGTCAGTTGTTAGGCTCTGTCTGTCATCAGATAGATACCAAATGATAACTTACACGATATATATATACAGTCAAACCTGCTTTAGTGACCACCTGTCTACAAAGGCCACATTTGTTGTTTCACTTGATAATGGTTTCTCATTGAATTATGTACTAAAGGAACCTGTCTACAAAGGCCACTTTTTGTGTTTCCCTTTGGCAGTTGCTGTAGACAGGTTTGACTGTATATGATAGTACCTCTGCACTTTTTTCCATCCAGAAAATATTGTTCGAGTCTTGGGATCATAAACAAAGGAATACAAACAGTGAAAGTTTCAACTTATTTTAAATGTGAATGAAACCAAATTAAATTTGAAAGCAAAATGTTCTTGGTTTTTAGATCATTTGAAGAAGAAAAACATTCTATAAATAAAGAGCCCAAAACATGACATCACAGAAATTTAAGGTACTTTTCAGAAGTCACACATTATTTTGTAATGCTACATTTGCATTAGATGTCTGAAATAGTTCTAAGGGAAATCAAGACTAAGAAATGCAGACCAATATCTTGGCTATTTTCTAGCACTCTAACCATTCCCTGCAATAAAATCTCTACACATACGATTAGCATATATATTTCCTGTTGAGACGTTAATGTAGTCTATTGCAACAGTCTCTAAGATGTTCCTTTTCTTTCCTCCACAGCTTTACGTACGACGTGTATTCATCACCCATGACTTTGAAGACATGATGCCCAAGTATCTTAGCTTTGTCAAGGGTGTGGTTGACTCCGATGATCTGCCGCTTAATGTATCACGTGAGACTCTCCAACAACACAAACTACTCAAGGTCATCAAGAAGAAACTTGTCAGGAAGGTAAAATACCCTCATTGATATCATCTCCTATTAACATTGAATCTCGTTGTTTACTTTGATGTTCATATTTATTTATTTTTACTGAATATGTGATGAGAAAGTCCAGTTAATTGATAGTGAAAATAGATATGAATTTCTTTTACTGTAAATCTGTAAATGCCACCAAATTGTAAATGTCAAGTTTGCTTTCTTATATTTACATTCTTACAGTTTTTGATAGTGGGCTTTGCAGTAAAATAGACTTAAGATAAAGGTTACATGTCTGTTGTTTTCTAAGTGATACACATTTCCAAAATAAGATATGAACAGTAGTATTAGGGGTATGTTTAGTGGTGGTTATTATACCTGACTGCTAAGAAAGCATAAATACTTGTTAGTAAGCAACCAGCACACTCTAAATTTCCAATGCCAAGAGGTGATATTTTTTGCAGACAGATGACTTTTTTCCTTGAGAGCTTTCACCATTTACATTAATCCAATATAAGCAGGTAGTTCTGTACCCCAGAGTAACCATCTTGCAAGTCTCGACCAGTTTGCATTGATGATGATTTATGTTGTGCCTCATTCCCTGCTCAGACTCTGGACATGCTGAAGAAGATGGACCCCGAAGAATACATGGAGAAGTTCTACAAGGAGTACGGAGTCAACGTCAAGCTGGGGATCATTGAGGACCACAGCAACAGGTCCCGTCTGGCCAAGCTGGTCAGGTTCTTCTCCTCAAACTCTGAGACGGAACAGACCAGTCTTCAGGATTATCTGGAGCGTATGAAGGAAAAGCAGGAGGTCATTTACTTTGTTGCTGGAACCAGCAGGAAAGAGGTAAGAATATCAGTAACCTTGATCAGGAAAAAAGAAAAAGGGAGCGTACAAGAGAAGGGGGGGGGGAGGATTGTAAAAAGAAGATGATTTCACCCTCTTCCGTACCCTCCCCCAATTGACGCACTGTTCCCCTAGTTCCCCAAATTATTTTGGCACTCCTTAATGGGTGGGAACATGTTGCATTACTGAGAATGTTATTTAGGGTCAGCACCCATAGCCTTCAAGAATCTTTGGCTGGTGATTGGGAGTATGAACAAGTACTCCAAAGTTTGTTGCTAAGTGGTCTTCATAGTGTCACATCCTGTCAATGTATTAACATCCAAAATATATTGTAGGGTAGCAGTCAAATTGCCCTTTATCCTGTGAATTTGCACACATGATGCTGTTACCATGCATGGGGGGCTAAAAAGTAATCTATGCAAAGGACAACGTTTCCTGGACAAGAGTACAGACAAGGGTAATGAATAAATCAATGCATACTCTCAACCTGCACAATTTTTTTAGGTGATCTGGCATTTTCTCCAGCGACAATCGCTCTGGGAAGTATAGGATGAGAGCTAGGTTGCAATTTGGTTTTAGGTTAGGTTTAAGGGTTGAAGTAAGGAATTCAGGGAGAATAGGAAATTACAGCTGGTTAATTGTTGCAAGACTACGAGCGGTACAATCAACAAATCTGTTACATGATCCCATGTCCATCAACTCCACCACCAGGTTGAATCTTCACCTTTTGTTGAGCGACTCTTGAAGAAGGGCTATGAGGTAATCTTCCTGACTGAGCCTGTAGATGAGTACTGCATCCAATCCCTGCCCGAGTTTGAAGGCAAGAAGTTCCAGAACGTTGCCAAGGAAGGACTGAAGATTGATGGGGAGGACTCTGAGGCTGCCAAGGAGAGGAAGGAGGAGCTGGAGGCTAAGTTTGAACCCCTTCTCAAGTGGCTCAAGGACGCAGCGCTGGGAGATGACGTAAGATTCAATCAAAATTTTGTTCGGCTTCACCTCCTTACATAACATGACTTCATATTGCCCTTTTTCAGATGTACATTCATTTAAAAGAGTGTTCTTGGTTTGCCATTTGCATGGTGGTTGATCACTGAAAAATTAAATATATTCATAAGAATGGTATTCTGTGTAAGTTTCATTAAGATTCAGAGATTCTAGAATATAAAAATTGTGAGTTGAATAAAAATAGATTCATGTCAATAGGCTTAAAGTAGAAAGGCCACAACTTTTACAGGAATAAAATTTACATCCATTAAAAATGGAATCCTTTGTAGTAAACATTCACTCTGAAAAGTATAAAATGATAGATTTATATGATATTGAAGTTTTAGAGACCTTGTTGAAGTCAATACAGTACATTTAGTATGTCCCATAGTTTAATTGCTTTAGTTCTTCCACTGACACCCTCTTTGTGTCATATTATTATTTCTACTCTTTCCTTTTTTTTATATACCTTAGATCAAGGATGCTAAGCTCTCCAACCGTCTGAGTGACTCACCCTGTGCCCTGGTTGCTAGTCAATATGGATGGTCAGGAAACATGGAACGTATCATGAAGGCTCAGGCATACGCACAGGCTAATAATCCTAACACAGAGTGAGTTTAGCATGTGGTTAACCCTTTCAATGCTGCTGTAAGATTTTATTGAACAGAGTTATAAAGTTGTGTATTTTATGAGTCAGGTGAAAATATAAAGATAAAAGATACCAGATTAGGAAAGTTAACAAAAATATGAAAGAACAAATAATGGGAAAGGTGAGACTGCTGTGCAGTGAATGATGGTTGAAGCTTTATATATTTGATATCAAATAAAGACCTTATGCTGCATAAAACTTGTGAAACCCTGTGGAGAGAAATGTTTTTCACAAACATATCGCACCGAATGTCCTGCTTTGATTCTGCAGAAGTGAAATCCATTATGATTACTGTAAAACTATAGACAATAATAGTTCAGCCATGGGTATGTGTACTTTAAGATGTTGATTTATTCACGTTTTGGCAGTGTATGGCAGGAGAGAGATCACACTTTGAAGAAATGCATTTTATGTGCATGTATAAGATATCTGAGATAGTGTATTTCGTCCAGTTTTACTGAAGAGCAAGTGACACGTTTCGTTTATGGAAACTAATCTCTACCCTGTAACTATCTGGTCATCTAGGTACTACGCCTCCCAGAAGAAGACCCTGGAAGTGAACCCCAGACATCCCCTCATCAAGACACTCTTAGAGAAGGTGGAAGCAGATGCAGACGATGAGACGGCCAAGGACCTTGCCATCGTCATGTTTGAGACGGCTACCCTGCGTTCTGGTTTCGCCCTCCCTGACTCTGCTGCCTTCGCTGGTAGGATAGAGAGGATGCTCAAGATCAGTATGAACCTTGACCCTAATGAAAAGGTAAGTCAAATCAAAGGTCAAGTCAAGGGTCTAGTCAAGGGTCAAGTCAAGGAGTGGAGTGAAATTCTGTATCCTTTTGCTGGGTTTATATTTTGTAGTTAAATTGCAACCTCACAGATGGTGTATGGATTCAGTCTTTCAGGTATTGTCTATCGAATGAAAACAAAAACTGTCCTCACCTGGTATTAATGAGCCAAAGAAATGCACTTGCTATTGATCAAAGAAAGAGGAGAGATGATGTTCAGAATTTTTTTCATAAAATCTGGAAGAATATGCCAAATTAAAAATTAAAAAGAAAAGAACTAATTGTCACAGTTTATGATTTTTCTGTTTATTTTGGGAGATATACTTGGGTGATATATACCAAATTATTGCTCTAAAATAGGATTTGGAACATTTTAATAAGCCCAGTTGAGCTAACTAGATAGTACTATGAAATATAAGTGTGAAATTAGTTAAAGTATTTAATAATAAATTAAGATAAAAATGCGAGATCTAATCATGAACTTATTTATCACTTGTTTCTCATTAGGTGGAAGAAGAACCAGAATATGAAGAAGAAGAAGAAGTAGAGGAAGAGGAGGAGGAAGAAGAAGAGGAGGAAGAATTATCTGATGATGAAGAATATGATGATAGCGTAGAAGAATTAGTAGAAGAAGATGTAAGTATAATGTCATATAACACACGGTTCTACGACGTATGCTCCAGCAACAATTGCTTTTCCTACACTGAAACCAAATTCCTAACTTCAATCTTGGACCGACATTAGACCAAGCCCTAAATTGTAACCTAACTGAAGACCCAATTGTCCCCAACCTTATTAATGGGAGATGGTAGTCAGTGTCCTTGTGCCCGTAGGTTATAATTCACTGACACCAGACTTGGTCCCATCAAGAAATACCCTCTAGTCTCTTGGAGAGTCTTCGGGTGAGGAAAATGTAAGACAATGAATTATACATATGGGGATGACGAGTGGAAAATGCAGAGCATTACATAAGGCCTGTTGGTCATAAAATTGAACGCTAATCCTGGCGATTGTTTACTATATAGAGGGCGCAAGTAGTGCAGTCGCGCTTTAAAGCTTGGAGAGAATGTTGCTGGAGCAAATGTCGGTCACTGAAACAGATGTATCTCTACTCCCATCACTCTGTTATGTGGATAAAATGATGGCCTTTTGGAAGTGCTACTCAAGTAGAACTGTATTGATTCCCAGATTATTTCCAAGATTGTTTCCAAGAAATACAAAATCTAAATACATTTGATGTGGCTGAAAGTAATAAAGTCATGGGTTGTAGTTGACTTGTACAGCCCCTTGCCCTTTAGCCAAGGGCCAAACCAGTTTATGAACCAACAGACTCGTTTCCTTTGATCTTCATTAAAAAGTTCCAATATACCTATAGTTTGGCTACTGATTGTGAGTATTGATCAGTTGTCAGCATTTCAATACTGAAGAAAAGAGAAAATACTGAGATATTTCTTGAATGTATGTTATTTTGATCTACCAATCTTTGAATTTCACATTTATTGCATACCTTCTGACATTTTGCTGTTTTATATATTTATTTTAATTACCACAGATTGAAGACCATGATGAGCTCTGATAAGAGGAAAGCACTTTAGACACCATTGTAGATACAGATTAGAGGTGTCCCGGGGAGAAGTAACTTATCGTTTGTATATCTGGACATCAAAATGCTTTTCTCCCTTGAAAGACATAATGTGGGACTATGAAAAGGAGAGTGTGGAAATCATCAGAACTGTTCATCACTCATCGGAGAAAGTCTGTCGAAGCAAGGATTTAACATGGTTTTGATTCACTATGAGCACCTTAAGCATCAAAACATCCAGTTATTGTTTCATGTACACATGTATTAGCATTGCACATCACAACACGCAAGCTATGTTCTTCAAACCAAATTATTACTCAATTTAATTATCAATAGACTAAAGCAGAATGTTCATTCTTGTAGTTTATCAAATATAACACCTTGTTAAAAAAATATTTTAGGGTGAAAGGTTATTTGATTCCAATCTATTTTGCAAATTTTATATATACATGGAGAGTTTATTCATTCTACTACTGATTACAAGTAGTTCTCTTTTTTGCAATTTTGTAGATCCCATGTTCGATGTATTTTTGTCATCAGTTTTTGTTTATTTAAAAAATACAAATGGTGAGAAAAGCAAAGTCAACATTTATTTGGTTGTGGAAAATGCATGATTTTGATATTTATTTATTAACAATTTGTTTTGAGAGCAAGGTACGATATAAACAATGAGAGTTTAAAATTACTTGCAATATATCTTGGAGCTAATCTTGAAATCAGATTTGGATCATCTAGAAGAGCTAAACCTTGCTTCTAATCCTCTCAAAGGAAATCCTCTTTTTATTCAATTTGGCATCAACTTAAATTTGGTGATTTATCTTTTCTTGCCTTTAATTTTTCTCCTAATTGTCCAACGTCTAATACGTTTTCTAATATACGGTACTTACGGTACTTTGTGAGTCTATGTTTGTATCTTGTGCTAAACAATTTTAGCACAATCCGTCTGTGGAAGGTGGAAATGAGTTTTCAATAAAATTGAAAAACAAAATATTATTCTCCTTTTCCTTGATTTGTGTTGAAATTAATTGTATAAACATTATCTATATTTCTGTTATGTGAGAGGAAGAATATGATTTCACATTTCTTAAATAATAAGTCTACCCGATTTTAACTTAGTTTTGATAAAAGCAGAAACAAGTGAAAGTTTGAGCAATATCCAAATCAAAATAGGAAAGTTATGAATTATTGAAGTTGTCATCAGTGAAACACAAATTAGCAACACTGACGTTTCTTGTGAGCTCCTCTCCAATTTGCTCTGTACAGAAATTTCATAAACTTTCATTTTCTTAGTTATTGATGATTGGATTGACTTGTTTCATACAGGGATTATATTACAAATTTGCTATAATTATATTTAGGGTGAATGTATGATTATTTTCTTAAGGGAAATACACATTTTGGAAGACTTCTAGTATGGGGCAAATTGGAGGAAAACTTAAAAGATACATCACAGAGGTGCCAATTTGAGTTTGATTTATAAATCGCAACTTAAAAAATTACCTTCTTGTTTCCCCTCAAACTTTCACTGATCGGTTTCTCTCATTTTTCTGCTTCTATTTAAAACAACTTAATATCAGGGTGGACTTTCCCTTCATGTTCTTTTAGTTTGTGATATTTACATAAGTGCTTTCCATCACCAAATCTTAAAAGATTAGCTTTAAGGCACACCTTAATAAATAACTTTACAAATGGAACTGCCATTAACAGTTACTGATTTGTCTTTAATCTTTAGTAAAAAAATCTTTAATAAAAAGCAGATTTGACAAAAGACTTAACTCCGTTTCGTTGACAATCGGCCTTGCATGAAGACTCTCGTCTACGGCTGATTGTCAACGAAACGGAGTTAAGTCTTTTGTTAAATCCGTTTATTGATACGGCAGGCAGCCAGTGAAAACGAATTCGTTTAATAAAATTATGGAAATGCAAGCACTACTTTAAACAAACAGAACTTTGTCATTCCTAGCTCATTTTTCCTGATTGAGGTGTCATATGAAAGGGCAGAAACTCAACTTTCTAGAAATGTGAATTTTTCTTTGAAATTCAGATACCGCCCGTCAAATGTCTTTTTGGTTTCCTTCCTTCAACTTGCTTTAAATCACTCATGCGTGAAATATGCATCATCTGAGTAGCATAAACTGAAAAAGGAGACTCTAAGCTTTCCAAATATGTATCATTCATTAATTATGGTTGTGATTAAGTTATGATAAAACATCGATACTTCTCGGTTTCGTTTTTTCTGGGAGGCACTGTATATGAAAAACAAATATCAATGTAGGCAGGGTGTGACCAGGCCTTTAATGCACGATGCACCTCTCTCTCTCTCTCTCTCTTTCTCTTCCCTTCTCTCTGTCACCCTTTCTTCTCCCTCTCTCTGTATCTGTCTCTCTCTCTCTCCCTCATCTCTCTGTATCTCTTTCTCTCCTCTCTCTCTCTTTCTCTCTTCCTCCTCTCTCTGTATCTCTTTCTCTCCTTTCTGTCTGTCTCTCTCTCTCTCCTCCAAATTATATTTTACATTTGTCTCTTCTCATGTCACTGGACATATAAAAAAAAGCTAGGATAACAAAATAATACTTAACAAAAAAAGAATTGAAACGACAACATTTATATCTTTTTGGTGAAGTATTTAATTCATCATCTTTCTCTGTACAGGTTTACAAGTTTCTTAAAGTATCCATAATTAAGTTTTACAATAAAACAACAAACATTATATAGATTAAACATTCATATCAAATGCACAATGTGAAAATGTGTTGTGCTTGACCTTGTGCAAACACATAAAAATACATATATAGAAACTCCAAAAGACTCCACTCTCTCTCTGTTCATAAGAGAAGGAAGAGTACATTGAACTTAACATTATATTTGATACATCACCCCCTTCCATTCCTTTGCATCCCCCTATCACTGTCTGAATATGATCCCTATTCACAAATAATCGGCTCTATAAAAATCAATTTAACCACCATTTTGCTCAAATATGAGGCGTTTCGTCCCTCAAATTTGCTGAAGGACAACGATGGGGGCACAAGCTTCTAATTTCCAGTTCTACTTTGGGTCGTTTTCACTGACCTGTGTCATCCTTGAACGCTTTCACGACAGTCCAAACACGCTTGCTATTTACCTGCCATACCTGCCCGCTCTTCCTTGCGTCAATATGCAAAGGAAAAATGCAGCCACCAGCACCTGAACACTGAGAAATTCTCGCCAAATTGCAAAACCATCTCGGGAGGAAGGGAAAAAAAAACCTCGGGGCGTTAAATCTGAATGCGGTTGCTGGCAAATACCTTCCAGTCAAATTGTGGGAGATGATTTTTTGGCAAACAGGAGGACCAGCTAGCACCGCCATTGGTGATACTGTCACACCTGGATGATGAAATCAATACCAATTGAGGATGTGCGTGAGATGAAAGCAAGGAGATTCTCGTTCTTACCCCTTACGTGCTAGATTACTAACTCGGGACTAGCTAAAGGGAAGTAGAGGCAGAATCTCTACTATCATATTAGTTTGAGCGGTACCTTTCTGAAATACACCTCTGACAAGTTTACGGCACATCTAAATGCAACATGATATAGGTATAAGAAGGGAAATAGATTGAAAATGCAGGAGATTTCTTGTCTGGTGTCTTTCTGCAAATAAACACTAGAGTTAATGGAAAATAGCATCCTGTATCAATTTGAGTGATAATCTTTATCAATCTTTCTCCATTAGACTTACTGAATAGTCCTCTACAAATGTAACTTTATCTGCATTCACATGAAAGATAATGCAAACTACTTCAAGTGATTAGAATTTAGAAGCAAATAGCCTAAAGTGTAAACTGTGATATATATTTTCTTTGACAGTGGTAGTTAACCCTCTAAGACAATGAAACTATGAAAGACAGAAATACAATTAAATCATCAATTTTCCTTTCACATTCTTATTTTGTCCCATTTTGACTTAATACATCTTATTTTACAGGTCACCTATAATATGAAATTAGGAGAATGCGGCAAGCAACAGGATGCAACCCAAGAGGGTTTCATAAAAACAAATGCTTTGTTTTTTAAAAATAAATACAGTCACATATTTAAATCTACGAGTTGGAATTTTCATGCCCCACTTCTTGTCCTAAAATGGCAGCATTGATTCCATCATACGGATGCCAAATCACCAAGAATTTCACAAGTTACAGAACACTCAATTATAAACACTGGATACCAATGTTTTTGTTATTATCCCTAACTAAATACTAAATCCCTTACCACAGCACATTGCTGCGATGCAATCACATCCACGTTATAAAGACACATTGCGACATTCTCCATTTTGTCACAATAATATATTGAAATACTTGTAGTAATAGATTTATTATAATTTTTGTTTTTCATTCTGTAATACACATTTTTACAAGACTGTACAAAATAGATATACATACTTTCATACTTGTCCACTATCACCCTACATTCATTCACTATAGACATTCACCTTATGTCCGTCCATGCATATTTAGATATATTTTCAAATATAAGAAAGCATACACAATGGAATATCAAGTGTATAAAAAGATTGATAATATGCATAAGAAGACAACGAGAGGCAAATTTGAATAAATAATCATATATCTTTTTTTTGTCTACTCTAAAAACTGGACAAATAATAGCAAAATCGCACTTGGCAAAAAGAGGCATGCGGACTTGAAATGACCGCATACGTTTTTTTCCTTTGAATATACATACATCATAACATGCTGATCTATTGCTACATTTGATCACACTACAAGTGCAGGAGTGTAGTCTTAAAGTCTTTCACATTTGGCACAAATCAAAGAAATACTGTCACAAACAAAACAAACAATTCAAATCATGGTCGTCACTCAGGCTGGGTCTACTCTATACAGTGTCGCAACCATTGGAATTATTAAATTAATACAAATCAAATTATATAAAAACACCTCAGTCCTGAATATTGTTTTATTTTAAATGAAAACAAAATTTGGACATATTACATTATCTTTTCACCCCTACAGAATTCAATTGTTATTTTTTCAGTGATAGAAATGCACTGATTTTCCATTGCGGAGCAGGATACTACTAAAATTGCTAGAATCACTAGAAAACCCATATCCTTCAGTATGGATGTAAATGTCAAGAAATGAACATGATGAGCAACAGCAGTCAAGTCAAATAAACAGAGGAGTTTAAGCAAATGTACAAACTACATTTCAAAATGAGTTGTTCAAATCTCAGATGCAAGCCATGAAATAGCATTTTGAGTCGGTACGATGTGGCCCTTTTAAATGCTGGGGGTTAACCTTCCTCGCACTCCCACATAATACAGCACCTACCCTCGGCCTCCCTCTACATCACTCTCTTACTGTGTCAATTCCAGATTTCCAAATTCATTTCCTTTTCTACACCTTTTATTTTGGCTGTCCTACTTATTCCCCAATCCCCACCCACTTCACCTTTACAGTATTGTTCATCTCTTTTGTGAAGAGCAGATTGGGGATGGAAGCAGAGAGAGAGAGAGAGAGGGAATGATTGATCTGTAGAACGTACAAAAGGCAATTCTGGTCTCCATTCCTCATGACAAGATTGAATAGTGTCACGTTTCCTCGTATCCCTTCTAGCAATCGTTTTACCATCCTCCATCCCGGACACCACCTTTTTACTCGCTTTTCCATCTCCTTTCCCTTTTCTTTTCCCTTTAAAAAAAAAATCATCAAGCTTTTTGACCTTACAGAAGGCAAGACATGAGACTAGAAAGACTTCTGCCCCTCTCTCTCTCTTGCTCTCTCTTTCAATTTTGTTACAAAAAAGGAAGATGAAGGAAAGAATTTTAAGACAGCATTATTACAGCATTATATTTTGTCAGATCAGACTGTTAAATGTTCCCTGATCAAAGAGTGGAAATCACGCATTATAGTGAACTAGGTTTCCATCAGATCCTCCATTAGTTGCATACTTTAGAGCTCGCTTAAAAGAAATATCTGCATAAAGTGGAGGCCTTCTTTGAAAATTGCTGTAAAAATGTACATGTTATTTGCCAAGCAAATGTTAACTTTTCCAAAATTGGTCCCTTGTAACAGATTTCTGAATAACACTTTGAGAGAGGTAAGCACACACCAATGAGCCAAAGATGCTACACTAAAACATAAATTTATACCTTAAAGGTATTACAAAGTTTTGGTATGGGGTCATGAATTTGACTCAAATTAACATATTGGAAGCGTATGCGTTCCTACAATATTCATTGATCGTTATCCCGGTTGAAATCGAGTCTAAAGTTATGAAATTATAAATAATAAACTCTTTATGTTGTCAAGGTCAAGATATCAATTTAGCTATGAAACAATGTTTCTTGACTAAAATCGACCGATTGGCTATTCCCGTTTGGAAATTATATATCACAACTACATATTCTGAGATTGTCATGGTCGCAGCTACCATTGTACGGCCGTAGGCGCTATTTGAAATTTATCACAATTTACCGGGAGCACCGGTAAATTTTTATATTCAATTTCTCTCAAAAACAGAAGTGTTTTAGGAGTTAATTTTTTTTAGTGCGTATAATACATCCACAGGGGCATCCAAATATATCAAAATTGTAAAGATTCACTATCCACCCAATTTTCAAAATTTCCCAAAACTTTGTATTACCTTTAACTCTATCAACATTTAAAAAAATCAATCAATAGCAGAAATGCATTTATGTTTAAAACATCTTTTTAAAATGATAACTTTCCTTCTTTTAATACATATTTACATTAATCTATACACATCTATCAAATAAAATAAACAATATTTGGCATAATAGATGAATGTGAAATCATACAGGACAAATGTATTTTGACACTTTTCATTTGAACTTAGATACATAGAAACTTGACCACTTTTGCAGGGTGAAAAGCGTCCGTGAGAACAAAAGAGTAAGCTCATAAAATAGTGACAGTTAGTGAGATGGCCATCATTACATGGATCCATCAGTGGGTTCATAATGACTTAACATCTTACAGACATACCAAGGCAAACACATTAATTGATGTCATCCCATTACTAGAATTGTAATCCCGGCAATTGCATGGGACTGATTACTAGCTTAAAGTGATTTGTACGGATGATTTGAATAGATAGCAAGCCCTTGCTCTGGGTCTGTCTCATCATAAACAATGGCCATGATGGACATATAGGAGAAGACATGGTGGATTTAATGAGAGTTAGGAGGATGCTGGCTGGTCGAGCAGCTAGAGGAAGCCTGTCGGATGGATAAATCATCCGTCAGAGACACAGATGGTCGAATGCCCAGGTTATGACAGTAGCAAATTTAAAGCATTGCCAGGATTTAATTAACTTCATTTGGCAGGGGTAATCATTTCTTGTGGTTTGCTTACATTATTTCCGAGTCCCATCTATGATTCGCAGAATGCACGAAATAGAGATAAATATAAACCGTTCAATTAAACTCCTCTCGTCATATGTTTGGCACAGAACTGGAGCCAGTTTTCCTCATCAGAATGGTCTGGCAATTGCGAAGCTGAGTCATGCAGTCAAATGAAAGCTTTAATCTACCATGATCTCTCAGGAATTAAGGAAACTAAGTAAATTGACTATTTGATGCAGCAAACCTCATAATTAGGCAATTAGACTTTCTATTATAATTTGATGCAGGGATAATTCTAAAGAACTTTGACCTATTCTAATTATGTATGATAAGTGCTTGCACATCTTTCACATATGGCATGACTGATTCCAATACAATATTTATATATTATAATCTAACTAGGCTTTGTCACTGGCTATACAATTTAAAAAATGCATAGAAACCTTGCTGCCCATATAATATTATTTCCATGACAGAAAGAGAAGACTGAAACTAGGTAAAATAAGAGAATATAATTAGACTGCTGTCATACCATGGTAACATTAAGGAAAGGACTGAACTCTTTAGCTGAGTCTGGACTGACTTTTGACCCATGAATCAACATCTCCTGCACGGTGGTGAAGTCATCAAGCATCATCTTGCGACCCTTTCTCTTATTCAGCTTTCGATGGCTCAGCTCCACAATGTCAGGTTCTCGCTTTGAGCCGCCACTCAGTATATCTTCCTCTAGTTCTTGAAGACATTCCATGCGTGCCTGCTGCATATACTCTCGTCTCAACCGCTGATCCTTGGCACGTTCTAAATGTCGCTTACGATCCTCCTTGCTCCAGTACCTTCCAAGCTTCATCTCGCTGACTGCTTCATCATCCGTCGTCATCCCGGCACGCTCTTCTTGAATCTTGGTGGCTCGCTCCTTGAGGAGTCTATCACGAGTTGAGCGCTTGGTGATGTAGCGTGTGCCATCGCTCCTGATCTTAACCTTCCACTGTCCCTCTACATTCCCTTGTGAGTTGTTCATAGATTTCATGGCATTTTCCTCATTCTGGTTGATAAGATGGAGGTAGCTACGATAGTGCTTGGCATACCCTGGCACAGACTGCAGGCTCTGGATGCTACCATACTTGTCAAAGCTCCTCTTCAGCTGCGACGCTTGCTGTTGGACCTTCCAATTGTGCTTTAATAGATTAGTCCTTGTAGAATCATTCTGCATTAAGTATGGGCTGCGTTGGTTGAACTGTGCTCTGAGATGAGGGTTTGTGGCAGGACTGCGTGGATATGCTTTTGCGCCTGGTAGCTGTCCTAAATGATCCTGTTGCTGTTGCTGTTGCTGCTGTTGCTGCTGCTGCTGCTGCTGGGTTTGTTGATGTTTGTGGTTTGTTTCTCCATTGTTTGTGGATGCTCCCTTACTGGGGCTAGAATGCTTGTCCTTGCCGGAGCCCTTGGTGGACCCTGAACTGCTAGTGCTCTTTGATCTATCCCTAGAGCTTGAAGAAGATTTGCTCCTTCCTCCTGGACTACCAGGAACAGTTCTTGGAGCTCTATGAGATCTTCCTGAGCCCGAGCTAGACCTTCTGTGCTGCCTCTCATTGGATGGCAAACCGTTCTCCTTATTGGCTTCTTCTTTGGTTTCTGGCGACAGGTCCTCTTGTCGCTGGTGTGAGTTGTCTTTCTCAGGCATATCTACCTTTTGACTTGATTCAGAGCTTGGACATTGACAAGGAATAGTGTCTAATTGTTCATCCTGTGCATGATTGGACAACCACACATCATGACCATTGATTCTCCTTTCCTTCTGTAGCTCATCCTGCTGATCACAGATCAAGCGATTGCGACAAGGCCGGTTTAGCGAATCCCCACTCTGACTGGTAGTATCCATGGAGTCTGATCCCAACCTCATCACTTTGGTCTCTTTTCCTTTCATGCTTTCATCGGTATCACTCCTTAAATGCTTATTGTCACACTTGCTCTCCAGAGCTGCTTGGAACTTCATGCATTCCTCCACTGAGATATCATGGCCCATGAAGTCATGCTCTGTCGTTGAGTTGGACGTGAAGCTGTCGTTGCTGTACCTGAGGTCACCCCCACTGCCCAAGCTAGTGGTATCCACAGGGAACTTCTGGTTGATACTGCCCTCATCTACCAGAATCTCTTGCTCTGAGCTCTCATCATGTCTTGTACTCTCATCCGTAGCTCTTCCTACACCACTGTCCTTCTCTAGGTGATTGGAGGTGTTGGTTGTTCCAGTATCTGTGGTTCCGTCATCGTCTGGTCTGCCCTCCTGTGTCATTCAAAAAAGAGAAGAAAAAATACAATTTGTTAATTTTGTGTGATAAGTGACAGAATGCTGCTTTTAGAGTTTTATTTTGATAGCATGGCAATGCTACACCCACACTTTTATATAGGATAGAAATTTCACCGAAATTACAGTAAATACTGAATTGTTCTATTTGTATATAAACATGGATCATCAAAGTACAAGTCTGATGATATATTAAATTTCATTGGATCATTTCACTTTTCATTACTGACACATCAATATTTTATTACTGACTTTAAAGAAACATTAACATCTGGAAGACTACATTTCATATGATCCATTCATGTACCGAACCTGTCTTATCATCTCATATGATCTTACATTCTTGTCACATTCTACCCTACCTGCGAGTGGCCCACTAAAGTGCATTCTTGTGTCATCTTTCCTATTACCTATCCCGAGCCCCACAAGAGGCCAAGTCAACACTCCGCTGGTAAAATGAAATGTGTTCACCAATCTTCTTTTTTACCCGTTTCTAAAAGCGTCACATATCTGTCTGCCAGTCTGTCTACCTGGCCCTACATTCCTTTTCCTCTCCACATTTTACTATCAATGTATAGTCCGTCAGTCGATCTTCTCTCCTTTCCTGAATATGATTGTCTATACTCTCTTTCAATCAGGAAATCTCCATTACCAACCAACATCCCTCTCTCCTCTATCGCTTGCATGTCTACTTATATGTTTCTTCTCTTTCTCTCTCTCTCTGCCTCTTGATCCATGAAAGGAAAGAGTTGCATTTAGAATCAAATTCTCCATTCACGACCTCATTTCAACATTTGCAATCCCTCTCTCTTCCTTTCTCTATATCTCACACATACATTCTATCATTCCATCTTTTCATCTCTCTCCACTTGCTGTCCTTACATCTCTCACCTAAAAGGATATCTCCCCAGGTGAAACTTTTATCAAAAGCTATTTTCAATCCCTCCTCTCATCCCTATCCCATTCTCTCTCCCTCTCTCTCTCCCCCTCCGTCTCCCTCCCACCCCATCTCGTATTGCTCCGACTAAAACGCATACCTCCCCGGGTGATGTGACGTCAAGCTGCTATTTGCTGAAGGTGTGCGGATATTGGTACATGTGCGACAAGTGTGAACGGTTAGAACGCAGGAAAAAAGAGGTGTTACAATTCTAGGGTATTTCTAAAAGAGGTTGGTTAAAAGTGTGTGATATGCGAACGCTCTTTCCGAGTCTGGCACCATCTGCCAATCAATGGCATGTTTCTTTTTGTCTGTATGTTTGCTACATACGAAAGAGAACTCGTTTCTAAGAGATAGTATCTTTTTGTGTAAAATGCTCACATCTATATAATGTCCCACATTTTGTAAGCAGCAAATTTCTATTTTGCTTCAATTTTTTCTTATTTCTATCTGCAGCCTCTGACGTCAATGGGTAAATGAACAAATAAAATAAAATGTGTTTCAGACACTCAATTTTCCTTCAACTTTAGCTTATATACATGTAAAAAACCACAAGCAATACATTTTAAGTGTAGTTGCAATGCAGTCACAACTTGAAGACAAATTTCCTCACAATTGCATCACTTTTCCCTTTGGACAGAATTTCACTCACAAAAAAATGTTAAAAATTAATGCTTCCACGTATAGGGTATCCTAAAAACAAGGGTTGCATTACAATACTAAATTAGAGCAAAATCCCACTAGTCACGATACTTATATCTTCCTCAATCTCCAGGGAACACTTAGGTTATCATGGAAGTTGATTCCGTAAGCACAAGGTCATCTCTGATGAGATACTCGCTAGACTTTGAAATAAACAAAGTATCTGACTTCCCTTTCCTACACTATCATCCATCCCCAAATAAGACTTGAGAATTCAATCTGTAAAGTGACCCTAGCTGTGTGACCGACCATAATAAATCTTAGAGAAAGACACAGGAGAGAAAGGATAGCTTTCATCACTGGAACTTCTCAAAGTCTGGTAGCGTAACTAATATCGGGTCAACATTTGATTTATAATGGTATCTTCCCCAAGCAAAGGTCACTTACTCATGATGAATGTGAAAACACATCAAAGGATTACTGATTAGACAATGGCTTGATTGTCAAATGACAGGATTGAATTCACAATTAGGCAATTTTTTCTTTTTTTTTCTTTTAACTCAGTCTAGTTGGATTTTTTTCTCTATTCTGTCTCATCAGAATTCTGGTGTTATGTTTAAGGTATTATATGATTGAAGCCAAAGTTGCATGGTGGTCAGAATAATAGGAACAGCTTAAATTTCTTTTTCAACAACTTCTTTTTGCAAACCAAATCCCTCTTCTGAAAAAGCTGATTAGAGTGGTATCAGGATGAGTCACTCTAGTATTTCCCACAAAATCGAAGCAAATTGAACAAAAATGTGGCATTTTAGAGGGCAATTTACACAGTGACACCACTTTAGGGGCCCCCAACAGAACGAAAGGGTGGGGGTAAGGCGACTCCTATGTAAAACACATCTGACTTGCATGAGACCGCCAGCACGAGACTGTGGTCGATGGTCGGGTGGATGGAAACCATCCCAGGCATGATTAAATCGCCACGGCACTGCCGATATCGCACTCCCGTCTCGGCCACAAATTAATAGTCGTCGTTGGCTGTTGTAGAAAAGCGATACCGCTCATGGTTGCAGGCTATTTTGTCAGAGCAGTAATAGCAGCCATCAATTTGCACCGGGGCGAGAGAAGTTAAAAATGCAAATAAACTCTTTTTTCCCCTAAACGAAAATGTTCCCTTACTTCTACTTGGAAAAGAGGAAACCGTACATTACAAAAGACCCAGAGTGAATGTCCTGAGATGCATTGAAGATTCTATCTCACACAGTTGGCCACATTCATTTCTAGAGTTTGGGAGTAAAACGCCTAAAGAAAGAAAGTTTAAATTGTGATACATGCTGAACAGGACTGCTCTTAGATGTGGAAATTTACGATGACATCTGCAGTGACTTGAGAGTGGGTGTAGGATTTGGGGGAGGGGGTGATTGTCACTGGTATATCTGTCGTGATGATGAACAGAGGTCACAGAACTTTTGAACTTGTCTGTCGCTAAGGTATTTCCAGCCATCTTCATTCCACAGGCAATAAATCTCTCTTTACATACTTCTTTGTACAGAAATATTCACAAGAGCATTCTTGAACCAAGAATGAAAACAGAATTTTCGGCCGTTTGTGATAAAACAGGGCATCAATGTAGGGATTAATTTGGCAGAGAGAAATTCTTTCTTCCATCACAACATTGCTCAACATAAACTATCTTCTGATGAGAGCAAGAAAGACACCTTCTCATGCATTTTCTGGCTCTAAGGAGATGCTATCTATTCATCCTTTCCTGATAGATAGGTCCCACACATTGATGCTTGGTTATCGTTGCTTGGATGTTTCTTGTACACAGGACATACCTTCAAAGCCTCCTGAATTGTTAAACCTAACCTGTCACCATGTGATACATGCTGGCATATTTGCTTCTAATAATTGATGATCGTCATGTTGCCCCAAGACTGACTGGAATTGATGCATACATCCTCCACATTTACATACCATGCATTTCACCCACCATGCTGCATACCGGGAATTTGTAAGTTCCTGGAATGTTAACCCAACAAAACATATCTATAACATAGCTAGACATATTCCCACGTTTCCAATCATCGCTGCTTTTTATTCAAATTGGAGAAAATGGTGAGGAAGGGACATCCACGGTGAGTCTTCTCTAAAATATTCTCTATTGATAATCACCAAATGCGCTTGGAAATATTATCATAACTTTTTTTGGAGCCCTCTAGTCTTAGTGAGATGAAATCAATAGGAGATATATAAGATGGGGCTGGGATAAGTGACTAAATCTAGATCAGGACTGACTGCAATACATATCATTCTTAACAATATTTTTATCTAGGCCTACACTTCATTTATTCTGTATCTCTCACAATCCTTCTACCACCTCAATGTCTCTCTTTACCTTACAATATGTGTGTGTCTCTGTCACTATACCTGTCTTTGTTTCTCTGTATGTCTGTCTGTCTGTCTCTCCCTCCCCTTCTGTTTCTTTCTCTCCCTCCCCTCCCCTTCTCTCTCCCTCCCCTTCTCTCGCTCTCTTTCTCTCAATCCCTCCCATCCCTTTCTCTCTCTTTTTCTCTCTAACAGGATAACAAAACTCATTATCTTATATCCCTCACACACAGGGCTACTTCTCCCACTCTCTCTCTCCCCCCTCTCTCTATCCCCCCTCTCTTGCTATCTCACTCTCTCTCTCTCTTTCTCTCTCTAAAGGGACAACAAATCTCACCCACCTATATCCCTCACCCACAGGGAAACCTCTCCGTGCAGCTCGTCCTTGTTTCTCCTTGCAATGGCCAATTACCATGGTGATCTAGCATGCTATCATATCACAATCATACCTCATCCTCTAAATCACGCACAGAGTAACAATACCCTATCAAATATCCATACAATACTCTTGGCTATGCATGCTCTCCTAAAATACAGTCTTCATACCAGACTATTCTAATTTCCATTCTCACCTTCACATCTTCAGTCAGTATCTTGAATTGTAGAAATATATATATATGTATATATGAAGAGTTTCATTCCAAAAGGAGCTAAATCCATGTTTGTAACTTCGGAGAAAAAAGCCATTGTTTACCAGATTTTGTACAGGCGTCTATGGAAAAGTGATATTAGAAATTGATTTTTTTTCATAATTGCTCCAAAAATTTAAGTAAATAATTTTGTTCAAAGACGGGTACTATAATGAACAATGTTCTGATATCAATAACTCCATTTTCATCAAAAGTGGATTTAGCTCCTTTTGGAATTAAGCTCTTCATATTTGATTGATCAATATTTCAATAGATCAATATTTCTGACTGTTAATTTGATTCGTATCTTCAGTCAGTATCCTCAATTGTAAAAGTGATATCATGCAAACTGTTAATGTTTCAACTATCAATTTGATTTGGAAGCTAATCTACTTTTTGGACTTTGACATTAGCTTATTAGCTAAAAAATGAAAATGACTGAAATGGATTTAGGCTACTCTTGATAAGGCAGGCACTGAGGGTTTAGCAAGGGTCTCCAATAAAAAATAAAATACAAAAAGGGTTCAATATTCAAGTCCTATCTCGGGGCTATCAGTAGGACAGGAATATAAATTGGTGGTCCTCATTGAGAAATACGTTTTAAGATTTTGGTATTTTGGGGGTAAAATGCTTAATGATGCTGATGTAAATTTAGGCGAGAAGAGGAGGGAATGGATGCATGCAGTGCCTTGTGACTAAGGCTAATTTGAAGAAGAAAGAAGCAGATTGTGTTCATTCCACAGTGGCGCATCAAACAAAACCTGGGAGTGCTTCATGCTGACTGACTGATGGACCTACTCTATACTTTTCATCACAATTTCAGCCTTTTTAGACTTTCTGTCTTTTGAAATGGCATCTTATATTTCACTTCCATCCATCATCTCTATTATTTAGAAGTATCCATGCTTTCTCTCTCTCTCATGCTCCATCAGTCTGTCTGTCTGTCAGTCTGTCTGTGTGACTCCCTACTCTTGTTTATTTATCTATCTGTCTGTCTCTACATTTCAAGCAAAGCAAGATGTGTATATCTACTTTTCCTCTTCTAAATGCAGCTCGGTTGTTTATTTTTTCTGAGCATTTCTGTTTTTTCATAGCAAAAATGTTAGTTGTGATGTTCTATCCATCTTCTTCATCCATGAATATTTGAAAAAACGAATGAAAAATTAGCAGAATCAATTCTGTATCTAGTACTGTACAGCCAGAAACTTTCATATGAATGAAACGTCATGAATTTCACAAGTGGTCCTGATTTTCAAAAGTTTCATGCCGCAAAAAAATACTGAATTAAAGCGGTGCATTTTTCACCTTATTCTTATCATAAAATGGACATCTTAAACAATTTGCGACTGTTTCATATCTGTTGTAATACTAAAGTGTCTGGTATTACAGTAGTATTTTTAGTTCAAGAAGAGGGGAAGAGTTAAAGCTCGTCTGCAATAGTTTGGCCAGGGGGGGATTAGACCTCCCTGCAATGTCACTGACAGGTGGTTATCTCATCAAATCAGCTCTCAATTAACATGAGAAAAAGGGGATCATGGGAGACCAACAGGCACCGATTAGGCATTGTTTGCTATATAGAGGGCGCAAGTAGCTAAGTAGTGCAGTGGGGCTTTAAGACTTGGTGAGTTAATGTTTCTTACCGAGTGTAGTAGACAAGCTGTGAACTGCATGGCTTCTTGGTGTGTTTGTTCTAACATGTCCATCTGAAGATCATCCAGTAGAGCGTTTCCTTCATACAGGCAGTCTTCAAACTACAGAAAATAACAAGAAAAATAAACATATATCATTAATCAATATAAAAAATTCTTTAGATCTTTAATATGTATGAGAGATTAAATTAAATATAATAAGATGTATCAAAACCCAACATTTAAGAACCAGGCCATTCTATTTTTACCCTATTATGATATTTGAAGGTTGACAGGAAATATGACAAAGTCATATAGACTGACTGAAACCAAGCAACTATTACATCTGCCACTACATGCAAATGATATAAAAGACAAATGTGATGCCTAACAAAAAAAAAATCATAACAGATATGTACTTCCACATCCTTTAATTACAACACAATCTCATGTTTTAGAAATGTCTCTGAAAAGCTGATAGTACGTCATATGATTTCATATCAACTTCTTTCAGCCTGGAGTGACAATTTATTATTGCCCGTACATGTATAAAATAATACAGAACACCTAATTCTCGCATCACAAACACCTGCACTAAGCTCAATTTTCACACTTAATTCAAGCACACATCCGTTTCTGATCCATGCACACTGCTACATTTCTCAAGCTAGATACTTTAGAATAGTGTATCCCTCTGAAATATGTAAGCATATTTGATCCTCTTTTTTATGTTTGAGATACCCCCTTATAATCAGCGACACATTAAGTATTCAATACTCCTGCCAAGAAGTGTGCATCTCTGTCCTAAATACATGTCATTTGACAATTTTTTTGGTGCTCGCCGCTACAATCAATGGAGTGTTGTCCCAAGCAAAAGATTTGCGAAAGCGGCTTTAATCCGCTCGCTCCTGAATTGGTAAAGGATACAGAATTCCCCCATGCATTATACATAGCATGACATCATATATGAATGCATTTTGTCACAATATTAGATGCAAAGTCAGATAGCCAACGGGGGGAAGGGGGGAAGGGGGATTGGACGGAAACGATATCTTGTTCCCATCTCGCATCGACAGCAAATTACTGAGTCGAATCTCTTTTGTAGAGCTGAAAGGTAATGATGGTAGGTAGCCAGCCGGCCTTCGCTTTCTCTCCTAACCGTGGACTAGCTGAAACCTACTTTCTACGGTCTGACACCTCTCCTCTATCAAAGGCATTGTAGGTAGTCTACTTCTCAGATTCTCAGAGGAGAAGAATTAATAACTACAAATTGGTTCCTGCCCTCAAAATCAGTATTCAAGACAGGGTATAATGGATGTAAGGCGAGCGAGGTGATACTACGAGCTTTGTATCACGACCAATGGATGAATCAATGACAAGGGGATGTTAGATACAGTCCCTATTCTGTGTAAACAGATACCATGAAGAAACCGTCTGAGGTGACACATTAGGAAAAAAGCAGGTCAAAACCTAAGCAGGTCAAAATCTTTTGGAATTTTCAATAAATTAACACATAATAATTTTCAATATAAAAACAAGATAACTTTGAATTATTGTGTTATTTATTTAATTCTCTTTTATTCTCTAGAAAAGGCTCTAAGATTCAATAGTACATTACCAGGCTCAGCTGATTATTTTCTATTTATTCAACACGCAAAATATGTTTCTGTGACATACTATATGTTGATTTCAAAACGATACAATACATTGACTTCAGCAGGATGATTGAATTGATTTCTGTAAAATACAAGTTCACTTCAGGAGTTTTCTGAAGAATTATTTATTCCCTGACTGACATAACACTTTACAGTCACATGATCCACCCATTTGCTGCCTCAACATGGAGCATTATGGGGAAGAGATTGGAACACAATTACCTCGGTGGAAATGACAACTATACGGTCGATACGCTTTTATTTCTTCCGCCGAAAGTTATATACGACGGAGGATGTGTAATCTGTCTGCTTGTTTCTAACGTCTGAGCAGACTCGGTCATCAAGGTATGGTTTCCTAGCCAAGACTTCTTGACCCGATTGCATCCCGTTACATACCAACACTTCTTTGATTACATCCAAGCTGAAGTCACAAAAGACACAAGAAGAAAAGCTTGTTTGTTTTTAGATGTTGATGTTTGGATGGGGAGGTTTGAGAAGGTCTGATGTAAGATGTGGGTTAAACAGGGTCAGGTTGCTAATTATTTCCAAGTCGGCCAAATAACTACCCTCAAAAGCAGAGTATCATTACCAGACTTCAAACAACTGATACACAATGGATGGCTGATGACTGTGTGCTCTTTTGTGTAGCTCTGCTATTAAACGTGAATAAAAGATTGAATGGGATAATAGAGCACTCGGCACAAAAACATTATTGACAGTTGTTTGCTTTAATACAACAACAAAACAAAAAACAAACAAAAATGTTGTAGTCTAATAAAAAATGTTTTAATAACATAAAGATTATAGATCAAGGAAGAAGAAATCATGAAAGTATATAATCACCTTAAACTTCACCAGAAACTAACCCTTAAACTTATTCAAGTATTTTCATATCTACTGCAGAAAGCAATGGCCACTTGTTAAGTTCAAAATACCTTAAAACTTGAAATAAATCTCTAATTGGTGAAAAAATACTCAAGTAGTAAGCACTGTGTCAGTTTCTCCTTACTCACTTAGAAATATAAGACCCTAATAAAAAGTGAAAGGGAGAGAGAGAGAGAGAGAGGAAATTAATCAAATTCTACAACTTCTCGGCCATGACTGTCTTATTACACCAAGGTCTTCAATCCAATCTTGGCAAACATGCAAGGCTGTTCCACGCCACTACCTGCTTTAATGAGGTATGCATTTCCGTATCATATCATCAACAGATCCCAATTACCGGATAAAACTGACATCTTTGGCTCATATCTTCTTTTAAATGCCATTTCTTGACATCCAGATTAATCAATACATCCGTCTGTTTCAGAGTTATTGAAACATCGACATCAATCGTTTTACCACACCCACACCCACACATTTTGTGTGAGCCTTTTGTCTCTTTGAATTTCCTTAGAAATGACAAAATCCCTTGTTTTTAAATAATCTATGATTTTTTAAGTCAGAAAGCCCCAAAATCTATCTTTCTAATTACAAAATGAACAATACGCATCATTTTTTAATTTTAAAAAAATGCATCGTGTTTCCTTAAAATAAATAATTCTCATTATGTCTCTATCTCACTCTCTCCTAATTCAGTTGGGAGGGTGTGTCTGTCTGTCTCTCACTCTTGTACTTCCTTATCGATAATATTACTCATACCCAATCTCAGGGGTCTCACTACGAACCCTGCTAATGAAATCCCCACATGTTGCAAAATCAGTAAGAAAGTAGAGAGCGCAGAGCAAGAATCACCACTCTCCGGCCGCTAAATGAAGTCAACGCTTTTGCGGTCATGAACGCTGTAAACCCTGTGCAAAGAGCCTAAATGGTTCATTCACTTATAATACCCCATCTTCATTCATCATGGTCAACCTAATTCATGTTACCCCCCTCTCTCCCTCCTCACTCTCTGGCTGGGGGCAGGGAGAAGGGCTTAACATCCAACACGTATCCATCACAGAATGACAGGTATATGGAAGATACCCTTCCCCTTCCTCTTATCTCAACCCGCATCATCGGCCAATGACGTAGTCTGTGGACATCCCAAATTAAAGCTACAGGGTTACTCATTAATGTATTCTAGCTCTTCGAGTATTACACGTGTTTAAGATGTAAGTGCACCATTGCTCTAGTTGGTGATTACGATGGGGTGGGTTTGAGGGTAGGATGAGGGTACTCTTCAACAAGCAAGCAATTATTGACCGCCTTGCACCAGTGCTAATGGGTAGTTAGGGAATCCTGTGTTGTTTAATATGTTATCTCTTATATTCTACACAGGAGCGGGTGAGAAAGTAGAAACTAATCGAGGATTAGATGGAGAATCGATTATGGAGAGAGGCGAAAGGTGAGAAATCCTCCTGCATTTAGAAGTGCAGAATTGGAAAATGAGTTTGATATCAAGTCCTAAAATATGAATAAAGAGCATAGAATGGAACAAAAAAAAAAAAAAAAAGAATATAAGAATATAAGCAAGCGATTATTGAAATGTATGAAAATATGACTGCCTCAAAAAGTTGACAGTGAGGGAGAGAATGAAAGGGGGAGAGGGGAGGGAGATAGAAAGGGGGAAGAGAGATGAAGATGGATGACAAAGAGACAGACAGAGAGACAAACTGACAGACACATCAGTAGCCAGACAGGACGCTGTTCAGACCACCAGTGTCTTGACTGTGAACTCCTAACCCACTCATCAATCATAAGTCCCATAATATATCTAGCTGCTGACCATACAGACAACAACATCTTCATGTCCTCATTTCAAAACCATCAATAATAAGACAAAATCTTCAACAAATCTTCGAAAATTATTTCATTCAATGGCATTTTGGAGATTCTCAGATGTGCACCCTGATATGCATTTTCTTTTGGTCAATTGAAAATAAGCAAATAAAAAAAACCTGAGATGGTAAAAACTCTCCTACAAAACATTTGCAGCAAATGTGTTCAAACCTTTGCAAATTTGGTAATCTACAATACTGACATTTAAAATAAAACGCATGTCTTTATTCATATTTCATTATTTGATTCGAAAACACTCCAGTCCATTGCCAATTCCCATCTTGGTACACACAACATTTTATTACCAATGAATATAACTGGTATTTCTCAATATAGAAATCAATAGGGTAGTGGAGATAAATGTAGTTTACAGAATCATGAGCTTACAAACAAGAGAGTGAAACAGATGCGAAGAGAGAGAGAGAGAGAGAGTAACTCGAATATAACATTTTACAAAGAGAGTACAAAAATAAATGTATTTTAAAGAAAGATGGTAAGAGGGAAGGGAGCAGGAAACGTGTGAACACACAAAAGCAATTTTTTTCTCAATAAGACTTCATATTTAATTCAGCATGAATACCATCCTTGCTTCAACTGAGCCATATAGACCGTACAGAGAACGTATTAATAATTCCCCATGTCTGTAACTCAAAACTGTCAGCCTCGTAGCTGTAGCTAGATTGCCAGCCTGATCAGGCATACAAAAAACATAAAGCCCTTCACTAAACGCTGAATTGGGTAGCTAAACACGCGCTCACAAATCAATAAGTAACACCCAGCGAAGCAGAAAAACTGAGTTTGTGAAAGCCGGATCCATTACAAGCATACTATCATACGTGTTGGTGCTAAATGGATAGAGTTATGCAATATTGCATATTGACACCCAGTCTATCGATGAGTGGTATTGATTTATTGATATTTATTACTCTGACGTAAAATTTGTATAATATTTATTCTGCACATTGGATTGGTGTACACTTGATTACATAGCCAAATGAAGTTATACATTTTCTAAATTCCTTTAACAGAATAAATCCCAAGATATGCAGTCACAAGATTCCACAATAAAAAGTGATAATGCAAAAAGACAGCTCCTAAAAAGCTTCACTTTGCTCAGTTTAGTTAACTATCTACATAAAGAGAGTGTTCTCGCGTGAAAACTGGTTGCTACAGTTTACAATTAATTTTTTTTATTATTGACATTTACAAAAAAAGAATCTTCCTTAGATATAAAAGTTCCTTCTGCGGCCTCAAATCGATGAATACAAAAAGTAAACAATCTATAATATGCAGTGATGTAAAATATGAAATACAGATTTCCATGATCTGAAAAACAGAAAATCACAGCCAATACTGCATTTCCAGGAATGCTTGACCTTTCTTTATTAATGGTGTATTATATGTATGGGGGAAGCGAGTAAGGAACTGGTTTGTGTTTTGAGAGCAACACAAGTTAGGAGTAATTTCAATTTTTCCCTCAGATGTTGATTGGCAGCTGCTCCATTTCAATAGCGTTCAGACTTGTTGATAAATATTGTATTATTTGGGACAATTCTAAATTGAGATGACTGGGCTTCTGTGATTAGTTCAGCATGTTCCAACTTATGTATTTGTTATTTTCTAAACTGGGCTAATTTCCCCATTATTCTACAAATATTGAGGAGAGAGAAGAAACTTAATGGGTAAGATGATATACAAAATATGGGTTAATGAAGTATAGAGAGGCACAGAGGGAAAGCGAAAACTAAAATGTAAGGGGAAAAAAATATCAAAGGTAGATTAAAGATAGAATTAGTGATTATTATGGAGATGTGGAGAAAAAGAGAGAAAGTGGAATGAAAATCTAACAACTCAAAAGAAAGGGAAAATAAAGATGTACAACTAGCAATATCCAGAGTTCATAAATGTGACACATTTCATGTTAGGTAAAATGCTCCATCAAAAAAAGGAAAATAACAATTTCATGTGAATATACAGTAGCAGTTACATGATATACCATCTGCCTCAAGTGGCTATATGCACAGGGATTACAACACAAAGATAATATTCATTTGGAAAACTAATAACAGTGAGCTCCATTTTGACAAGTCCAATAAAAACAGGCGAGCATGACAACCTGTAGGTCAGCTTAGCAACAAGATGAAGTCAATAGTATCATGAGATTGACTCCATTTCTGCTATTCTATGACAAATGTGTATATACACAGGATTATGATGCCACAAAGAACTCACTAAAGCTACCAGTCATCTTGCCTTGGTTATTAAATGGGTGTTTAAAAGTCTCTGATCTCTAATATTGCACGTTTTGCTTTGTTTGGAAGAGATTATTCCATCTCAAATGTTCAGGCAAGGTGTAGAAATGGAGATTTAACTTCTCATAAATATACATGTATAAGTCGTAAAGCAGTTATTACCAGGGTGTCAAAGTCCTAGACTTTAATTACATATTGCCTCATTTCATTCTATTTGTATTTGGATAACAGTTTTCATTTCCAATATACAGGTAGTGGATATGATGCAGAAATGGCACTCAAATAGCTGTCACACCATCTTATGGGTTACTATGAATAAAGGACGGTTATTATGAGTAATACAATTTGTGGCAATTACTGAGATCATTCATTAACTGCTACATTTTACAATCACGATTGTTCAGTTGCGGATTTAACAAGCTTGCCCCATCAATCAATTTTCACTACATACAAAACCTATTTCAGTCTATTATTTAGTTAGTTAATCATGCATTTATTTGCAATAAAACTACAGATATCCTTTCTATAATGTTATGAACTAAAAGAGGGGAGACATAATGGACTTCCCTCCCAACGATAAAATATAATATTCCATAATAAAATTGATTTTCGTTTACAGTCATTTGACAACAAAACAATACACCATCAATACAGACTATTTTGAACATTATGAATGAACCATGTGTATTCTTAGTATCAGAATAGCTAAGCTGCTGGAATTCAACCCAACAGAATTTTATTTCCTGACCCATTTATCGTTACCGCCGCCACCACCACAGGCGTTTCACATTGGAAAGTATCTTAATAGATGATGGCAAGTGTTAAGGTCCACCCTATTGCCTAACATAGCATAGCTGACACAGATTGAGGTTGAAGCTTGGTCCAAACAAACACATATGCTGTCAGAAGCATGGAGGAAGAGAAACAGTGATGACCATATAGGTGTGTTTCTTGTTAAGGCTGGTTCTCACTGCCTTGAAAAAGGGCACTACCAGTACTCAATACATTTATACCATATTGTTGTTTTGTAAAGGCTATTTGTGACTGGAATGATGCTAAATAAGATATCCAAACAATATATTTTGATGATGTGGGAACATATTTTAGGTCATAAACTACAGGGAAGGGACTCTAATTATCATCAATATGCATAAACAAATTATGAAGGAATATATAATATGATGGAATTGTCAACTTTTTTTGGGTGGATAACTGTATATCATAGCTATGGAAGTGTAAATCACATGGCTTGACTAAAAGTGCAAAATATAATGTTCAGTCACATACAGACAACCGATATCACGCCATGGGAACAGGGGACTCTTAGAACCAGAGAACAAACCAAAATACTTCAAACAAACCTCTTGGGGGCTTTATTACAAATATTCACTGTGCATGTTGAGGGGAGGGGGGGGGGGGACTTGGGGGGGGGGGGGGGGACTTGGGGGAGGGGAGCAAAGACGTCTTCCAAGAATAGATATTTCTATAGAAAGAGAATGACCAACTATGCCTTATTCCAACATGACAGCCCACTGGCAATTCTTAGAGATTTGAAAGGGAAAAAAAACTAACTATCATGTCTCTTGTAAAGGTAAATAAATTCAACCTGATCTATCATGTAACGGTACATCTCTGGAATGATACCGATGACATTAACGACCACAAACCTGGGGTGGGGTACAAGTGGAATGAAGGAAACATTGCCCTCTTCTCTACCATCCATGACCTCGGGCAGCCAGCAGACTCACATCCAATGATTCCCTCTACCAATCATCCTACTTCCAAAAGGGTTCTTTGCCTTTAAGAAACTCTGCCGTCCAATTACAAGCATCAATCTATCCTCCTCTACCGATCCATAAATTCCAAAACTCCACTTTTTGTTTCGGTCTATTTTAAGCGATGTGATTAGTGCAATTACGACTGAATTATAGATATAAATTATGCAACGAGCTAGCAGCGTTTTTGCTTTGTCATTTGCCGACACATGAAAGTGAAACAAGGCTATCATCATTCTCATCCGTTATCATATCTCATCCTCCAGCATGAAGTTCTAATGGATGAGATGGGGAAAATTAATGTAGAATTAGATCAACTAATTCAAAAAATATAATGAATGCATGAGATGTATTTGGGACACAAATATTGCTTCTACTGAAATCAAACATCATCTAATTTGAAAAAGTGGCAGGCAAAACGGTAAATGAGCAGGAGGATACAAGAAAAAGGGGGAATTAAAAGAGAGAGAGAGGAAGACAGCAAGAGATAAGCATCATTCTAGTATTGCTAGAGGTGACCAAAATAAATTAGTTGCAGATAAACATCAGTGATACATATCTCTTCAATAATTTTCCTTGACCATCTCATAGCTTGCAGGAATATATGCTGCCATCTTGTGCCAATATTGCAGAGAGAGCAAGAGAGAGAGAGAGAGAGAGAGAGAGAGAGAGAGAGAATATATACACAGAGAATAGAAGAGATTTGAAAGAAGAAAGCTCTGTAAATCTGTTGGTAAAACCAGATGTCAGTATTGATTTACAAGTGACACACCATCAAAACACACTTCACACCTACAGGTGGATAAATCATACTTCACATAGATTCGGAACACAAGTAAACAATTTTCTGATGGGGTTTCCATATTTTTCCAACAACAAAAAATGACCATGAACTCTAGTATAGAGTTCACCCATTTTCTGAAATATTTTTAGACACTTCCATCAACAGATTTCACGAATTTTCCACCATCTGTTTAAAAAGAGGAAAATTGGGGGAAAAAATGCCTAAATACGCTCTATGAGTGGCAGTGTCTGTGAAACTTCAGGGTTTAAATATCAGAACAATTGTAAGAAGGAAAAGAAAAAAATTAATGAACAGAAAAGAAAGATGAAGAAGAAAAAAAATAGATAAATTGTGTACAATGAAAAATAGAAAAGTAAAATAGAGGAAGACATACACAGAAAAAAAAAGAGTAATATATAGGAAGACATAAAAGAAAAAAAAGAGAGTTGTAGAAAAAGAAGGATGAGGGAAGACAAGGACTGGGAAATGGAGAAGAAATTAAACAAGGATGGACAGAATCTATAAAGTACAATATAGCCAGCTTTTCAGCGGTTGTCTCCACCATAGACCTCAAGATGGTGATATAATATTAATGTTGGCTGTCTACGAAGCAGACTATAGGGGGCAAGGTAAGGGCACAAACAAGTGTCAGATGCACTTTAGATACCGGACTTTAGGGATTTGCACCAGTCAAGTGTGGGGCTTTACCAGATCAGTGGTTTACCATATAGGGATCATGGTATATATAGATAGCTCCGAGGAACTACAAGGAAGAGAACTACATATTGAAAGGAATATACTTAAGATTATAAAAGCTTCTTTGTAAGATGGAAAATAGGAGAGCAAGACTGGTGGATGAAGAATAGAAACCAATGAACTTCTTCAGACAACTGATCGTCAATCAAAATCGTTCATCTCCTTCCTCTCTTCCTACTGAACAATATGAATGAAATATTATCTTTAAATAACAAGGTAAAAATTATTATCTATCCTATTTATACCGATTTGTCAGGTTGTATCCTAGTCTTTAATAAAATAAAAAAATTGTAGGCATACTTTCATTTTTTTTTTAAAGGAATGAAGTGATTGATAGAAAAACTAATCTGCTAAATTTATTGAAGTTATAAAGATGTGATACTAAGGTCTATATAAAGATGTCAGACAAAATCGCCTTACTCGAAGGAGACATGTAGCAGCGCATCTCTACAGGCGTACCACCAAACTACTTTAAAGACAGACAATTTACAGTGTTTTCTCCCTCAACTTTTATGTTCCATCCTCTTCACATCTGTCAGGTGTACGGTGAAGTAATCAGTTTATTACAGGACAAAATAAAGGATTCTACCTTCACGATGTAACAACTATACAGCTGTACACTGGGAAGAATAATCTACTGAAATCATATTTAGTGGAATACCCTTTCAATGTTTTTCAAGCACCAGAGTCTCCTTTGAAGGCTTGTGGTCTAGAAGTATTCATCATGGCATAATATTTTAGTTAATACTAATTTAAGAACATAATATCAAAGAGGAATTTAGTGATATTTACTAAAATATTTCCATTTATAATTATCATTATTTTGTAGGGACATGGCAGGGAGGGATAACATGAAAACAAAGTGGCTTTTATGAACGGTTACTTTTGATATTTTTTACGAGGACAAAGGGTTTGTTTGATAGGATGCGGTGAGTGAAGGATGAATTAAGATGATGTTTATCATCGAAACACAGGGTGAAGATCAAGAGGAACCTGGTGACATACCGACAAGGGTTATCGGTCAGGCGATCAAACTGGCTTGTGGGAAGGGAGCTTGGGAATTATGGGATATTTCAAAATACAATTGATACCTGTTAATTCAAGCATGAAAGAGGTACAGGTGGGCTAAAGAGGGCAAAGTTCTTTTACCTTTTTATGTTACATACCTCAAGACTGACACAACTGTCTTCAAGTACATATAACGTCAGGGTAAAGTTATGGAGTGACTTTCTGTTATGAAAAAAGAGCAGTTATACATTCCTGTCTATATTAGATGTCAAAGATATTCAATAAAAGTTTCTTTTCCTCACATTACTGAAATCCACTTTGCCTACCCCCTCCTTCCCCTTTCTCTCAGCCTCATGTCCATTCCATCTCTTCCTGCAGCTCAGTTATTTGTTATTTGCAGTAATCTTGAGGGAGAGCGCTGCTCGTTCAACGAATCTCCATCGTCAGCCATCTCACGTTTCCCTTTTCTATTTGCGCGGCCGTGCAAACAGAGAGCTCTGGCGTAATCACAGACAAATCACCATGTGTTATATTTTGAGGTCCTATTCCCACAGCTTCCAATCAGACACACCATGATAATTCCAGCAAGGTATACCTCACAACCTCTCTGAAGCACCCCTTCCAGATGGACATTGCTCCAAGGAGCATAAGAAGAGTTGCCCACTAGCCCTTGGTCATGAAGTCCCATGCAACGCTTGATATCCGACAACACAAAATATTGGTCTAATGGGAATAGGCCTGTAATCTTGAGTTTTGAAGTTTGCCTGGTATGAGGACATACTGGGAGTGGTGAGAAAAGAAGAGTGTTTCTAGGATGAAAGTAATTTCATCTGTCTTCTCTCAATCTCTAACTGCAATGGTAGGAAGAGTATAACTAACTCAGTGTGTTTGGGGAAGGTTAAACATCCAAACATAGGCTCAAATGAATTCATGCCACTGCTGATTTATCTGAAAGGTCATCTGGCATTTTCATGTTGCACCTCTATAGATCGCATTGCGTTATAAGTTTTGGGCGGTATTGAAAGAGATGCACGCACTACAAATGTCAAAACAAATTAGGCTTTGGGAAATGTGGCATCATTCTCACTGCCAGATAACAAATGCTACCATAAATCACATACTTGCAACATATAAAGTTGTTTTAGTTTCATTTGACCATAATCTGACACTAACCAGATATGTGGAGTAATTGTGATTTTTTTTTTTTACCAATCAGAGCAATAGGTAAAGTTTGCATTAGTTAGATTTGTGCACTCTTTTGGCTTCATAACCTCTGCATTACCTCTGAAAGAGACAAGATGTACACATTGACTACTGAATTCTCTATATTTCCATAGGTTTAATACAAGGACCACCTGACTCCGGTAAACAATGGGTTAAGAGATAGTGCTAGTCCTGATGATTCAGAGTAGCATCTCCAACCAAAGACATGGCAAATGAAAAAAAGAGTGAATGAATGTCTGAAAGGTCTCAGGCAAGAGGACAAATCTTTCCAAAGTGTAAGATTCTATGATGAATGCAGAAGACGTGAGGGGCACGCACAAGTGTGATGCATTTCAGCCAAATTGCATTCCCCTAATTGATGAAACCGTTTGGAATCAAAGACTCTGAATACCAACCAGCAGAAGATGTTTGCCATTCTTCAGGACTGATTAAAGATCTGAATCATACCCCCATCACCATTGCCCCTGGTTGCTGGAGTTATTCGCAACCATGGCATAGGTATGAGAGAGGAAAGAGAGGGATGTTTAAGAGAGAAATGCAAGGAACTGAATGAGCAAGATAGATACAGGAGGAGAGAGATAGATATATATATATATAGAGAGAGGGAGAGATAGAGAGAGAGGGAGAGATAGAGACTGATAGAGAGAGATAGAGAGAGATGGAGAGAGGAAGGGGAAGAGAGGAAGGGGGAAGAGAGGAAGGGGGAAGAGAGGAACGGAGGGGAGAGAAATATGAAAAATCAAGGTGAGAAAGAGAGGGGGAGGGAGGGGTAAAAAGAGTGAAAAAGAGAGAGAAAGAGAGAGAGAGAAAGAAAGCAAGGGGGGTAAGGTAAAAATACACCATGAAGTGTGAAACAGAGTGACATATCAAACACTTGTCACATACATGTACATGACCAAACTGTAAGATCTATAGATACCTGGGCAGGTTCAGACTATTTCCACAAGTAAGAATTATCTCATGTCAAAAACACCAAGAATGACTTGAAACTCTTACCCAATCAATCAATCAAGCATGAAAGGGGGTGGGGGTGGCTGGGGGTTTCTTGGAGTGTGCTACATGCTGCTGATGGTGTGTGAGATTGATCCTGTTATATGAACAAGGTCTACCTGAGAAAACTCTGAAGAGTTTGATCGATCTGCACTACTCACACTACTAAATATTTTCTGTAAATGGATGTTCACGTTACCCTTCAGAATATGATCAATGAACCAAGCTGAATCATGCCTGGTTCAAGTGGTTTCCAACACAAAGAAGAAAACCAGCACATGCCCAAGTGTCTTTACAAACGTGCACTGTGCACTGTTTGAAAATACGCAGAAAGAATATTTAAGTCAGACTATGTACTTTACTCCTCCTTTGACTACATACTCCTACAGAACAGAGGAGGAAAGAGAAAGGAGAAATGTAAAGAACTCACAAATTCAAGTTTTAGAAGAAGTATTGAAAACCCGGCTGAACAATTATCTATGGTAGATGTTGACATTCTGTAATACTCTGTACAACTCAGTTTGCATTGAAATCAATAATCCATTATTAAACCTAATCTGCATTTTCCCCATATTTGTCAATACATTATATTGTAGCCTCATACTCTATATCTTAGCATTAGGCTCGGAACTTTTGTCCATATTCTTCATGAATAGCATTGCATTTTGTACGAATAACATTATATCATGAAAGAACCAATGCAAAGGGATCTAGGAATAAAGAATGGGGAGGCATGTGGTAATCGAGAGAGGAGAAAACTTTGAAAAGCCAAGAAAGATGGGAAGAAAAGGGAGCTACCGAAAAAGAGAGATTAACAGTTGGAGACAGAACACTGTAAGTGATGGTATGTTCTAAACAAATACAGATTCGGCATTTAAACAAAATGAGAGCGAAGACTTAGGGGGTAATTGGCGAGACGTGCAGCTGGGTGACAGATGCGTGTCAAAGAGCCAATGATCTGCCTAATTGCCAGGGTGCCGCCAAAATGCACCTTTGATGAAAGAATGGAGGCAGAATTCAAAGGAACTAGGTCATTCATTTAATCCTGATTGGTTATTTGTATTAGCTGCTTACCGCATCCCATTTGATCCATCATTCTCTCTTTTTCTTGGTATATCTTCTCTCCTCCTCCTCCTCCCCCTCTCCCATTCATCTTAAGGCTTTCTGGAAGCATTTGCTTTAGGGTAAATACATTTGTCTTGTCCTATGGATGCTTACAAATCTATACCCTGATTCATGTTGGCATCTAACTTTGGCAATGCATAACTCACTATGGTACAGGATATCTTTTCTTCGAGCACCATATATCAAGTGCAATACAAATGGCAAGGACCTTCTTGAAAAGCAGCAACAAAAAAAAGTTGTGATGGGCTGGAGAAAATTCCTGTTTTCTCACTCATGAAATGAATTCTGATGCTCTAACTCATTAAATGATATATAATTCATGGTTAAAATAGTCCATACATGATAATGAAATATAAAAAAACAAGGCGCATTAACTATTCATTGCCTTGAATATTTCAACACGTTCCAATACCTTAAATCTATGCCTGACGCCATATCGTAAGCTGGTAATGAAGTTTAAATTGAGAGCCTAGGGTCACGAAGGGAGTTCAATGTAAAGTCAACATTGAATCTGAATCATTTATTCATGTTTGTCTCAAGGCTTAGAATGCCATCCCAAAGTATTCTCCCTCTCCCTACGTCTATCCCATGTCAAGCTTCATTTACTTTCTAATGCCTCCCTAAATGCATGTTGCATCCTTAAATCCCTCTTACCATCACCTCATATTTTCACCTCGTAAATCAGTCACAGGCTCACGACTCATATCTTTATCAAATTTCTTGACATAGCATAGAGGCAAAAAGGGGGAGGGAGACAGAAGGGGAATAATTTAAAAGAGAAAGAGAAGCCAAGAAAAGCGGATGGGCTTTAAAGTAGAGATAAAGAAAAGAAAATGCAATAATCAAGAGCTGCAGGCAGTAATTACCTGGCAACATAATACACTAAAAGACATAGAAAGTGAGGAAAGAAAAAAACAATACAGAGAAAGATACAAACACCCATCCCAATGTGTGTGTGTGTGTGTGAAATTACTAAGGCTTGACGGTCCTTTCCTTTCTCCTGCAAGTCAATGTCCTTTCCTTATGTCTCCCAAATATGCTTCAGTTGCAAATCTTGTCAACATCTACCCAAAGCTATACTTGTCGAAAACGATCCATCAATTCCTTTGAATTACATATAAGACATAAATTAGATGAATATCACTATTTGTCTTGAATAAAATCATAAAGGCCTCTATGTATCATACAAATCATTTTGCAATTGAAAATATTTGTATCAAGGAACATTTTCTTGAAAATTTCTCTCTGCTTGCCTGAGGTTTATTACCTTCCCTGCATGAAGTAGTTTCCTCCTTGAAAGTCCCATGTTTAGTAGTCTACATACACTTTTCTATGCACAACATTTACACTTGCCTATTAGCATGGACCTATTAGCAAGGACAAACAATAATATAACCCTGTACTTAAGAGGACACTTCAATCCTCCATAATAGTATAAAGATAAACCATTAATGTACACATTACTCTCGAACATTACCAATATCTATTAGCAAGGACAAACAAAAATGTAACCCTGTACTTTGGGGGAGACCCCTACCCCTGTGGGGACACCCCTGCCCCTAGGAGGTCGCCCCTATGAGGTCACCCTTACCCCCTATGACGTGTGTACAGGCAGGACATTGTAATCCCGGGTGGTCCCATGTCAAACAAGTAGCCCCGTTCAGCCAATAGTTTCTCCAGGCAGGGGCAAATATTGAGAGAGAGAAGAGAGAAAGCCACTGGAATATATTGTAAATATTTTGCATTTAAGATCACAACACTATGTTGGGAATTGTTTCAAAAACCTTTAGCCTTATATTACTTTAAAAACCAAAAATACAAGCAGACTTGCCCCTTTTGGTTTAAACCGTTGAAATTTTATACAAGCAACTAGAGCCTTCCTTCTCCAGAAGAGTCACTGTTCTCACCCGTAACCCTCCCCCTCTTCCCACCTCAAAAAGCATTCTCATATATTTTGAATGAGAAATAAATCTCTGTGAATATATTCCTATTTCTAAATTTATTTCAGAGGAATTAGAGATGAAGTAATTGGCAAATCAATGTATACATTTTTCCTATTTCACATGTACATTTCAGAGCAATTGGAGATGACAAAACATGCATACATGGTTGATGAAGGGAATAAGGGTAAGGGTGGGGTAAGAAAGCGTACCCCTTGGGGTTATAAATGGTCAGAACATAGTTTGTTTTCATGGGTGGTCTAATGTCAAGGGTAACCAGCTCAAATTCTTGTCCAAACATTAGTCTACAGAGAGAAAGAATTCTGGCACATCGAGTTAAACGAACGAACGCTATGAAGACAAACAGAGACATTCTATGGGTTTACTGGTCTCATGAAGTCTGCCATTCCGAATATTCACTGAACATATTTTTGCTTCACGCTTCCTCAGGATAGATGTGTGTGAGAAAATAAACAGAAAAAATTATTTAGACTTCTAAATTCTTCAGGAAAACTCTTATGTGAGGACATTAACTAAACATATTTTAGCTTCCGAATCCTTAGGATATGTGGATGTTCAAATTCCCCAAATTTCTCATGATAGAACTATACGCAAAGCATATTTTGGCTATTCCAATCAAGATAATACATTGGAAATCAGCATCCTATATGTTCTCCCATTTCACCTGTGATCAGAATGATAAATTAAAGGCCCTGCATGGGCTACAATTCTACAAAAGTTACAGATATCTTTCAGAATGCAGAGCATAAAAATGAGGAATTTAATGAATGTATAAATCTTTACCAAAGGAAAATCACAGGAATTTACCCATAAAGAAACTGCATCTGAATGAAGTGAGTGCATAAAACTTGACTTTGATAATAATAAATAATAATAATATTTAATTTTTATATAGCGCTTAATACAAATGTCTCTAAGCGCTTTACAAATATACTATATAACCTGCATTTGCAACAGTCTATCAGCTCAACGTATCTCAGGCTCTGCATTCAAAGGGTTAATAACATACAGCGATTGGATCCCGCCTTTCCATCCACAAGTTATTGGAAATTCCACCACCAAAAGCAAGCTGACAAGCAAATATTTTGCCAGAAGACATGTCATAATTGACCTACTTGCTGTGACCATTACCACTTATTGCATTAGCGTCACAGCAGTGGTGATGACTTGCCCATTTGTGTGTACTTCTATTGGTAACCTGCGCAGGTAGAAAGCCATGCTTTGTGCCATCTCGATAATGGATGAACTCTACCAGTAGCACTACCTTCACTTCATGCTATGGTTTTGTTAAAGCAACTCAATGGAAATTTATTTCAAGTTCAAGTTCTGATTACAAATAGTGGTATTTGTTACACTACATATCTTAAAACATCAGAAAAGTTTGTTCTTTTACTCGAGTCCTTTCCAAACCAACTTTTCTTCCAGAAGCATCTAGGAAAGGTTAGGCCTATTGCTATTAAGTGAACAATTACCACAAAGACAGAACACTGAACAGTCCCTTCCACAACTTCTGTTAATTCTTACATAATTTGATATGACAAGGATACTGCTAAAGTATTTCTTACACAACATTCTGGACTTGTCCCCTCTTCTTCTATACCTGCTATCATGTCTCACTGCAATACGCATCATCAGATAGTTATAACATCAACTTTTGCCATCTTTATCAAATAAGGATCACAAATTGTGGCAGGTCACATCTCAGGTGTAGTCAAGTGGAAGTTTTTCATGTTGCTTGATCAGTTTATACACCAATACATGATACACCCACACACTTGTAAATGCTATTGATTCCGCATGAGGAGGCTTAGATTTGATTATTTTTTGCCCTCAAATAGCATGAATTGCTCTTCGATAGACCATGTTGTGAGGTAAATTTGATTAGGGATCCATTGTGTTTACATGACAAAGACTCAGGTTTCCTAGCGATATAAAAGAGGAATCTAGGGACATCTTGGAGATGTGAAGAATCGATGCGTTAAGAGAAGAGTTGAATCCGATGAGCATTCATAAAGATAGAGCTTGTTTGAAACTTTTAAGACTGCAAGCTATGTTTCAAAAGCTAACAATGCAAGAAAGATATCATCAAAGAGCAAAAGTTATAACCAGTTGATATCTTGAAGAATGTATAGGAAATAGAGTAGGAAATAAATGAACAGTGGAAAAGATGAAAGGGGTGAAAATAAGATACATGAAGAAATTGAATATCATCTAAATGGGGATAGCATATAGAGAAAGATATTAAGAACATGGTCAGATAAAACAAATAGAAGGTATGGAAGAATGAAAGGTATTACTATTAGAGGGAAAGATAACATAGTGCACTGGGGAGGCTGAAAAATTTGTGGAATAAATGGAGGGAAAATAGAGTTACAAATAAAAACTAGGAAGAAAGCAAGACCCTGTTTTGCAACAGACAGCAGTGCTCCCTCTTCTCAAGATACCTGCAAATCCATTTACACATTAGCAAGATAAGGTTTCACCAGACCATTCTCAAAAAATCTACAAATGACTCAATTTTCTTCTCGCGTCTTCTTCTAAAATTGGATAATCAAATAAAAGCTATTTTATTCCATCCTCTCTATCTCTCTGCTCCTTCTCTTTCTCTCTATATCCTTCTCTATTTCTCTCTCTTCTCCTTCTTTTTCTTCACTCTCTCGTTTCAATCTAAAGAATTGTTCTTCTATTTTATACATGTGACAGAAGGATATAGAGCACGGAATGGGTTTCTTGACATTTGATATGAAAAATACATAAAAGTGGACTTTGATGGTATTCCTTTACAACTGTGGAGTTGAACCGACTGCCAGACAGAATATATTGTACAAGGTAATATGCTAAGAGCTTTTAATGCTTTTATTCTGTACAATGAATTTAATACGAAAATTGACTTTCTGTACCGGATTATAGATCTTCCTGAAGGACATATCTTACCAGTCATAAGGGAGAACACTCAAGGATTATCTCTTCTCAAAACCCATCAGGTCATTCCAGACTCAAAAATAAATGCCAGAAAGTCGGCAATAAAGGTATTGATAGTTTTTTTCAAAACAGATCTCTGCCCGAGGTTAGAATCATTATTTTTCAAAGAAGAGAATGGTTCTATTTATAGAGAAATGAGGAGGGTTGACCTTGCATTTGTGGAGGATCAATTTCAAAAGGGGCAAGTCACAGAATACCTGCAAGATATGATTATATTTGACCGCATACATACAGCTGCATCGCTAATCTTTACTTGATCTATCAGTCTCGCAATTAATCCAATTCATTATCTCTTCATTACTTCTTCATTGTATCTTTGTTTCAATCTCATTCAGTCACTCATTCAGATATGAATACACCCAACAACAAGTAGTTGACACAATATTTCAGCAATACGTTCATTTACCACTCTTTCAATTACCAAGAATGTGACAGACCTTAAATAATCATAATACCGAAATTCTAAAGAGAGGAAATTGTCTGTAGAGAGCCAAAAGGGAGTTATAACTCATCTACTTTTAGTTTCAACATCTTTCTGACTCTTTAGAAACAAAATATCAAAATAATGAACTTACCCTTAGTTGTGGTCTGCAAACTAATAGTGAAGTACATGGAGTCTGAAGAAGGAAAAGCGACAACGCTTGATCCTTGTTTATTACATCTTCACCATTAATCTGTAAAAAGATAGATAATGAAATTAAAATTAATTATTTGTTACTAGTAACAATCATCACAATTATGTTATTTGATTTATATTTTGTACTTTTATTTTATAAACTCTGTACCCATTCTTGTTAAATAAACCAATTTTTATATAAATAATATAGTTTTTACGTCCTTTTTAAAAGTTTTGTTCTTCTTATAATCATCGTTTATATTACAGCAGTGTAACTAAGGATCAACTTCATACCTGTAGAATTTGATCTCCTTCTTTTAACCTTCCATCATCATATGCTATGCTGTTAAGATCAATCTGTAATTTAAGACAAAAAATAAAAGATACAAGATAGGGTTAATACAATCCAAAATCCGAGGACTTTTGATAGACATTATAGTTACAGCATCCTCAGAAAACTCAAATTGGAAAACAAAATGCCACACGTACTTTCATCATTTCTCAAGGCGCAAAGCTTGTAGTTTGTTTATTTTTTTAACGCCTAGTTAGATATCTAGGTAACTATATGTGTTCACACCTGCGACCGAGGGCTGTCTGTGTGCGCTCCACACGCGCCGGCATGTCGCATCGTCTGGGAAAAGGTCAAACCCCTTGGGCAGGCGGTGGGACAGAATCAGAGAAGAAAACAAGATAGCGCCGCCATCCTACAACTTGTAATCGACATGAAACGTTATTGACGGATCGAGGAATACGTAGCTCACGGCCAATTTGAGCAGAGCTTCGGAATGAATGCCCTCCCCCTGCTCCTCCCCCTCTTCAATGAGGGGAACTTCATTTCCTTCTGGGGGCTTGCAATCGTTAAAATGAATTTTTAACCAGCTCCATCTAGGAGAGCTCTTATAAACATCCGATACAGCCAAGTGGGAGCCCCATGATTTACTAAACCTGGTCTGCAGGAAACAGATAGAGATGGCAGATGAAACCCTGAATGAACTGATAGGAAATGATTTTTTTTTTTCCCTGTGTCCTAATTCTGAGCCTTTTCTTTTTTGTGATCAGTAATTATACATTCCTCTATCCTAGGTGTGCTCTATATCCCTCAGGCCAATTTACCACTCTGACCCCTGCTGCATGTCTGCAATTGATTTGCAAAGAGCGATAGGCATGGTGATAAAATGCTATGGACATTCCAATAGTCAATACCAGTCTGAATCTCTCTCCCTTCCTCTCTCTCTCCCTCCCTCCCTCCCCCTCCAGCCCTCTTTTCTTGCGACTTCTCCTTCCCTTTTTCAAACACTTTCTAGAGCATCATACGCCTCCCTCACAGGCCCCACAGATGCAATTTCCTAGATGTCTTTTTGGCTCTGGGCTACTGGTTGTTTTCGATTGATCCTCTGCCTGCCCAGTTTCAACTTTCATGCCTAGATCTCAACGGGAGCAGAGGGTGGGAGGGGAGGAAATAAATCTCAGAAACCAAACCTTTAGAAACAGGATCCAACCCTATTATCCTGACCTAGTATGTACACCTGTGTAACATGGATACCTTACATTTACAGTTAATCATTGAAGAAAAAAAGCGGGGGAAAAAAGAAGAGAGAAGAAAAAAAAAAGGATAGTCACAATCAACATCTTGTTCAGCAATCCAGATTATATCCAGCTGCTTAAGGAGTTTTTTTTTTGGTCTAAGATGACACATGAGGAGGAAGAGCACAAATCACCATCCAGTTATAGGTCAATATATTGCTAGTGAAAAGCAGCTTGTAAATCAGAAGCTTGCAACAAGCACCTTGATTGAAAAGAGGTCTATTGAAGGGTTTTTATTTCAAGAATGAGGTAATCAAAGCGATGCATCAGCAAAATTAAAAAAAGTTTTTAGAATCTTTTTAAGAAAAGAAAAGTACCTGGTATCAGATGAGGACATATAACATAATATTACATTACTGTTATAAACATGCTTTTCTAGATTTCATATTCTCTGACTTCAGGCATTACTGTTTTAATGTTTTCAATTTGACCTTCTATGTTTCTCACCTACCCACTAAATTGATTGGTGCATCATGTTCAGTCTACCTCCTTCTTTCATTGATTCATGTCACTGCTCTCTCAGTCACATCCTAAATTTCAAGAATCCTAGAAATTTCCCATTTTGATCTAATATAGGTGAAACCATAGAGGACCACATGATACCGGGCTCATTTCCCCCAACTATGAGACGCCCAGCAAGGCATTCTTACCGCAAAAATTCATAATTACCAATAATTTGTTGGTTCATGTGAAACCTCCCAAAATGCTTCCTCTATTTTGGCCAATCAGTGTGGCACATTGGCGTAATTTACGCCGGTCGTCGTCGTGTGCGTGCAGCATGCTAGGGTTATTGATCACGAGAGACGATACTCATTTTAGGTTGGGAGTCTCTCGAGACCGTCCCATCCACTCTACAAAGCTGAAAACAAATCACGCTGCGCTGCCACATAACCCACGCACAGGGACCAATTTCGCATCGAGTGCTGAATGCCGGATCAAACTTTTCAAATGCTTGGCGGTGTCGCTTACACCTTGCTGCAGACGATCACTTGGCTATTTGGGAAAATTGAAGGAACAAAAAAAAAGTAAAATAATTGAGCCCCACTTGAGTGAAGAAGGAAAAAAAAAACCACACGATATGCTTTTCCCATACCTCAGTCAAAGAGAAAAGGAGAGAGAGGAAGACAGATTTGACAGGTACAAACAGATGAAATAGCAGACGATTGGAAGAAATTAAGATATGACAATCTGCTGACTTGGCACGCAAAGGTTGAATCAGTGATTAGGGTTTGGTTTGGGTGACGGTTACTTGAGCAATCAAGGATTCTAGAACGGTACACCTTTCAGATTAAACATATGGAAGATTCATCTATCAAAGCTAGACTTATGACCACATATATCCAGGATTGAAAAACAATTTGAAATGGATGGATAAATCTGCTTTCTTTGTGGAAAATAAATGAGTTGCTGATGAGCTAGATGACATATTTTCTCTTTGATTGACATTGCAGTACTCATCGACCCCTCACTGATGTAACATGGCAATTGATCGGCCTCCAATGCACAATATGGGTCATTACTGCAATGCATCAACTAGCTGAAACAAACTGACAGTTGACGTGTTGCTATACAAACCAAGCATAACTCTGTGGTCTATGGTGAATTCAAAGTATAATCACAATTCTATGCAGAGAATGGCCGATACAGCTGAAGAAAAAAAATCACCAAATCTTTTTTTCAAATTTCTCCAGAGAATCCGTTAAAGCAATTAGTCTAAAAGGAAAGGTGACAAAATCTTCCAAATGGCCAAAACTCAACACCTTGAACAAGTTGTCTAAAATTAATATTAAAAGTATATGTATCGAAAAGAAGTGTATCTGAATTTTCATGCCAGTGATGATCAGTATGTTCACACAAGACTGGTAGTCTAGGTTTCATACAGAGACTTTGGATAGGAGTTAGGAAGGAGAAAGAAAAGGGAAAGGATTAAAAAAGAAAGTACAGCACTTGGAAAAAAGACTACTCCTTAGTCGCTAACTAGTCAAAGAAGAGAAAAAACTGTCCCAGTAAAGTGGTCAGCTGCAAGTAATTTGATTAGCAATCGGGTCAGCGCCTCGCCTTTTCTTTTTCAAACACGTCGCCGTTTCCCTTCAATGGTAATCACATCACGTGACCACTGAATTCGCCTGATTGCGTTATGTCCATATTGCCAAGCGCTTGCTAACACCTTACCCGACAATTCCCACCTGAATTGGGTCCTCTTCCTTTTCATCTCGTGCCCTGAGCTTGATGTGCCCTTTTTGTCCTCTTGCCTAATTGCTTGCACTTCCAATGTAGCGAATCAAATGAAATCACACACATGGCTCCAGAAATTAGCATCTTTTGGTGGTTGTGTTGGCACATCTGGGCTAAAAATGCTGATAGCCATTACTGCTGCATAAGGCCGTAAATAGTTGAAATTCATGAAAGACAAAAATTACATTCTCCTCCATCTTTCGGTGAAATCATTAAAATGCATGAATGCGTACATGACATTTACCGGACCAAACGTAGACTTCGTACTCATTATTTGTTTCAATGATTCTCCTTCTTTTTTCAAACGTTGTATGAATACTGTTAGAGTTGTCATGCACTGGTAAACAATTCTATGATTTATAATCCTAATCCCAAAAATCAATTTCATTCATTACGCTTAACCTGTCGAATACTATGCTCAGCATTTCTCAGGCCCACATCTGTGGATTATGGAAAATACACGTTGCACCAATCACATCGTTAATCAACTGAAGAAGAGAAGTAAGACGCTAATGATCAATATAGAGATTAATATTTACTGGATGACGTTTTGAACCCATCGCGATAAAATAAGCAAAAATACTTTAAAGTAACTCTAAATAAGGCATATAACCTCCTCCCGGCAACCACTAGAAATAAGAGGCAAAATCCAACATGTACAGATGAATTGTTGTTACCTGAGGATAAGTCCCAACTACATCAGTATCCTACTAAGGCACTGCCAGTCATATCATTGATGCTCCTGCTAATCTTCCAAGGAAGTGTGTACGAGTTCAAGCCAGTGTACATGCCCGGGTATCCCCACGGAAACAGAACACCAAAACTCCCTAAATCTTTGTCTCCCATCTATGCAAATGAGCTGACAATCGACCGCCACACCGAAAAACAATACCCTTGACTTTTGCCACCGTTTCCATGTTGTATTGACTTTCTCCAATCCAAGACATTCACCAAGACATTCGATTTTTGAATTCACTAAGGAAAGCTAACTTGTGAAACAAGAGTTCATCTAAGTCCCACAAACATGCTCTCTTGAAGAGGATTGTTTAGCATCGTTGTTTGGGTCATGTTTCTTGTTTGACTGGGGGGAAGAACACAATACTCTTTCTACGAATGATCATCTTCTATCCCAACTAGTCTGAACTTTTCACAATGTTATCATGGGCTGGTCGAAATCGGATTTCATCTCTTCATACAAACGTTGAGTGTGATTGAAAGGGATATCACTATAGAAAGCCTCTTTCTAGTGAGATCAGCTGATTTATGATATATATTCTGTTCTCTTAATATTACGAAGATACAAACAATTATATCTTTCTAAATGATTTTTTTTCTAAAGTGAGGAGATTACAAAAGTTATATGCTGTTTAAAGACTACATTAATGCTTGCTTTTTCATTCAATCCTGAGATATTTTTATCAATAAATTTAAGTTTATCAGGTTCTAGATTTATGCACTTTGGACTCGAAGTGACAAAAATAATCAGATTTGTTTTTGGTTATGTATACTTAAAAGACTTTAAACCCATTACCCTTGCTAATAAGGTTCTTGTTTTCTCTGCGGGTATTCTTTTATGGTAAGTTTTGAGTGGTTTTGTTGTGCAAATTTCTTGTTCTCATTATCTCAGTTCTCGGGCACGGCACGTACTAACACACTTCACCCTTCCATTGACTGTAAAGTGTTGTGCTAGCTGTATCCCAACAGCGCTCTTTAATTTTCTCGCAATTAGGACGTGTTAGTAACGGGGAAATTAGCATGCTACAAATGTCCAGGCTCAATGGATATAAAGCTTTTACCCCCATTCTAAAGATTGATGAATGATGAGATTGGCCATTTAACCTCCAGCTACTAAACCCAGCTACTAAACAAGAGCATAGTAAATTAGTAATAAACAGTGTAGGTGGATGAAAGAGAGTGAAAGTGGGGAGAGACAAACAAATGTGGTAGCAATACATAGTGAGGGGTGGGGATGGAGAGGGGAGAGAGAAAGACCCGAGAGCAAAGAGAGAAAGAAAGAGAGAGGGGGAGGAGAGAGAGAGGGGGAGGAGAGGGAGAGGGGGAGGAGAGAGAGAGAGAGAGGGGGGGGAGAGAGAGAGAGGGGGGGGGGGGGAGAGGGGGAGATAAAGAGACTGAAATGAGAGTGAGAGGGAAAGAGAAAGAAAGAGAGAGTGAGTGAGAGGGAGAGGGAAATAAAAAGACAAACCCAGGGATGCGGCATAAGGATAAACTATCCATATACCTTCTGTCGACTGAATTCTATCAATCCAAAAATACAGGAACCACATAGCAATGGGTTAACTCACAGGTTACATAACATATATCATGAACTGTAGATACCATGTCTCCTTAATGTTGAACTAGTTAGAAAAGGTATCCTGAAAATAATAAATAAATGCTGCACCACACAGACCGATCTACTGCTGATGTGGACACACTGTAGCAAAGACATCCAATAGCTCCGACTTCCTGCCTACACAACACAGCTAAAAATACATTGTTGTTTACCGGATGTCATTTTGGGTTTGCCATTGGAAAATGATATCTATTGACCACCAAAACAATTTTATCAAAATTTCAAAGCCATTCTGAAGCTTTCCGGAGCTGGATATCTCTATGCTCTTGCCTACTGTTTTCACTGCTACTCACTACACAATGATAAGAATGGACTTTTGTTCCCACAGAACACATTTGACATTAATGACAAAGGTAATGTTAGGATTATAGCACCAAATACACTGACGATTCAGAGATAAAGTTTATTTTTTTACATACATGCAGCTGTCAAGCTGTCTGAAGCGACATTCTGGATAACATTCACTGAAATGTTGCCACTGTATTGACCTCATGCATGACCCCAGTCTAGTTCTTTAATCAAGACCCATATATTTACCCACTGTCGCCAGTGAATGACAGACTAATTAACCCTTTGCTTGGGCAGTGCTTGCCTAGTTCAAACTTTTACATCACTTCATGATCTTTGATATTTGCACTGGAATCAAGCAATCGGAATACACACGAGGAAGGAAACGTGCGATGCACTGGGTAGGGGCCTAGCGTCAATCAGAGCGGGGGATCGGCAGGCTAGGGCTGCGTAAACACAGAAGCGATACGATTCCGGGGAGATGAGAGCCATGAGTATTACAACTTTCACCTGTTTGCAATATTCGATACAATATTTACTTCTCTGATCAGCGGGGATTGCGTCCACCCAAAATAGGAATCTTAGAATGGGACACGGCGAGAAGATGATAGCATCAGGGCAAGAGAGAGAGAGAGAGGGGGGGGGGGGGGGGGCAAGAGGAGATGGATAAAACAAGGACAGAAGGACAGAGAGAGAGAGAGAAAGAAAGGGAGAAAGAGGGGAGGGGGGAGATGTGAGAGAAGAGAAACCAAAACAACACCCAGGAAAAAAATACAATCAAAAAGCATGAAGGTGAAGGAGACAGAAAAAATAAAAATAAACAAACTAAAAGAGCAAAAAAAGATAACAAATCAAAAATAATTTATTTAAAGGTAAAAAAGTACTTAGAATATGTAAATCAAGGTAATAATATGTTCGGGGATAGGAAGAGCAAGATTAGTTTTTAATGAAAACCAAATGAATTAGTGGTGGAACTTGACCCAAATTTCAAGGTCTTGAATCTTCAATTACTCAGTGATTAGGTAGGGAAATCTAATATATGCTGTTAGTGATACTTTAAGAACGCAGGAAGTTCATAGCCCTTCTAAGATGCATTTAATTGGAAAGACATGTAGTTCTTCCATTTCAAATAGCTGTTCCATGGCAAATAATTATGTAGTTGAATTTTTCAAATGTCTTTTCAAAGATATGAAAGCAATAAATGAATGGAAATTTAGATTTCAAGCATTTATATCAATCTTGCAATATTTCATATATTTCTTTTAAAACTCTCCTACAAAAACATATGGCTAATATATGACCAAGAATTTTTATCTCATGATTAATGCAGAAATGAGGAAATGCTTTGTCACAAGTTACCTTGTGCCACAGTTCTTGAACACTGATAAAGACCTTGCTCTGTTTTGAGCCCAGGTTATAAATGACAATTTTTATTCTGGAAGACTATCACAGTTGCTTCCCCCACAGCACTGAAGGGTTACATCTATATGCACAAGGCTACAACTTCCACAAGCCAATGCAGCAGTGATAAATAATTCCATAATTACTATATATTCTCATAAACCCATTTCCACAGAGGATGTTTTATCTGATTGAGAAATGACCAGGTGTCTTCACTTCCTCCCTGACCCAGCTTCTATTCTTCTTTCTTCTGCCTATTAAAAAAAGAAATTGCGCGCTTCCATCTCAATGTCAATGTTCTTTCTCTTGAAACTAACCCATCCCTAAAATCAAAGAAATTGTTAGAAATCATTCAATGTTAAGGAAAACAAGGGAGACTGTGTCTCTTCTGTGTAGCGTATTATATGTGTAGGCCTATACGTCATAATGATGTGATGAATAAGATATGCAGAAGGAGCTGAGTTTGGATGTGTTAAAGGCACTGACCCATCCCTAAAATTAAAAAAGAGTTAGAAATCATTCAAGGTAAAGGAAAACAAGGGAGACGGTGTCTCTTCTGTATAGCGTATTATATGTGTAGGCCTATATACGTCATATGATTTATAAGATATGCAGAAGGAGCCAAGGTTTGGATGTGTTAAAGGCCTCAAGGGGGGAATAGAGAAGAAGTAAAAAAGTGCACTTTGGGATTAAGCACCAGAGGAGATTTGAATAAACACTCATCGAGTCAGAAGAGAAGGCCTAAGGAGAGGGGCAAACAGAGCGGGATAGGGGGGAAACGGTGAGATTGAAAAAGGGAGAGATAGTAAAGATTAAGTGACAGATAGCATAAAGTGAAGCAAGGAATGAAGGAAAGCAGTAAGTGAAATGGGATAAGAACCAAGTAAGCAGAAGGAGACATACGTAGGAGATGAAATTGACATGTTTAATTTGTGAAATTTTCTTTCCATCTCAAGATTGTTACCAAAGTTAGATTTTTAATTCTTACTTTTAACTTTTCTTTAGGATGGGAATAGTCACTATCCAGTGGAGTCAATAAAAAATGCCAATATTTCCCAAGAGATTTATCATATGCTCCTCATCCTCATTTTTTCTGTTATATTTCAGGAGTTACAAGCAAGGATCTACACAGCAAGAATGTTGATACAGAAAGCAGGGTAATAACATATTCTTCATTTGCAACGAACCAGACCTCAACCATATGATAAAGATCAAAGTACATAGCCATATATAGATCAAAGACATATATCCACTTTTAAGAATATTTGTATTTGTTACACGATGAAGAGAAAAGTCATGTAGCTCATATTTGATATGGCAAGCAGACAATAAGAGTGCCTTGATGAAAAAAGTGCTGCCATCATTCTTGCATCAAAATGCATGATGTATACAAGATAACCAAGCTCAGCACCCCCCCCCCCCCCCTCCTCCTCCCAATCTAGGAAAAATAGAAGAAGAGGAGGGAATATCTTGAGACTGTGACAAGATGATGCGGAGAATGCTGAAAGAAGCCGAATTGTGCATGGAATTCACATCCGAGTAGATTGCAGTATAGTGTAATGACTTTGACACCCCGTCATCAAAACCTCCGAGAGAAAATAGATAAAATGTTAATTAAACAAGGAAGTCAGGTATGAAATGATGTAGCAGAATGCATGTCAGGTGTACTTTGATCAAGGTTTTCTCTTATTTGTTTATGGCAAGTCTACACTAACCCTGGAGTGTCACAAAAAATGATGGAAATTGGTTTCTACTCTTTAGAGAAGTGTCTAAATTGTCTTGCACTTTTCTACATCTAATAAGTTGTACCTAAGTGGAAAGAAATTTATTGCCATTGAAAATAACATTTGTATTTATTGAAAGTATAATTTGATCAATTACAAGTGCACTCATGTTCCTCTGGAAATTCCCCAAGGCATCATTTTAATCACTAAATTTCAAATATTCTTTATTTAATGGTAGCTCCACCGTCATGAATACTTGAATTGAGATTAGCATTGTCTGTTTTACCTACCCTAGATGTATTTGTACTACAATAAAGGTCAAGATTAATAATTTGATAAATCAAAAAGATTATTCCTTTATTGGAATTGTTTTGTCTAGTCAGGAATTCAATTAGGGTGTGGATAACAATGGCAATTTTCAAACAAGAATATGAGGGCTCTATAGCTGTGATCAATGTGTAAAGGGATATTCTGCCATTTTGGATGCTCAAGAAATATCAATAATGTGGCAGGTTTCGGGGAGTTTCTGCACTCAGAAAACTGATTTCTAGAAGATTAAAATTAGTAAAGCAGATGCTATATATCTCAGAGGTTTTGATTGTTTTTTTAAATTAATTTTAGATGACCAGTTCATTAACAATACGAATCGAACACTTACTTCACCTGCACACACCCACTTGCACACACTTGCACATTTTTCTTCTTTTTTCTTTTTTCTTAATTTCTTTCCACTTTTTATTCAGATATTTTCTGAACAAAATCTTTATATGTGACTCTCTATTCCCCTACATTCTCCTAAAAACAGCGCCATGTACCCCCCCCCCCTTCCCGGCTGCTATCGCCTCAAGCTTCTTAGCTTATGATAGTTGGCCTCTGCATTTATCTTGATTATTTTTTACTTACCTCCATACTTTCAAGCTTTCAATTATGTATTTTTTTTAAAAAATATTTTATTTTGTGTGTATTAAGTTGTCACTCTTGATATAAATCAATTATATTATATACTATTATTGTTATTTGAATGTTTTGTATTTGATTTATCAATAAATGCAGAAACATCTGCTAAAAAAAAATAAAAAAATATATTAACACCAACGAAGCAACCTTAAGTGCATACTGTATCCTTGTGCACAAACTTTATGATGGAGATTGAATCAAAGCAAGACTTTTATGACCTTTAGCTTGAGATAAAGCTTCTTCTTTGACTGCGTGACAACAATTGCTGATTGCATCCTGGATAAAATCAAAGAAGAAACCCTGAAACATTCTTCTTTTCTTTTTCAATCCCATCTTGATTGCTTGTTATCCAACAAGATGACCTTTACAAAATGACACTTACATCCTGCAAGAAACGAACAAACATGAGACATACAACCACAGGCGCGACCAGGTTTGTCAAATTGTTACAGCCTTTCCATCCCTCTCCTGCTCAATGTGAGCATTATTGGTCAAGCTTGAGCGACCCGATGAAAGATGGACTTCCTGTCTTAATTCCCTACATTTCCCCTCTCTCTCTCTTTTCACCATGGTGATGTCCTATATTCATGCTACTCTGCACACGACTGACTGCCCAGACTGCTGGCCTGGCTGCCTACCTGCCTGCCTGTCAGAGACAAGTTCAAGGTCTTGCTTCCATAGTACGTACAGGAGGCCAGCAGCAGGGCTAAGAATGACTTTATCCATGCTGTCCTACTTCCTCCTCTGCAGTCTGAAGACCATGGGAGGGGGTGTTTTCCATTGTGGAACGGATGTGTGGGAAATGGAATTACACTTTCTCAGGGATGATAATGAAAGTACTTAAGGTATTTATTGAAAAAGAAGTTTCTAACAAATTTACTAAGAGATCATGTTTATGAGCAATTTGAACATATCATAAGTTGAATTAGTATTGCTTTTTCAAAATTATATGGCTGGTTTGTTTCCCCCTGTCAAAGCCCCAATATATCAATATATATTTTGTATTAATACTCTTGTCATAATGATTAGTGAGAATGGTGCCAATGAGTACTTCCAAGGAAGAACATTAGTTCACAGACATCATGTTTCAAACAACTAGGACTGTTTCTAGCCTGATCTCTCTCTGTGATAAAACAATCATGCAATATGTTGAACAGTCCACAAAACTAATTCAAATGACTGCAAGAACTTTTCAGCACTGTTTTGAATCTCACCTCACTTATAAAGATACCAGAATCTTCTTCTGAGCCGTAACACAGCGTCAGTCCTAGCTTCTCCTCCGTATTAGAACGCTTCAAAACAATATCCTGTCAAAGAAAAGAGAGAGAAAATGATGAATACAATGGAGATATCACAATATACCTGTACCTAGTTAAAGCCAATATGCTCTAAACAAAAGTCAACGATTCTATTCATGAATAACTATGGATAATAAGCGATTGTATATGATTCCAAGCCTTTTTTACACTTAGAAAATGGTTTGGAAATTGTGTGTTATGATAACTTTACAACTTACACATATTCATTTTCTCTAAATTTCCAGCAATTTCAGTTCTCCAGTTTACTCTATTCCCCAAATCAAATGCCTAGTGACGTATCTAATGAAACATCAACTCTTTTCCTGCTAAATTCTTTCTCCTTCTCCTTTTGAAAGCAATCATGCAATTTCATAACCCACAGGAAATTACAATTCACTCGTAAGCACTGAACTCATCCATCAACTAATTGTTAGAGATTGACACAACACAGATCTAGGTACAAATATTTCCATGCATCATTGCAAACATGACATTTCGTGCAGGAGATATATAAGTTCTGTTCAAAGCAGCAATAATGGAGCAAAAGTGTTTGACTCACTGGATTGCTTGTAATATCTTTAATGATAATAGCTCACATTTATAATGCGCCTAATACTTTGTATCTAGGCGCAGCACATATTATTACCCTGGTCATCGGTTTCAGGCTTTCCTGCAACACAATGTATGCATATTTTCCACTCCCTTGGGAGCCTTCCAGCCAGTCGCCATTTTACAAGCGCCACTTGCTAATCCAACCACATTAACTTTCGCATCCTACCGGGTACCCATTTAACACCTGGGTGGAGAGTGGCAAATGTAGATCAATGTCTTGCCAAAGGACATTAGTACTTTGACCTCTACTAATAAGCTTTATCCTCATCATTTCATTATTGTTGGTTTTTTCAACTTTTTTAAAGAGTTCATTAATAAAATAACATAAGCAGAACAATACAAACAGTTGCAAAATTGAAATGAGTATCCACGTTTGTTGCCAAGGTGATGATTGAGACTACAAACAAATCTTCAAATCCTCCCCAAATCCCCAGATTGAAACAGGATTCTATGCCCTTAGCTCCCAAAGAATCCTGGCTGTCTTTTCTTTTCAATCACCACCTACGCACTTCTGTGTGAAGTTGGATCCCAAAAGACCAGGATTAGGATTGGATTAATAATCCAAAAGCTATATTTTTAGCTCTAAATCTGACAATTGATGTGTATTTCTAGATGGTAAAATATCATTTTGGGAGCATATATAGCAATTTTGATCTGGCAACTTTTAGAAGATCTCTGTGAAGTGTTCTCAAAATTCCTCTACAAATATTTTTAATAGCTTTTGCGTCAAACAAAAAGTTATCTAAATACTTTTAGCTTGTAAATTCTTCTCACACTAGTTAGTATATATGCACGATAATAGTTCTAATAATCTGTGATGCATCTGAGCAATAACAACAAAATAGGGTAATAATAATAATTACAGTAAAAGCTATGGAGCCATTTTCACTGAGAAAACTGGTCAAATTATGCATGAATTCTTTCAAACTAAATAAAGAATTCACTCCTCCATTTTTTGGATCAAATATTCAACTATTTGAGCAATTCTCTTTTTAACCTATCTAGCCAATCGATAAGCACTAGCATATAACCACTCAGACATTAAAACCTACACTCGTCTCAGGCTACCTACACTTGTTTCATTTAGGCTACCTAGATTCAATGTTCTTATACAGCTTGAATCCTTCTTAACCTTAATCCTTTGGTTTGTGGGTCAGCTAAGGGATCCACCTGCCTGCTTATCTGATCAATATGACTGCATCTTTATCCCTCTCCTCCTCTCCCTATCCCTCTACTCCTCTCCCCTATCCCTCTCCTCCTCTCCCCTATCCCTCTCCTCCCCTATCCCTCTCCTCCTCTCGCATCCAATGTCAATTTAAAAAAAAACACTTTACAAGAACAGTGGTATATCCATTTCACGTTCTTTTCACTATTGGATGATATAAATATTAATCTTACTTCAATAGAAGCAGAAGGCTCTTATCATGTAAAGGCATGATACTATTAAATTATCAAAGAAGTCTGTAATGCTTAAAATTTAGATTTAGAATGGAATAATACTATTTTGTGACAAAGATATAACTCTGCTGATGAAGGATATCTGTAAACCTGTTTGTATAAAACTGAACAGATAATAGGAATCAGTTTACAAACCTATTTGATTAAAAATTGACACCTTATATCATTTTCGTGATTAATTTAATAATACTTTCCAGGCCATATCATGTGACACTATGAATTACCTTATCTGTTTAGATAAATGGCTTGAAATAGCGACAACAATAGACATTGCAAATATATTGTTGTTGATAGATTGTATTTTGCATACCTCACATAACTTAATATATCATGGAAGCTGCACACTGAAATGCAAGTCCATTTCAATATAGGAGAAAGAAGACAGGAGCTCTTGCATTATAAAGGCAAATATGACTACTGTGCTCAACATGTAATATCAGCAATAAGAACAACTTTTGCTACAGAGAGATAAAGAAAGGGAGAGAGATAAAGAAAGGGGGAGAGAAGAAGAGAGGTAGAGGAGAGATGGAGAGAGGGAGGGAGGATGAGAGAGAGAAGGAGGGGGAGGAGAAAGGGGAGAAGGGAGGGAGGGAGGGAGAGACAGAGAGACAGAGAGACAGAGTAGCTTGGTGCATTGATTTCATCCACGAACACCTTCTTGCTTACTTAGAAATCCAATATACTTGTGTTATTTATCCTTTGCTTTTCATCTCAGCTCTAACCTCTGTCCACACGGGATGAAAGACAACTCTAAGATATTAAACGGAGGACAATTTCATAGAAACGTGGATCAGAGGCAGAGGTATAAAGAAAATCAAGGGGGCATTTTGTTAGGGATTGAGAAAGGTAAGGTGTTACCCCCATGTTTTCGATTTCGGATAGAATCATATTAGGCAGGTGGAAATCACATGGATAGCTAAGTTACTCTGGATCTTTATCTTGATAGACACACAGAAGTTCAAAACAGGGAGGAATAAAGTGAAGAGACATAGGGTGTTAGCAAAAGAGGAACTACAGATATAGTTATACAGTTTAAAAAGAGAAAGAGAAAGACTCAAAGAGAATGGCACAGCGAGAGAGAGAGAGAGAGAGAGAGAGAGAGAGAGAGAGAGAGAGAGAGAGAGAAGACAGAGATAGTCAGACAGACTGACTGACAGACAGAAGGAAGATGTAGACATTAAGAGACGCTATGTCACCTGCACATCAAGTTCATACACATTCTACATTTTCATACATCATCCATTTCATTCCTGGCTGTTAAAACTATGTATATTGATCTACAAAAAGCATGAGCAATCTTTAAACTCTTCAAAATATTCAATCTTGATATCGACTCAAATCCCAAGGTATTTTAACCACCAGGCAGGGGAGCTTCAATAAAAGACAGTATGGCATCTATTTTTATGATGAGCGGTGTGTGTTAACAGCGAGTCTATGGGATTTGAAAGTGATTGCAAAATGGTTTTATTGATTGTTTAAATGATGCAGCACTTAGTCTAGACTGTCATGAGTACCAGACTAGGGGGACCAGGATTTCACTCCAGCGGCCCTGTGATGTGGTAATGAGTCTCATTATCCCATAAATAGATCACAGAGTGCACCCATTATGGTTCATTTTAAAGGGGCCTTTTAACTCTCTTATGGGAGCCATTCATCCTTTATAGCCACTTTGTAGAGTGATGCGCTCCTTTAGAGAACACATAACGAGCGTGAACATTTATCCCCCCAAAAATCGGCAATACCGATACATAAAAAAGGACAATTTCATGACTTCATGATTTATTGGAATATGGTACAATCAATTGGAAATATTAGATTCCTTGGCTGAATAATTCATATACAAGTAAATGCTCAGGATCAACTGATAAGGCAGCAATTCATAATAAAGATGGGGTCACTAGTAACCTAGTTAGTTTTACATTCAACTCTAAAGACACCAAAGTGATTGCAATGAAACCAACATTCTCAACACTAAGCACACATTTAGAATTTTAACTGAGAGCTTAAGCTCTCAGTTAAAATTAGTATGTTCCTAAGAGCCTTATACACCTGTACTCGCACTCTAAACACCGTGACTCACACACCCATGCCTTGGTATTTTCTTCCTAGGATCTTAAAATGGCTCATGCTTGTCGACTTCCAAATTTCCCTTACATACAAGTACACATCATCATTCTCTAAACAAGGCATGTACAACAAAGGATAAACATAGGAGGGTGTGATCAGGAAGGAGAATAAAGAGAACCCTTGATGAGAGTGAACATACCTCATACTCCATCTCATAAGCCCGATCAAGACAGTCCTCCTCATCAAGGATGGGTAGGTCCAGGTTCCCTTCCATGGCCTCTAACTTCTGGAGTAGTTCCGAGTCCAAGACTGAGAGTGGGTCTTCTGCATCCAGGTCACATAATCTGCATTCAACAAAGAAAATAGAAAATAATAATAACAATAGTAAAGATATTTATAATGCGCAACATATCCATCCAGAGGGTGCTCATGGCGCTTACAGTGAGCTACATATAAACTATACTTAGATACAATTATGCTTACATTACATCATCAGTATAGCATCAAAACTGCTGTCTAAGGTAGATAGCAATGTAGCAAGCTTTTAAATGGGAGAATTGGTTTGAGAAATAGTACTGCAGTTAATTAGATGATATAATCAATACACTAACCTCTAGATACTCACTCTTACATAAACCAATTAAGTATGTCTACTATTGTGCTGTTACATATACTACATTCTTGAATTCCATTTCATATTTTACAAACTCCATCCTGAAATCTAGTATCCCGAAGTCATACTATGTACCTGTTCTACTCTATAGGCTATTATCATGTATAACCAATCAGAAAGTTTTGATACTTTCTTAATTTGGATGATATCTATGGTGAGTTCATCCTCAGTTCAAGCAAGTAATTGCTCCATGCATGTCCCTCTTCTTTCATTGCTCCGCAAGTATAGAAGATGCACAGCGCCCTCTATCAATAGATAGATCTGGATATGCCACCGTGTTTTCCAAAGTATGTGACCATTACCAGCATCTAATGAGACCGGCTCTCATGTTCTGTTATGTGCATCACGTGTGATTGTGTGATTGCAATGAATGGCAAACATGCTGGTAATCATTATCTGGGAATTCCTCTTGCTTGGCAGAACCATCTTAAGATGGGGGTGTGGAGAGGAGGAAGAATGTATAGTACAGCGTGAGGAGAATCAAAGATAGAATGGGACTGTCCACATTGGTCAAAGAGAGCAGGATAAACCAACAAGCTTTAAAATCTCGAAGTAAGGAGGTAGAGTTGTGACATTAGAAAATCAATGAAGAATGTAGAATGAAAAGCCTCGGTCACAAATGTCATTCCGAACTGCTACGAACGCCGTACGAACGATTTTCAGACAATTGAAATTCAGGAAGACAATGGAAAAACAGGGAGATTCGTACAAAATTATCGTTCGTACAAACATTTGTGACTGTAGCATAAGCAAAAAAGAGAGGCAGACCTACAAACATACAAACAGAAGAACAGGTGCATGTCTGGGGCTTTATAAAAAGAAAAAGACATGGTTGATGATCTAGAGGATGAAATGTGTAAAAATATAAAATAAGCTTTTCATCCAGCCATTTCAGGAAAACTTCAAGGGCTACAAATACTGTGAGGAGCTAAAATGACAGATGAACAGGCAAAACCAGAAGAAATGGCAGAAGAAAATAAAAACTTAACATCAGAGGAGGAGCAAAGAAATATACATAGGAGACAGAATGGGGGGGGGGGGGGGGGTGTGCCCAAGAGAGGCATTGACGAACACACTAGAAACATAGATAAGACTTTCCAGCGATTCAATAACAACTTGGCATCCAGTCAAAGAGGTGCAAAAATAGACATCAGTCAGAGACAAACCATGGAGATAAAGACAGTGTATTTCATTTCATAATCCCACATCATAGGAGCTTTTGAACTGGAAATCCATCCTCTACCCAGGCTCGTGGGCACAGCAAAAGATGAATGATGATGCCAAGATAATCTTTCCACCCACATCCAGAGCCGTTCAAAGAATAGAAAGGAAAAGCGAGGATGATTCAAAACTAGAACATTACCAGGAGTCAAAGAGAGCTCAAAGGAAGAAACAAAATAGCTGGTAATAGAAGTCGAGCAAAAACCTAGGGAAAATAACCTCTGACACATATATAGCGATGCTGTACAAATAGTATGTAGGCCTTACATCTTTTTCATGGACCCTTCTTGATATTGACTGCAAATCTGTTCTACAGACTTATGCATAATTGTGGAGAATGATGTTTTCAACTAAACAGAAAATGTATCAGTATGTCATTTTTTAAATATCTTGCAATAAATTTCTTTCAGAAGCTTGTGAGGATTATAACAAATTTCATTAACAGAGCACCTATACCAGAGGATAATCTTTTGTTGCATTTGCTTCATTTGTGCTTTCCCAATGACACACAAATCCATTTCTTTAAATGAAAGAGCCGATATTCTGTCAAGATCATGAGTCCATTTCTTTGAATGAATTGGAAAACATTTCAACAAGATCTCCCTGATCCCGAGGTAGTAAAGGAGTTAAAGATGGCCCAGGATGGAAGCCAAGCAACTAGTATGAAATGGAGACAGTCTATATGACACCCTTCTGGAGCTAATCACAGAGATTGGCAATGAAAACAAGCTAGGTTCAGATGTCGACTAGCCCCAGGACAGCTTCACCATCTTTTAATTTGACGCCGCCGAGTCAGGGAGGGAAAGAGGGACAAGGTTGCACCCTACGGATTAGCGCCACCATATCAACATCTAAGATTACGAAGTGCGATAGGGTAGATTGCTGGTTAGGGAGGAGAGGGTTGGAAAATAATAAGCTAGGCTTCTTATGCTTGTATAACACAGCATTGATGTAGTATGCTAATGCCTCGTTTGGAAAGATAACTTTCCACCCATTGAAATTTGTAGTTGTAGAACAGTTAAGTGAAGGTAGGTTGTCTTTCATTGCAAGCAATGTTTTTTTTCCCTTTATTTATCAGAAGCATTATATATTGTGTATCTACATAAACATTAATAGTGAATTTGAAAGTAGTAAAATTACCTCTTTGAATAATTATGTTAAATTTTTTTTTATATATTTACAAACTATCATAAATCGTGATGTTTTCAGAACCTGCTATTTGGACGACTGACATGAATTCATAATTGATGAAAACCATTAAATGTATACCAATTACGTTCAGCTAAATAATGGGAAACGTTCTTCTATTGACAATACACCGTTTCTACGTTGAAGTACAACATCCTTGAATTGAAAATGTATGGTTAAAATCTTGTTCCCTTCTTTCTCCCTGTAGACTCGACCAGCATAGCAAACATAAGTAGCCAGATGTTCCAAGCCATTATTCTGTTCAGTGATATCAATTTGTTACACAGTCAAATCAGCAACAGACTACCGGGTCCGAGTGGCCATATGTCATATCTCGTTCATCATCTGATGGCCCTTGATATACAGGTCAGCCATCCCCATTATCCACAGTACTGCACATTACCAAGACCCCCTATTATCCATAGTACATAGTATATGGACGCTAAACCCAAATGATATTCTGTTATGGAACCAGAAGGGGTTAACTTGCATACTTTAAAGCCCCACTGTACTACTTGTAGCTACTTGCTCCCTCTATATAGAAAACAATGCCTAATCGGTGACCATTGGTGCCCCATGATCCTCTTCTCCTTATGTTAATTGAGAGCTGAATTGATGAGATAGCCACCTGTCAGTGACCTCCCTGGGTGGTCTAATCCCTCTTGGCCTAACTAGTACAGATGGCCTTTAACACAGAGTTAACGCCCTTCTTGCTCTGAACTGATATGAGCTTACCCATCTAACGTCCCATCACAGTGATTTTCACTGGGTGGCAGCGAGCATCTCTGTAGCACCTTCCACAGCAGATCCTCATTCTGAAGCTCTGTCTGTGTCCCTACGCTGCACACTGTCCTCTCCAAGGGACTGGGCACACTCCCTTGACCGTTGGGTGTGGTGCTCCCGTTCTTGGCCGTGCAGGCTGACCGTCTCATGACCTGGACAATGATGGGTTCCTGGGCATTCTTGAAGGCTTCCACGGCTTCCTCGTGAGTGGCTTTGGACAGGTCTTGACCATTAACCTGAAAGATACCAAACAAAGAAAATTACATTAAGATACATTTTTTTAAATAATTTTATATTTAAAGTCATTTGTACATTTTCTTGCATCCTATTAATAAGACACATCAATAATGTATTTTATCCAGAGCAGAGACCTAATTGCCTACACATATTTTTGTGATATTCATGAAAACACTACAAGAAAATGAAACACACATTGCGAAGGAGTGTTTACACAAACAACAAAATTCTGCTGAAAGATGCTACATGTCGCAGCAATTGCACAATCCTTTCAGCCCAAAACCAAAAAGTCTTATGCAAGGGGAGAATTCTATGAATCCAATATCGTGCCCCTGATATTTGAGTCTCAAATTCTGATCTTGCAACTGTACGATTGCTTCACTGAACCAATTGAAATAGAAGATACCCCAAAATAACATAAAATTCATATATTCCTTCTAATCAAGCAAAAAACTCACTCCCACTGCAATATTTACTTGGCTTTCTCATCTGCTATTCATTATTCCACATATCAAAGTTTAATTCCATTTCAAAGAGGTTGACAAATCTCTTCCTTGAAAATCTTAAAAAGCTTGTGTAATCTCTGACCGAGGTTTACAGTAATCCCACGTGGGGCTTGCTTGACAAATGATGGAGAGGCGTTACTAAAAATTGATTTGATAAAAATATCACTTCGAGACACTTGAATAAGTCCTAAGGCTTATGAAACAAAGTTCAATTCAAACAAGTTCAGACCAACTGAGAGACAAGTGCACTGCTTAAGAACTGGAGTGACCTTGCGATATTTTCCAGAGAGTGAATTTCATCAATATATTAATACTGGTCTGTAAACCTAGGGAGGCCAAATTCTAGAAAGGGGCAAAACAAATCTTGAAAGAAAAGAAAAAAATATCACTAGTGCATGTAAAAAAAAAATAATAATACAAATATTCAAACCTCACTGAAATTAACAGTGGGACAGATTGCCAAATGAAAATACTTCTCATTTAGCGACAAAATAAAACCAACAAAATCTTGACACTATTTTCTAGAGGATCAGCACCAATTCACTAACTGTAAATGATGTCTATAAGTTTGTACACAAAAACCGTTTGACAGATGATAAACGTAATACATGCCAAGTAGCAGTAGAAAAAAACAATAAATAAAAAACATTGTGAATCTGCCGATTGAAACCAACTTAAAGTGTCTTTCACCGACATAATCCTTGTGTTGACATAACTACAATGATCTTGCCATGTTCTACATCAGACCAAATCCCTTGAGGATTCCATGACAACAGACTTCTGAAGAAGAACCATAGAATGTCACCAAAATGAAAATATGGAAATTTGCTGCCTCGCTGAAGGTACAAATCATTCTTTTGTCACAGTCCCAGATATAAGCTTTCCAAGGGGGATGTATTGATCTACAATTGTATGGCATGACCTCAGTATACCCATGACCTCTATTCAATGGGATGTCTGTTAGTTTTTACAGCACAGCGAGCTGTTATCAAATATTTCTACAGATGACCTAAAATAAATTGCCAACCTAACCAAATATGAAATGAAAATAACGCAATATTGAGAGTAAACTAACTCAATGTAAGTCTTATATAGCAAATATTGGCAACAGAAGATGTATTTAATTCTATATTACAATGCCCAGTTTTTTTCTCCCCATAAAAGTATTCTGTAGAAAGCATTATTAAACAAAATATTTGGAGGTGATTTATTTGGCCAGAAGCAGTAGTAGTAGAATAATATGTGTTTTTAATTTGAAAATAAACATAACAATGCTTCATAATATTATTACAACATTCCAGGCAGTAGCGGTGCTATGCTCTATCAACCTAAAGATATCCGACCAATGGTAACAGGAGGGTTAAACAACTCTGACACTATGGTATTGAACAGACAGTCCAATAAAGATTGTAAAAAAATGCATTAAGAATTCATCCCCGCTAACAGCGGCTGAAAAATCAATTCAATTATTACAAGCATTTTCAAGCTTGATGCAACTATTGATTGTGTTCTCTTATCTTGCAAGTGATATGGGGAAATTAGAAGATGTGCTCAATTCAGGGGAAATAATGAGATATGAATCATGCCAGCATGCTTAAAGGACAGCTTAGGTCGTCGTATGGCATTGTCAAAGTCTCCTGATAAGCACAATACATGTATCTAAACATCATTATGATATACACATCACAATGTGGTCATTACATGAATATGTTGTTACACAATGCAACATATTCACATAAATATTTTCCAACCGGTGAATTTCCTAATATCATAAAAATGCCAAAATATTTGCAACTGTTTTCATCAATCTTCTTTCAACTGTACCAGCTCTTTGAATATATAAATAAGTACAATACATTTTATGTTCTTTCTGCATACATTCAGAATGGCTAAAGGCAACTGCCGTTGAGAAAAGCTGCCACCATACATTCCCATACACGCATCTCGTTGAAAGACCATTCCTCCTTTAATACCTCTCCCCTCCCCTGTTCTTCCGTGCCTTCACCAATGAATAAATTATCAGATGAGGGATCGCTGTTTTTGTTTGAAACCATCCGACTACAATCACTACCGCTACCATACCAGTACAGTATATAGGTCTGACGAAGCTCGCTGAAGGAGAAGGTTTTTATGTCCGATTACCCGCCAGACAAACTCACTAATAACGGGTCTTTACCAGATTTCTATTTCACCCCTCATTGGAAGGTTACTTGACAGGGGGTGACCTCTGAAGTGCAAAGAATATTTACAAACTTCTTTTGGGAATGCAAATTCAATGTTTCACCTTTACTATTATTCCGCGATAAAATGTACCATGAGGCTTTTATAATCAATGTATTGCTTTTATTACTACATTTCTCAAACATAATTTCCCAATAAACATTAAGCCATTATACAATTTTGATCATTAACATTACCATAAATTTTGTGTGTGCGTGATGAATTTATTTAAAAAAAAATTAATAAAAAAGTTTAAGTGGGTAAGCAGCAATGAGTGAAGATGACTTTTATTTCAATGATTATAACAGCTTCTATTTTTATATTGTGTATGAATCAATGGAAGACAATGTTCATTAGAACAAATTCTTGAGAAGTACAAACTATAGTATAGTCCGTCGTTAACTCCCGAGAACATCTGAAACCTCAAGCCTATCTTCTGAAGATATGAAGTGCGCTAACTTCCTTTCTTCCACATCATATCAAATCCAGCATGGCAATAAGATTGAGAATCTCTACCAAATCATCACAAGGTATGTTGAGTTGATAAACATGACTACAGGCAGGTCTGGCATGTATGGATGGTGGTATTCATTAGAATCACTGAATGTTTGTATCATCTTGGGACTGAGTGAGGTATATCCCAACGTGCCTTTCCATCAGGTGCCAGGGAGAGAGAGAGAGTGAGTTAGGTGAGTAGTTATCCTGGTGGTTGGAAGATGGAGCATGAGTCTTCATTCTCAGACATCTTTAGATTACCTTTTCAATAAATACTTAAAGGACAGCTCTCAGATATCCATTACTAGGAGAACAAGTTAGAGGTGTTTCTTTTCTCTTCACCCTCAAACTCTGGAAATGTGCACTGGATAAAAATTGAACCTTTTCCATGGGTTCTTAAATGATCTTTAATAATGAGGAATTAGACAATATGTGGCAGTTATTTTGATCAGGTAAAATTAATGAAATTATTGTTAAGGGTAATTGTAGTGGCAAACTACTTAGGTTTTTTTCCCAAAAGTATAAACAAATTATACAAAACCTCAAGGGCAAGGCCAGGCAATAAAATCTATTTTAATGGTTGGCTAAGAAAGCATTATAACTTGGTTCCCACTGAAATCCAAGAAGGGCTTGTGAAATAAAAATTGTAAGACATTCAAGCCTCATTACGGGGAATGAAAAAATGTGATATCACGTGAATAAATGTTCTGAGGCTCACATAACCTATGCTTTCAGAAATAACACAAGAAACAGGTACATATAAACAGTCTCAGGACAGAGACTAGGGAGAGCCTGTGCAGAGGGGAAGAGAGGCTGGCATAATCATCGTAGAGTGTCTCAGAAGCGGGCAAACTTGCCGACATTTTCCGCTAATGACGCGGATGAGCTTGAGGTAATGAATGAATGCTTTTTGCAGTCTGCCGTGTTATGATCATTAATAATGTTTGGTTGGTTGAGAAGGATACGTAGCTAGCACAGCGAGGATACAAGCAAGCATGCATGGATACAAGAAGCATATAGACTAGGCCAGTCAGTGGTGTGTGTGAGAAAGTTCAGCTCTATATATTAAACAGGCAATATGATCTTGTTCCTATTTTGATCTCAAAGATTTCCCCAAAATACAAAATGACTTAAGCACAAGATGTAATGGTATATAAGCACAGCAAATACCAAAATCAAAAAAGAGTACCGGTATGTCAATAAAAAAAGAAATTGTCTCTTTTTCTTCTACCACTAGAGTACAGTATCTTTTTAAACCTCTTTTACCCCCTCCCCCATAATATATTTCTTGTTTAATCAATACCATAAACATCATTTATATTCAAAACAATTAGCCTAAATTGCAATATGAATTTTGCATTGAAGTTCTTTTTATTTTTGCATTCAAGGCCTGCAGGCCCTACATCAAACGATCATTTGTATTGCTGTAGCATCCCTGACCAAGTACGCAAAGCCCCCCTCGGGAGTGTTTCAGAGAATTACTATGGGTATAAATGAAATATAAGATGAGGGGTTGAGAATTCATAACAACAATAAAGGCTTGACTTTGATGGGGACGATTGCCTTGACTGCAATTCCTGGTAATTATCTACTTTCTATGCATGGCATACTTGAAAAGTTAGCTACTGTACTTTTTGAAGAGTCTTAATCTTGCGCATTACGAAAATAGAAACAGAGGAATTTACGACCCCCTTGTACTTGTTTGGTCTGGGTGACCCCTAAAGTACATATTATTGAAGTTGTGCACAAACAAGAGTATTCTTAATGCAAAGCTTCCTCATAGTATGAATACCATGCGTTTCCTAGACCCAATGCCAAGCTTTGTTGCAGTCAAATCCTTTACATGAGGGTGTTTCCTTCTTCATATTCAGTTCTTGAAACTGGTAAAAAAAATCCTTGTTAAAATCCTTGAAAAAGAATGAAAGACTGGGACTGGAATGCCAGCTTACATTTGAGTTTCCAATTACCAAATAAACATCCTTTGACACATTGCTGGTTGGGTTTGTAGGATTAGTTTAAACGTCTTAGTCCCACCTCAGACAATCTGACGCGTGGTCTACCCTCCAGGTATACACCACGCCAAATAAGCCAACACTTTGAAATTCCTAATTGATTTCCGCCCACCTTATCAATTATACAATTGTTCCATTGACTTCTAGGGCTGAATGCATTTCTTTTACTTTAACAAGTTCATTCCACACCTCACCCTCCATCTAGATTATCTGACCAACAAAACCACACAGACTTGGCAACAGTTTCAGCGGAGGACGGAATAAATCTTGCAATTATTCAACCTTTGAATCCCTTGGGGGTATATACTGAGAAAAGAACTGCCACAATCCTGACTACATTTCAAATGTGTTACTTTGTTCCAATGACCTAGCATAAGGATCAAACTATGGGACAATCCCTATTTTTAGTAACAAAGGTGTTTACCTACAATATAAATGTTTTCCAACTGTCGCAGAAAAGAGCTAAAGAGCTACTGATAAGCACTACGGACTATTTTTAACCTACATGAGATCATCCTTAACTACCGGTATATCTTTTTTCCTACTATGGTACCTCAAACATTGAGTCTGTGCTGGGATCAACAATTTGCCGCAGGGTGTCTTTGCATGGTGATCCTTAGAACCAAGTCTGTGTCTGTGACTCTTTTGTATACAAATAATCCACAGGAAATTGCTTTCTTTATGGCTATTACTTTCCCTTTAATGACCCCAGCGGTTTGGCATAAAAGAGTTCACTTCAAGTGGGAGATGAACAAAGCTCTATCCCCTCGCTGGGTCTTCTCAGTTTTTGCTGGGTTTTCTTCAAACTGAGAGAAAAGTTGACCCTAAATGATCAATCAAAAGAATTGTTGTGTCTCATGTCTAAATCTTTAGGTTAGTATCTTTCTAAATCACAATTTCTTACAAATAATCAATGTTCAAGATTCAATACTTCCTGATCACGAGAGGGGATAAACTTTATAGTCTTCCATTTTTAATACAGTCATCCCTTCACTTAAAAAAAAAATCTTAACCTTTATTTCATAAAATTATCAACTTTGTAAGAAATGACCTAAGGAGACAAAAGATGGGTCTTTGAATAGATTGATAAGCAATAGTATTTATAGTATGGTCATGACTATACACTTTCATAGTCGTATACAATCAATAGAACCCTCCCATCCCATCACCTGCAAGGGATGATAACAGCTCCTTTTTAGTCTACCCTTCTCTTCTCCCACATTTCTTTTCAGACAAAGATTATCCTCTATCATAAAAATTATGGATCAATATTTCAATTTTCATTTACAATTTAACTGCACTTCCGGTGTTCCCCCTCTGTTTATATAAAAATATATAAGAATTGTCTTTTATATTTTGGGAAAGAGAGGTGATGTTCGTTGGTATCCCAGCTGGAATGTAATTTCCTCTCATGCATCACTTGCCTATTGTTGGTTCAATGTCATCTTGCACGTTTACCGCTGAGGCGAAACATCGCACACAATGGTGCATCTGCCCCGGCTGACAGTACCTTGTCCGTTCGTTGCAGCCCCTCGGGGCACTGGTTTACTCTTCCCATTACGACCCATTTAAATGCGGCTTACTCATTCATTTGGACAGAATGCAGGAATGATACTGAACATGTGGTTGTATGTCCTGGTTTGTTAATGAAAAGTGTGCAACGGCCTTGCGGGATGATACCATGTGCCTGGACATGGAACACATACTCCATCATTCCCTTCTAACATACACCTGTTTCTGTGACAGGGACTGATGTAACTTTGTATGCATCATGTTTCCCCTCCACATCAATAATCATCATTCGTATAGATACGAGCCGCTGGTATCGATGACATTTCTTAGAAAGCCATTGCTTCAAGATGTAATCATGCAAATTAAGGGGAATTGTAAATGGGGTAAAAACAGTGAAAAGATAAAGTTATGAATGCAGGTCAACGAAGCCCATCCACCTGGTCCCATTCAGCGGCGACGGTGAATCACCATCGCTCGGACACTTCCAGAAATCCATTTTACATGATTCATCTTCAAAGATGTAGATGGCCTTGCACCCCAAGTGGGTACAGAATCTTGGCCTCTTTCCACCAAAGCACCAGAATTTGAATGAAACTGGAGACCCTCGGACCATCACCCCAATGACCAACGCAACAGGAAGAACATAAGAAAGGGCTAAAGAATTCTAATGAGATGCATATTAAGGTGAAGAGAAAAGAATGCGAGAAGGTATCATATTTAGGCCATCTCGGTGGAGGTGTGTGAAGAAGCGTGAGTAAGAGGGATACCAGAACAAGCAAGCGGGAAGGAGATGATGATGGAATTTAGGAGATGGAGAAGCGTCCTTCATCCAGCGAGTTTGCGGCTAGCATCATCCATCGGTGGCCACGCCACTCCAGCACGCAGTGGACACGGCCACTTAGTCCAGAAAGCGTGGGGAGTATCAATTGGCCATTAGGGACCCCCTGATTCCGGGAGTGAGGGAACCACTGGGCGAGTGTCCGGGGTCACCCAGTCTGAATAATGCATGGTTACAAGTGGCTTTGTACCCCTGACTTTTTGGTAGCGGTGTCCACTAGTCCCCCTAGTCTCATCAATCAGACACGTCAACGACTATTGATCTCACCTTGCGGCATCATCTGCACTGACAATTGCTAACTGCGTGATACAAGAACTTTACATTCTTGCAATATTTCTTTAATATCACTTCACAAATATACACAATAAATGTGAATACATAGTAAACTAGTATATCAGTAAAAATAGTATCATAATAGTATACTATAATAATGCACAATACTGCTTATTACTTTATAGACCTGCAAAAGTCTCGTGAAAGGTTCCCTAAATATTTTCTGTTGAGCCATTCTTAATGGAACAAACTCAAATACAAAGCTATTAAAACAACATTATGATAGCCACCATTATGATGGATAGTAGAAAACAGAGGCCTTCCGAAAAATACATATTTGCAGTGAGTATGAGCTCTGCGACTACCCGCACCAGACTTCCACGTCGGTCTGTGTATTCACAGGGGTTGAGTTACTGTTTGGCCATCAAACGGAATACAGGACTAAAGGGAGCAATGGGAGAAGAGAGGGAAGAGTGGTAGCCGATTGGGATCCACGCTAGAGACCCTGCATCAATACCTTCATCCGGTATCGACCCAGTTTCCTATTGAGAGGAATGGGAGTACGACCGGGGTTATCATAAATGCAAAGTTGCCGACGACCGACATAAGATCATCTTTATTTCTCTCTCTCTCTCTCCGAGCGGGTATTGATGGGCATAAAGAGGCGGCAATACGTGTGGCCCCCTTTGTTCTTGACCTCGTATAGACAATGCCGGGATGTTGCTTGAACCTGGTAAATTCGTTTTGAGAGGTATGGTGGAGTTTGGAGAAAAAAAAGAGAAAGTTTGGTTCTGGGAGACTTGGTAGAATCAACAGTGATTTAACACCTTTGTTTTCTTAGCAATGAACACTCCAAAATATTTCCTCTGAAATTACCGAGGTGCAGAAAGAAACATGTCCCACCTGAATAATGATGTGGACTGAGCCACAAACTCTCTGTTTTTGTACCCTCAACATAACCCCCATATAAGGAGCGGAAGTTTTATGGTTCCTTCTCTGAAATTGTAAAACCGTGACCCTCGCAGATTCCTTGAACATCTTGTAGCAGATCTATGAAGAGACTATTATTTCTGCAAAGGAAATAACTTGTTGTATACCCAAATGACCTATATTGAAGAACACAAACTTAAATCAGAGACAACTGAAAATTATGCAAGGCTGAGTTGAAATAAAATGTTTACTGTAGCTCCTCCCCTCACCCCAAAAAAGGAAATGACTGTTAAAGTTCATATTTTAATAACAGCAGAGTATTTTTTTTTCAAATCTTTCCAGAAAATATCCTATTTTTCAGTAATGGATTTCTTCTTATGACAGCTTTATTTATCATCCAAACAAGTACAGTTCCCTATGAGACAATAAGCTGTCTAGACATAACAAGAAGTATTGTCTGAGATCTAGTTCTTTGAAAACTGAAGAAAACTGAAGAAAACAAACAAAAGAGTGATGCTTGCTGTATCCAGATGAATGAGGTAGTTAACAAATAGCAATTTCATACCCAAGGCTTACAAACAACAGTAGCATAAATTGTTTGTTTGATTAGCTTTCATATTCACATCATAACTAAACAAACATCAATGAATGCTATTAAAATGAAGCATTTTCAAAGTGGAAATCAGACCGACTAATTTACATAATTCTAAACAGTGCACTAACACAAGCAGTGCATGTCAATGACATCGAGTAAATAAAAACGCTTGATCCAAAGCAAGCGAAAACTACAAGTGCAAACTACAAACGCTCATCTCTACCAACCAAGGGACTTCCCTGGAATTTACTCTGTAAACACTGCGAATCGTAATATCACCACAAAAAGCCAGATAAGTACAGCGATCAATCTAGTTGTAATGACAGACTGGAACGATCCTTGATTTCTTGCTTCAGAGAACCGCCCAGATTGAATTGGATGTCATGGAGAATGAACGTGGGAATGGGAAACACAGAGGAAGATTGTGATAGAGAGTAAGAGAGAAAGTGATAGCATGATAGAATTAAACACGAGGAGATAATACAATAACCACAAGGGCAATGTTAAGAGTGTTTGTGCATGAGAGAAAGACAGAGAGAGATGGAGGGACAGATGAAAATGGAATGGAGAAAGATGGAGAAGAAAAAAGGCACACAAATTTAAAACAGGTAAATTATGAATTAATAAATAAGACAGGGAAGAGATTGTAATGTAATGTAAAAGAAGAACAAAGAAATAAAACACAGGGAGAGAGAGAGAGAGAGAAAACAAAAGGAGAAAAAAGGGGGTAATTAGGAGCAGAAGGCGAAATGGATCGCATCACCTAATTGCCATAGAACATGCACAGCTGAAGAGTAGGGTGTTGTCACTAGGTCAATAATGACACACAATAGATGATGTATCGACATGACAACTCAAGTATGTAGCAGGCTTTATTCACAAATGAGCCCCTTGTTCTCATGAATGAAAACATTAAAAATACAGAGGATTAAAAAAACTGTCTGGGCAGTAATGGTCATGATTAAAATATAAGTACTTCAAAATGATTCATTCTCTTTGGTTCTTTCATCCACAAAACCCTCTCTTTTTATCATCTGTGCCTCTTGCATACATCACATGATTGTTATGTGCCAGAAGGGCGTGTCATGCTCATGCTCTTCTGGCTATCAGCACACACAAAAATACTAAGAACTTTTTTAGCGGATCAATCAATGCAGTCATTCATATTTTAACATTTAACTCTCTACTTTTCTGACTCTTTCTCCATCCCCCCTCTTTCCATCATTGTATTAATTTTCTAGAGTTTGCACTCATCATCCTCTCATGGTCTCTCTCCTATCTCCTCTCATCTTTCTTACCTTCTCCATCCCCCCCCCCCATTTCTACGTCTCAATAACATACTAGCATAAAACTATCTTGCTCTATAAATGTGTCTTTTTTTGTACCCTACACTCTCTGCTGGTTCCTCCCATAACCTCCTTTCTTGGTCTACCTCCTCATCCTTCTCTCATTCTCATCTCTTCGTCATACAATCTTCCATCCTCCTCCTCCTGGTCTCACTAACACACCAGCATACAACTATCTTGCTCTGTAAATTTGTCTCTTCCAAACTCTTTCTTGTTCCTTGCATGGTCTCTCTCCTATATCCTCCCTTACTCTTCCTCCACATCTTTCTCCCATCCTTCTCCCATCCTTCATCGCCTATCCTCCTTCTCCCATCCTTCTTCTCTACTCCTCTCCCCCTTTTCCTCCTGGTCTCACTAACACACCAGCATACAAGCATCTTGCTCTGTAAATGTGTCTCTTCTTGTCTCTTTTTTGTTTGTTCCTTGCATGGAGTCTCTCCTATATCCTCCCTTACTCTTCCTCTTCATCCTTCTCCCATCCTTCTTCTCTCCTCCTCTTCCCCCTTTCCCTCCTTGTCTCACTAACACACCAGCATACAACCATCTTGCTCTGTAAATTTGTCTTAGGCTTGTCCTCCTGATGGTCTAGATGAGGGTGATTAATGATAGAACAAAATGGGTAGATGATGACTAATATAGTAATGGATGCCCCATCATGAGACAGAGACAGTAAGTCAAGGAGAGTTGTCTGTTACGGATCACAACCTTCTTTCGTCACCTGACATCTTCATCCAATCAGGGGCCTTATTGGAAAGAATGGGCAAAGTTTATAGCACTCATTACACTTCAATCATCAAACTAATTATCAAAGAAGTTTTCATTCATCTGGGATTCTCAGTGTCATTATAATCATCACCATTATTACCCCTATCATCAACACCCACATCAAAATCATCACCATCCTTTGAAAACTCTATGAAATACAGAAACAGCTTTGATGCCATATATTTCATCATGGAGCCTACAATCAGTTTCATTCTACTCATCATAGGCCCAGTGGCACTGCTGCTTAAGGATTTTATGATTGAAAACCGTCCAAGGTATTTATGATCAAATATTAATCTGCTTGAACAGACAACCAAAATGAAAAGTCTACAGGACTGTAGAATTGTGCACCAGCGTAAATAAATGCGTAACTCTTACCACATGACTTAAGGGTGATTGGGTGTGAAAAGTCTTTTCAAGTGCATTAAAATTTCTTTGATAAGTGATATGTTGACTTAGAAGGTATGAATAAACTCAAATTATTCCATCACACGACAATGCAGCTAGCTGGAAGGTATGACACACACAAAATATGGCTTTCATAGAATTAACAATTTTAGCACAACGGGGGCATCACATTATAGTCATGACCTAAAAAAAGCCTCTTCCTCTTGCATTCTGCCCTCTCAGATACTACTCTTAGCACAACAATAGGAAAGAGAGAATAAAGGTTGCGCTTATTTGATTAAATGTCATATCATACAGCAATGATAACACAATCAAGCTGTAATTCCATCGATACAGCACTTCGTATCTCAGGAACCCCCCTGTGTGCGATGCTCCGAGAGCTTCCCGAGTTAGTGGATACAAATCAAATCTTGCGCGCAGGTGAATAATCGCTGATGTGTACATGGGAGGAGGGGAAGGGAAGCAGTGTTATATGAAAATGATTGTGAATAAGTAAATATGTGTTTCTACTACATGCATGAACACATGTTTTGTTCACAGGATGAATGTGTGGATGTGCTGAATTATTCTTTTTAACCTCAATATTTGTATTTCACATTTAAACTTTTTTTTTTCTTCTTTTTTGTGTGTTTGCAGCTGGTGTGTGTGTGTGTAAAAGAGAGATAATTAAAATGATTTGAATAGCAATAAAAACTATAGTCTATACATGAAGTGTTATCTTTATTAAAGGGATTTCTATATATACAATATTCCTCTAGAACATAAATAGTATGTATATCATAGCCTGAAGTGGGCCTTTTCAATTTCAAAATATAAATATGTGACTAAAAATGAGCACTTATGATGTGAAATACATCTTTAAAGAAGATCAAAATACATTTCTCCAAATAATACTAATACTAAACAGATTCTTGCCATTCATAGACTGACATCTGCAGAATGTGCTGGTGCTCTGAATAATTTGTAATAACTGATTTCAGGCCTAATCTCCATTCATCTCCTCTTAAATTCCATGATCATGATGGTGCATCAATGAAGCCTCTAGGAGATGAGATGAAGCACCCTGAAGCTTCAAGATTTATTGGAGTGTTTACACACATCATGGATGCTCTAGTCACCAGACATCTGTCTCTACTCAATAATCCAATATCAGAATGGTCTTCTATTCACTTTCCTTTGGTCAGATTAATAGATTATGAGGAGATGATCAACATTAAATCCCTCTATATGGAATAAAATATGATTTAAGGGTTTTGGAATATTCTTAAATCATTCTCTGATATTGCTGATGATGGTGCACATGGCACTGACATGGACTATTTGCTTTATCTCTATATTTTGACTAGAACTGTCAATGTTCTGTATGTAGACCTGTAAATCAGAACCATGTTTATAATTGGGTTATAAATCTGACTTTTCTTGATTTCACATCAAAAAAGAAAAAAAATGAGATAATAGATATTTCATTAAAGAAATATTAGATTTTTCAATAATGGAATATTAGATTTTTCAATAATGAATTATAAATTCATTTGTGATGTATATGAGAAACATACCCTGGGTGCCTGAATCACAAAAGCTCAATAAAACATTATTCCTTTAATGTTTTGTGATTGTGTGAACATAACACATTTCCGCCATGATGCAGCAGGTCCCCAGAGGAGTAGAGTACGTTGAAATAGGAAGGAGAAATGGGCAAACTACTTGAGTATCCCTATGACTGACAGCTTCAAAATTATGCAGATTGTTTTCTGGCAAATCCACTCTTTTTTCCCCCATATGAAATGCATCCTTTAAGCATTATGTATACATATGAAGTAGGGTGTACTAGATCATCATCATATGATACGAGCAAAAATAAAATAGGATATATTGACAGATATATCACCATCTCAAATGCATTTGAATATCTTATTAGACTTTAACAGTCATTCCACCCCCTCAAATAGCCATTTGTTGAGTGTTTGTACACCTGACATGATTTTTTTCATTTGAATTTATATTCTTTTGAATCTAAACCTTTACAATTGGTTACAAATGATAACTGACAATGAGGGTGACAGCTCTTTACGAACTGAGAAAATGAATGGAAGTAAACATCACAGAGGGCCGGAAAGAAAAAGGGGAAACGAGAGAGGGAAATAGGGAAGATATGTCACCAACCAGTAGCTATTCAAAATGTAATCTAGCTTGTTGATTAGCTTGTATTCAATATTTACATTTTCAACAAATTATATCTTCTAGCAAATTACCACCCAGCTTCATACATTAATCAACACGACGAACACAAACAAGATGTGACAGTGATTGCTAGTATACCAATGCCGCCTTTTGTAACCTAAAATACTTGTCAAAAAATCAAAGGATAAGAGAAGGGAAAAAGGAGAAATAAATGACTGGTACTTAATAGCGTTTTAATCAAAATAAACGAAAACACTTTGATGTAATACACAACAAATATACAAAAGAGATGAAAAATGAAGTATTGATCTTGGGGGTTGATTGTACAAGCGGAAATCTAAGTGCAATTGACCAGAAATTGAAGAATGGTGACCATTGTATCAAGGTAAAAAGCAAACATCCCTTCACTAAGCTAGACCAGAGACTGTAGCACTTTTCGGGTCAGGGGGTTAGTATCATTTCCATAAATGTCTCCCCCACAAGCCAAAGAAAAACACAATTTTGCCTGAGCTCAGGATTAAGAGAACTTCATTACATGATGATGTTGTTAATCATGTTAGGTTGACAGCTTACAAATTGCAAAGCTGAAAAGAAACATAAGCTCCTCTAGCTATAGAAATAGAATGATAAAGTGAAGAATGTGAATAATCTTTCTTAAAAGAATCTTTTTAGTTGAGCACTTTAAATGGCATTTCAAAACAGCTATACAGATCAACTATATGACTCATGTTATTCTTGAAAAGAGAATGATGTTCTTCAGATTATTAAAGATAAAGTGAAAACCACATGTACAAACACCTATTCAGAGAAATGTTTACTAAATTTGTGGGCATGATCTTTACCCGATGTTATTTTACAAAAATATTGAAAAAAGGGACAAGACTGTAACCAAGTTCTGGTAATATCTATGTGCCATATATATTACATTACAGAATGCATTGCTTGAATATTTTTGTATCTCTTTCCTGCTTACAATAATCACTTCTAAAAGCTTTGATAAATAGCCGACAAGCAGATAAAATAAACCACTAGCAATCCATTTTCATTCTAACACAAGTGTTTCTTAACGGTGTATATTTTTAGGACTTATAGTTGAAATTTTGTATACTGGCATGATTTATGTGGTGTCAGTCTATATTCATCAAAATGGTTACTTGAATTTTACCAAACAGCATGCCGTTCACTCCCTACTCAATATTTACGGTTAGTTTTCATTTTTAGTCAATATCTCATCTCCCAATGGCTAACCTGCCCATTTTCACCCTGTTAACGAAGCACAATGCCACTATATAGAGTGTGTATGAGAATGCTATTGTATATCCCCCAAGGATAAGTTAGCTGCCATTTCCTGAGCACATGAAGAAAGGAATTGACCTTCAGAAAAAATTATGCCACATCTGCATCTCCATAGCGCCACAAAATATAGCACAGCAATGTCTGCCATAATGAGTTTACAGCTAGAATGTACGTGCAGGCAGTCATATGTTTATTTTGTTGCCTATTGCTCATAACTATGTGTGATTTACTTTTATTTCTGTGGAATTCCAGCAATAATAGCAATAATACCTTCATTGATTTGTAATAATTCAATTAATCTTTTAGCTATTCAGTGATTGCTTTCAATAAATCACTTAATTTTCATATTCATACAGAGATTGGTATTTTGATGTTTCATTATATTGGTGAAAAATACATCGCTACTTTCCCAATACAGTGAGAACAATTTTCTAGTTCAATGTATGTTAATTGCATAAATTCATAGAAATATTACCACCTCGCAAAAAAAAAGAGGAATCAGAGAGGAAAAACGGTATGAGCCATTTGCCTTTTGGGTACTGGGGTAGAAAGGAAAGAACCGTCGGTCATGAATTCTACATAGTGTTCACATGAGCTCACAATCGATCGTTGTGGCAAGGTTCCCCACGTTTTTCACGCCCCACTACTCCATGTTTCGTACAGCTGAAGCGCAAGGAAAATGTGCCCTCTGCGGAAAGTGCATGTCTTTTCTGCTAAGGTGTCACAAACCACAGCACGATTGAGCAAAACATCCACTTGGTTGCTTTGCAAATTTTCACATTTAAGGATCGTTACCACTGCCGGAAGTTTAAACATAGCAATCGGTAAAAAAAAGTTACATGGGAGAGGTGAGCCATTTAGCTCTCAAATGCTCCATAAGTGCTCTGGTAAATTGAAAAGGAGCTACGGTAAAAAAAAACAATAAAATAATTTAATATCACTGAGAAAAATTGCACATAAACAACATCAAAACTTAAAAGGGCACCGTTGAACACTGAAACATTTGTATTCTTGTACCAAGCAGATGTCAGTGGGAACTCTCTTCTTCATATGTAAATCTTATAAAAGAAATTTGTAAACTGTTGATCATGAGGCAGAAACAATTGACATGTTGGGTTCATCTAACTTAATTCTTCAAGTTATCAAAGGTTTGAAGAAAATCCAATGTTCATTGGGTAAAGGTTGAAAGGCTTGTCAATATCTCTGAATTATTCTGGACAATAGGTACTAACTGATGTGAAATATACAGATACATTCAAGCACAGTAACTTGTATGAGTAACATAATGGCAGGAGCTCATATTAATTCAGCACAGATCAAATGTAGAAAAGGCAAAGATGTGTAAAGATGTCAATATATGCATGCCTCTGCTTGTAGAAAGGCCTTACTAACCCCTCAACTTGAAGGGGAAAAAATGATCACAATCTTCAAATTAAATACTTTGCTTGTTTGAATCATGCTGCTGACATCTTGAATCTGCCAATGGCACTTCATCAACAATATCTATTTGCAGGTACAAGTGGAGAACAATAAAATATGACACCATCAACAACTAATACAGACCATGTTTCTTTCTATTCAGTAGCCAGGATGACAGAAGGTACTGCCCCCAAGGTATACTGCAATCAAGTCTTGATGACCTCCATACCCTACCTCCCCCCCCCCCCTCCCCCTCCCTTCCACAATTTTCAAAATTGTTATTTCATCCCTTTTGTAATCCTGACTCCATTTTGTCTGCCTTTCTCCCACCGGTCTTCACTGATGGACTAATCACCTGTCAGCAGAAGGAAAATGACCCAATTAGGCCCTATCTTATCATCGTAGACTGATTGAATTCACCATCACAAATTGCCCTGGACACTGGATTTACATAGAGGATGGAGAGGAAGCCCCTGATGAAAGAAAGAACCCCGGTCTGGACGATAAGAAAGGATGACCAGGGCTTAGCATGTTAAGGAAACTAGCGGGGTACATCCTGTTATCTTCAGAAGATGGGAAATAAGGTGCCATCTGACCTATTAGAGATTTAAAGCCTTAATATTATGGACAAAAGAACTCATTTCTGGAACTTTTCTTTTTTAATGATTTAAATATAATCGATTCTATGACTTGGAATTTGGAACCTGAAAGCATATTAACTAACATAAAAACATTTTCTGAATCCATGCGCTCAACATCTTCCCTTCCAAATAAAGTTTTCCATTTCGGCTTGACAGACAGGTGAATCATGCTATTTGTAGCAACATATTCACCTGCCAAGCCACCATTTCTTCCATTAATGGTCGAAAACCAAAATTTATTCTCTCTGTGACAAGAACTACAGTAGCATTATCAATCAATTGAATGATGTCGAGGGTCAAGACATAAGTAAGAGCATACACTGAGTCAGCTCTAGGGCAAAACTGCCATGAATGAATTCGGAGACAAAATGGTCACGTACACTTAAGGACAAATGAATAAAAGAAATGGAAAGAATCTTGGCCTCTCTTTCTCTTCTACAGAGAGTGAGTATTGATCCTAGGGTGTGTGAAATTTTGTACTATGTTCAGCCCATATATTTTTATCAAAGCTAACATTTATTTACCCTACATAAAATCTCCTGCCCACAAAGTATGGTAAGATTTAATTTCATTTCATTTACACACTTTGTTCATTTCATTAGAAAATTCTTTCTTCTATGCCCTCCCACGACTTGCATTTCCTGAATCTAATATCCAGCTTACCTATAAAGCATTTCAATGTGAACATTCCGCTGGTTCATTTGATCATAAATTGTAATCTTTTGCGCAAACATTCACACTCCATCATAGCTCTCGCTGCAATAACATCCGCTGTGACAGCAGCATTCCGACCACGCGGACAAAATCAGCTAGCAAGCGAACAAAGTGACTAGACGAAAGGACCTCAGGTATATATTACATGTAATTTACAGTCATTAGACTCAATTAAAATTTCAGGACTGATTTGAGTTTAATTTCAATGCGTCGGGTCTCTAGAGAAACGTTGATTGCACGATCATCTGTCGCTGGACTCTGCTGGGGGTATCATCAAGATCCGCGAGTGCCGTGATTCATTAGCACCAAGGTGTAATGTGTTAAAAGCTTTCTCTCGATCTCCCTCATACCCAAAGTAAATTTGCTCTCATCCATCGGAAAGCCTGCCTGGAAGAATGGAACTAATTAGCAAATAATACAGGTTGTCGTCAATTATGTAGTACGTTGGCGCGAGTCATTATTTGTAAGAATGAAATAATCTTTGCACTGGGCTATCAATCAAATCATATTATTTGGCTAACAAAGGCTTGCTACTGGACAATTGAATAATGTCTGCCGGATATCAATCAAACTGCATGCAATTTATCTTGTTGAAAAGGAAGACGGAGCCTTTACTTCACAACAAAATTTGATGGGAAAGAAAACTACCTTTTGATGATTTACTAATAAAAATCCATGTGACTCTTTAACAGTCTTTAAATGACAAAAAACGATCACAATTCTAAAAAATATTTTGCATTTCTTAAACCTATCATGCATATTTACAAGTTTTACAGCTCCTTTCTTAGCAATGGGATTTGGCAAGTCCATATAAACATAAGCACATAAATCAAGTTGGTCTAATTATATCCCATATTTTTTTGACAAATAAAAATAAAACCAATAATTTAACATTGACCTTTTCATCTTCTACTTTGATGTATTTAATCACTGACCATACTGCTTTATCATCAATTTCCAGATATTAATTCCCAAACTGACATCCAATTTGACTTGAATAAAATGCTATGTGCACAGGGGCATATAATGTACTGTCAGAGGGCAATCTAACATTCATCTATCACGGCGGACGTGCACACAATTTGAAATTCAAATCATTCTGGTCATGATTTTTTTCCCCGCAAAGGGCAATATCTAAACAGTTTCTTCCTCTGTGCTATAGACATGCTTAATTTCATTCCTAAGGGACCATGACATATCAGCATGCTGAAATATAATGAGCCCGTATGTATTCCACTAGCATTTTTATCAGCCAGGAGCTCCTACTTTTTTCACGCCTCAATACAAGTGAATATGTGGGACTACATGGGATTGGAGGACACTGTGGTATCTCCTTCATATACCTGTTTCAACCCTCTAAGGAGGGGTCAAAGCTAAAAAAAATAAAATCCAACATTCATTGAGGAATGATCCACTGGAGATGTGGACATGGTACCATTACCAAACTGTCAACAGGAAAAGTACAATCGTCAAACCAGCACATTTCATCAAATTCCTTGCTTTTTACCCCTCTTTTTGTTTTAGTATTCTGTTTGTCATGTGGTATAGGTACTATCTCTCCAACTTCAGCCATCTATCAATTCTTGGAGAACATTCCTATAGCTATTTCCACACTGGAATTGATACTTGCTCTCTCTCTCTCTCTCTTTCTCTTTCTCTGTATGTCTGTCTGTCTCTATCTCTGACTCTTTGCTTGTCCTTAGACTGACCCAGCCGATCCCCCCTATCCTTTTCCTATTCTTCCTAATCATGACTTTCCTTCCTAGAGCTTATAAATCCAAACCCCTATAGTCCTTTCTGCTGTTCTCTCTCGCTCTCTCTCTCTCTTTCTCTCACCCACTGACATAGCCTAATTGGTGGGTTGTTATGCTAGTTAGTGATTGCGCTACTGTTGCCGCTTCATCCCAGCGTGAGGGAAGACAGTGGGTGACCGACCAGTCACAAGGAATGATGTCACTCTACAAAATTTCCATTCCAAACTATTTTCCTTTCCAGGTCACTCTCTACTTGCGTAATCTTTCAATAATCTCTCCTAGCAGACTGCCAGGGCGCACAACCAGCCCACGCCTTAAACGAAATCTGGCCTTTTAAGAAAATATTTAATCTTTTTTTTTAAAATCCTAAGACATTTTCAGCATTGTGCCCCCCCCCCCCCCCCCCATCCCCCCTCTCCTTTAAAGAATCCAACATCCGCCCCTGATTCAACAAGAACGACAATAAATAGATGTTTTTATGTTGGTCTGACAGCATTTTCAACTTGATTCAATGACAAAAATGTGAAAATAATTCAATTAGAGGAAATGTGTTATTTCTTCACAAGTCAGTTCTATATCACAAACTGTTCGTAAGTGGTGTGTGGGTTTATAATTGCATTCCCTCCTACCTGCGTCACTTCACTCTCATTAGTTTTCTTTTACAAAACCAGTCATAATCAAATATAGAAATCAGTATGGTCTGATACATTTCTGTTCTGACTTACATCTAAAAGGTTCTTTCTAAAAACCATTCTCAGAAAAGCAAATTTAAGGAGCTGCCAATGTATCATGTGAGGAACTGAGCACGAGGGAACAGTTTGTGTGTTTGTAGGCTTAAAAGGACAAATGGAGAAGAGAAAGTAGTTTGTTTGATATCTTACACCATTCTGACAGCAACCAGATGCCCAAACCAAAATCATTACATAGATATAGACCAACGATAAGACTTGCTAGGTCTGAACTACAATTAATCATGGCACAGCATAAGTTGTGAGAGATAGATTGGGTTGATATGAAGAAATAATGGCACAATCATCTGATGACAAAGATAGGAGATGACTTGAGATGAAATGACAGAAATCAAAAGGATAGGGTTCCTGAAAACGATACACAAATATTTGTTCAGCAAAAATATATGGACAGAGAGGCTTGCTACTTGTTTTAACGAGTTGAATCAGAAAGCGAGAATCAGTGAAACAAATAGGATAGGGGAAGAAAAAAAAAAAATTGGGGGCAATACGTTGGGCATGCATGTTGTGGAAGTTTCATGCAGCTATGTTACATACAAAGAGTGCACCAGAGTCTACAAATCAAATAGTTGAGATAAGAAGGAAGAAATAGATGATCCACGTGAGGAGAAATGTATCCAAAAAGCTCCTCGATGGTTTAAAGGGTAGATCTGTAATGGATGCGGAGCCCCATAATTGGCGCAAGATGAATTGGTAGGCGGCAAAAGTACGGTGAGGGTTTGGTTTGAGAGCAATAAGGGTGCACTGATGAGGGTGATCAATTGTTTCAGAAGCAACTCAGATTGGGACGTGCACTTCAAAGGAATCCCCACTCTGCCGACCTAAATTGAGAAAGGTCAGATGATGACGTCCCCGTACTAGGCTCATCACGACCTGCAGTTATCATGGTTATCTATATATACAAGTCAGATTTCTAGGTTTATGTTTCAGATGGAATATACCGCCAATTTGCCTAGGGTAGGCAATAGAACTTTTCTTGAGGTTCAAGGACAAGTGTTTTCCATGAAATCTTTAAAGTACTTTGATCGCTATGGCATTCTTTGGATGTAATAGGTCGATCTTGATGGGCAATAAAAACCAGACATTCTTATCGGTGGTTTGTCATGATGTTTGGGAGGACATCATGAACCATGTGTGAACTACCTCCAAATATTTGTATCATAAATTTAGATGCAGACAGAGAAAGATTCATACTGTTTACAAAATATTACATTTTTTGTTGTTGAAATACAATAGAATCACATGGGATGTTCCTATCATTCTTTCCAAGAAGATTTTGAACATGGACAATCGGACATATTTGTATTAAATATTAACTATAATGTAAATTTATGAAAATAATCATTGCATCATACGGCGATGAAGTATGCGGCACACATGGCCGCATAGCTAATACATATGAATCAGATATCGTTAAATTCTAATCTGGGCCAACATATCTTGAGTCCACGTGTCCTGAATAGTTAAGGCGTTGAAAATTCCATGCACACATACCATATCACACGCTACAAGGAGCTTCGCCTACATGTGCAAACTACAACCAAACGTGACATAATTTTGCCGCTACCAAACCAATTTTTTTCCTCTCTGCGAGGAATATTGACACGGTAGTGCGTGCCCTGTGATGTGCCGACACACCATTGTCTGGATGTGTCATCCCGCGTGACCTAACCTTCTCTGGTCTTGTGGGTTTGACACTCCTAGGAATTTGCCACCATCTAATGGAGGACACAGAGATGGAAGAAAAGACGAGGAAACCACAGCCGCAAGGAGTGGTGGTGGTGGTTTTCAAAAGATTTTCAACAAATGGAGTATTTTAATCTAATATTTCTCTTTTTCACATCTTCATAAAATTAATAATTATTTAAAGGTGTTTATTAGAAAAAATACTGATTATATATCTTTCGTTATATATATGGTTTTATCTCTCTCAACATTTGTAGGGTTTCTTTCCTCTTCCTCATAACTCTCTGTCCATCTGACTGTCTGTCTGTCTGTCACTTTCTCTGTCTGTTACTCTCTTTCTCTATCTCTCTCTTCCTCCATCATACCTTCTCCCACCCCTTTTTCCTCTCCATTCTGTTTCATTCAGCTGCCCTTCCTCTCACTCACACCTCTCCTGCCCCAGGTACTGTAAGGCAGCTGCAGGGGAAATAATCTAATTGAAACTACCCCAATTGAGCGAGGCAATTGTATTATTTGTCAACACTTGTTTAGACTATCTTCTTCCATGCTTGTTAGCCAGAGAACAGTACGTTCCTTGTGCGCCATCCAACGCGCTCTTGCCTCTTGGTCATATTCCACACAGGTTCACTTACCCCCGACCAGTAATGGAAGAATTTATTCAAAATTTGTAAACATGGATGCCGGTGCACTGCACTCTGTATTTCGGTGAAATCAAGGAAAATCTCTTGACCTTTATTCAACTCAATAGAACGTAATCAACTATTGAGTCTTCTGCAGGTCTAACATGATGCTTTCATATCGCATCCAAGACAAGAAAGAGTAAGGAGGAAATGGATTCCAGAAAGACGAAAAAACAAATGTGATTGAAAGGCTGAAGAAAGTGCAGCCGCACTGTGCTCTTAAAGCTAGATCACTCTGCTCTGTTTTCTTCATTAAGGGGCTTCGGCTTTTGTTAATTGTTCTCGTTGGTTTTGCCATCATTGAATCTTTCGTTGGGATCTAACCGAGAGAGAGAGAGAGAGAGAGAAATGCTCCCTGGATGACTTCATCACAGAGGAGCAAGGTTATCTTTTCTTTCATCGTCGGAAATCATAATCCATCTTTATATGCAATTGAAAGGCCTAGGGTTGAATGAATGATGCAGGCAGGATAATGTATGTCAAATGTTTAAATAGAGCCGTTGATTTAGCACTTCACTTTTGAACTTTGCCTCACCCATTAAAACCCTACAGATGACATGCGCAGGCAGGCAGGTCTGGAAAGTGTTTGACATATCACGACTTGAGATCTCAATGTCTATTTGCTCTATGATTTTCATGTCACGTTCTACTTGCCAATGAGCAATGGAGTGGGTATGAAGTAGTGTTTGACATCCTATCATGTCATGATGAAGCAATATAAGAAAAAGAATATGATTTTGATTTTATGGAGCAAGTTAGGAGCTGATGAAAAAGCTATAGGAAAATTATCATCACCATTTATATCCTAAACTTGTATGTGAAGAATTTAGAAATATCTACAATACACCAGAAATTTCAGAGTGAAAGTCAACCTTCATATTCCAATACCTAGGGAAGTCATTAGCGTAAAATAAAAATAGGGTCAGGTACATGTTACTAATATCATGGGAATATATCATATGAATACGCAATTACGGACGCTGGTAACATACAATAAGTATTTCTCATTATGCACTGTATTGAGATGTGCAGTATATGATCCATGTTCAATGAATGATGTCGATGAAATTACCCATTATGCCATTGTGGGAAACGTAAAATATGGTCATCCCAAACAAATGAGAAATTGAATGAGTTATCTGTTATTAGGCGAGCAGCCTTGGAGAACCCACAGTGCTATGCATCACCCTACAATAGAATTAGGGAACATGAAGATTAAAAAGGACTCTGAGCTTAATAAATAGTATTGAAAACCTGTCAAATAAAATATAAATTGTCTAGAATGCATCAGACATGTTTGAATTAAATATTAATCCAAAGCCTGCAGTAACTTATTTTTAGAAAAGGTCATGTTAAGAAAAAGAGCTTATAGGTGCTTTCAGTGTCATACACATTAAAATCAATCATCTTAAAAATCTATTTTAAAGTTTAAATCTCCTGGGAGAAATGCTGCTGAGACATTGAAACTGAGGTCGTCTTTAACTCATACTATCAAGAGGCATGAATTCTTTGAGGAAAGGGAATTCTAAAAATCGCTGTAAAACAGAGCTTTATAAATAGGATGTGAAAGAAAAACAGATCCCCTGCCTGAGTCTGATATGTTGATGTACAGAGATGAGGCTGATAGTGCAATGACATGCTACCCTCTGAAGGGAACCTGGGAGAAAGCTAGTGCTCGCATAACAAATACATAAAACACATCTACACACGTGCATCTTCCCATTTATCCCTGTAATTTGCAGCAGCATTAATTTCTTGACGAGTTGATGTGGGATTAAGTGGCCTATTTAGGGATCGCCACTCTCCCAATTTACGAGCCTCTATCCCCGGCCCCTGCAGAATGCATTGCAAGGCATGGGGAGAGCGGGGAGAGGGTCCTTATTGGCCAAGCAAATCAAATTTGTTTGGATGAGAAAAACAGTTGTGAGAATCTTCTTGGCATTCTATGTCTTTTCTGAGAGGGACTATCATCGCTAAGAGATAAGGGGCCTACTTGAAGAAACCTGTTCATAAATGAACACACGTTCATCAAGCTTCGTTCTTGTTTCATCAATAGGACTACAACAAAAATCTACAGCTATCCAGCTGAATCCCCACTGTTTTATTTTATCTTTTTTTTCTCTTTTCTTTTTTAAATGTAATGATGATGAAACAAAGGGAACCTTGAGATATTAATCACCAATGATGCATGTAGATCCATGGGAAACCTATATGATAGATGGCTTTTTAAGTAGGTGATGAACCATCCATAGCATTTCATCAGGAGAGTGAGAGATAGAGAGAGAGAGAGAGAGTGAGAGAGAAAGATATACACAGCGTTGTCCGACAAAAAATAATTGTAATGATGACAGACTTGAATGACAAAAGCAAATGTGGATACTGCATTGAAAGTACAAAGAGGTACAGACTCAGCTGTCAAAAGTCAGTCCACTGTCCATCCCCATTACACCCACGAATACCCATCTTTTCTTCCCCGCCTGCATTAGGATAATGCATGCATCATTGAACAATGCCAGTAAAGACTATCTCCACTCAATCATATCTCCTCCCATTCCATCTCATATCTTCCTTTTTTTTTAATCTCTCCCTTTTTATGCTATATATCTTCTACGTTGTCTGTCTGCCCACTCCCCCCCCCCCCCCCTCTCTCTCATCTTTCTCTTCTGAAATCTTTCTTTTCTTCAACAATATGTACGTGTATTTTTCTATATGTTAATAAATTTAATTTCTACACTTTCTATCATTCATCTTGGTATCCATTCAGTTTACTTCCTTTGTAACCCTTGTTTCTAAGCTATCATTACCCCCTCCAAAAGTCATTTAAGAAACATTTTTCATGTCTCTACCTTTAAAAAAAATTGCATACAATAATGAATCTCTTTAAAAATAAAGCGTAGACCACTTTCTAAACTTACTCATCCTTCCTGTCATACGTCCATAAATCATCTCAATCATAGAATCCCTACACCAACCAACCCTCTCCAGCAATCAACCCTTTCACAGTTCACTTACCCTCCCCTTCAAATCCCCTTCCCCTAATTAGAAATGATAGCTATGGATACACCATGGCCATCACAGCTCAGGCCCCCCCATATCCAGATCGACTTTTGATCGTCTTCTTTTCTCTGGCATTATATATTGATAAAACGCCAGCCAGGCAGGCACGCACCCAGTGAAAGTGCATTCACCGGAGTATATACCGGTATATGAGGGTTATATGGTCCTCCATCCACATGCACTGTTCCATAACGGAGAGGCGAACCATAGAGAGACCCCGGTGTGGTGAGTGGGGAGGATGGAAACAGTAGCATTGCGACAGATTAAAAAATATGACTCATAATCGAGTCAGGTCCACATCAAAGCAAATAAAACACTTGCAACAAAAATTACTCCTTTTAGATCAGTCCTGCTCGGACAATAATGGATCAATTGGAAAATGTATCAATCCATAATGAATTGGCGAGAGATCTATTATTCATAGCACATTACCATCCCAAAAGAAAATTGCTTTCTGGCTGCCCTATCCCTTAAATCGGGACGATTGCTTTTATAATCAGCGGAAAATATCAAATCATATATTCTACCTTCTGGCAACAAAAAACCGACAACAATACAAGGAATAATTCTGTGATGATTCATATGTAGAAAGATGTATTATTTCATACCTCAATGTTATACTTGTCGTTATAGTTTCAAATGTATGGGAAAAGTACATGAACTTTTATGATGTGTGACACATGGACAAAGAAATCATCCCATTCATGAAATTACACTCACTACTGCACATCCAATCTACAAAATCATTGATGTAAAACTATTCTAAATGTCTTTTGTTGAAGCTTGTGACTGGTAATGGCTTCAGGAATCCCAGTCTATTTCTGTTTTAGAAGATCAATATCAAAATACAGCAAATCCCATTTCCAACATAGTTGGGTGAATCACATTACCAAGATGAGAAACATGTCACAGCTGATTTTAAGCTAAATTTCCAAAACTAATGGGTGATGTGAAATAGGAATTAAATATATGGGACAGTTGTTTTGGTGGACTCAGTAAAGACAAAACAAAACTTTCAGCGAATCGATTGTTTGATGAAGGATTTAGTGATCCGTCATACAATGTTTTCCTACTTGAAATGTGTGACCAAGGCCAACTATTGATCGAGGCTTGTGATTGGCAGATTTGACTGACGGCTAATTAACACGGGATGCTAATTGAATGTGCGATGAGTCATACAGCTACAAGAACTATAAACGAACATACTCCACGTGGCTATGACCGTACCAGACTTGGTGGTGCTTCCTGTCCACATCTGCACATGCGATACCTTTACTCATAGGTGCTCTGGTGCAAGAAAGGCAATGTCATGGAGTGGGGCTTTTATGAGCTGAAATACAGTCATACTAATGAGATGAGCACAAGATCGACACCAGACTAAATTAAACAATACATTTCCTAAAGTTACAAAGTTACTCATCAGTTCAGAGATGGTTTGGCAGTATTTCCGCCATTTGGTTCCTATTTAACAATACACAAAGTAGTTGAAAAAAGAAAAATAGGAATCATGCACAAGGTGGGGGATGTACATGAATTAATGATGGGCTGGTAGATCAAAAAAGAAAATAAACAAAGATTCAAATCAAACCTGAACTTGTCGCCAGACTTGCCGACTCTATGGCCATGGGACAGTAGAGGGCAATTATCGAGAACAAAGGGACCAATCGTCCAGCCTATGATTGGTCTAATCAATCAGGTGTCGCCGCCTTCGTCCATTAGTACATTGCAAGGACATCCCAACGCATCATAGCAGAAGGCGAGGGAGGTATATCAAACTCCGCCCGGGTTCCATGCCTGGATTACCATGATGTGTGATATGGGCTAATTAGCGCTCTTTCATTAACATGGAAGCAAGGTTTGGGGGGTTGATTGTTATGATATACGCCAAAAGGTGTAGATCATGTTTAAGCTTTATATTGTCTGTTCAGACTTCAGAGCCAGAAAGGTCTGGATTAAATTACATCCCGGTAAACGCCTTTCCAGCTCCAAACAAATGACTTATAGAAAAAGGAGATATTCTAATGGGAAAGTGGATGTGTGAAAACAAAGAAGTCAAGCAATGGAGAAATAAATTACTAAGAATGATACAAAACTGTCACAAGAAGGAGAAAGAAAGTGAGAAATAATACGAAAGGAGAGAAAAAAAGTATAATTTGACCCATACAGAAGGTGTGAGTGCATAAAATCTTGTAAGGTTTCATACGTGCTTAATTGATTTTACAGACAATAGCTGGGATGTAGATTGCAACTAAAGTGCTGTATAGATGATTAGGGAGTTAATGAATAAGGCCTTGGTATGCTTTTGATCTGATGAAATTAGCATAAGACTATGTACACTCTCCATTCATCTATGCTTTTAAGCAGGGAGATGGTGTGGTGCTGCATAAATTTCCAGAGGTGTCATTACGAGCTGTGAAAGATGAACCATCTGGCATGTCTGATCCATTTGGCCACAATTATCTCTTCTCTCCTACTTCTATTACCATTTACCCAAAACTCTCTCTCTCTCTCTCACTCTCTTTCTTTCTCTACCTCTCTCGACTTAGCCATGATGAATTTGCAATTGAAAGCTATTTTTAACTCTTCTCTTAAAATCTTATGAAGATGTTAACCTGTTCCTGTTACATCTCTATAACTTTCAACTATGATTCTTCATAGTAAGCATAACAATTGTATGTTAAATTCAATAATGCTTACTAGTAACACCTGTTCAATATGGAAAGAGTATTCCTTTATAATTAAATATAACTTTGTATTCCTTATTAAAATGTAGGGCCTATATCATTTCGTCTAAACTGTGATAACATTATCTTCAGAAATACAAACACCTGAATACCAGTAATCACATTTGACATTCCTCTGCACCATCTTACAATATTAGAAGGAGCATATTTCTGCCTCTCTACATTCCTGTGAAACCAAACCAATGGCTGTATGTTTAGTCCAACTTCTAACACAGCATGTTCATAGCACCTTGTATACTGTTTACATGCATAGCCATTACAAATGGTCTATCAAATTCACCAGAACAGTTTGATCTGGCTGCCAAAATATCTGAAGTTCCTCTTTCCAGACCTGAAAGGATCTACCAGTTGAAGTTCAGAATTGTGACATGGAGTCGCTTGACGCCACCGCACAAGGTCTTCGTCTCTCCCTCCTTGGATGCTGGAGGGATACGATAATTGGAGGAACACAGACGGACATTTGGTGGCCTGAGGATGCGGTTACTATGGTGAGCATCATCTCTAAACAGGTGGATGCATTAGGAGCTGCATGACTGTTGACATTGGTCATAAGAATGGTAGTGGAGAAGCAAGATGATGGGAAAAGGGCATCGATAGAGAAACTGGCCTTTTTCTCATGCCGTCTTCATCTCCATCTCTCCATCTTTCTCTCTCTCTCCTCCCACTCACCCAAGTAATGGCTCGTGCATATCACATTATATTTGCATCTTACAACACCCCCGTTTATAGTTCATGCACCTATATGGCAAAGAGGCCGCATTAGAATCTAAAAGAAGACATACAGAAAGTGATCAGAGGTTTTTCCCTTTAATTTAAAATCTGTGTCTACATTCATAAACTAAAACCTATTATTTTTGTAAACTCTTTTCACAGTCTCCTTTAGCATTGATGCATTACCAAGCTTTCAGTGATTCTCACATCTCTCTTCAGCTTTGCAAAATCCCAAGGCTGTGAAAAATGAGCCTTCATCGTTTCATTAACACCTAATCATATCCATGATAACTACAATAACCTAAAAACATAGAGATGCTTAATGACTGATCATTCTTTTTTTATATTCTGACAATCCTTCTCGATCAAGGCGATTCTCAAACTGGTACAAAGCTGCCTCAAATCCTGAAGCCGCTGCTTGATCAACTCCATTTTCGTGTTTCTTACTATCATAGAATATTAAATTAGGAGTAATTACAAGCCACTGGCTGAAACAAAAATCAGAATACACGATGACTTCATGAGGCAATCAATCAGCGCTGCTGCATAATGGAAGATGGCTCTGGTTATCTGGGTCGTGCTAGCATCATTTAGATATCAGTGGTCAGATGATTAGCATACCAATGATCAAAGCTGGTAATATCATAATTGGAAACCAGTGGTGCCACTATTAATATAACACATATAGAAACTTAATGAAACTGGCTGCACGTAACAATTAATTTACATTTCAATTAACTTATGGTTACCCTTTGCTCTAATTGTTTCATAGATGCGCGCATCCTTTTCCGTGGATTCGTAAGGGGATTATTTTCCACAAATTGCTTAAAATAATCTACGAATAAAATATATGGAGAAAAAGATGGGAATGCTTTCTCTTTCACATTCATAACAATATATTCATACTCAAAGCCAAATACCATTATTTACTGTTGGACATGAAATATTGAAAAACTGACAGTCTTGTGAAAATCTAACAGAGATATATGAAAACTTTAAAAACAACTAAGGCTAAAACCTCTTCCATTGTAAAATCCCAAATCCATGTCTGTTAATAACAAGAGGAAATAATGAGGACAGACAGAAAAAGAGATCACATATCAGTAAAATGTGAAAGGATGACAATAAATTGGTGTAGCTATCACATATCACCATGTAAACAAGAGGGGAGAAATGGAGATGATATCGAGGCATAGATTCCAGACTCAAATAACCATGCTTGCAGATTATGCTGCTTTGCTTCTTGATAACCGCAAGCAAATACTAAAAGCAAGACAGGAAGGAGGTCCAAAACATTTTATGACTGGGTATAGTTCGGTATAATCTTCAGTATTTTCCAACCACTTGGAGTCGTCGTTTCCTCGTGCCATTATCCTGAAAGCTTTTAATCGGTTGCCAGCGGTTATGAGGCAAGCGGGGTCTCTGGTAGTATTACATCTATGCAAATTTCATGGAACCATCATTCATGCTACAAATTGGATGGTACGTGTCAAGTCATTCTGGGTTTCCCAAAGGAATTACCCCCCAAACCAAGGGAACAACAATGTTCTTAATAAATTCAAGCACGTGTATACTCACAACAGGCTTATGTCTGCGTAACTTTAAACTCAACATTACAAACATATTAATTCATAACGCTTACAGTCAACTTTTCCACGTACTTCAAATTTGATTACCCGATATAACTACTTATTCTCTTCTTTGGAAAACAGAGCTCAATTTTTAATTCGCTAGTGACAAAAACAGCATCTAAGTGAACTGAAAAGCTAGAAACATGAGTGATGGATCTAGACTTGAGATTTAGATCAATAGTGTAGTGTGAAAGCGTTCCCAAGCGGAAATTCCCAAAGACGTGTTAGAGGAAAAACCTGTATATGGCATGAAGATTGTCTAGTGGGAGCAGCATCTTATCACTCATCCTAATTTAACTATGGCATGCAATGCTATCTTGACATTCATTCGATGCGGAGGAAGATGGTTTAGCTTAGATGATTGAAGGCATTGGAGGAGGCTAAAAATGCATTTAAATAAGCCCTAAAACAGTCTGGATATATTGCTCCTAACTTTCCTGAGTTTCACTAGATTGAGTGGATTTTAACAAAACAGATTAATTGACACACTTGTGAACATTTAGAAATGGGTTGGATGAGATGAAACGAGGTAAAACGGTATGTGTAGAGGTTTGATGACGCAAGAGCATGAAGGCATTCTTGCTACTCAATGTAAATTGCATTGTAGACCATTCTGTACATCGGTTCTCTGCATATGAATTAAATTGCTCTGAACATTTGGCTTTTGTGGTTTAAATGCGCTTCAAAGAGAGCATGGATGCATCAATACAAAGATGAAGCGAGAGAATGATCTTGTCTGACCCCCATGCCCGGCTAAAAACGGGGCCAGAACCCTCCCACGGGACCAACAGGAATGAGCCATGTCAACGATCCACGCTTGGTTATACGCCAATTCCAAAAGCCAGGTGTTTGCGACACAAGGGGCAGGTGATTGGTGGCTGGGCGCGATTAGTGACGAGGGCGTTCTATTGTTTCCCTTTACCTCTCACCTTAGTCATCCTCGTCTATCGTTTATGTATTCCGGTCAATACAAGTATTCAGGTCAGCGACACATTTCGTCTTGAACTGGATCGTCAGAGTCCAAGAAACATGTGTGGGCAACCCCTAGTCTCAATCCCAATTCCCAACCCCACCCCGAAATGCAAGATTTTCTGAATTTCGGTTCATTTCTCGCTTTGTTTCACATGAACATGAATGTCATTGGTTCGGTCCTACGAGACATTACATTGGTATATTCATCTCCAAGCAGAAACTTGATACCGAAAACTAGATAAGTCTCTTTACTGCAAAAGATTCTTGCAAGTGTAGTGCAAGTTCAACACTCATTACCTGTACATAAGAGAGACCTAGTTCACAAAATGAACTTCAATGAAATCTAGAAGTGCCATGAGCAGGTGGAATTCTTTGAGCAGCTACTTTTAGAACTGGCTCACAAAATATTGAACTAACTCAATTTCGTAGCAAACTGAAACCTTTTCTTCGTGTCACCTAGGTAAATATGTTCAGAGATACGAGAAACATGGACAAATAGAAGTACACCAGCCCCTTCAAGCAGCCAAGCCATGCAACCAGAGGCAATACCAATGCAGTGCGACGACACAATTCCACCCAGTTTCGATAAGTAGTGCACTACGGAAAACCGGAGAGTAGAAATGAGATGATAATTGGAATATTGGGTCTATTTATTTTGGCCCAAGTGCTGACTTTTATTAACTTCATTATTGACATTTGAAAGGAGGACAGAGAAGAGAGATTGGGTGACGACAGTAGAGAAAGATACAAATGGAGTCTTTCTTTTTTTCAGGCAGGGGGACTGAATTCTGATGAGGATATAATTGGAAAATGCCCCTTTTTTTTCCTGGTTTGGCCCAGTCTATTAACTTGGATGAGTATTGATCATGACCAAGGGGTCAAATTCCTGTATTTCCCACCTCATTTCATTCTTCATTCTTCATTTGACAAAGTGACACTTGAAGAAAACTGTGCGAAGCAATCAATGAAATGTGCATCAAATCTTCCGGTCATTTCGAGTTTAATGAGATGGGATATGATTTCCTATTCTGTTTTGAAACGCTCCGGGATCGAGGGCAATATGTTAAAAAATCTCTCATTTCATTAATTCCAGCATCATTTCTGTTACTGAGTTAACAGTTAACACAAAATGATTAAACGCTCAACAGAATTTCCAGATCATAATAATAAGTTGTATAAAATACCGTTTTTAAATTGGGAACTTGAATTGAATGTATACATGCATATTCACCATTTAAGATCACACTGCGATTATCTGAGAAAAACACAGGAAAAATTAGTACAAATTATTTCTTTAAAAAATGAGTCTTTCCCTAGAAATCTTACCGGTCAACTGCCCAACCTATGGACAACAATTTACATGAAGCTTATTTCCCAATACAAACAGAGAGCTCATCTCTTTACCCATATGTTTACGATGCACACAAAACATCATAATAGGCCTAAATGTAATATGAAATAATCTAATCCACCTTAATACTCCTTATCGGTAAGATCAGTGATTACCACCTCCCACAAATATTGTTGGTAAATATGACAATACCTTCTTATCATCAAAGGATTGCTCTAGTTTATTTACCACAATAGTAAACAAATAATTGGTATTCTTTTCAAGAAATAGGGATTTATAAGATCGTAAAATGGATTCACACTTGTGCCTTCAGGGCAAATGAAGCGATGGTTAAGTTGTGGCTGTGAAAAAAAGAGAGATTTTATGGTGTTTTTCACACAACTGCATTTGAAATAAGTCTGCGGTCAAGATTTTACGCCATGCGTGAAACCATGGCCTGTAGAAAAACAACAAGGGGAAAAGGGGGAAACAGTTATGTTTTTTTTTGTCAATGGCTTTATTTACTTTTGTACACAATGAGTAACTACTCAATATCCTTCTGAGTTGTGTGGTTGCACTTTTGATCTAGTCTGTTTAACAGGATGTCTGTCATTGAAGAAGGTTGTAAAGAATTCTTTTCATCAACAAACCAGCTCTTCATTAAAATAAGATAAGCAAGTTATGAAACATAGAGCAATATAATCTTATCTCAAAAATTGCAGACAAGAAAAAAATGACTGTATTTGGTTTTTAATGGTATATGTTGATAAGGAGAGACCAGGTTTAAATTATTTTTAATGTGCCTTCAACAAATTAAAGTAAAAAGTGCAACAAAACATTTTTTGTCTATAATGTAAATATATATATACCAAGTTAACACACATCATTCTCATTCACATGTGTATTTCTTTAGCTATATTTTAGAGTATATCTATGCATCATTAAACCATAAAAGATTCTTTGATATATTACAGTTAATAATATATTTCTTAATGACAATGAAATGTTAATGCATAGTTTCCTTCTTTTATCTGATCTGATCAATAAATGAAAATTCAGTATTCAAAGGGAGCTCTTAACCTTGGTAATATTGACATTCAGATACAGCAATGAGATAATGACAGCCTGGATGGTCTCCTTATCATTCCCTATGACCTCCACTAACTCAATAATGACAGAGAGAGATATATATATATATATAGAGAGGCAAAGAAACAGACAGAGAGGGAGAGAGACAGAGAGACAGATAGAGAGGAACAGAGCGGCAAATAGACAGAGAGAGAGAGAGAGAGAGAGAGGGAGAGAAAGAGAGAGAGAAAGGTCTTGACAGACATATCAAAGTATGAAATGATTTGAATTGGTCATACATCAAACTCTGTGCTATTATATCGAGCTAGCTTCTATTTGCTCATTAAACTAACCAATAACTGACCTACCGATAATGATATCTACTGTGCAAGTATACAAAATATGGCTAGTGGCTCTTTCTAAGCACTTTTGTCCAGTTTATTCTTTACACCTATCTTTACCTTGCTTTTCAGTACCCATTTTTCATAAAAGGTTGTACCAGATAAGATTTTGTTTCCAAATTATTTTGATAAGAAGGTAAAGTACTATAGTAAAAAGCTTAAATTCATAAATTATGGTACAGAATGCTGAATGTGCATTTTCCAAACACATCCCCTGAATAAAGGTACATACAACAAATAATAAAATACATTAAATGTACTCCCACCTCCCTGTGTTAACATCATTACCAATTATTTACAAAGAAAGTAATATGACTACATGAAGGGAATAAATATCTCTTGGAGGTAGAAATGACCATCAAATGAAAATCATATTTCATTGTATTAGAATTACGTTCACTGTAAATAGTTATGAACAGTAGTTTGAAAACAAAATTGACCTTCACTGAGCTATAAAACGGTGATTATATATTTCTCAATGCATTAGTATCCATTTGTTCCATGAGTGAATGTATTTTACTTCAAGAGAAATGACATTTAAATTTCCAAATTGGCATTTTCAAATTGTTATTCAATGCAAGGGGTCCATCTGGCTAGTGCATATAAAGAGATTGAAGTTTTAAATTGGTGTCTTACTAGAGGAAATGAACAGGGGTCTGATAGCTCAATTGCATATCGATCTGACAGTTTTATGGTTGTTTGCAAACAATCATAGCCGCAATCACCTGTACATGGACCAGCAGAGAACTTGTACTTTCCTTGTAGCACGACAAGGCAAAAAAAGTAGAGAAAGCAAGCCCAAAGAAGGAAATTGGGAATCGGCATAAAGTGCCTTTCAGAGGATCGCATTACACATCGCTATAGCTGGAGAGATGGAAAGACGGGAGACGTGAAAGTGGCAGGAGAAATAAGGATTGAAGGAGTGGTAAGGGAGTCGGGGAGAGAGAAAGATGAGATTCACGATCCACCAATGATATTCTGAGAGCAACAAATGATACGCAATCAAGGAGCAGGTACGGGTGGAAAGGGCGATGTACTTTGAGGAGCTAGCTATCCTCTCATTGGGTGCACCATGGGTGCACATAGAGCTCACCTGCCAGTGTTTTATCCATATACTTTATGAGCTTTCCTCCATCTATCCATAGACTATCTCTCTCTCTCTCTCTCTAGAGTTCTCAAGCTCCCACATTCACAAACAATCTCTACTTGAGCTACTTTCCTGACTTTTGTTTTTCCATGTTCAAATGAAATCATTCCAGCTTTCATCCTGCTCATTTAAATCTATCATCCAGCTCATATATATTTTTGTTGCTGTTTTACCTCCTTTCTCTATCTCCCCATTATCTTCCTATCTTTTTCTATTCAGCTTTCTCCTTACACTTCTCAAATTTGGGGTAAAATAAGTTGAAGACATACCAATTCAATGGCATAATTGAATAGTACAATTACATAATTTTTGAATTCAATAAGAAAGAGATTTGTGACCTACATTGAGTATAATGAAATCCATTGCAGGATGGAGGAGAGAGGGATTCCCTCTGCGTCGTCAGACTCAATATTTTCCGATATAAGAGTATCACCCAAGAATTAGATCCGCCAGCTTGATAGAGGGCGCCAAGGCGTCCCGGCGCGGTGAGATTCAAAGTGATCCAAAGTGGTCAATCCAGGGTTAAATGTTTACGTAACAGACCGAAGAGAAATCCACATTGAAGACGGGCTACCAATAAATACGAGGTAGGAATCTCCACAAACTTCTTCTCTTGAAGTTGCACAATCCGTTTCAGAAAAGAATATGTCTGTGACAGTTGATCAATCAGAAATGTAGGGTATTTATCACATCAGGATCTATAAGTATCTCTTTGAAGTTCCAGAGTCACAAACTCAAACTTGTGGCAATGTCTTCATGCACTGAATTCAAGAAACACAACAAAAAATACTTTGAAAGAACCTCATTTGATTTATCAAGAAAGTTTCTGAATATCTGATATAGACGCTTTGAAATGAAAGGAATGAAATAATATCGCTGATGATGCCTCGTAGAATCGTTGGTGTATGGAGAAGAAAAAAAGTAGCTGGAATAAAAACTGTCCTCTTATCAATGGTTCCGTTTTCTTCTCTTCCTCTTTCTTAGACGCAAAACAAATTGCTCCTGTAAATCCTACCACCTGTGTGTTAGCAAAAACTGCTTCTGTGAAGAGATATTGAACCAACGTCAGAGCTCTCTCCTTCCCTTGCGTGCCCTCAACACTGCACACAGACTTTCATGTGCAGCTCATTCGCTGCAAGCAATAACGAACCGTTCCGAGTATCACCGATGTCCACACACTCTGCGTACCATCCTACACATGTGCACTCTCTTGCATCAAAGCACTGCTGTGAGAGCACCAGCTCATGAATATGCATCAGAAAACTCCAAGTAGTGAGTTACAATGGACCAATGGGGTGTAACCTCACTTTTGGAATGATCAACTGTGAAACAAGGGGTGTTCCATGGTGATATTTTTCTCAGTCTGCAGAAGGCTCCACTCCGGGTAAAATAAATCTGTCCGAAGTACGTACATAAATGATTACTTCAATGAATATAGATCATAATACCCCATAGGTGTATTTCAGAGTTTAATGGATCATCTAGAGCACAACGTCTCTAAGCTAACTGATTTATCAACCCCCAAAAGAGTGCAAACAATTTCCAGAAAGGACATCGCACGGAAAAGAGAGAAAAGTTGCCAACATGAATGATTCATCACACATGATCTGCGTAGGAAACGGAGGGAGATACATTTTCAGGTGGAAATCAGACAAATTGATTGGTATCCCCCATGAAGGACTCCTCTGCTGTCCTCTGCTGTAAGCACACCTCAAAAACTCATCAATATGTTAATAGCTTCTCCTATTTCACCCTCCACCCCAACTCCCATGACTGCAAACACAGTCAGTACCCCCTTCCCACCGAATGATATTACCACATTCCCTACCATGCGCATCACATACTGTCACAGCGATTTAAACCAACTCGTCTTCATTTCCTTTTTACAAAATGTTGTACTTTTGGTGGCCTGCAGGAAGGTAACCTATACCCTTCTTGTCTTGTCAGATTGAGATGTGTGTGGATAGGTTGCTACATTGCTTACAATGTAAAGAGTAACCAGGTGGATATATCTTGGCTTCTGGGTCAAATAGTGCTGCAAGCCAACAGAACAAACGTACACTTCAACAGATGCAGCGAGTACTATATAGCTGTGACGTGATGAATACCATCCTGCACATTCAAAATGAAATCAGTTATCACGTATCTCAAATTTATCTCTGGTTTATAAAAATAGGTTCTTTTAGAAGAGTAAATCAAAGTAATGAAATAGAAATCTTACTAATATTTCAATAAAATCCTCTCTAGAGGAATGGTAAACAGCAAACATGTCTCACAAATATATACATATGAATTCATTTTTATTGATTTAATTCATTGAAAATTTGATGATCAAGCATTAGCAAATACCAAAGGGACTATTTAAAACAGGTTCTCACGTTGATAAGAAAAAAATTATAAGAACTACCAAACGGTAGTCATACGCCCATCAGCTTTACAGCATCTCGTATCAACACTCCTCATTTCTTTTTCCCAATTAGACTTGATTGAAAATTCAATTTCATTCCGCACCTCAATTTCTGAGATAAAAAACAGTTGGAAGGCAGATATGATTTCATTAAGTGGAATGCTTTATCAAATTACATACAAATTAGTAGAATTTGATTAGCCAATCCATGTAAGGAACTAAAAATTGGGGGTAAATATATAAAGTGCTCATGTAAAGATGTGGGAGAATGAAATCTAGCTTTTTATTTTATTTTCTATAGAATATTTGGTTTAATGTTTACTTGTGATCAGCACTTGTTTTTCTCCAATAAAAAATTCAATTTTCAGGAGAAAAAAACTGTGGACCTAAAAAGGGAAAATGAAAGGGAAAATCAAATTGCAAATGAATAAAGCTGGAACAATACTACCCTTACGTTACAAAATGCAACAATAAAGCATATCACTCAATAGTCCAATAGCTTCTTATCCTATGATCTCTCTCCCTCTCTCTTTTTATATACATGTATATATTTTCAAACATTTATTACAAATATTGTTTAAGTAGAGTGATCATTCCATTTGTTTGGCAGGGTTTATTTGCTGATCATATCTGTCTACAGGCAGGTGGTCTTTGTTAATAGGTATAAATCAAGTTTGGACGTGGGAAATTTCTTTTATCAGTATAGGCCTAATGAAATATACAAAATACAAGCAGCATTTAATCAATTAATCTATGAGGCATGTCAGTAGAAAGGATGCTTTATTTCAATGAAGAGGAAGTGATTATTATGAATGAATCAATGAACTGCTTAGGAAATCCATACTCTGCAGGATGTAATGGATGGAGCATGACATGCTTTTACCCCCTCCCCTCCCCCCCCCCACCAAAAAAAATCATTTCATACTTGTATCAGCTTTTTTCATGTCCATACCCAGAACAAAATGCACTAGATGAAGCAGAACATATCAAAAAATCTTCAGATTCATATGACCTAATAAATAGAGAGCGAAAATGCCTTTTGAACGAAGGGAGAACATATCTTGAAATATTTACAAATACTACATCAGAATGATGTGTTTATTTCTCCATTCTCCGTAGCATAAACCAGGTACCATCTGGGCCATTTTTATACAGGCATCTACGCCATGCGAGGATGCACACTGGATACAGGAACACCAGAGGGAGAAGCGTGTCACAAGGTTATTTATTATTTTAGTGAGACACGGCGACAATAATGGCATCTTTTATGTTATACCCTGGCAGACACGAGCGCGTCTTCCATAAGTAAATTTATGCTTCGCTGGAGAATTTCCCCTTATTCCCCATTCATTACTATGTTGCCATCTAATATTGTTAACAGGGATGCTGAATAAAGTGTGTGATTTGTTGCCATGGTAACATCCTCATTGGATTGACAATATGCCAAGTAACCTATGAATTTGGCATCAACTTCACCGAGGATGTCTTCTTCTTCTTCTTCGTCTCATGCATCAAATTAATTCTCGTCTAGAGGAGGCGTAAGACTAGCCACTCTTTCAATCAAATAAAAAAGCTCCTAGCGAACGAAAGCAAAATGAGAAATAACATCACTCTGAGAGTACTTATTAGTAGCTTTCAAGATTCAATCCATAACCATTTGCAGTATTAAGATATTATCAAAAACAAGGAAACTCTCATCAATCTAAAATCCTTTCCTAAAACAAAGGAGAAAAGAACAGATGATGGACTTTGTGATTGTAACATAACATTTAAAGATGACACAGTGTCGTGTCACTTTCGGCAGGTTTGGGAGAAACGCAAGGAGTGAGAACGGGAAGAAAAATCAATATTTTTATCATGCTTACATGGAGGATTATTTGCGGTGTCCTAAACACTGCGTGAAATGAAACATTAAATCTATTAAGGGAACACCGGTAAAGTAAATGGGCCGTCCAATCGATAGCAATTAGTACAATAAAGCACGGTCCATCTATATGGTGCCATGCTGTGGTATTGATGGGTGTATTATGACTGGATGGTGTATGATGTAGGATTGGAACTGGTATCATGACATAGTTATGACTCATACATTTTTAACTTGTTGTTTGGCATGTCCCCTTTTCCCTAGATTAAAAAAAAAACTGAACTATCAATGTAAAACAATTTACTGATTTAAGAGCATGATCTTTTAAAGTTTACATAGGTACAAAATGGTAATACACTTTCTTTTCTACATTGTCTGCATTTTGAAGAGGTGAAAGAGTAAGCTTGTTTTGGCACATACAAATCAAAGGTGCTTGAAATATAGCAAACACTTTTCTTCAAGATTTTTCCCAGATATTGCTATGCTACTTCATGTTATGCACAGAAATGATTTGAGTTTCATAGGCCTGGATATCCAAAGTTGATTGCCTGATGAGAGCTAAAAGGACGTTAACTGATATACATCATAATAGAGTTAATGCCCTTCTGGCTCTTAGTAGAGGCTTTGTAAGGTTGAAGATCCTACAAAGAATATTACAGTGACTTTCATTTCAACCACTAAAGGTTCAATTGTGCCATCAATATTAGCACTGTAGCTCTCTCCATTTTTTTTGCCTGACGCGCTAAACAAATTCAATGACAGTGATATTTGAGACAAGTTAAACATGAATGGAAGGAGTGTTTGTAACTCATGTATATTCATGTACCCAGGCATGTACTCTGCTCGCATCTGAATTCTTCAAGCATGTGTAAGGGTTCCAAGTAGACATGAATTTATTCACATATCAATCGGAAAAGCATTAGCTGATAAAGATCAATATAAGGTATTTGATTGCGACCATGGGTCAAAAAACTGCCTGGCGTGTGATTTGAGATGAGAAAAGGGAGAATGTATACTTGTTGACATAGACTGTGAGTTCATCGAGGTAGAAGTGCAGCATGGACTGCTGTCACTTTGGTTGGCATCGAGCAGCATCACATGACTTCAAATTCGCTCCTTCTTGCAGCATTTGGAGTGCGAGAGCCATAAATGTTTATGTAATCAGTATTGGCGATGTTCACGAATCGATGCTCGATGCGCGAGGGGCATCGGCGAGTCCTGATGCGGTTTGACAAAGCGAACTTCGACAAGGGGACCCCTTGCCATTGCATCCTGTGCCTCTTCCCCTCCTAACTCTCTGTATCGCACCAACAAGTCTGAATATTGAATTTGCCATGTTTTCATAGAAAACAAAAATGTGCAGACAGTGTGTTTACCATGTCATGTCCTGAAATCTATTTCTTTCTTCATATATTCTGTAATGCCCTAATATTCAGTGGACCATACCTCTTCAAACTTGACTTCAAATCGATGAGTGATTATTCATTTTCTTTAAAAAATGCCAAAGGGGCCCATTACATGAATATACACTCTGTTGAACAAGAAGGCTGACTGTACTGTAGCAGCATGTGTTTTCAAAAGAGTTTATATCAAATATTTATGTGCCAAGAACTTTGAAAGTAAAACAAGAAATATCACCTTAGATTCATCTCTTTGAATCCTCAGCAATCCAACAATCATTTCTATTACCCATATCCATAGAAAACAAAACAAATCTAAACAACAGGATAGTATAACATTGAGGCACCAAATTAATATCATCTACCGGTATGCAAACTGACAGTATTTTCACCTAAAGGGAATCTTGTGCAGCGTATAAGTACAAAGGATGTGTAACTAAGTCGAACAATCACAGGCAGTATTCCTTGCCTTAAACAAGCATATCATCTCCCTCACAAAGTGACAGAGCAATTTCTGTCCCCAAATATTGGATGACTCAAAAGAGTCATATACTACTTGAGACCGGTTAAAGAGACCGGTTAAAGCTTTCTGCTTGAACAGGGAATTTCTTCCAAAATGTTAGGACAACAGTGTCCGATGAGGGCCATGACATGAGCAGGCGCCAGGCCGGGTCAGCGTCAATAGACTGAACGCACGACAACCTCACGTTCTGCTCATAGGATTTACAAAGCAGACAGTGTTCTCAATCCATGTCTTCTTCGGTCGCGGCTCCCCAAAGAATCTTCCAAGCGGCTTTTGATGCCAAAGCAAATGTCTCAAGTTGACAAAAGCAATTGACTGCTATCATTGGTCTCCAAACAATTGGGGCGGATGGCTGCGCCCCTCCGGAGGTTGGGATAGCCCTTTTTAATGTTTGGATAGTTAGTATTTGTGTCAACATCCTTCCATGCTTGCTTCTATCTATGTCTGGTCATGTATTGGAGACACGGTATAAATGCTTTTAATTGGCTTATCAAATTATCTCAGTAAATGTCTCTTGGTCATGATTCGTCTTGTCTAGGGGGGTGGAAGACAATGTAACCATGAAAGCAATTGTGTCTTGAGGAATTGGGTGAGGGGCTGCCTCGTCACCACAAACCCCAAGATGTCAAATGGATGAGTAATCGCAATCAATTTGCAACCAACAAAAGCTTCATTCAAGTCATTTGTTGGGTGATCAGCCAGCCTCAAGCAATGGCTGCCGTTAGGATACTCATTTCTTACTATTTTCCTTTGCATGTTCTTTGTTTATAGCCATCATCATGTATTCCTGGCATGTTTTTATCCCATTTTGAAGCTTTCTCTTCCTAAATTTTCCAGACAGAGTATGTCCACATCTTCATCTGATAGCAATAATGGCATTTTATACCATTTCCCATCATATTGAAGAAAGGAAAAGTGACTCCAGCAATTTGAAAATACTACTCTAACTTTACATTATAAAACTTCAAATGAAGCTAACCTCTTGGTGCATAAAAAAGCATTCATACATCAAATGGTCTTCCTTCATTAAAAAAACAGATTTTCAGAAATGTTGAATTACCTATTTTCCTCTTTCAATCTTTTCACAATTGGATTTTCAGGACAAAACTTAAGTCTAAAAAGGGAATTTCTTCCTTGTGTTGTTTAAGAATGTGTAAGTGATAAACGAGGGTGAAAGGATGTTGTGGGTAGGGGGCTGGAGAGACTTGAGGGCAAGAAGACACTTCCCATCCCTAACCAAACCTACTCCTCATTCTGAATACCCACCTGTAAAACAAAGTGTGGAATAAAATGGCGAGTGTTTACTTTCTTACTCACCCCTGTGTACATTGACCCACTTCCGGTATAACTAACCACGTTGTGAAAGGCGGTTTCTATTTCTATGTGACAGGAACAAAAATGGTTGACTGCTCTAAGAAAACACCTCCGACCGGGGAAACTCTTCATTGATGGATGTCAATGGGAGCAAATTCAATTTGATGCCCTCTTTTTTTTTACTCCTCGAGAATGAAAAAAAAAAGGATGTTAAGGGTGTTTTTGTTCTTCCAACTCTTCTTTTAACATTGACAGTTGACTTGGTAACGAAACTTAAGCGAGAGCGCTACAATATTAGCTCATATTAGGACTTGTTTTTCCTGCCATCCTGAGGTTGTCAGTCACTTTTACATCATTTTCATGGAGGGGAGTCAAATTGGTTTCTCCACTAAGCCCACCTGTCATGCATAATCTCATGAAATGAAATACTCCACGATCAACAAAGCCTCCTACGTGAGGTTTACCTACAAATAGAGCAGAAGCTACAAATGCTAATTTGGCTCAATTAAATCCTTCTTCATGGACTCAAGAGAAAAGCACCATGCACCACCTCCAGAACACCTCCACCTAGTCATTTCTCATATTACCAGTGACTGCCTCATAGCCGATTTTAACCAGTGACGCAGAATTGGACTTGTTAAAGATGAAGTCAAGTACTGGTCATGCCAATACGTAGTTTAAAAAACTGTCTCCGACCCAATCAGGAAATGTTCAATGTGTAGCGCATAAAAAACTGGTGTCTATTTCAAGCTTTTGGAATGATCAAAATGACCACAAACTGACTCAGTCTAGCTGAAAAGCAAATGGACTGCACACATAAATGGATATGTGGGACTATATGTATAAGAGGCATAAATGTTGGGTCCAAACACTTTTCTCATCACATTTTTTTAAATACGAGGCAATTCGAAAAGCAATAGTTTATAGGTGATATTTCTAATATGATATTCTTCAAACTGGCATTAAGAGAACAAGAAAGCTCACAAGATATTTGTTCACCTTTCATCAGAACTCAACTGTATTTTTTAGAGGCAGTACTAGTAGTCTACAGTAGCCATCGTGAGATCACAGTGGGTTATTGTGTCATCAGGCTTACTCATAGCCTCTCCGCACTTCTCCTGACCACTTGAAGTAGCTAATGGTCTTGACCTTAACTAAAGTCACACTTCATGAAGGTAGACAGTCTTGGCTAACAGATGACATGGCTCAATAGAATGTATTATTCATGATCTATTCTAGGCAACGTCAATCAATTGGTCAATACAATTCCCCTGGCCGTTCCATATCATGCTCTTTTTATAAGGGAGATGAACGTAACTGGGATAAAATTTAGTTTAAACATTTGATTCATTTAATAAGTGTTGCTATATTAAAACTTCTTCATCCCTAGAGGATATCTTTATATTTTTAAGTCTCTTGCAGATAACAACAGGTGGTGTACGAATGATCTGACTACTTATCGTCAACAAGACAACAGCATTAGGTAAATTAAACCCATCACGTTTCCTGCATTCATCACTTGCTTTGGATCACCTCCCAGAGATGACTTCAATCAACTATCAAAACCATGCCAGTGACGAGGCATGAAAACAGAGGAAACCTGAATTGCAGGAGTCGGACATATTAGCATTGCTTTTATTGATCAATTGTCAATGACTCTTAGCTGTCTGCCTCTGCTGTTGGCAAACCAATAAAACCTCACACTCCTTTTTAATTATTCACTTGTTCAACCGCGAATGGATTGCCTTCCCTTCCTTTTCCCTCTCCACATTTAAAGCCACCGTGAAAATGAAGCCATTTTAAGTCCCCGCAACTATATCCAGCTCTTACTCCAATCCTCTTGTATAGACATAAACCACAGAGGACTTCCTCTTCCCGCATGATATAGCGGTCTTTTACTTTTCTTGGCTTACAAGAATAATCACTTGCTTCTTCATTTTTTTTGTATGTGTGCATGTTTCTTGATAAATATCTGGCTACCACAACAAATACTCATTCACCAATAAGGATCTTCTTCCTGCTCAATTGCTCTGTTTATTTGTTTCATGCCTCTTCAGATTCAGTGGTGGAGTCTTTCCCATGTGCTTCACAAAGACATTTTGTCAGTTTGGAGCAAGAAGGGCATTAACTCATATATTTTAACACAGAGATAACGTTGTTCTGGCTCCAAACACACCGCTTATTCATATGTTCATTATTACAGTGGTATCTATGATAGAGAATAAAACTGTTTTCCCCATTTATTAAGCTATTCTCATACACAAATGCATTTGAATACAAATTGTTGAAGGTTATTTTATTAAAACACTCTTGATGATGATATTTAAAAGCCATTTTCAGCATGATAAATAATTCAAATAATATGCAATATACCAACATTCTCTTGAAATATAATTCTATATAACTCAAGATAAGCTGTATAGAGCTTCAATATTTTTCTCAACAATAAAGACAGAGACTAATGCAACTGAATTTATTATTCATCCTGCTTTTACTATAAATCCGCTATCTGAGGTTTAGGTTTCAAATGCTAGTCTCTTTATAACACTGGGATTTGTTCTGCACTTTGTATACTGAGAATCGGCATGCAATTGATGCACATTGCAAACCATACATTGAATAATTCATCTGCCATTATGAGAACCCCACTCTAAGTCAACAGATTAAATGGAAAAAAGCGATGATAAATCATGCACATAACAATTATTTTGATATGATTGCCAGAATCAGCCACATACAACTCATTTTGTAATGTATTCCTTCTTTCAAATACATTACAAAACTAGCCTTAGTCATATTAGAAGCAAAAGAATACACATACATTTTGATACATTTTACTCAATTGGACTTACTCTAAAAAAAAACCTGACCAACACAGAAATGTTATGCTACAGAACTATACAATAATTTAAATCATTACTGAGCATGCTAAGTTTGGGGATTCTAGTTTACTATCAATTGCGCTATTTGAGCGATTCCTTTGCCATGCAAATGTCAACTGTGTCATCATGCCTTAATCACCAATTAGTCCAAATGAAAGAAGTGCAAATGCAGCATTCACTTTCCCTGGTTCACCCTAAATGATACTGCATATATCTTTCTCTCTTAATTTGATAATTAAAAGATGCGCATGTTCACGAGATCAATAATGTCAGATATCGGCGATGGTGCGTCTTTTAATCAGCTTTGCTAATCAGCACGCCAGATGAATAGGGAAAAATGATTGGTAACAGTACTGTTCTTTTAGACTGGTGTATGGTGAGGATGAAAGGGGGCATGCAAGCATGTTAGGGTGATTTACTGAGTGAGGTGGCACGGTTGAATGAAATGGTGGTTGAAGGCTAATGAATTGAGAGCATTAAACCAACTTAACGTGTATTCATGTTGACAAAGGATACTGTTTCAATTTTGGTTCATATGTTTACAAAGCAAATATCCAACTGAAAAGTGAAAGAGATGTTTTATGCATCAGACAGCAAGGATATCTATTGTAACGTGTTTGCTGTTGAACAAAGATTTAACCCTGATATAAATTACTACCTTTTGAAATATGCTAATCATTTTCCAAGATATATTCTATACCATTTAAGGACACTCTTTTTCTATCATAATCCATTGCTACTGTACATCTATTCACCTTTTTTACATATAGGCCCTACAATAAGTACAAATATATCAAAATAAAACCTCTAGTCTTGGCAAATTCTTTGACAAATGTGAATATCAGTCTTCATTCTTTTTATTAACAGTGATCTCAGTGAGAGGAATGACGAACCCGTAACTTGAAGAGTGGATGATTTTGAAGCCAGCCAGGCTATCACTCTTTGAAGAGAGATTGATGGACTTAATAATATAAGGAGGTGAAGCAGGAGCATGCGTTTCGCATCTCAATGGCCTATTGTCTGCCAAAATCAAACATGGGTTTAAACGAGTCTCGAGACAAGAGAAATTAAGAGGCACTACAAGTCGAGTCTGAGGTAATCATTTACAGTGGTGAAGTAGATAAAGACAAGATATGGGGGTCGTATGGCTACCAGTGGGGTACGCACCGCTCCTCTCCCTACAAACCCCCCTACCAACAACATCTCCTCTGTAACTCATCCCGGAAGAGAGTCATAACACGAGCCGTGAATCATCACCAATTCTCCCATCATAAAGCCCTCGTTAGTATCTCGCGTTAAAAAACTCCAGTCCAGGGAAGATCCATTAAAACGTAAGAAGAGTGACTTCTTCAGTCTTTCTTCCTCACTATGGCTCAATAAATTGATGATCGATAGTGGCCATGAAAGGATAAGGAGGGTTACTGCCAGCAGTGAAATGAATGACGATGCCAATGGACAGATATGACATTGTTGTCGTAAAAGATGTCAAGAGCAAATAAATGATATCCCTGGTGTAATGCATAAATTCGCCATGATTCTATAGACCAACAAGCTCACATCTGCCGTTCAATTTTTAACAAATCCAGTTCAGAGGAGTTCTAATGCTGATCAAAGAAAAGAGAATCTTCAATCTAACTATCAAATCCTTTTCTCACAAAACTTTAAATTTTCAGAAATTTGTAGAAAAAATGGAAAAAGGGGAACAACTATATTGACTCATCAACATGGGTTAACAGGTCACTCTTTGTTTTTTCCATATCTCACTTCCATATCAACAATTACAGATGTGGACAGCAAAATAATGACAGTCATAGGGGTATAATACAGAGAACGAGAGCAGGGGAGAGAGAGAAAGAGAGAGAAAGGGAGAGAGAGAACGAGAAAGAGTGAGAGAGACAGAACGAAAGAAGCAGAAAAGAGATGAATTGTGCCTAGCTAGTATCCTACAGGTTAGATACCAATGCTTGCCTACAATCAGATAGGAAAGAATTGGAACAATCTGCCCTCGGGCTCTGCAAATTACAAAATTTGGAGGAAGAAAAGTCCTCCGGGGAGCTGATACTTGACACTATTACATGATAATTGTAATAGTGGAGAATTTTCACCTTTCAAACAGCAACCCCCCCCCCCCCCCCTTTCCTAGAGATGATCAATGGTCTAGCATTGACGCATATCTATTGTACCATGAGGCAAGGGAAGAACTTTTTTCACGCTATCATCAGCAAATGAATTGGAAAGTCTTGACTCGCGCAAAAAGAATAGTGCAACCAAGCTTGAGAGTTGCCCAGCTAGAACGATGGAGGGGAGTGCATCATTGGTAGGCAAATACCGGTAAATAGAGCATGTTGCCATGGATCCTGAGTTGGGGATGGAGTGATGGAGTTACAAGGATGTTATCCAAACCGGGAAGAAGAGGACATGAGAGGAGTGAGGGATTAGAGAGAGGGGGGGGGGGGGGGGGGGGGCTTGCGTCAGGAATATCGGGTGAGCACACTCGCGCTAAAATATTCAAATTAGTAAGTGAAGAGGACAGGTGTGCGACAAGCTCACGACTGGACCACAGAGCTTTTGCACTTTCTCCATTCATCAAGTGGATTGAATTCGAGCTCATTCTTTTTTTCTTCTCATTTTGGTGGTCTGTACCAACCCAACGCCGTTCTCATCAAATTTAGGAAACTCAATCTCTTTGTCTAGTAATGACTGATCGATAAATAATTCATTTCATCTCTTAATCTAAAACATCTGCCATTTTTTAATGGAATTCACGATCACACATGTTCTTCTCATTTTACCCTACATTTCCATAATACATACAGGATTACTTCTTCTCAAATAGAAAATGAAACAATATTGTAAGACTGGAGTGAAAGATACATCCATGCTATTTATGTTATTGAAAGATTTTTCAGTTTTAAAATTATGCTGAAATTTAATAACAAATACAACATTCCCCCCCCCCCCCCCAGAGGAAAAACCTCTCAATTTACTTTACTACATGTTAATAAGAATTTCAAAATATTCTCTCTTTTTTTAAATATATAGGCCACACGACTACACCTGAAATGGATTGTAATATCTAAATTAATTTGTCTTAAGGTTGAGTGGCAGGGTTAAAAGTTCACATATAGCATGGTATAGAACGTTAAGTGGTGTGAGCGAATGAATAAATGATGTGGGACGAGACAAGGGGGAACGGTATACTGCGTGTTTCTCCTTTGATTGTCCCAGATTAATCGCCAGGAAAGCAGGATAAACCTTTGAATAATGTACATGGATCCAAGCAGGATACTTGGGTCACAATTGGGCAGTGAAAGTAATCTCCATTACGTGTGACACGTTAAACTGGGGGTCTCTCTCTCTCTCTCTCTCTCTCTCTTTTTCTCTCCCTCCCTCCCTCTCTCACTTAAGTTGAGAAGTTAGCTTGCACTGTCTCGAAGAACCTAGAGGATTGATATCTCAGAGGTTTTTCTTTTTCTTCAATAACTTTAATATACAATAAAGTTTTCTCGACTACTGCAAGTGCTTTGTATCAAGCTCAGTCTACATCAGCTTGCTGGATGCATTCCTTTGGGTACAATGATTCTCATTTCACACGACTGACTGTATTCCGCAAGATATCTTACTTGTATGACAGGTTTACTTAAACCACCATGTACCATCTACAGCAGGATATTGCCAATGCCACAAAACATACAGTCGAATGCACATGCATATATTTCAACATAGGAGTGTCATTACGGCAAAATAACCTTGAGATATAAATAAGTTCTTTTACCATTGTGCAAAAATTCACCTTTGTTACCTTCTCTCCCTCACAACTCACCTATTGTCACTTTCCTCTCCCTCCCTCTCCCTCTCTCTTTCTTTCTCTTTCTCTCTCTCTCTCTCTCTTACAGTCACTCTTTCACCCTCTTTCTCTCTCCTCTTCTTGTCTCTTTTCTTTTCTCTTTGCCTCTCTCACTCCAGTCTCTCCCCACCCTTGACACAGCTCTCATAATAACCCTGCCACACAGCCAAGCTAGAATTAAACACAAAAACCTGATGGTTGATAAACAAAAGCAATTTATCTTATGGCTCATTTCGCATTTCAGCCATGCAGCCTTGGACTTGGTAAAAGAAAGAAAAATCCATTAAAAATTTTACAATACAGCTAACACAGTTAAAATTGTGAATTGTAATTCTTAACCGAAGGTCTCCTTGACAATGCTGATGTTCAAAAATTCAAATGTGATTAAGAAAAACAAAAAGTAAAATGTTTGTTTATAGATCAGGTAAATGAACGGGGACAACTTTTTATAAAACACACAAACTTCAGCGCTACTACTTCTTCACATAACAAAAAGGATACACTTTTCTTGCACAATAGAAGAAGGAAAAAAAATCAATTTCTCAAAATAACTCCAAGTAGGATATCAACCCTGCTGACATTTAGACTAAATCCCTCTTTCCCATCAGTAAAAGCCCTTATCCTTTATTTGGCTTCCACAAATACCTTATCAATTCATGATCTTCACATTGTCATTTTGGAAATAAGAAATGAGAGGGGATGGGGGGGGGGATGAAAAAGAAAGAAACGTAAGAAAGCAAAAACCCTGAAATGCCATCTCGCCTCATAAGATGTATTTGCACTTTTCATGTCTACCAACAGAGAATGACCCCAAAGAACCACTCCATGATGCTTGGAAGAAAAACAAGAGAGGTATCAAATATCCTGGGAATTCATCAGACTTCCTGGGCATAGAAAGCCAACTCTACGTCTATTTCTGTTTGTGAGGTAACCATGGCAACCATACGGTAACCTAGCAACCAGTCACTCATGCAGGTAATCAGGTAGCAGTTATTTCAGGGAAACAACAAAGTATCACGAAAAAGATACACAAGTTTTATTCTCCAAATTTTTCAATCGTCTCTCTCACTTATTCAATATTAACCTTTCTCTCTTCGATAACACACACACATTCTCTCTTTCACTCAATCATATATACTCTATTGAAAAGTGAAAATTCAGGGGCAAGGAAAAGTGCTGCCACCCTTAATCTTCGCTAACGATACTTAATCATATTAATTTCATTACTAATTCCATTCATGCGTACAGACAGATAGCAAGGTAATGCTCTCTGCTGGTGATTAATTGTAACGAGCGTGCTGTCTGCATCATCTTTTATTCCCATCTGAAAATTACTTACAATTTTATCACCTCCTAATGCTGGATGACAAATAAAATTCCTCCTTTCTCAGTAATGTTCTTAAGAGTGATCCGATTAGCTCCTACTTCTTTCATCTTACACTTTATTGCTTTGCAAAAGAATTGAAAAACCACGAGACGCATTCCCATGATGAGCATTATTGTAAGTCTCTCATAATGCTTCTTCGTAATGTGTTTATTATAATGTCAAAAGTTGAATGGGGATTGCTGACATTTTAAATCATATTCAAATTTCTTTTTTAGGTCATTACTGCTTTCTTAACTGTATGCAAATGTTTTTAAAATGTGGACATGTTTTACACTTTATATCAAGCTATTCTAACCAAAAAAGCCCTTATCTAGGTAAGATATGAACATATCATAAACGAATACTATGGCAATATACAGAAAAATATGGCACTGATAATTGGATTATTTGTAGAGCTTGCAAATATTTGGGTGTTATGACTGATTGATTAATTGATTAATTTGATTCCTAAAAGATAATTAAAAAAACAGATGATACCTTAACACATTGGACTGATCAGACATTGTTGGATCATAAAACGTTTAAGTATATAAGTGTAAAACCCAATAATCAGAGCAATCTATCAAACAGGCTATTATCCCCCCCCCCCCACCCCTTTTCTTACAATCTGACCTTACAGCAGTTTGTTTTGAGATGAAAGAAAATCAAACTTTATGAGTAAAATATTGCAATAACTCTTACCTGTTATTGATTGCACAGGAGATTCAGCACATGTAAAAGAGAAAAAGAGAAAAACAAATAGATTAAAATCAGACATACACACACAATAGCAGCAAGATTGAAGACATGATTTTTGGTTACTCATGATTAGGCAACAGATGTACTTTTTCATCAATTCAAAAATGGCCTCACTAGTAGCGGAATGCGTGTAGAAGCACCCTCTTTCTGAATTACGTAGTTATTCATCAGAGGTCGTAGCGAGTCGGGTGACAATGTGCACTTTCGGTATGAATGACGAAATGCAATATTTGCACATCCTATCAAGGGCTTTTAGTTTCTACAATTGTGAGTCATTGTTTTTTAGGGAGAGACAAAGAACTTTTGTTGTTGTCATCCTTGATGTCATGATTGGGTTAAGCACCCATGGTCAACCTGCTTCCTGGCTTGGAGGGGGACAGAGGGTGTGTAGTCTTCAAATCAAAGACCAAATTATTAGGAATGGATGATCTTCAGAAGGAATATTGTAAGTTCTTTTTGGAGAAAAGGAGAAATGTCTATAGAGCTGATCATCACAAAATATGGAATACCTTATAGAACTTGGACAAACATGTCTGTATAAATTAATCTTACTTCTTTAACGAACTAAGAAAAGAGGTACTGTACGAGAGAAAGCAATTCATGTATATATTTTGTTAAATATTTGACTTGAATAAGCCTACAATTATTTTTTCTTCTTAATCAGTCAATGCTCTCTCTCTCTCTCTCTTGATGTATCCCTTCCTCTCTGTATTCCTTCTTACATTCAACCTTTTATAACTATTTATTTTAATAGCCCTATTTTCCATGAGAAAAACCCAAGTATATATAATTCAAAAAGTATTGAACTACATATTGTTACACATGAAAACAAAGCAGGATCCAAGTTTATATATATATGCAACAAATTGACAGCAAGTAAAGAGGAAAAGAGCTCCAAATTACAGCGAAATAAGGGAAACAGGAAGGTGTTCATCATAAATAATGGCTGAAATACAGACTAACCCTGTTACAAGAGGCATGAAAGCGCCAAACAAAAAGTTGTCAAGGATGCTGCCAGACCTCACGCACAAACGCATGCAGTGTCCGAGGCTTACCAGATAAGACGATACCCAAATGTAATCGGGCGATTGATTTCGGTCTATCAGAGCAGTAGAGCCAATGCACTGTCACACTCTCTGCGAGACCCTTCCCTAACGCTGCCTATTGTTCGCCACGGTCGGCTACCGGAAGCCTCACAACAACGGCGACACGTGGCACCAATTACAGCCACCCCTAGCATTATCAATGCAATCTACACCTTTCTTTTCTCTCCTCATTATTACATTTCTCATCGAATATGTGTCTCTCGACAAAACATTGCTCTTATACTCATTTCCTTTACTTCCCCCATCTCGTATCTCTCTCTTTTTCCATCACCAATCTGTATTTAATTGTTTTTTCTCCCTATTTAACCTTTTTCTATTCTTTCTTTTCTCTGATCGTCTTTTTATTCCCTTTTAATCAATCTTCAAGCATCCTCATTCTATTTTTTTAACATATATTCTATTTATCTTGTAAATGTGTGTGTATTATTTTCCACCTTGTACTGCTCTGTGTATTCAGGCAGTAGCCTATGCTTGATTTTTTTTTGTTTTTTTTAATTAAAGTTTATGACAAACGAAGAACCCCCCAAAAAATTACTTCCCTATCTCACTTTTTGCGTTTGCCTATCATATGACATCTTTTACACAGTTGATGCAAATGGAATACTCATATCAAATGACAAGTCAGACTATATCTGTACTCTGTACATACTTCATGACCATTGTGGCGAGTTGTTTTTCTTCATGACTTGGTTGACCAAGAAAAACACATATGTACTATCTTGACTAAATATCAAATCTGCTGAAGTGTCTTGAAACCTTCATTGAAGTAAAAATGTGAATTAGCATCCATTTTCTTTGACACTGATGAAGAAGTTTTGGAGATTGCCTGAGGGGCCGTAGCTTCCAAGAACGATCCCTGAGCACTGACCACTCTATATATCAGTCTTTGGTGAAAAGTCTTGTAATTTATTGAAGTGTCTTGCTCATTTACAATCCTTGATAATTATACTCAGTCATCACTTTTTCTGTATTAAGGTTGGTTTCTTGCTATTCCACACATTGCTTCATTTCAAGTAGTTGACGAGATTCAAGCTTTTAAGCAAATCAGCAAAACATAGAGTATAGTTTATAAAATGTGCTATTGCTTTGTTAGTTTATAATACACGGACCTATATTTTGGTACAACTTTATTCTGAAGATACATATCGTCCTTGTTTTCACGAAGTGACGGTAGTGAGGAAAATCGTAACGCAAAGTGAATGCAATTTTTTTTCACTACCGTCACTTCGTGAAAACAGCGACGATATAATGGTCATGATTTATATAAATTTCCTTTCATTTGGTTAATTTCAGAAATACAACCTTTATACTGATGTGTATACTGATGTGTATACTGATGTTCTGACAAGAAAACATTGTAATCATGAATGAAGCATGAAGGATGAAAATCTCATAATCCCTCTCGCTAATTACTTTCTCTGGTGAGATAATGATGACGCCCACAAAGAATAATTGCCATGGAAATCAGACAATATGCGTCATTATTACAACAATAACCTTGCCTAAAGCAGGAAGCATGACGTAATGTTATGCAACAGCACACGTATATCTGTCTGCATCAAAAAAATTGTTTTTCCTTCAGAGTTTTTGAAGAAGAAGATTAGAAATATGAGGAAAATTACTCCTGGGGGCATTGTACTTGAAGGTTTTCTGGCAGCCTGGTGTTCTTGTCAAGAAGGATAAAGTCATTACAGTTTTTGATGATGACTAACAATATTTCATATTGCTAATGAAGCCATCGTAGAAGCATTGAAGAAAATATTATGCAACATTATGCAAGAAATGACCTCTGAAAAAGATAATTATCTTGGAATATATTGTTTTATGTAAATCAAGATTATTCACTTGAATATTAGAATGAAAAGATTTTGAGGAAAAAAAGAGAGGGGAAAGCACTTGTACTTTAATGGTTTATTCTGTTGCACAATATTGGTTGATTTCACTTTATTCTCAGTTTTAAAAAGATAGAAAAAAAAGAAATTTTAAAATTTGGGCAGTATGTTCTACACCCATTATTTGAAGTTTTCAACAACATTTCTATCTACATGTATCTTTCTATCTCTATAATTAAAAATATTCATTATCTTTTATGACAGTGACCTACCTGTTAATAACTGTTAAAACAGCTAGAGTCAAGAAATGTATGTTTGATGGACAAAAAGAAGTAACAAAATTATATGACATTCAAGTGCCTGGAAATCCCAGTATTATCAATGCCTCTCTTATCAATCCAAATATGACGTTTGAATGAAATATTGATTAGAACAAGAGAGAACTAGAGATGGTAACATCAAAAATGTCAAACCTCAAGACTTTTTACAACTATTAACTAAGAAATGCAGGTGCCACTATGTGTGATGATTTATACATGTTACCTTGTTTCCATGGAGACACACGGTGAGGAATGATAGGGAACAGAAAAAAGGAGAATGGGAGAGGTGGAGAAAGAAAGACTGGAAGCATAACAGCAAGAATAACATGACATTGTTTAAAATTAACCCACATCGAAGTGCAGGGTGGGAGTTCACCATATACTAACAGAGAAATAGGATAAACTATCAAGAAAATATGGTAGACCATTTGAAGAGCAGAGTAAAGCCATTAAAATACCTCTATTCAAATGAATTAAGCACCCTCAAATCCAGCAAATCAATAAAAACCATTTCTCCTTGCATACTTCCAAAGTTCATGTTTCTGCTGTTCTTCTTTGCTTTCACTATTTAATTCTTCTCCCCCGAGTGTTTCTATATCTGCTATCCAATCATTTCTCCTTTTCATCTCCTTCTTCAATCTGGTATTTGGTTTCAACTTACAAAATATATATATATCTCATTATCTCTCTCTCTCTCTCTTTATCTCTCTCTCTCTCTCTTTATCTCTCTCTCTATCTTTCTCTCTCTATCTTTCTCTCTCTATCTCTCTCTCTCTCTCTATCTTTCTCTCTCTCTCTCTTTATCTCTCTCTCTTTCTCTGTCTCTTCATCTCTCACACTTTCTCTCTCTCTCTCTCTCTCTCTCTCTCTCTCTCTCTCTCTCTCTCTCTCTGTAGACCAATGAGTTAACACCGTTCTAGCTCCAAGCCTCCGAGTCAATGATATATTTCCATACATCGGTGTGAATGGAGCATTGATTGCATGCACCTGCTTCATTTCCTCATTTATCAACCTATATTCCCATGTTCTTGGTCTTATTAGCCTACACCAGATACCAAGGCTGTAAAACAACAAGAATATGAGACAGGATATGACCATGTAAAGCATGAAATCATACAATACAATCATGATGAAGAGGTATGGAAATAGAATGCCATTTCTCTCATATCTTTGTGATATTTTCCCTTTTTCTCAGTTACATCCTCTGTGACCTTTTCCTCTCTCTTTCTTCAACCCACTTCTTATGATTCCCAGTAAGTCTGCCTTTGTCCAACTTTGTAGTTCGCCTTTTAGAAAAGTTTTGCAAAAACATTCTGTTGAAGACATGAAGGCTTTGATAATTTAAATATGAGCTTATGACAACAGCCATCTTCTGTATGTAAAATTTGATATGATCACACAAAATGATAAGGAAATAAATAAACAGCCAATTTAATCAAATAAAAACGCAGAGAATGAAGACATTAACCAATAAGAGAAGATTTAGCAGTCTCATTTAGCAGGTCTCAAAAAACTTCATCACAGAGCAGTATAGCCAAGACATGAATACTTAATTGCAGGGATGCCAACCTTTCAGAGCACAAATCAGTAATCGTAAGGCTAAAAATCCGTAATTTGGAGACAAAATCCGTAATTTTCTGCGCGACGCAAATTTTTCTGCACGCTGGCAAGCGCAGCTCGCAGGCAAGCGCGATAGCACAACAAGTTAAATAAAAGTAACATACCTGTTCATTAGTTGGTGTTACACGATGCATTTCCATTTCTTACTGTATTCTTCTTTAAAAGTCTGTAACTTCTTGCCACGCTTCTTAGTTGTGGAAGACATGATGATTGATATCTAAATCCAACCAACATGAGTTCAGATTGTCGACGAAAATCGACGAACGCTGTGACAGCCTGTGAGAAATCCGACAGTGTACACGGCGCTAGCGTAGCGAGGCCTGGCGCTGGCCCGGCGGTAGCGGCGCGGCCAAGAGAGGTATTTCACCCGGCCCCCGCTCGCGAAGCACATGTATGCACCTGCGCTGTGAAAGGGGTGTGCTAGATAACAAATTGTCCGATCGGAAGCGCTATGGGATTTCTATGCATGGATTCAAGGATGGCTGCGCTGCAATAGTCAAAAGTACCGGTACGTGCTAAACCTTAAAGTGCTAATTTTGAAATCGGCAAAATCCGGGATTTATGGTATGAAAACCGTACCGCCCGTAATTGGCCGATTTCCCGTAGAAATTACGGGAAATCCGTACTAGTTGGCATCTCTGTAATTGGTATCAGGTAGATTTGACACACTGTATAGATGATCTGAGAGAGTATTACCATTACTTCATATCTACCTTAGAAAGTGAAAAACAACAGCAGAAACCAACATTCACCATTGACATTACCTGTCAAGATCATGACAGCTCGTCAATCAGAGCAATCCAGACCAGGTATGGCAAGGTGCCAATGAGGGTGCCAGATATTACGACATCGAGCGAACTTATCCGACACCTCCCTTTCGAGCGCTGTTCACATTAGCGCCTCCAGGAGTGAAGAAATCTCAGACTAATTACCCAACAAGATGTGCGCGACCTGTCAGGGCGAGAAAGTTCTTAATTATCTCATCAATTTCAGCTGTGTCTGTTCCAATCCTTGCGGTTGAATGTGGTAAAAGTCTCTATCCGAGAGCGAAGCAATGTGGTTTGATGTAGCACTTCATGCTTAATAGGAACTTCGGAGGGTGATTTTTGGACACTTTTACACCATTTTGGCTGGCACTGTGGTCAAAATTACTTCAAGGTGAAGAGTATTCAAGCCTAAGTAGCAGAAGCCTTGAAAGGTTCAATTCAAACACCTCGTCTTGTTTTAAAAAAAGAGAAAGTTTATTGCTACTTGGGAAGTTCGTACCTCTAATCATCTGTCTATTTTCCACAAGGTGAAGCTGTTATAATGTGGTCATGGTTTGAATGGTGTTAACAGCATGCTTATCGATCTTCTTGGTTTTAGAATGAAACATCAATCTTCCCCTACCGTAGGATGACCTTGTCATCTTTCATAATTAAAATGTTAATGGAGTGGTAAACCTTATCTTAATTCTTCTGGCACTACCTCCTGAAAAAAAATCATAAATTTTTTCTCTTGTCCAGCACTCTTTCACATTTCCATGTTTAAATGCATTTAAGGCCTTTTCAGAGAGCCAGAAGGACGTCTCGTCGATATAAATGCTATTTGTTAACGCCCTTCCAACTCTCAGCTGACAATAAATCTTTCATCACTTTCTCCTATCATCCATACATCAAAACTAAAATCATTTTTTGTATGAGTACGTTGATAAAAATGGAACAAATCTTTGAAAACAAGAGTCTTAAACATATATCACCCTTGTTGCTGTCACCTAGAGTAGCATGGGATGGGATGTACCTCCATTAATGTGCTTTCTAAGTAAACAGAAGAAGTCAGCTCAGGCCACTGGCAAGTAGAGATAAAAATATATCACTCAGAAAGAGGAGGAAGAGGCATCCATTTAGAAAAAATATAGAGAGATGAAAGAGAATGAACTCTTCTGCCCTCCTCAAGACAAAAAGAACAACAACAACATTAACCAGTCATGTTAGCTCTCAAGCTGAAATGATTCATTCAGTCACGGGGCTGTTTAATTGTGAACCAGGTACTTAAAGATGACATTTTCTAACAACTCATCTAAGAATTGATTCTGAACACCCATCCATCATAATCAAGCCCACTTATTGGTTCGTCGCATCATGTGACTCAAATAACCAAATTCTTGCGCTTCACCTGACCTCCGCTTTCCTGTTTCTTCACATGGAGGGTTGATCATCATGCTGAGGCTCGTTAGAAAGCACAGGAATGCCTTTGAATGTTGGCTAGAATAGAAACGCCCATTTGGAAAATTGGTTGGGCGGAGATGGGGGTGGGGATAATCTGTCTACAGAGTATCATTAAAGGGCATTTGGGGGTTTCTAATGACCCCTCTGAAGTGAGGTGGAACCAAGAACCGGAGTAAGATGACAGTTACAGAGCGAGGTATGTCACTCTAACTAGCACACTGCTCCATTTACTTCATTTCTTGGTCGACGACAAGAGTCACATGACCATTATGATGGCCGTCTTTGGAAGGGAAATCTATAGTACCAGTCATGTCCTCATTCCGTGAGTGGAACAATCAGTTCAGAGTACTATCAGATTTTCATATTTTAGACATTAACAAATATTAGAAGTTGGCCTACTATGGAGAAAACACACTTCATGCTCTAATTCATCCTCATGATAATGTTTTTTTATATACATTCTCATTTCTCATCTTGGAGATACAGAGGGGAGAGTCATTATCTTCCCTGAATAGATTTTGAAATATTCATTCATTCACTCCTATCTTGATGAGACTCTTTGAAAGAATAGTGTCGCTGTAATTGGCATATCAAGAAAAACTTTCCCTAATATCCTCATAAAATCACTCACCTTGCCTTTTTATGAATTTATTTTAAAAATAATATTTTGTTTCTGTTTCCCCAACATTTGTCATACTACACCTTTAAAAATCAATTCACTTCACACCATGAAGCGGTGCCTAGATACATTTCACTTCTTTCAAACTGAAAACATTGTCAGATTCTCAAGTTCCCAAATCTTTAACCCCCGGCGGGACCGGCTAAAGTTTTCATCCTTCGATTCAACCCGAGAGAAAGAGTTACATCAAATGAGTCACATTCAACTACTGTTTACGACCGACTTACATATCAACTGGCAATGTGTGACAAGCATGGCCAAGTAACCGAACAATGTTTACCCCGACAATTAGATCATATTCCTATGTTTTCTCTCTGGTCGGAACGGGAGGATATTTACTTTTACGACAAACTAGAAAATGGACCGCAAATTATGACAGACACCCGCGTCGATGAATGATTTGATTGAATGTAATGTGTTTACTCTTCAACACTGTAGCAGGTTGCATTGACCATATCGTCCTTGTTTTCACGAAGTGACGGTAGTGAGGAAAATCGTAACGCAAAGTGAATGCAATTTTTTTTCACTACCGTCACTTCGTGAAAACAGCGACGATATGCTTCTCGACTGCAAACAATCCTCCCACCTCTTTCTCTCTCTCTCTCTCTCTCTCTCTCTATTCCTCTCTCTGTCTCTCCCTCCCTCTCTCTATCCCTCTGTGACATTCCCTCACTTTTTTGTTTTCTCTCACTTTCTCGTCATTTTGCTTGTCTGCTCTTTTTGCCTGTTTCCCATCCCTTATTCCCCTACCTCTTAACTTCTCACATTTTTTCCTTCATCACAATTAAAAGACAATTCAATAATAAGATTAATATTTCATTTGTTATAGAACTACAATAGCTCTTTCTCTCTGTCTGAACCTTTAATGTTGATGTCCATGAATCGGTTAAGCTCATGTGGTGTAACATTACCAGCATTGCAGAACTTAAGCAGAACAGAACTCTCTTTGAGAAATCAAAATAAAAATACATTTATCTTAATATTCAGTGTTCAATAAAACATGGTGATGCCACGGTCACTTCTTAAATTTTGGCATCAAGTAGTCCTTATTCATTCATAGATTTCAATGTTCAGCATTCGTAAATTAAATCAAATCAATATGAGAAACTTAATTTTGATGTAAGATATACAGAAAAGGGACTTATTTTTCAAACTTAACAGGAGAATATATTTTTGTTGACACATCCTCATAACAGGCAATCTGTTAACAGATATTTGCCATTGCCATGTCACACATACCTGAGAAAATGCTTAATCCTCAGGAGCAAATACCAACTTTTAGAAAATCAAATGGTACAAATGCCACACCCTCAGGAACTGTTCTCTACCAAACTGCATCCTAACAATCTTCAAGGACATTTTAATCAGATTTTTATCTCTTCAATGCAGTTTGTATTTAAATTGCAGTGTGCAGAAGGGATTCCAAACATTGCCGAATACCACTTGTGATTGTGTCCAAACCACTTTGCCTGCCCGGGGAAATAAACATTGCTCCCATTTACCCCAATATACATCCCCCTCCAACATCATATCTTGTCTGTGTAGCAAGACAAAAGGTTTGCGTCTTCAAAGACAATCCACCGACCATGTACCTGAAGACCGACCCCTTCCCTCCTCTCCTTCCCCAATCCTTTCTGCGTTCCTCTTTTGTTATTCATTCATTTAGCGTCAATAGAAAGCCTGACATAGAGTGTGCTGTTTATGCAGTTACTGGATGGGTCGATGGAGAAGGGGGAAACAGATGAGTAAATACCTGAATTACGGGTGAAAAGGAAATATTTGGCTTTCTTCTTTGCAGTGGATCCTAGACCATTTACACCAATTTGGTAGTACAGGTAGCAGAGCTGACACAGTGCCCTAGAAAAGAAGAACTCTATACAAATACAATATCCACATGCTCTAGCTCACTTGAACTGAAGAAGCCCATTCAACTTGCCTTTTTTTTCCTGAAGAAAACATGATTCAGATACTTACTGGTTTTCAAACAGAATAATATACAAGTACTGTGACATTTCTTGAACATCAAATATCAAAAAATATTTAATGTCAATTATAAGCGGGAGATAGTAACAATTTATTCAATTTCTGTTTACAATCACTGTGAACACATGTGGTGGTCAATATCGAAATGTGAGCAAATCTTTCTCTTGTTAACTTTGATAATTAAACACAATAGCTAAAAGCTTATATACAAAGTATTTGATAGATTCATCTGGGTAGCTTGTGCAGCAAATCGCTTTCACTACAAAGCCGCTGGTTCTAGCTCATGATAACACGATCCAACAGAAAACACAGCCTAGTCGATCTATCACTACGGAATTAAAAGCAGACTTCATTGATACGCCAGCATGTATCAATTTGAGATTCGCAATCTAAACAGTTTGTCTACGCACTGGCTCCAAGGACACAAAAGTTGTTAGGAAATACAGAATGAAAAATTCACGGATGATGAATTAATTAGGTATCTAGGGGAGGCTTGTGTTTTCCTTTCCTTTCAACCAGGGATCGTTTGCCTCGAGGTATAGGTTGTCAAGGAGTCTTTTCATTTAAAGTATCAGATCGTTTCTTTCTTAGGGTGCGTTTATGCTTTATTTTGAAGGTAGAATGAGCGATCTGAAAAGCTCATCGTAAACGCTCATAGTAATCGCAGTTCCACGGTGTACTGTTTATGCTCACTTCTCTGGCTCCTCCAGGCAAATCTGGCTTGGTGGCCTTGCAGCTGGATTCGCAAACCTGCACTGCGCATGCTACGTAGACACACTAGAGGTCAGTGCGTTGACCCCATTTAAACGCGTTTACAAATGATTGTGCATTTATGCTTCCCAAAATCGCTGATTTTGCAGCATCGCCGGTCGTAAACGCACCTTTTTGTGAGTTTACGATTGGTGATCGTGATCGCTGTTTTTCGGTGATTCTACAAAAATGAGAAAGGACGCAATCGTGTTTTGAACTAAACGCGTAACAGATGCCTGATTCTGGCCAGAAAAAGTTGAGCATAAACATACCCTTATACATTTCTACAATTAAAAAGAGGAGCTTTGACTTGACTCTTCGGTTCATAAAATTAATGTGTATTTGAGTTCACCTGGCAACTGATATTATAATAACCTGATGAAATGGGAGATATTCAAAGGCACCAGACTGATCAAAGGTGGATAAGATAAGCTATTCACATAACATTAAATTTATCGAGGACATGTGGCAGATATACAATGTTTTTTTTCTCCATGCAGGCATGTGGAAAATGAATCTACCTCACAGTCATAATTTGACAAAATCCCAACTCTGAGGATATTTTGGTAAAGACATGCACGATTGCGTATTATTGTTACAATATTAGTTCACCAACTTTCCCCTAACCTTTATCTTGCCTCAAAAACCCGCATGAAATATTCAGGAGTGACTCGAGCCAATTTCTCCACATTATGCACCCAGCGGGGGCAATCAGTGCCCCTACGAGGGGGCATTTAGTTTCCCCAATAATCGGTCCCGTGATTGCGCCAGTAACAACACAAAACAGAAACATTGTAATGGTGAGTTCCATGGGGCATCCATCGTGGAGAAAGTACATAGGCCTCGTTATCTCAGCTGATGGGTGGATGGGCACGGCATGAGAGCAAATATGTCGATTCAAGCATCGGTCCATGACTGAGTCAAGGAAATACCAATGTTTCAATTATATTTACCTGGACTACCATGAAAGTCTGCCTCAGTTTCATTTTGCGAGGAAAATTTATAGTACTTTGCTCAGTAGCTCATGTTGAATGAGAAATTATGGGTAATCATTTGTTTACATCAATGAGGCTGTGTTTAATCTGGGGCTCATATAATAAATAAGTCTTCATTGATGGTAAATAATGCACACATCAATTTTACCCCTTAATATACAATATAAAATCTACAATACCTCCATACACCCATATCAAGAGTAAAATAAAAATGCATCAATTCATATGATACATCATGAGTACTAACATGGGTATATGACAGGAACAAAAATACACATATTTCGGTCTAATTGTGTGTAACAGAATATGAAGCTGATAGAGAATCTTTTTCCACCAACATGCACCTTCCCTACTCATTTTAACAACACTCATGTTTCATCCCTCAAGCCACAATCTTATCAATTTTCACGTCCTTTCATAGTGATGTCTAAAAATCCACACTTTGAAAGCTCCAATTCATAAACATTCATGAAAGTCAAGATACTTTATCACTACCTTTCATCGACGATGACGATGGCGAGATCACAATCATATTCTCAATTATCTTTCACTGATTAAATGCGTCACTGTGTGGATAGAGAGTAATCCAATTGTGATGTTTGAAAATAATCTGATGGAATTGAATTTCAAACATCATTAATGTTCATAATATCACATCATGAACCAGCAGTCATTCCCCTTTCAGGCTTTTTTTTCTCCCTCATTCTCTCAGATATTATATTTCTCTTTGATTAAATAGAAATATCTCTTTACCTCATCTAAAGGATGGAGTTGTGAATGAACAAAATATAATTTCTTTCACTTCATATGATTTTGAATATAGTTCTTCACCAAAGGCAGTCCGTATTTGTAGGGACGGTATGGGGTTAGTTTTTTCATCAACATCATCAGCATCATAACCTTCCCCACCATCATCATTATCATCATCATAACCAATGCAAAAAAAAAAATTATAAAATTATAATTCATTATCAAACTAGCCATTTTGGATAACCTATTCTAAACCACTATGAAGAAGAGCATTTCACTTTACAGTGTCTTTATTATCTATGTGCAAATAGCAGCTTCATACTTTATCATGAGAAAGTCATACATGTATCCTTGCATGATGTACAGTGGTCTTTTGAGAGCCAGAAAGGCATAAACGTTGTGTTCATGCTTCACTTTTTCTGGCCAGAATCAGGCATCTGTTACGCGTTTAGTTTAAAACACGGTTGCGTCCATGCTCACTTTTGTAGAATCACCGAAAAACGACGATCACGATCACCAATCGTAAACTCACAAAAAGATGCGTTTACAATTTGTAAACGCGTTTAAATGGGGTCAACGCACTGACCTCTAGTGGGTCTATATGTACGTAGCATGCACAGTGAAGGTTTGCGAATCCAGCTGGTAGACCAATTAAGGCCACCCAAGGAGAATTGCCTGGAGGAGCCAGAGAAGTGAGCATAAACAGTACACTGTGGAACTGCGATTACGATGAGCGTTTACGATGAGCATTACAAATCGCTCATTCTGCCTTCAAAATTTAAGCTTAAACGCACCCTAACACTCCTCTGGCTTTCAGCATGTTAGTTCAAGGACTGTAGTGTACATGCGTTACAAAGGGTCATTCATTTTACAAACTGTTTTGGCGAAGGGGCCTCACCATAACCATCAAATATTTGTGGGTTGGCACATTTCATGGACATCTCATCATATATACATAGTCATCCCCCATAGCTCAGGGACCAAACTCCATACATCTTTTGACTCTGCATTGTCATATTGTGTCCTTGACAATCAGAAAGCCTCAATTGCCCTTGGAAGTCCATGATTATGACATTAATATCTTATGTCAGCAACCTCCTGAAATTTAAGATACTTATAAAAAGGCAAAAGTGCATACTGAAATGCAATTTCAGTGTGCTGTAAGAAGTCTAAAAGGTGTCAGATACAGAGAGGAAAAGAAAAATTGTATGAAAACCATATAAATTTATCCACATGATCATCGGATAATAATCTTCTACTCTGTGACAGTTATCCCCACTAATACCATTCTAATGCTCGATAGTACATCATCTACTTAGTGACATCAGTCAGTATCCATTATAAGGGGAAATATACAACATACCAAAGCCTTTGGGAGCTAAGATCTCGACACTGCCCCAGAAAAGTTTCCCATATTGCTCTAAAATCTAATAAAGGGGATGAAAAGTGCCAAGTAAAGGAAATTTAAGGTCAAGTGTCTCAAAATTTGGCACTTGAAGAATATTGCTTGACAGAAACTTTCACATGATCAAACGCAGTCTATCAAATGCACTCATGCACACACAAAATTCAACCCTTCACAAAACTGAAGAGTGATGCAGTAAAAGCTTAGTTTCTTTGATATGCCTCTAGAGTCTATAGAAAATGAAAGTTACTATCAATAATAAGTCTTTTTTTTTTAATTACTAAATTAAAATTCATGGAAATGGTATATTTCTTTCCTTTTTTTCTTTAATCGCAAATTAATTATCATGCTTTTGTTTTAGTCCTGATGCCGCTTTTTCTATGATTACCCATAAAACACAAAGTATCAATACAGCCATAATGCACACACACACACATATTAATCCCTCACATCCTTTTAAGCTGCACTTAACATTAAACTTGCATTCAATTACAATAATGGACCGGTACACCTCATCACAGTCATGCACACCCAACCGACCGCTTCGGCATCGTATTGTTTCAGTCCAACTACTTTCACCGTGTGGGATACACATACTGTACGGGAGAAGGGACTCACTCTAAAATTGATTAATGGAAAGGTAATAAGGCTATTGTCTTGCAGCACGGAGAAGAGTAGCTCAGTGCTATAGACTTCCTGCCACAACGTAATTGATGAGTAATATCAATTAAGTTTCATGACGAGATGACATATTCTTCTTCTTCTTTTTTTTTTTTTAATGCAACGTGAGAGCAAGAAGGATGCAAATGCTAGAAGGGCCATTGTTTGAAAATTGGTGTGAGTGCTCGTTAGGCAGTTACCAAATGTAGTTATGACCTGGTTGCGCCAAGGGTGTTTGGTTCGCACACTAGCCCGCAGAGAGAAAAAAACACAATTCATTCACAACTCTCTTCATTTTTAAAGATTTATTGCTTAATGTGTAACTGTTCTATTACTACATTTTTATCTACTGAAGATGAATACCACATGCACAACGTACACATGTATGTTTGTTTTCAAATTGTAAACTCACTGTTCGTGATCAAAATTACAAAGCCATTTCTTTTTTGATATCTCAAAATTACTCAGCAAAGTTGAGTTTGTAGCCATTTTCCTCTTCCTATTTCCCTTCCTCCCCTCCATATCTTCATATCATTCTCTCTGTCATCATGATCTTCATAATCATTATCATCATCATCATCATATTCATAATTGTCATCATCATTTCCTCTCATGCATGATCTCCATCTGTAAACCTATTTGTATTTCTTACTGTCATGTCTCTGTATATATCTGCCTTCACCATCTCTGTCTCTCTCTCCTTATGAATTACGTCTCTTCCTACTAAATATCTATGTTTATCTGTCTGTCTGTCTATGTATCAATTATATATGTTGGTCTGTTATTTTATCTGTTTCCATCATCTGCATCCTTAAAATCTCTCCCATTTCCTCCCTTATCCCTTCCCTCTTTTTTTATCTCTGTATCTAGATATTCATCATTAATCAAAATAGCCTATTTTTACATATAAATAAGAAAATTACCATTTGTCCAATTCTTCTCTAGCTTCAGTTATATCTGTCAAAGATTGAGGAAGTATTTGCATTGAAAGCTCTTCCGAGTGCAAAGGTATGCGGTGGATAAAGCTTCACTCTTGAAGAGATAGCGGTGAAAAGTGGAGCAAATTAAGATGAGATCAATTGTAATCTAGTGGACCTGGCGCCAGGCTCTTTACAAGCAGCCACCCCCTTCACCAAACCACTGATTACTGTGAACCAAATACTGCATATGAAATGGCAGTTCTCTCCATCTTTTATTATCACTGTTAAGCTCTAGAGGGCAAGGGTTTGAAGTGTCCATCCAAGACTTGATTAAGCTTTACTTTTCTAGAACTTCAAAGCAGCAATTAGGGCTAACAATGACCTGGTCAACCCTTAGGACCCTTTATATAGCTGGCCTGCACTAATTTTGGCCGATTCCGGGTCAAAAGAAAGATAAAGAAATCAATGAAATGGAAGAGTGCATCTATTTCAAGACAATTTCAGAGAGAGTAAAATCAATTGACATTTGAGATGGTTTATCACTCTTTTGCCTCTTCCAATTCCCTTTCACCTCTTCTTGACTCAAAAAGTGCATTCATTCACCAACTTTTGCTCTAGGGCTAACAGAATTCCTTCCTCTCTCTTTCATTTATGATACATCCCACAGCCTTTGGATGAATACAAATACCCCAAAATGAAATATTCCAAGTTGTTTTATTCTATGCTCAGTCTACGACAGGAAAAAAGTGAAATTAATTTTGTCTCCATACATGCACACACATCTCCCCAGGACAAACAGTCTCTCCCAAATTAGCATTCATTTGCATCTACAACATGTTGCCGACAAAATACATTTCTCTCTCCAAGAAGTCCCGTATGCCCCGGCAAGAAATATTGTATGAATGAAACATAACACGAAGATGTTTCCATAATTGTTCTGATCGATGATTCACTCGCCGAAACCCTCCAATACTAAGCTAATTCAATTTTAAGACTTCGTCCCAAGACCATCCTCAATTGAAACAATTTACGGTCTGGAATACAAATGTGATGTCGTTGTCTTCAAAATATAAGATGAACATAATACCCATGACATCACATGGCAATATTTTCTTGAGCTCCGGCAAAGTGCAATAGTTTTTTTTTCCACGGTCCTCGTATTCACCTAAAGAGAATTTTGAAAAGGAAAATTACATGTACATTCAACTGCATATCATGTTGAATATGTGTGAATTGGAATGGAGGAACTTTCGGATTTAGCTCATATCAAAAAGGCCTAACACTGTTTTCAAAAGTAGAAATTATAAGTAAGAACTCAACTATTTACAAACTATTATTTCAATCAGAAAGTTCAGGGATGTTTTGTTGACTGTTTTTGTATGAATATTTCACAAAGTTCCACTCAACATTCAAATCCCATTAAACTGGCCATGATTATCCATTGAAAATCAAACTGGTGACTTATCAACTGTATGAAATATAAAAATAGCTATCGCACGAAACCATTTAAACTCTATCAAAATGGCCCCTAAAACTAGGTTAATAGTGCTTAATCAAACACAACAATTGCTTCCTGAAGGGGTAAAAGATAGTTAAACAGCACCTACATAATAATGGCTTGCTTTATGATCTCTCCCTGTTACACTAACAATTCCCTGCAGTGCTTTTTTCTTCTTAAATATCATCTGCCAAGAGGCAGAACTAAATTAACTCTGTCCTAAATTATATGAGTTAACGTCCAGCTAATTCTAAGCGGATGATACGTTTTTAATCATCAAAATCAAAGCACTCCCACGCTCGTTTATTCCATCTCTTACTCATCAGCTTACTTAACTCATTTTCTTTCTCCCTCCAAAGAAAGTTTAATTTCTGTCCATCCATCGTCCACTAGAAGCCAAGATGCTGCACTCGAGCATACCTGAATTGCTAGGATCAAGTTGCATAGGCCGTGATCATACAGCATTTGATCAGCTGAGTGGGACACCAAATTGGCAACGATTACTGTGTGTTCAGGTGATTGTCTCTAAAGCGGGTTACATCTCTTGAATAAACGGTCCGTTCTATCATCAGAGCGCCATACTACTGTTCTCTAGTTTACTTTGAAATCAACATTTCAGAGACGTTCTAGTTCTCTCTGTATATAAAGGTGTTGTGAAGAGATTTATTGAATTTCCAGATGTTTTTATTGGTATTGGCTATAAGAATATTGTGTGTGATAGAGGGAAAGGGGAGGACATGGAAACCGGAAAGAGAAAGAGACAGAGTGAGAGTGTGGAGAGAGAAAGAGAGAGAGAGGGGGGGGGGGGGGGGTAAGAGACAGCGCAAGACATGCATATCCGAAGAGAGGGGAAATATAGAAAAAGAATACGAAGAAAAAAAAAAGCAAGAGGATAGAACTGCATGGTTACAGCAAGGACTTGCAAGTAAAGCTATTCCTGGCCAACAGTGGGTGTAAAATGCATGAGATAATCAGTTGAAAAATATTCTTAATCTGTTTTTCTCCCAAATATGTAGAAGTCACATAATCTTGTGTTCCAGATCTCTAAAAAAAAAATGTCAAGAAGATATACCTTTTCAATAAAATACATGTAAGGCTCGATCATTTCTTCATTTCTCTTACCACTCCTAATATGAATTATTATCCATTAGCATTGATATCCAGGAAACTGTGTGGGATTTCACTGATGCATATTGGCTTAAATAATTACCATAAATCTGTATGAATATGCTATGCATCTTCCAAAAAACAAAAACAAAATCTCCAGAACAGAAGCAATACTTACAACTTACTTTTTTACCCACGTGTAAACGGAACACAGGCTTTATATTAGTACTAGTTATCTACAGTAGATAGAAAGGTAGAGTATCTGAAATAACATCTCACCCCATATCAAATGGTCTAATTACTAGACTGACAATTAAGACATCTTGATCAATTAACAGTGTACACGATGCATTACTGCAAAAACTACAACGTCACTCAATAGTCTTTGGTGGGGATATACATTCTGCAAGATCAATCCATATATTTTCTGTTTGGAGCCAGAAGGGCAATAATTTATACAGTCAAACCTGCTTTCGTGACCACCTGTCTACAAAGACCACATGTCTACAACCAGCATTTTTTGTTTCCCTTGAAATGGTTTCTCATTGAAACATGTACTAAAGGAACCTGTCTACAAAGACCACTTTTTGTGTTTCCCTTGGGCGGTCACTGTAGACAGGTTTGACTGTATCATTGTTAAAGCCCTTCTGGGTCCAAACAGATAATATTATAATACCAATTTTGACAAGATGTTATCGACAATTAAATTCAATGTTCTTTGTTATAAATTATGTGATTATTTCAACCACTCATCTTATGTTTAGTAGCCTAAGTTTCTGATTCCTCCCATCAGCTCCAAGTATAAGCCTATCACAATATAAACTACACACAACCTGAAAACTGTACACTGAACAAAATGATATTACCAGAATATCATAAACCTAGTCTAGTGTGCTTGAGAGAGTCTTGGATGCAAAGACTATAGCACAATGGCGGCACAAGATGAAAGGCAGCTGGAAGACAAAAATTAAGCGGACATGATGACGTCTTGTGCCCCAAGGCTTTCATAATGGTCGCTTGTTGAAATTCTGTTATTGTACTCATTACCCTATCTCTCCTCAAGAAAAATATTACTGATACATCGACATGGTATTTCTAAATTGTTGCGGAGATACTGCATGGTCTAAATGAAATCGTCTCATCATTCATGCCTTGTTTGTTTCAATGACTCTGGAAATATGACTGCCTGTGAGAAGGATGTCAAGGTTGTAGTGCCTGAAATATGTAAGCCAACATGTGTCAAGCATATGTTTTGAGAGAAAGGTATGGATGTAAACAAAAAAAAGAAACACAGGAGGCTAAAATAGTTTTTAAATCCTTCAAGACAGATTTCCTGTGTGTGAGAGAGATAGAGGGAGAGAATATGTCAGAAAGATTATGTAGAATCAAAGAGATGAAATATAGCAATATGTAAAGAGAAGAAGAAAAAAAAGGAAAAGGGTGGGATTGCATTTACAATACAGAAATGAAGAGAACATGAAATGGAAGGACTATATGAATGAATGAAGACAGGCAAGAAATAATAACAAGAAGAAAGGTTAGCTAGAGCTAGGTTAAGCAGACCCTTAAAAGCGTGCTATTTGTATATTCCTATATCCTCCCTTTGTTGGTGAAAAATATTCAACAACGTTATACCTTATAATTCATAAGTCTCCTACACTAAAAAAAAAATCTTCTGAAAATAGTTTCATGACCAGACAGAACTTCCTTGCCCTATGCATTACAAGCTTTGATCAAAACATGCCCCACCCCCAAAGAATATCACAGGGAACATACAGAGAGCCATTGACACTAATGAGATACTCATACTAGCCTCAGGTTCCTTCTACCGGTGACAAATGTGAGATTCGTATCATTACAGGTGAGACGTAAATGAATTAAGATTATGAATAATGTAATTGCGATACAGGTGCTACCAAGGAGCGACTGAGGTGGGGGGGGGGGGCGGGAGTCTTTATGTCATTGGGAATCAAAGGACTTTCTTTAGCTTACTCATCATGATGTTATAATCTGTAACATTACAAAATTGTCTGCTAAGAACCAAAAGGGCATTAACATAGAAGGGCATATTATCACACAAGAATTCAATGCTCTTCTGGCGCTGAGCAGAAGAGACCGCCATCATTTTCTGATTCATATAATTTTCTGGCAGGTGTAAATGCTCCAGGGTAGTCGTAGGTGAGTCGGGGGGGGGGGTTCTCTTTCCTGGACATCACCTCACCTATCAATCACGCATTTGAAAGAGCTCCATCGGAAGACAAAAATTGCTCTATAAGAGAGAGGAAAAGATTAGTAAATAATTGAGTAGATAGGAACCGTGATTCATCCTGCCCCAGAAAGTCTAAAAAGCATGAAGGCTATTTAAGGCTTATACCCCATTATTAGGTGGATTTAGTGATGTCATGATATTCTTAAAAGAAAGGTTGTGACAAAGTTCAACATACATTCATGACATGGCACAACTAAATTTAAAAAAAAAAATTAAAAGTATGCCTTTAAAGGTAATACAAAGTTTTGGGAAATTTTGAAAATTTGGTGGATTGAGAATCTTTACAATTTTGATATATTTGGATGCCCCTGTGGGTGTATTATAAGCACTAAAAAAATTAGCCCCTAAAACACTTCTGTTTTCGAGAAAAATTGCATATAAAAATTTACCGGTGCTCCCGGTAAATTTCGATAAATTTCAAATAGCGCCTATGGCCGTACAATGGTAGCTACGACCATGAAAATCTCAGAATATGTAGTTGTGATATATAATTTCCAAACGGGAATAGCTAATCGGTCGATTTTAGTCAAGAAACATAGTTTCATAGCTAAATTAATATCTCGACCTTGAGAGGGAGCTATACAACATAAAGATTTTATTATTTATAATTTCATAACTTCAGACTCGATTTCAACCGCGACAACGATCAATGAATATTGTAGGAACGCATATGCTTCCAATATTTTAATTTGAACCGAATTCATGACCCCATACCAAAACTTTGTAATACCTTTAAACACTCTTTTCCATAATCATTTCATGATTTCCATGCAAAACGAATCCGAACGAACAAGTAAGATTCATGGTTGCATTTTATGCTAAATCATGGAGATGTTTTGACTCTCATTCTTTAAGTACAACAAATCCACAACTGACAGTTTGAGTGCAAAGCCCCTCTCCTACATAATCCATGCTTGACTAGATTTGGCAAGCTGAGAATTTATGACTTACTTTTCTTTTATTTTGCTTGGTTTGAAATTGCACTATCATTAAACTTCTAATTACAATAAAATTATAATCAACCCTCGCGTTTCTCTTCTGAGCTTCTGTTCCATGACAAATGACTACTACTTATGATTGGGAATCCGAAGCGGATTGACACCAAGAAGATTAATGTTCAACATTTTTAGAGAAATGTGTCACCATCCAGCCCCCTTCACAGGTTTAACATATCAGTGAATAATTTAAGTCAGCAATCTGCTGATCATGAGCTATTCACTACAGCACATCAGGGGAAGGCAACAGCTTGTGAAATGAAAAAGACGTTAAAGTCGATTCACGCAGTCTGCTCAAAGCCAGAAGGACGTTAACTCGTATCCCCTAACACAGGGTCAATGCCATTCTAGCTCTCAACTCACAGAATCTTATGGACAGAGCAACAATGACAATGTCACACCGTAGAGCAGACGTCCTACACTGGAAATGAAGAAAAAATTAGGATGGATAACTGGAGACACACCAACATTGGAATGCATCTCGTCTTGAGAATCTTCAATCTTTCCTAATTCTCCATCTCTCATCTATGTATATGGTAATCAGGGTGAATAACCGGTGCCAAGAATTTCCCTTGGTAATCATACAGGGCCTGTTCTCACAGGAGCAGGGATTCCGAGGGCATTTGGTGGATGGTGGAGCATCGATCTTGTCTATTTTGCTTTGGTGAAACCAGGGACCTGTATATCTGTAGCTCCTCCATCAAGGATCATTTAATAAATGCCGGTCAGGAAAGATTCTCATTAATAGCAAGAGCAAAGATGTTGTAGGATCAATCAGGAAAGATTCCACAGGCTGGGCATACCATCATAATGAAGGGGAAAAAATGACTTTGGATGAGTATGAACAGCAGTCTTGAGAGCAAAAATTCTATGAATATAAAACATAATCACACAACCTTAGAATATGACGATGAACTCTCAAACAGGTTTAACTCCTGGAATCATACAAGTTTAGCTTGGCAAAGATTTAAATCATTTGAGGTTGAGGAGTTTACTTTCCGTTGTCATTAAGTATTCTATTTTACTAAAAACTGTGCCAATAACCTCAAAATGTTGCTTTTGAACAACCCCCATGTTTCATTTTCTAGTGCTAGAGAAGGTTGAGTTATTACGCTTCTCAAAAAATATGCAAACATAAACCATGGGTCATTTTCTTTGATCTCTAAGATCCAATATTTCCAATCCCCTTCAGGCCTCTCTGTACTATGGTTAATACCACTTCTGAGTATTGTGTGAGAACAAATCGGCCATTATCTATCATAAATATTATATTTCAAGCTTCATGAATGAATAAACGGCATTAAGTAATGAAACCTAGTAGGATACATGGCACCTTGCACAATGTAATGTAAACTTGTACTTCAGTACTCCCCATACTTTTTACATTTTGCCTGTTAGTAGTCAGAAGGAGACTGTGTGTGAAATTATATGGGCTAATGCCTTTCAAGCTCTGACTATCTAATTTCATTCCATCATTTCTTTACATTTCCGATTGTCTTCATTATTCCAAATACTACATGATTCTTGTTATAAAACAGGGAGTGAGTGTTTTTTTTTTCATGAACCAAATCTAGGACAACACTGTTAAAACAAACCATGCCTCATTGAAATATGTTGCATACTTGCCTACGAGAGGACTCTTTGAATCAGCACAGATATTTCCTCAGTAATACAGAATGTGAGTTTATAATTTCCTAAAGGAAAATACAGAGCCGATACATAGACATCAGACAGACAATGGGGAAAAGTGTACATTCACCAACTATTGAATTCACACTGACAATATTTTGTCTAAACATACCCTCTGTACATGAACATGACATTCGTGATTGTCTTGAAAACACGAAAACATATTCCGGCTAGGGACCATGCGTTCATTGACATTGAAGGTATCAAATTCCTCCTTTTTTACTCTTCATCACAATTCTTGCACTAATAGGTGGAAATTAAATGCCCCCGAGCGAAATTTCACATTACAACAATTACGGGCCTTCTAGGAGTATGCATTATGAGTTGAGAGCACACCGGAGTGTGGTATTTACCTTGAATGTTAGCAAGACCCTAATGCAAATTTTCTCTTTATAATGGACATAAAAACTGCCGAGAGAAAACTACTGCCAGGATCAAAATGTCTTCAGAGACAGCAAGAAAAGCACTTTTAAAAATGATAGTTCATGTAATGGTCATGCAATTTCCTGGTTGATAAAGAATGTGAAGAAACTTGTTAATTTCAATGTTTCCATTTTATATCATACTTAAATGTCACATAGGTTTCTAATTACTGATAGATGGAGAAAGAGAAAAAAACAGGAAAGAGAGAGAAACAGAGAATAGAGAAATAGAAATAGAGTTAAGAGAGACAGAAACATAAAGAGAAAGCAAAATTGGAAGAGAGGAAGAGAAAGGGGAAAGGTAAGCAAGGGAAGGGGAAGAAGCATATTTGGATGAAAAATATGAGCCAAGGTGCATGGCTCCATCTCATCCTGTCAATCACTCTAAAGGAAACAAGGAACGGAAGCAGGTCACCACTTTTGACAGTATCACATCCACCATCCAAATCAGTCCCTTCCCTCTCCATTTTCTCTCTCTCGATCTCTCTCTCTCTCAAAGTCCTAAAGTTCAGTTTTCCCACTATCCTCGTCTCCCTCTCTCACCGACTCTCGGAGTTCCCTAGATGCCCCCCTCACCTGGATACACCAGACATGCAGAAGTAGAACTTTTCATAATTGAACCCCCAATCCTTTCCTGATTAGAATTGTGCAGGAAAGAGGATTTGAGACCAAGTTACAGTCGAAACAGATTTTTTTCTCTCTCAACGATTGTCGTCCAGGACGTGAGATTGCATCGTAAAACGCAGGTGATGGAGGGAAGTGATAACCGGCGGCCACAGAGCCACAAGGTATTTGGATTCACCCAGTTTTAATGAGTCCAGTCCTGAAACAGCATATTTCGGCAAGTTATCTGCAATCGTCGTCGACAAGGGAATGATATGATTGGTAGAGAGGGAGAGAAAAAAAGAGACGTAGAAAAAGAGAGAGAGAGAGAGAGTGAAAGAGGAGCAATCTTGGCAGCTGCAGTGACATCACGAGCAGAGTCTCCACGACCCATATCGGGCATGCTTGCGACAGCGCAGGATAAACAACCCCCTCTATTTTGATGTGTTGTTGCGCTGGAGGGCTGCTGGTAGTCAAACCAACAATACCGTCTTTGCAGTGGTCCGCTTTACATCTGTTTCCAGCATGGATGATCCAGAAATCATGTCGCTGAAACCATTTAAACCTGAAAGTCAACGACTAATACATACACTGTAAATGTCACCCGAGACTGACATTTGTCAAGGGGCCAGAAAATAGGTCATCAAAATGACACACAAAAACAGGGAACGAAGTCAATACCTTGGGTTACAGACTCTCAATTCTCTTGCCTATGATATTAAAAAGGCAATTTTGCATACTAAAAAACTATTCCACATCAGTCAAACATCAGTTCATAATTCAAAAAACGTCATGATCATAATGATCACATTTCTATCTTCACGAGGGAGGCAAAACCTGCCAATACCTGACATACAGATTATGCTCACCACCCAAATCAACTTCTGTATGCCGTATACATACATTCACAGAGTGAATTAAAAAGGAGAGAAATGTATATTTGTAAACACATATATCTGTTGAGTACTCTACCATCACCTCAAGGGCTCTTTAAAATGCCAATCCTGCCCTCTGAAGAGGTATTTGGTAAAGGTCAATTAGCTTGGGGATCAAGAGTTACAATCTATCATATCATTTTTGTTTCTTCAGAGCCTGTGTTTGTGGATGATCTAAGCACATATTCAAAGATATTGATACCAAATAACATAGCCCGAATGTCTCTTGACATTTCACATTATGCATGTGATATAGTCCTTCATGTTGCCATACTACATTCATACATCGATCAGGCGATGCAACATCAGTTGTTTCAAGAACCAATCTCTCCTCAACCCAACCTTCACAAAAAATGAGTCATGATAAAGGAGGATATGAGGAGTGACCATTTAAAACTCGCTCAAGAGGTCACTCCTGAAAAAGTCAGTGAAAGGCAACCCCCTTCTCCAAGACGCACTTCCATAATTCTAGAGGCTTTTAAAAGCAAATGTTCGTCTTGGTGGAGAAAGACATCAAGTTTGCAGCCATTGCTGCATTGATTCTGTCATGCCCTTCATCTGCATTTCAAAGAGGCCATCAGATACCAATTGATTCAGCTTATCTAAAAACTTGTGGTTAAAACGGAAGCGTCAAACTCCCATGATGCTTGTCAGAGGTATTCTCTATCCCCCATCAGTAAACACACACGCTCCCAGCGAGTGAGACAGACAGCCATCCTACGCACCTTCGTACGTACACACGCAGGTAAATTGCTTGCACGCGCCGATATCAAGTTCTCTCTAAACCATATCAAAATATTAGCATCATGTTCAGACATTCGGACGCCACCACAATTCACCTCCGCATACCACTCCTTTACTTCATGTTAATAGCGGCTGGTGTTAATAATGGTGGGATTCATAAAAGATGCATTTTTGCCACTTTCGGCTATCTCCCCACCATCATTGACCAGATTTTGGAGAGGTTCACGCATTCATAAAACTGACGAAACTTCAGAATGCGGCTGAAGGGGTTGGAGGGTGAATGACCTCTGTTGCGGCTGATAAACGTGGGGCTTGGCATCGTTCGATATTAGGGGCTGCCCTTAAACAAAAACGGTGCCCCTGCTCAAGTACCCTTCACGGCCTTGCATCGAAAATGGTTGGACAGGAGAAAGTCAGGGAGCCTTCAGAATTCATCATGTTCTGCCCATTATAGATTAATACAATTTCTGCTCTGGTTACAAGAATGATTGACAGCTGACTTAATAGGACAGTCTTCGCGCAATGAGGTCAATTTTACAATACCAAAGACAACCTGTACTGATAATTATCTCATTTCAATGTTACATACGGCAGAAACATGATTTTGCTCCATTCAAGAAGGTATGTCAATGGATGAGAATTCCAAAATGCTTGAAGACCATGTGGGAAAACCTGACCTTAATCTTTATCTTCCCTTTTTTTTAATCTATAAAAAAAAAATCTTATCTTTCAATCTTTCTTCAATATTCAATAACATAGGGTGTAGCAAGATAATCAGGCAATATCTTAAAAAGATAATTATATATGAAATAAGCTCTAGGTACGCACAAAACAAGATGAGTCAGATAGCCTTTTGAATAACCTCTTAGCTCAAACAACCATAAATCTACATTCATTGATGTCTTCTACTACTCTCAATACGCTGCCCCATCCTATATAATAACCTACTATCCATGTCGTATCTACCGGACTACTGCTGCCTAAATTAAATATCTAGCAAGCACTGAGATGAGGAGAGGAAGCAGAAGTCCACTCGACACACCGACTGTGCAATCATCCCTCCAGGCATGCCAGGGCTGCATCCTCGTACAAGGACGCGTCATGAGAGGGCAGCATTTTGATCTCTTGCATGTGGATGTTGCAATTCGTGCATCATAGATGCTTCCTCCTCCATGCCTGAAGGGGGGGATGACGGCGAGTCAATGGCTAGCTGGCTCGCTCGCTAGCTAGCTTCTGAAGATGTGGACATGGTCAGGGGAAAAGTGAGATGGAAAGTGGAGAGCGCCAGCTGGTGTTTGAAACATTATAAGCATGTGGGCTATATCATACAGCATCATCCCTATTTCTTTCAAACGGACCATACACATACACACACACACGGACAGGCACCAAAAAGTTGTCAATGTCTCATTTGCATACGTAACTGACCACTGGCAGAAATCTATATACCGTATATAACGGTGTATAAACCGCACTTTTTTCCCGCCGAAAAAATCTCAAAGTCGGGGGTGCGGTTTATACACGGTACACCAAAAAAAAAAAAAATTTTTTTTTTTTTTAAAAGTTTCAATTTATGCCCCTCCACCTGGCGCTATGCCTGGCAATGTCTCCCAGCTCGGTAATCGGTGTGTTGACTCACCACTCGGAAACTAGAACAACACTCAAATTTGTCTGTCATCTTGGTTTGAAAGTAATCTTTCTGATAGATCTCAATATGTAGTTTATAATAATAATTCCTCCAATTTTTCTTCTATTACATGGTGTACCACAAGGTTCTATCCTAGGTCCCTACTGTTTTTTAATTTACAGTACCGTAATGATCTTACCGGGTACACACCCAAAAAAAAAATCTCTCTTTTTTTTTTTTTTTTTAAGGGCGAAAAAGAGGGGTGCGGTTAATACACGAGGGCGGTTTATACAACGTTATTTACGGTATGTTTGTAATTTTGCAATTATGCAAATTATTTCAAAAATATACACAATCAAGTAAGGTATCACTTTAAAAATGACACACATTGATTTAAATCATCTCATGCTGTAGGCTACTAAAAGTGAAATTATTTGTAATGCCCATCAAAACACTCTTCTCAGAACAATTATAATTTTACATGTACCAGTATGTTCATTAACTTAATGATAGCACTAACTATGGTATCATATCAAAGATAAAGTGAGCCCCCAAAAAAATCTTACCTGTAAGTTGAGATGAAGGTGTAGAAAGGCCACACAGCACATGAAAAGAGAAGAAAAATAACATCTATTATAAATATATATTATTAATATAAACAATGTAGTGGCATTCTATACAGCATTGCATTACTGTATAACTTATTTGATATTACCATAAATACAATTGGCAACCCATTTTACAATGCCTATATGCACATGAATCACCAACATTGTTTCTTTATCAATTACATTTTCCAAAACATCTCAAACTATGCACAATTGGTCATGCAAAATGGAAATCTACACTTAATATTTGAATATCTAATTGTGTCGACCTGAAAGCCTGACAAAAGGATAAACTTGTAAGACATACACACTACAAATTTACAATTTCAATGGGCAATTGATATTTCACAAAAAAGATAAGACTACCTCGATCTACCGGTATCTAATATAGTGAAAAAAGTGCTCACATTAATCTCACAACCATGACAAAATTATAACAGAATACCCTTTAGACAAAAATATGAATGAGGAATGTTTCATTGAACAATTTGATACTGCACTTAACATCAACAAGTTGCTACATTATCCCGCCAAACGCATGATGTATCGGATGTCTCGTCATGTTCGCTTAGAATATCTCTTACCAAATTCAAACGACACAAAGAATGGTATTGATGAAGTCTTCCTGCGACAGGAACAAGATTCCCTGGTAGCCCCCAGATACTGATCAAATAGCTTTCTTTGATAACAATTAGCACGCAGAAGAGTTCGCATGCCCCAGATCGCAGGTCTTATGACTGAAGATGCTATTGTGACAGTAAATATCGGCACTCGTATTTCCAATATTTGGCCAGAGGCAACAAAAACACACAAGTGATGAATACCATCATCCTAACCAGGTTAAGCAACTTGGAATATTCTTTATCTTCTTGTTTGCTTGTGCTTTTACTACAAAACTGAATCAAATATGAATTTTATTTATCTTGCATTGTAAATTTTAAAAATGAATTACAATGACAGAGACATTTGAAATAACAAAACTGCCAAAATAAGTTCAATTTCTTTGGATCTCTTCCCACAAATGTCATTGCAATTAAGAGAAGAAGAAAAAGAACAACCATTACAAAGAGAACAGTTTACAATGTACCTTACAAAAGAATACCCTGTACCACATATTTCTTCCTCTAGATGGATGTTGACAAGTAAAAAAAGATGGCTTGACAACTATTTCACAGGTGAATGCCCTTGGAGACAACTTTAATTAAAACTGTCAACATACGTACGTGTGACTTTTCACGCTTTCCTATCTTTCGTGAGAAAAAAAAATCTAAATTGGTTTTTCTCAAGGACAGCACATTGCACCTCCTATGAAATTTGCAACCTCGAAGACATGACAAATGCCCGATGTGAGGGACCTCTCACCACTGTCACCAGACAATAAACTTCAACTCATTTCACCTGAACGAACGGTGAGAAATCTTAGATTAGCATTGACAACTCCGCAGACGATGACGAGCAAAACTGGTTAGGGAAACGAGTAAGCCAAATCTCATCTCCTAATTGTAGTCCTTGATCATTCGATTTCATGCGTGTATTGTATGACACTTGCCATTACTCCAACAACGCATCAGAACCACTTGATACGGGCATGACATCATGCCCATTTGGGAGCAACTGCTCCGGAGCAGACAATTTCTGCCGATCGTTGCGGCAACTGAGATGGCGCTATAGGGTTACAGCAGGTGTAAACGTGATTTAACGCACAAGGTGGCCACTCTAAACCGCCGCTTCGCACCTCCAAACTCCCGCATTAAAAATCCATATTTGGATTTATTGAGCTAAGCATCAGGTCATTGACCATGTTAGGCTTGGCTTTCATTCTGAAATGACGATGGGTAAATTCCATCACCTTACCGCTTCATATTCTATCTCACAAGTTATTCATTTAGGTTGTACATGTGTGTGTCTTGGCTGTTATTATAATTTTAAAAATATGAGTAATAGGTACTAATGTTAATGATGTTTATCTCTTTCTCTATTCCTCTGTAATCAAATTTCTATTGTTATTCAAAATTAGTTATAAATATTTGTACAGAAATATAAAGAAATCTTTTAAAGTAGATTAATGCTACAGAAATCTCTTTTGAAATAGAAATTGGAAAAGACAATGTGCATCTCCCACTCTCACAAACACACACACAAATAATCATCATGTAAAACATTGGAGACATTGATTTCTGCTAAATTCCAACATGCCTTACAAATAGTTAATATACAAAATAATCTTGAGCTAAAATCGCTCTCCCATCTCCCTGCTTCAAGCATATACGGTATATCAATATATGTTTTCATATAAGTAATCAATTGATGGCACTGCAGTAAATACAACAAAGAGACATGCTACACTCCTTGTCTTCAAGGCATTCACATACTGTATACAGTAAATCTATTACACAGGGATATCTACACACCAAAGTTATTCATAAAATCTAGATCTGGAGAACTACACATGGAATTCACATTCATGCTCATGAAAAGTGCATCGCAATTCATCATCTTATTGGTTACATGTCCTGATGCCTATTAGACTCCTCAAGGTTTGTGTACTTTAAATGGATCCCTGTAGGAAACCCCCAAAATGAAAATGTTTTCTCAGGACAGTTGCACTTCTTCCACAACCTACAACATCATCATCCCCAAAGCCATCCATCATCCTGAACCTACCCCCGAAAATCTGACACATAGCTCAAAGACAACCTGCTACAACAGGGATCAAATACAAGAAACAAATGTCATTACATTTGCTCTGGCAATAATATTCTCACAGCATTTGCGCCATTAATGCTTTGTGCAGGGGTGCGGGCATCTTCAGACGGTTTGGGTGCTGAATAAACAAACACGTTGGCTGACAGTACAGTCACACTCAGTCCCCCATTCTCTCCCTTTCGGCTCTCATTCAAACTCGTGAAGCAGATGTAGAAATGGAAAGTAAAGATATGGTGAATCAATATATATATATATGCAGGTCTAATTCTGACATTCACATACACTGTAGATGTATCTTACATGGCCATACTATCTCTTGTGCATAATAATATCATTACAAAAATACATATATTAAAGCAAGAAATGTGTCCATAGCTCACACTTTTTTTTAATTGAAAGCAAAAATAAGACAATATTTTAAATCGCCATGAAATAAAATGTGAAGCTTCCCCTAATAGTTCTTGCACAAATGGCAACATTTCCTAACTTTTCAGTATGATCACTAATAGTCCATCCATGAACTCCAAACTCTAAAATTTTCTTCAAAAGTCTCTCAAGATATTGATTGATCTGCAACATGGAATATAGTGAAATGAAACCCAACCAAAAGATATCCTCCAGCTTTAATACCGGTAAAAGATTTACTGTAGCACTTGACACACTCAGAGAAATGAAAATCTTGGAATATACCCTCCAGGCTCAAGTTGTGACTAATGATCGAGCAAACATGAAACCGTGGCTCCACATTTGTAGAGAGCTCTATGGTCTTCCAGCCAATACCCTGATGACATAACCCTGCTATTCAAAGGCATCTGTTTGTAATGACTGGTTTGCTTACTCACAAGCAAGTGTTAATGAGGGAAGCCAAGACATACACAGTAACCTCAAGTGCAATACCCAAGTCACACCCACAAGCATAACAACAAACCAAGCCAACAAAATAATAAAAAATTAACCTGAAAAGACACAAATTTGACGACAAAATAATAAAAAATTAACCTGAAAAGACACAAATTTGTCAAGTATCAGCCAGTATTAAAGCTTATCGGCCATAGTTTACAGGAGGGATTAGACCGCCCTGCAAGGTCACTGGACAGGTGGTTATCTCATCAACTCAGCTCTCAGTTAACATAAGAAAAAGAGGATCATGGGGGACCAATGGTCACCGATTAGGCATTGTTTGTTATATAGAGGGCGCAAGTAGCTACAAGTAGTGCAGTGGGCCTTTAAGAGACGGTTTAGCAATGTGATCTGGGAGGAAGATTTAGGTGGCTAAAGTCAACATCCATCAATGCTATTGAAAACTTATTGTGAGAGGGGTAATATGAACATGACATAATCAAGATATTATAGTGAAAACAAATTCTAATTAAAAACAGAACCTTCCAAATGCCAAACAAAAAAATTGAATGAAAATTCATTAACTTTCAAGATATCTGGTTTTAGATGAAAAACTAAATCTAATTTACAGGCTCAACAGAGACATGCTAAGAAAGGCCCCTCTCTACCTGAACTTACTATAATCAGTAGTAAAACTGACATGGAAATATGTGATTTTGATGAAAGAAAGTTATTTGTGTCTGTCACCTTGACAACAGCTGTATGAAGCGCAGCCTGCCATTATGGAGTGGGTTCATGACCCTGTCACCCAAAACGGGAAGGAAAAGTTCCCCCTCTAGCCTTTTTTGGATCAGACCTAAGACAGCCATTAAGATGGTCACCTGTAAAACCCCATTCCAGGTTGGTGGGACAGTGTTTATCTAGAAACAGGTAAAGTTTTGTGATGGAAAAATTGAAGAAATAAGAGCAGTTCCGCTGTGGCACAAATAAGATCTTGTGATAATCTAAACATTTTTACTCCACGTTGGTCCATGTACAGTTCCTATTTTCACACCCAATGAAATAACATCTATTTCTTATTGCTCTTCTACATGATATAGCAACTTTAATTGTAATTTTGTCTCTTTAAAATCAACTCTCTATCACTGTTTCTATTGTTCATATAATATTCCAAGCATCGATTTTATCCAAACACCCAAACACACTGAGCATGTGTTGGCCTGAACAAGAAGTAATTCTATCCCTGTATGCACAGTACAGAGCGGTCGGTGGAGATCAAAGCCAGACCCATGCCAACTTCACAGAACAATGCTAATCAGCTAGAACAAGCAGACTGGTCAAAAGTAAACTCTCTGTGGTCAAGCGTCTCTGGACCATTAGTGGACAAGAGAGACACAGTCAGCTTCAAGACGTGCAGTAAGAAATCAGACTCCTGCTTTGTTCTTGATAAAGACAAAGCAATGTTTGCATCCAAGATTTAATTCCATGCACTGGGGCCATTCTGATGTTAGAACTGATGCCTGTCTGTGTATAAACATGTATGCATGACTAGAAAAAGGAAAGTTGATCTTGTACGACTACAGAATATTTCAGAAAATGCTTTATAAGCTTGTCATATTTAAATGTTTTAAATATGTTGTCCTGAATTTGAAGACGTAAGATATATTTTGTTGCTGTTTAAAAAAAACATACCAAGATAAAATATTGCATCTATCTGGAGGACAAGAAAATGCTTAGTCAACCTCAAAAGCTGAAGTACGGACCCCACTTTTTCTCTATTGCTGAATACTCACGTTTCAAAAAGAACTCCTATTGACAACATATAAATTATTCAAGATGTCTGAATTGCCTGAAAGAGCTTACAAAAAGAAACTGTAGATTTAGTGGGCTAAATCCTAAAAGCAGATACTTATCTTCAAAACTTTACACAAACTTTGAACCAAGTCAGATAACTATAAGGGTCAATAGGACACATTCTAGAGGTTTTTCAGTGGATGTGGGATTGAAGAAGCTAAACTTGGACTTGAGAGGTTGTTGTTTGTGAATGTGGCGGGAGCCCTCTGTTGACCTCATTGTGTACATAGAGGATTTCCCCCCTCACTGCACTGTCTCAATGAGCTGAAGATGAGGCTTCCATGGGGATGAAGAAGAATATCTTGGTTTCCACTCATATGTGGCTCATCCTGACTCATGTTTTTCATCTTCGGTCTGTTCTTGAAGTTGAATGTATTTCATTTCTTACATTTACCTTATATAATACTTCCTTGCAGACCTACATATCAATTTACAAGCAATCTGAAGTTATGACACATGTCTACAAATGAAACGACAAGGAAAAGAATTTTCAATTTGGAAATGTGCCTCCAAGCTTCAAATTCATACCCATTGAACATTTCTGTTGTTTGGTTTGTTTTTGAATGGCAAAAGCTTCTTTTGATGGATGTTTCCATAACTACAATGAACATGTTTTTATCAAATACCTTTGAGATAGTTCTATGTTAGCGCAAATACAGCATTGCAAAACGGAATCTGAAAAATAATTATGATTGTAAACCTTGGTTCTTTATCTCCTTTCAGTTTCACTACCTCGTTTCACATGTACATCAGGAAGAGAGTAATGATTTATTTTGAATGTGAAGGAAAAACACTTCTGAACATGGTGACTCTCTCACTCACTCGCTGGTAAATGGGGGAGACAAATGGTATGTGCTCTACCCCCTAGTGGTAATAACATTAGGCCCCACCATCAACGCAACCGTGGCGTTTCAATGGAAGAAAGAGGAGAGAAAGGAAAAGAAGAGAGTGAAAAATGGAGTCAAGGCCTAGTCCACACTAGCCCAGATCCCTTTGCCCCTTACCGACATCACATTTGATTGTTTATTTATGCTCAGCCCCTCGTCAATGCAAGGACCAACAAAGGACCGAGGTACAGAACCAGAAAGCGAGAGAGGAAAGAGGAATTGACAGGCCAAGTTCGTTCGTTCGCCCACAGAGGAAAGAGAATATAACATCCATGAACAGAAATGTGCCGAATGCACATGTGTTATGGGGTGTAAACGCTGCATGTTCTAAATTTGTTTCTGTCACTGGCTTGCCAATGCTAGCTGTCCGCTGTCTGCAAGTAATAGTCACAAGTTTGCGGTTGATTGTAACCCCCTCTCTTTCCATCAATTTTCCCATATTTTGGGTTGAGAGAGATTCTTTTTTTCTGTGGTTACCAGATGGCAGCCAGACCAGAATATCTGTCAATTTGAGTCAATTTCAAGATTGAACCCTGACTGGCATTGACTATTGTTATTTAAGTGTTTAAAAATGGTTACCATGACATCTGATTTTCTCAAAGTTTAAAAAGAAAGTAATATCCTAATAGTATTTCTTGTCTTATGATTTTTTATTTAAAATAATATTTCATGCATCCTAATTTTGTTCTCTCTCTCTCTCTCCCACACTTTCTCTTGATCTCTACCCCATCCTCATCTCCCCCCCCCCCCCCCCATTACGCTTTCCCCTCTTTCTCTCCCTCTCTTTTTCATATATGCCTGATTCTCCCTCTCTCTATTGGGGATCCCCTTTTCTGTCTCCCCTCTTCTTCTCTCTTCTCTAACCTCCTTCCTCACGTTCACGACCTGCTCATATCTCACCCATCATGAGCGCATTGTCTACAAATGCTCCTTCGATGCCATAAAACATGAATTATTTCATTTTTCACTGGCAGTTACAAATTCATACAGCTGGCACCCATTCTCTCTCCCTGTTGTTTCTGCAAACTAACCCAATGTGACAGCAATAACTCAATGACATTTGTCAACTTTCAAGATGTTTACAAATATTCCTTTTTATCGTGCATATCACCTTTACCCATAGACATATGCCAGATGCTCTGGGGTGAAAGAAACATCAATCCTTATTATAAAATGAACGGCCACACAAAGCATTTCAGCACATTATTCTCGCTTCAGACCTGGTTTTACGGAACATCAAATGTGCAAATGTTTAAACTACCTCAAATATAGTAGTGTACAATACAGCTTAAACGTTAGCACATCATCATTTAAGGATTTTGTTTCAAAGAAAACATGTGAAATTCTTCATATTTGCAGGGTTTATCTTTAAACTAAAAGTTCAGCCACTCTTCAAAATGGAGGATACTATAAGAAGAAATATTTGACTTTCTGGTGAAAAGAATAAAAAATATAGTGCGAATGCCTTGTTCATCAAGCAACTGATTCTAACTTCAAAATTCATCAACCCATTTCCAATTCAATTCCACAAAGACAGACAAGCTTTGCTTTGTCAAAAAATATCGGCCACAATATCAAAATCTGGACAGGTATAAACCACCTAGGGCGCTCAAACGATTAAATATCAGGCAAACAAAATAGGAGACACAATCAAGTACACACGGTACAATCCACTCAATAGAAAGTAGGGTACGGGTACATTCTTATGGGTAAAGCGAAACCCATATAACCACCATCAAGCCTACCGGTTATCTTCACCAGCAAAACAGTAGGTAAGCCTATTTGGTCGGATGAGTCTTAAATCCACCACAATTGAGCCAAGGCATGAAATGAGCCTGAAAACGTCCAATGAGGAGAGAGAGAAGACAGTATCAGCCAGACAGTGGAACCTCTTCAGACGAGAGGACATTTATACAAAATTTGTGTAAAGAAATATCACATAAAGAATCACTGATTAGTGACTGAAAGGGGCATTGAGACATGAAAACATTTAGCAAATGAAGGCCTAGTTTCAAAGGGGTTGGCTAAGATGCCATTGGTGTGCTCTAACATTAGGCTCTGTCCAGTTATGGTTTTCATACAAATACAATACAGCATTCACTTGGAAAGTGGACAACAATATTCCTTAACGAGTTTTCATTTGAAACAACGCTCATTTGTTGTTTCACTATACAACACATCATTGTACATTGTTATGTTCGGTTCAAGACGATCAGACTATTTTTAAGAAACTAATTACTTAATTAATCAATTACGGTTTAGTAATCATAAACCTGCACAGTTTTCATATAGCTTCCTTATACATCCAACCTTGGAAGTCTGAATGGGGACGAGATACTGTCCTTGGTAGTGGTAGGATGTTGGGAGATGAGTCAGAACCAGTGCTTCTCTTTCATGGTTCATTAAAGAACAGACGCTAGAATCAACACTGATTTGCGCTTGACCTTGAGAAAGAGTTAAAGCCTTGTACCCTTGAGGCGCAGGACTAGGCTAAAGCTTCGTACCCCTGGGACGCCCTTGGCCATGACACTCAAGAAACACACTAACAGGTTTTAAGAAAAGCAATTATAATTTTGTTATAGTTATTTTCTCAATTTGGCATGGGTAGATGCTTCGTTAGCATTGGACCAGAATTTTCATCCACCTGGGGCCAACGTGGTCAATCCAGGCTTTTCACAAGGCAATATATATATATGCCAAATATGGGCGTGGTTAGTGTACATGTGGTATATTCTCAAACTAGAATTTAAAGAAGACAACAAAAATGATCAGCTAATAGATCCTCTGGGAATAAATTGTTGATTTCATTTGTTACATGCTTCCATGAAACAGCTGCAAATAAAATGTCATGATTGCTAGTTTCCATAATTTCGATTATTTTTCAATATCCTTTAATCTGAAGGCTCTAGTTTAAATAACAAAAGCTAATCTAGAATAGCAAATTAAAGGCAATTATGTAACAATGGTAAACTTTTATAAATCTGTTTTCAATCTAAATCCTTCAATTGAAGGAGATTATATGCAAATAAAAAGTTTGAAGAAAAAAAAGATAAACAAAGAGTAGATACAGAAATCATCAAAATGAAATACGCTATTGTGATTTCCAGACAGCACTCTGCAAAATGTGAAAGAAAGAAAAAAAAGAATGCTTTTGAATTAGAGAGCATCAAAGTGTGGCTAATGCCTGGCCTAATAAAATCATGACTCACTGAACTGTTTAATTTATTTGTCTCTGACAAAAGCAATTCAATGCAGTGTTAATCAACTGTGAAAGACCTTTGAGTGGAAGGCGCTCTGTCCACCACCATCATCATCATTACCACCACCGGAGCACAAGGTGCACTTGTTCTGGTGGGAGATGGAATAATGGATGGGTAAAAGCAAATTGCACAATAATGATAACTTATTATTTCACCCCAGATTTTGACAAGGCGCAAAATCAATAAAGAACCAACTGCGTGCCCTGTGGTCCGTTTCCAACACAGCAGTGCAGGCAATGTATTTTCCTTTCCTAGAGCTTGCCTCTCTCATTGTGCGAAGATTTACAGCAATTACGGAGGTGAAGTCATGCAGATAAAGATAACATTTCTATTTTCTGATGAAAGCGCAGAGCAAATCAGCTGCCCATCCCCCTAACCTCGATGACCGTGCGGTAGACACGAAAAGTGACACGTTGCTATCATCGAAAAACATGACGGAACAATGGGAGAATATGTATGGATCTATACATTACTCAACTTTTGAATAGTGTGTGTATTGGTGCATGATGAAATATCTATTTCTATTCATTCATCTATTCATGAATACATTTTTATAAAAATATTTTAAAGAAATGGAGAATTTGACAAAGAAAAATATAAAAAGATTTAAAATCATAACAAAAATCCAGCACATTTGAAGATTGACAACTCAAGTCTTTCAAAAGTTAATTCAAAACATTCCCACCAAAAAATTAACTGCGTAGAAATGAAAGCAAATGTTGATTTGTATCAAAGTACAGCAATATTTGATTTGAATACTTCAAACTTCAAGATGTAGGTCTTGTAACACCCACCCACAACTAGGATAGACTGAAAAAGTGCAGCGCGCTAAATTGGCTTAGTGGGACAAAGCAAATAGTGATGATTTCTAAATTGAATGTTGGTTTTGGGAGGGATTTGCCAATTCAGGTTGTTTAAACTTTAGATGGGAAGGCCTCGTCTTTGAAAAGTGGTTGCACCTGGATAAACAAAGCCACCAAATTCATTTGATCACGCATAAAGTTTAGAGTCCAACTATTTTAATTCAAATTGGACTACAATAGTACAATTTCAGTCAAATGTAAGACAACAAATAAGAATTTGTATATTCTAAAAAGCCAAAATATATTATAGATAAATAAATCATAATTCAAAATATTACTTTCTAAAGCAAAACAATGTAAATCATAAAATTAAGTGTGTAAGTCAACAGTAAGCCTACATGTATAATACAAAGACTTCACTGAGCCTATAAATATGAAGAAAAAAAATATTTATTTAAGCATCAGAGATACTTCACATCGATGAGATCATGACTTACATTTCTTTCTTCTTTTTTTCTTCTTCATATCAATCAATCACTGAATGTATAGCTGTAGAATACTAGTACATGTAACTGACCTTAACTTATGATGCACAAACATGCCTTTCATATTCATTGTTTTGTAGGCATATCAACCATTGGCTAGCCAGGTGATGCAGCCTGGTATTAATCCTTTGGAGTAGAAATCACTAAAATACAAACTGTCACTCAAAACTCTATGATTCCAAAGAAATAAAAACAAACACTCTAAATGTACATGACATATCATCACAACCAACTTTTGGACCACCGAATCAGAGCTATTAGAACCCTGCTGGCATTTGACAAATCACTCAAATATTCCAAACCAACTCAAATATATCCCTGCAATCGTGTCTTTCAATTTCTCTTACTTGCTTGATGTAAATCAAAACCACAAAATTATATTCCCCACTGCAATCTTGTCTTTCAGTTCTCATTCTTGGTCAGAGCCATTACAGACCACAGTGGTGCATACGTAACACAGTAGGTCATTTTTTTATTTTTGAAGAAGTATCAAGCAACCACAGAATTATCATAGGAATCCTTAGAGGAAAATATTCCAAATCACTGATTTTTTTTCTTCAAACTTTCAAGCTTAGGGGAAAAGGGGGAGGAGTCCTATGAGCATCTTTTGATTCCATTCTTTGGTGTGCAACTCAGATAGTGAATGTTAAAATATCAGTTTTTAATCATGAATTGACAATTTAACATTTGTATCTGTATGTGATAACGACATATCAAAGCGCCAAGCCTTCCGTTTGGCCTCTATGTTATTATCCTCCTGCAGGCAAGCATAAAGTATATGCAGTATTCTACAAGTTTTTCCAATGACATGGATTACAACTTAACAGAAATATTTGTGAACATGCCTTTAAACCTCTCATCGTATTTCACCTAAATTCCACTGAAGTTCCAATTCCTAAGGCAAAACAAGGTCCGTAAACAGCAGTAGCATAGAAAGTCATGTTTATCTAAAGGGGCGAGCTAAAACATCAGGTGAGGCCTTTTTTCCCAATTAAAACAATGTATGCCTTTTACCAAGATAAAAGATAGTTTTCCCTATCAAAATCTGGTAGATTTTCTGCTCTTTGTCTTACATGAGGGGTGGGGAAGGAGGTTACATCAATACCCTATGAAAGTATGATAGTATTACAGTTCTATGCTTTTTTTTTACAACAGATCTATCTCCCACCCCAGGTGTATCTCTACCCCTTTCACATTAGAAGAAACTGAAGCTGATAATTTAGAGAAAGACGATCTACATGAAGCTATCAGCAGTTAACCAATGCCTCACAGCAATTTGTCTAGCAGCCATGCACCATGTCAAGAGCTGAGATTCAGAAGCAGAAGGGCGTTGACTCCATTCAAAATGGTAGAAGTTAATGCCCTTCTGGCTTCGTAACATATAAACATGAGCATATGTGCCATGTGTGAATGGCGCTTCTCATAACATAGGCTGATATCTAGGCCTACATCTAACTTTATGGGTTTATGGGTACCCCCTCCCCCTCAAAAAAAAAGTCTGAACTGCAGCAATAATATCAGTGTTCTACATTTTGGGCCGTTTTCTTTCCATTCTGATCAGAATAAGCTGGTTTACATTACAAAATCCACCAGGGAGATTTGAACAGGAACACCATTCTAGTCTTGAGTTGCTTTTGAGTGGTGACCTGCCATTGAACTGTCCTTGACCCCACATATCAACACAAGATGTTGCCCTCAAGATAAGAAAAGAGTTGAGAGTCAAAGAGGAACTACTACCAGTCTTACTTTACTTTAGACCAACCTCATCCCACAATCATATCCTCATAAAAATATAGAATATCATGAGCACATAGGCCTCCATATCGTTGTTGCTACTTTTAAACTTTAAATTAATTTTAATCCACCTAATAAATTGTTTTTTTAAACAAAAAGAAAATTTTAAGAAATTCAAATTAAGAAATTCAAATTAAGAAATTCAAAAGGCATGATTTTGTACCTTACATGCCTACCTGACATATTAACATAAATCTATATTATAATTTATGCTAAAACTTTTTTTTCATCACTAATTTAAATCTTGTTTAGAGCTTGTTTTCTTTGATAACTGTATATGATCAACGAAATGCATACACAACTCTACAGTCCAACTCTTATAAGTGTGATTGATTGCGGTGCACAGCCAGGACCATACAAAGGCATATAGGAGTATGCCAATCACAAATTGGCAACCCACCTTTCTGGCCATGCCTTGTCCTTCCATAACAAACTTGTTATTCCATTCATACACAGGCTACATATACTATACAACCCTGACAACCGACTCAAGGCATGTAAAGCAAAAACATTTGTACTCTGTTCAAAACCCTGCCTTGAGCGCAAGTCAACGATGGCCTTCGAGTTTGTAAAGAGGTGGCCTAAAAGAGTTGGCTTGTCTTTTAATGGAGGGCAGAACTGATTTGCTGGTGGTGGAATCGACACATTTTGAAAGAGACAAGTCTATTTGTGAAGAGGTCTGCCTTCCCCGCATGCTCTATGCGAAAGTTCAACAATGATACAAGAATGTACACACTCAAAATTGCAAGGTTGTGTCATCATTTCTATTTGCAAAATTAAAAAAGTAAATGTATGCAGTTGTCCAATATCTTATCATTACTGTTTGCTTTTACCTGTGTACACACTGTGCTTGTTATTCACCGATTATTTGCTTTAAATTAATGAAAATCTTCTTCTCTTGTTATCAAGAGAAAAACTACGTTGTTGTGTCTGAAAACAGTCTCTTTACCCTCAATCTAAATGATTAAACATGATTTCAGTGACACAAGTCTTTTACAATATATTCAATGTAAAAGAGAAAGGTTATGAACAGAATATTAGTTGTTTGTTGTCATTGTATTTTCCACTTTATTTGTTTATAATAATTAATATGACTCTTTAATTTCACTTAAAGATGAAGTTGAGTTCTGGTCATGCGATTGCATTGTGAAAGAAAGGGTGTGGAACCGACCAGAAAAGGTTGATCATCCAGCATATAAGAATGTGTGTGTATTGCAAGGTTCTGGAATCATCAAAATGATAAGAAATTTGGCCAAGTCTTGGTAAAGTTACAAACACTTGCACAGAAAGATGTATATGGGACTACACGAACACGTGGCGTAAAAAGCCGGCCCCCCCCGATTTTTACGATGTTACATGCATATTTAGGATATGAAGGCATTTGAAGAGCCATGCTTTTCAGGGAACATGTATTAACTGATGTTCTTCCACACTTGCATAATAAGAATGAGTAATGCTCACAAATTATTTTTCAGCTCTTCCCAGAACTCAACCTTCTCTTTAAAGGAAAGGTAAGATATTAGAAAACATAATGGTAAAAAACCTGCAAATACAACTACACTAAAGGGACGTGACAGGTGAACTTATAGCGTAGGAAGAAAAAACTTTCTCACTTTGCACCTAACAGATGCTGAACTACACCACTAAATTCCTGATTGTTCCTAATAACTCAACTCCTCCCCTTGAACTAGCCCTCCTCCCATCCCATCCAACCATCCCCAATTACTGTCATCATCCCTCCTCCTCCTACCATCTTCATCGGCTAGAGGACAGGGGATGATTACCTCAAACCTTGATTGGCCATGGCACAAGTGTAAGGAGACCGACACTTTGATCAATTACTTGGTTCTTGGCCTTCCTTTCTGATATTCGGTTCCCTCATCATTGTGGTCTACGATTAGTCTGGTTCCGATACTATCATTTGAGGTTAAGTTCTAGGACTACAATACAGCCTACAGGAGTTAGCCCAGGAATAATCAAAGAAAACTTAGAACTACCTTTGGCCTACCGGTATCTGCTGAATTTCATGTACCTAGTCTTACAGATCCATGATGGTTATAATTCTTTGTATGCCAAGCCTTAACCCCCGAGACCGCAAATTCATTACTGGGTGTTTTCAAAGACATTAATCAATCAAATCAAGAGAAGCAGTTAAAAGTAAACCCTTTCCTCTTTAAATGAATCACAGTGAAATTGGGATAATGCTTGAAAATAGAATATTCAGAGAAGATTATTTTGTATAAATCTATAACAACAAATTAAAGACTAAGTGAACAGCACTAATGTTTTTGATTATCAAAACCACATAAATCGTCAAGCATTTCTCTTGTTTTCCCAGAGACTCTTCAGTTACCAAGCTAGGGCTCCAGATGTTGACCAAATGGCATTCATTCGATCAACAATTTTTTTTGGGGTGATCTTCGACAACGACACATGAGTGAGCCCTCGCTCCCAAGCTTGCTCCCATGATAACCCTGGACGTGCTTGGGTCAGCTGGGTCAAGCGACAAGCCCTGTCCCCGAAAATTAATAGGAATTCAAGGCATGTCTTGTGGCTGGCTGGTTGGCTGTGTCTGCTGCCCCGCTGAGAAGGGGTGCTTGGATCGGAGGACCCAGGGAAGGGGAATTTCAGGGAGGGGAAGGGTTTATATCTTAAAAGGTAATCTTCCCTAATCATTGAAAGTGTGGAATAAAAGTGTTACAAGATGATTTCTATGGAAATTTTTACATAATATATTAAATAATGCTGGAGCTTGCAGCTGTGCTAAACCCGGGGAAATAATAACAGAGCACCAGGAGTGGCAAAGTGCCAAACATGAGCACTATCCAAAAGTCCACTATTTCAAAAATTAATGGCTGCCGAAGACCTTTATTTTGCAGTGAAGCGATGAGCAATTGCATTTTTTGTCATCCATCATTTGTTTTCCCTTTATGAAACGAAGTAATTGCAATTTCTAGGACTGAAACACAGCCCAGCCCCTCCAAATTACCCTCAATTGTGGTATAGGGGGAACAACCCCTATGAACCTGTACATTGTTCCAGCGTGAATTACTCAACCTTATGGTTATATGTGTTGACTGAGTTATTAATATTCAGAGACTGGTGTAACATACTTCAGTTGCTGGAGTACTGTACACACAGGAACCCTTCTACAATACACAGGTAAGGTTCTAGTGCATATAGTCCAGGGATGCTAGGCCTATCTTCCCTGGTGTAATTTGTAAATCAGTTGTGATAACAAATTCAAAGTGATCTGTCAAATTTGATCAGCATAAAGGTTATCACTGCATTCTTGGTAATATATGAATACAATTCTAGATGAATGCTTTACAATTATCATGTAGCAAAATATTGTTTTAGTATGATTTGTCAAGTTTGATCAGCAAAACAACTATTCAGTGTATTTTTGATCCATTTATAAATATATTACTAATACTACACTGCATTTGATTTACTGCTGATCAAGCAACTATTGTAAATTATACCCCTATACATATAAGATACACATCTTTATAAGAAATCAACTTATTTGTTTACATAAAATTTGTATTTCCACTAAAGCAATGCTTCTATATCCATATCTCATTGATTGAAACAAGATCAAGATGCTGTACACTGTGATCCAATGCCAGATGCACAGTTTATCTAATCATATGCCCATCCAATAGGTATTATTAAAGCGAAGAAGAGTTGATTGTTGAAGAAATCAAACCAGTATGGCAAAGTGATACATGATTCCGGTGCTTAAATTGACTTCATCAAAGAAACATGACATAAATCTCTACATGTGGGGCCTAACATAATTGGCAGACATTCTGAACGGTGCCATCTTGTTCCCAATGGAAGGTACTGCAGGGATGCTGAACTCATCTTCCACAGCTGAAGAAAATCTTGAGCTGGTCTCGTGTGTGTCTTGTGTTGGTAGACCATTTGGTCTTGATTAGTACTTTGCTATCCAAATCTTTGACTAGATTATACAACCAATGCACTTTACCACTCAGATTACATTCTAGTTTACCAAATCATCCATATGGTATTTCTTTTAAGCTCTTGTACTTCTTTAATTATTTCATGCCCCCTAAAAATTTGTTTTACCATAAAGTACAACAACAAAAATTGTTCCTCCTTATCCTCTGAAATTACTACTCTCACATTCTAACCCACAAAATCACATTTCATATCTTTCAATATCTCCTTTGCAAATCTTTCCCTCTTTTCCTTTGTCTCATACTATCAAATAAAGCCCTAGCTCTCATATTTTCCTTGCCACTTTGATCGATCCAATTCACTGAAACTTATCTCTCCTAATAGTAATACCACAAACTAAGAATCACATCTCATTACAGGGGTGGGCCATGGGTCGGGGAGCCAGATTAAACTTTTCTTCTTGTAGTGTGAATGGGTTCATCCTCATTTGCACTTCTTCATCCAACACCGATCTCCATTAGATAGTAAAACACTCCGTCCCGTCCCCCCCCCCCCTCACTCCACCTATCTATGACCTTTTTTCATATCATTCTGTTAGCGCTCCTGTCCAACACCAACAGACAGATATATTAAAGGTACTATGTCCCTTTTGCAGCCAAGCTCAAATGCTGTAGAACTTTGCAGGAATTATGAATATGTCATGTATGTCCTATCTGTGAAATTTAAACGTTAGCAGTGTCCTCATATTCAAATTATGCAAGGAAACCTGTTTACTTGCTAGAATTCACTGTCAGACACTATTGAGTGACTGACTGGCTTTTTTTCTTCTTTGGGAATAACATACATGAAAAGAGTTGTAAAGGGTACATGAGCATTTGTCTACATCAATAACCCACTTCTTGTGATGGCCAAGATTAAACTGATTGAATCTTTGCGCAGCTTAAAACGTACGACCATTCGGTACAATTGTCTGAAAATCAAGACTATTACTTTTGGGCTCTATAGCCCTAAAGTCGATTTGACTACTAATAGTCGTTATTTTCCCACTTGAAGACATTTTCAAGCCCCACCTTTTTTAGGGATGTTCTAAATTAGTATTATCTTTCAAATGCAGTTGGAATTTAACTTTTTCATTTTTTTGGCCTGCAAATGGGACATAGTACCTTTAAGCAGAGTGATCTAATCTGTAGTGATCTAATCTGTAGTTTTCACTCTACATCACTATCTCTCTCGTTTTCTCTTTCTCTCTCTCTCTCACTCTATCTCTCTCTCTGTCTCTCTGTCTCTTTGTCTATATGTCTGTCTGTCTCTGTCTGTCTGTCTCTCTCTCTCTCTCTGTCTCTCTCTGCCTCTCTCCATCCACCTTATCTTGTTCTTCTGCATCTGCATCATCACCATCCTTCTGGAAGACATCTCCCAGAGGATAGCCAGCTGCTGGAGTCTGGAGCCTAAGATTCGACCAGAATTTATCACCTCCCATCAATTATATCATTCCATAAATAAAAACTGAACATCCCATCAGGGAGAGACCTCTATATGCCATACAGATGGCAAACAGTGTATTCATGTTTTCATTTCACAACGCACTCCACAACAAAGAGACTACATTCATGCTTATCCTCAATAACAAAAAAATATATATGAATATTATGATATGAATGATTTGCTTACCTGTAAGTTGAGATGAAGCAGAAGATTAGCCAGACAGCACATGAAATGAAAAGAAGAAATAATATAAAAGATAATTAATAGAAATTTAAAATATTCTGATCATGCAATGTACCATTACTAATACTACAGTTTGTTATATAGTTGTAGACACATGATATGACAAGACAAAATAATACTTATACATAATGTCATATAAGTCTAAAAATAACAATCTGGGGAAATTAATATTGTGTTCTTTCATCAAGATTCACATATAAATACAACATATTAGTTCTGTGAAACAGACTGTGATACTGAGTCAAATGAATTATTCAGCCATACACCTTTTAACCCTGTTGGTTTGATATGGTTAAAATCAAATATAGAACGTTGAAAATCTAGCTTGAACAAATACAGATTTACCAGTCTCTTAAATTTCCAAAAATCAAAAATTGGATATTCATATGGCAAATATTAGCTAATATAGCCTAGACGCTTTTTCACCTTTTTTCCCCACGTAATATCATGTTTAGGACAATTTCTAGTAACTGATTTTTAAGAGATTTTCTTTACCCCCCCCCCCCCCCCCCACCCCTACCCTCCTTACAATTTGTTTTTAATGAATACAGCTCACTTCAACACACAAGAAATCCAGCTCTAATTCTCCATTACACCAACCCAATTCATTTGTGTCTAATCATGCCTCATTTAATTCTATTTCAGGGTCTACAATCCTCAAAGCCTCTATTTGCTTCAAAGCTTTATATCTCTATCGGTAATGTAATCCCTATTTTCAACCGAATAAGTTCTTAATTTCCAACAAATGAAAGAGCTTTAGATCATGTCTTGCCACCATTGTACTGGGCGTTGTGGGCACAATATACTCCGGGTTCAGCGGGGGTAAACGTGCTCAAAGAATTTCGGCTTCTAGAAAGCATCTTAGAGCCAAAGTAGAAGAAAGGGAAGCAATCTATGCAAGTGTGAACTGCAGATTTGATCATACAGAGAGTATTTGTTGAGTCATTTGTAGTACCCCAAGGCTAGCCTCTTTGACCACTACTACTCACAAGTTCTTATGATTAGCAATGTTTGGAGGGCTTGTTAGATTTGGGGTTTGCATATGAATGTCTATCCTACAAAATATAGGGTTGCATACAGTACCAGTAGAAAACAGTAGAAACCAGGACAGGATTTTAGGAATTGGACAGAATTTCAGTCACTTTGCTAAAATCAGAGTTCAGTGCACCTGATGGGGGGTATTAGAAATGTTTTATATAGCTTATATTAACTTGCAATCAAACTTCTAAAATGAGTTCTGTTTTCCAATATCAGTAATCATTAAACCTTCAAAACAAAGCTGAAAAAGAAATTGATATTATAAACTGACCTGTAACAATGAGATCATGAAATGAACAAAGATCAAATACTTCTTATTTCCTTCTAGAAATAAGTACCTCATGCTGTGCCTGTGTCTTGAATTTCCCTCTTCATGTTCCAAGTTTCACAACCAAATTTTCTCCTTCTATTAGGGGTCGAATATCCCACTTCTAAAAGAATGCTTGGAACGTATGATCCCTAAATCATGTTCAAAGTTGGTATTAAAGAGTCGCTCAATTTTCAAAAGCATTACGGTTGAGGAGAGAAAAAGGGGCTAAATGTAAATGAATGGGACATAGTACCTTTAAAGGGCTTTGTTTCCTTTTAGAAAATTTCTCATGAAAAGTTAAAAAAAAACATATTTATTCCTTTCTTTTTCATATCTAGCGAACACATCACAGAAGAAAATATCTTCTTCCTCGAGAACAAATGTATCTTATCAAACTGATGACAATTTGTATTTTTACTTCATTCCTTCCATCTGACATGACCAACTACAAGAAATGTATCTGAAAAAGATAAACCGAATAGTGAGTGACAATTGGTGGGGAGGCCATTAGCCTAGCAGCTTTCTTGGGTTACTCACATTAGTTTGCTTTCTTCAACCCCTGTTTGATTGCCCTCAGGCTACAGAAGAATCATCATCAGTCCTGATACAGAAATCCATATTCCTTTCAACTTGAGATACATTATTGCCACAGTGTATGTGTCGGTTGGTTTCACTAAACAAACCTCCGTCCCCCGCCTCATGATCCGACGCGACTCGGCGAAATAGAGCAATCCACTTACGACAGAACCCTCCTGCCCCTCCGTTATCAACTCAAAGACATCATTAAATATCAAGAAGTAAGACTTCGGGCTTAAAAACAGCAATTGTGAGAGAAACGACCATTAAATCATACACTGACTTCATATTTATACTTCTCATCAATGAAAAATAGACAGAATATTTTTTAAAAGATTCAAAAATCAATTTGAAATGGTTCACCTTGCAATAAAGTTACGAATGTACCCTTTTTGTTCAAGCCTACTAAATATGACAGAAATTAATAATTCATATCCATGATTTGTATGTTAACACAGAGTCCACATGAAAGGTATATGCCCATGGATGTTCTTGATATGATTACCAAGTATATATATCTATGAAGGGGGTATGATTGAAATGTGTTTAATATTCATCAATGAGCAATGCTGAGAGAGAGAGAAAGAGAGAGAGGGGGAGAGAGGGGGGTATGAACCCAGTCCGAGGATACGATTGCACACTCAAACACATAACCCATTCACAGGGACAACAACACGCCGATTTGATTACTCCGTGATCTGTAACCCAACCTGGACGATCTCCAACGATGGTGGAAATTAGGACGTTTGAGTGTTCTGCTCGAGTCTGGCACGATCACACCGTGGCCGGCTCAATTGACACGAGGGATCGGCGATGTATGCCCTCTATCCTTTTGTGTCCGGTCTCCCCACAATCCACGACTAAACTGAGAAAATATTTGAGAACATGAAGTACTCATTCATATTCAAGTAGAAATCTGTTTCATGTCCGTATGGCATTATTTAAATGGGTTTGGAGACATCGATAGAAAGAGAGAGAGTTACTCGGAGCCTCCTAGAAGTGATATAGCCCCAGGGTGAATGGCACGGGGCTATGTTTATCATCTTTGTTCCAAATACAGCTCTCGCCTCGGGCGCAACTTCATATTTCAGCAGAAATGGCCACAAAAAGGGATTGTATCAATGCCCTTTTACTCTTGCAACAATATACCTACATGTCTTTCTTTCCTAAATATTTTGGTTTTAAATTCTAGACTATCGCCACATCATCTTCTCCCATTCTTCCTGTCATCTTTCCATTAATGTCATCTCCTGTCCTCATAACCTCCTTGAGCTCCAGTCTCCCTTATGCCAATTGACTCTAGACTAGACTATACTCATCTTTTTAATACAGTTCAGTCTCTCATGTCCCACCTAGCATTCATTTCTTTCTCTTCCTTCTACTTCACATCATAATTCTAATTTCCCTGGTTACAAGCCTCCTCCTTTCCTCCGCTCATCCTCTCTGAATCCCTTGTAGAATCCATCAATCACAGAGGTGTACTAAATGAAAGAAGAAAGCTCTTCCATCTGTTTCATCATCTCTTTTCCACCTCCTAATGAATCAGGCTAATCGCCTGCTTGGCGCAAGAAGGGCATTACCTGTGTAACATAAGACATGGGTTAACGCCCTTCCGGCTCCAAACACACCTAATGTAAAAATCATCTCCTCCATATGCCATTCTAATTTCACTCATGCTCCCTTTTCTGTTTTTCCTATCGCTCCTACTAATGCATGTGCTGTATAATGGGAGCCTCATTGTCTGAACATTAATATTATTGTTTGTAAGAGGAAAGGGAATTAATATCTTTCATCACCAAAGTAGTCATCTCTGGACTTTCAGACTGGCCTTTCAATAAATGCCTTACATCTTTCAATATTTTGACTCATCTAATGATCTTCTTAAAATAGAATAAAGTAATTCAACATGGTGTCCCTGCCTGCATCCTCATTCTATACATATACTGATTTTCCAGAAAGGATAATATTGTCTTCCATGTCAATCAAACAACACACACATGTATTCTTAAGGATAGTGACATTCAAAGCAACAACTTAAAGAAAATTGCAAATGCAAGAGAGGGTTAGATATACAAATAATAATACAGAATTAATAGCATAAGGACAGGTCGGTGTCATTAAAAAATCAATAAACATACTACACATCGAACATACTTTTATGCTTTTAAGAAGGAGATAATAAATTCAGTTCCTTTTGAAAGAGACTTTCAGATCGAGGATCGAGCCAGATCGAGGATGCACTCTCTGTCAGTCTTGGAAATAAAAGTCAAGAAGATGCAAACAGGAGGTCTTTATGGCTATAATGACCAGAAGCTATTAATTGTGGCATGTCAACCAAGCAACACATCAAATGCAAGAGGGAGTCAACCGTTTCATCATGGAGCTGATCACAAGCTTGTCCTCAATAGAACTTTTTTTCTTCTCTACCTTGTATTTGTAGTTGTATTCAAAATCTACCTAGACCAAATCCCCACTCCCTTGCTACATGTACCTTAAAGCAACCAAAGACGGAGTATTCAACTCTGATCTGACTAATATAAAAACAAAACAACTTCATTCCAATAGCTCCCAAAATCTTGCACTGTCAATTATCAAAGGTCTCTTATTACACAGGGTACTGGTGGAAAAATAAAAGACGGGACATATTTCTTCTCTATCCCTCTCCAGGAAACAATTATCAATATTGCAAAGTGGATAAAAACATGTATGAATGCGTGTCGTTCACAGATTTCAGATGGTGATTGTCTAAGTACTCTATTTATCAGAACCGGGGGTACTTGTGCACTATCCAGGGATTGTTGAACTAACATGGGGTGAGAAGAACAAATGTATGCATTAATTCATGTTCAAGCACACAGGCCGACTGAAGAGCCCTCTCAAGGCAATTTCATTCATGAATACTCAAAAGGGTAGCTGGTGACGATACCCATCTACACATAAATGGTCCTTCTTATCTCATCCAGGCAAGGGACCGATTGAAAGGGAAGGGGGCGAGGGAGGGACAGTTTCGATCTGCAGACAAGATGGAATAACAAAATTTAAACGGCTTGCCAACATGAGGTCACAACCTCTTGTTCAGTGGTAGGCTGGAAAATGTTTGTCCAGGTTCCTTAGTCTGCACTTTGTGGTTTTATTCCTTTCACCGGAGAGCCGCTGATTGGCAGGCAGTTGCTCTGTTACTTAAAGCTTTGAAACATTACAGTAAAAAGAAAAACTGGGGATTTGTACTGGGGGGGGATTGGAGGGGGGAAAGGGTGTGTAAGAGGCATGATTCACACTTCCAAGTATCGCTCTGCAACAAGCAAATTGGAGTAGGTAACCGCCCTATGCTCTTCAAGAAACCAGGATGGGTTTTGGGGGGTGTTCTACTGGTAGAGAGGCGTTGAAGTGGCAAACATCCTTTGTCTCAGGCAATTATCACCCCGATACGGGAGAGCAGATTGAATGCCTTGAGAGATACAGAGACACCCAAGATAATAAGGTCATGGATAAAGAGAGACAATGAGGGAGAGAGACAATGTGGAGAGGGGGTGGGAGATTGAGGAGGAGAGAGAGAGGGGATGTGGATAGCGAGGAATGAGAGCATAGAAAGACTAAAGCGCCCAATTACGAGGCTCTGACTCACCAAGAAGTATCAAACTACCATGGCGATTGAGGGCCAGCCGAGAAAAAGGGCACCATTTTGGGTGCTTTGTTACGGGCGGGGAAGAAATCCCCTCCTAATTGATCACTTCTCATTTTTCTCATTAGTTACATTCTGGGCTACCCCTAGGGGTCGGCAAGCTAGAGTCAGAAGTGGTTGAATAGGGGAAGGGCTACACCAAAAATGAAGAACATCGGTCTCAACGACGAGAGGGGGGAAGACAGTAATAGAGAGAAAAAAGGGAATACAACGAGATCACTGCCATAGATAGCATGGAAGCTGATATTGCATGTCAGCAAACATTCTCACATTCTATATATTTTGTCATAGAGACTCTATTCATGAATTTTCAATTGGTGTCAGTTTAGGATAGCAATGATACAAATCATCCATTATGTTTAAAATACAACCTAAATCTACGAAATAGATGGCCTTTGGACGATCATGTGAATGTAGTGATTCTAGTCATTGATGTTTTACAAAAGATTATTTCATTGGCTTATTTTTCACAAAGCAAATCATTATGTCAGACTATAATCTATCACAATACAACACAGTGGATATAGAGCTTATAAACCTTGACTAGATTTTTAAAAATTGTTGACCATTTTCAAATTAATTTTTTTAACATGCATCACATTTGAAAAGTCAAAGTTATTTCATTTACCCTGAATATTGACACTAATGTGCTTTGTTTTTGCATGATTTATAGTCAAGATTAAAATCATTCAATTCCATTTCCCACACTTTCTTACAAATTACATTCTATGTAGTATAGGTGTTATTAAATTTATGGCTCCCAACTCCAGACCGAGGAAGGCAAAAACTTCCAACATTGGAATAAATTTCAAATTCATTCACACATTTCATAAACAGACAGAGGGGATATTGTGAATATGCATTAGGCAAAAAAAGATCCCCAAATCGTAAATGTTCAATGTAATGAAGACGGCGGCTTTGTTTACAGCTAGCCACCGCCAATGCGCACATCCCTACACCAACTACCATCACACTGCCCTTGTCCAACCAACACGGGTGTGAAGTCTCTACCCTAGGTTCTTGACCCGCTCGAACAATGGGCATTGGTGGCGTTACACAGCTAGGGTCCGAGCCGCGCTAAAGCAGATGAGAAGCAAACGCACTCATCTCACTAGCCATTTCCCTAACCGACTTGCTGTAAGGAAATATGAGAAGCGCCATATTCCAAGCACATCCGCTTGGTCAATATATCAGGTTTCAGAGAAAACTGGGCTGGATGGATGCATACTGGATTCCTATTCTACCAATGTAAATATTGCATCCGTTCATTGATGAGTAAAAATTAGAGGATTTTCCGCATCTAATTTGTTTAATTTCACTGTCATACCTCAGAAAATCATCACCCATCACTTTTTACAGTTCTAATTCTATTGCATGCATTGTTTACGAGTTGTACTAGGTCATGACACGAGACTGAACAAACTAACTCTACAAACAGCAATATAATATTATAGGGATTTAGAACGACAATTACAAGTAACCCTACATGATGATAATTCATACAATATGAGTGTAAAATGCACATGACGTACAATAAACTGCTATTATACAAAGTAGTATTGAATTACTTCTCTTATTGCACAAGGTAAATTGCTGAATCATTTTTATTGGAGGTTCAATCTAACCAATACAAACATACTTTGTTCTATCCTCTGTGCCAATAGTGGGGTCAATATTCAAGTAAGTGAACAAGAATTGATTCACTTTGGATTCCTAATCAACTTATCAAGGCGAACTTGTTAAAACAAAAGACTTGGTGATAATGAACACGTACCATAGATATGCCTGGCTCCCTAGTAAACAAGAGCGGCTAGGGGTTTGATTTAGCCAGTCTAGCTAAGTCTAAACAATCAAAATAATACCTGCTTTAATTTGGCAGTCTAGAAGTTGGGCTCTGACAAACACTAAATGAGGGAACATCAAACAAGAACGTTCCTGGTACTGTTACATCAAAGGACATGCCGCTATCTCACAGACCAATTTTGCATAAACAAAAATCAGCCTTCTTATCACCGGTCTTGGTCAAAGACGATGACAATATATGAGAAGCACCCCTTTATTGCTAAATATATCTTTGTTTGAGAGAATTGACGTATTTGAAAAAATTATGAGTTTACTGACTAGATTATAGGTTGAAGTACGGACTTGAAGAAGCTCATATGTTTTATATTAGCCGATTGAGAGGGAATAACTGAAATTTAACTATCTGGATCTACTTCTTCCACAGATTTGACAATAGTACAGGGCTATCATTCATTTAGAACAATTTCTCTTATAAGCTACAGTAGGTGAAATTTCCAAACGGCTTGCCAAACAGAAATAAGTCCCCTTTTTTAATGTTAAAAAAATCACTTATATTCTTGTTTGACTTAGTTGCATCAGAAGAAACTGAATGATTGATTGGAATTAGTTTGTATCCTTCAAATAAAAACTGCAAGATTTCTTTAAGGTACTTTCCACAGTATGCCTGGTTGAGGTATTGGATCTAGGGTTTGTTGATTCACAGTATGCCTGGTTGAGGTATTGATCTAGGGTTCGTTGATTCTTGCCAAATGAAATCTCTTTAGGCTAAGGGTTTTTGACACAATTAGACGAAAGGTCAAAAGTACAGTGAGTCGATTGAGCAACAATATATACTAAAGATGTTCCTTCATCTGTAAGTAAAACATCCAATACTGCATCTTTCGGTTGAAAATGCGACCAAATTTGGCACATGCCAATAAATAGAGGTGTGATTGACACGTTGGTGTTTTGAACTCTACATCAGTTTATGAAAAATCACACCACGGTCTTCCGCTTTTTGCGAGCAGAGTGGGGCCCCCTGTTGGTACTCTTTTTAAACACCAGCACCCATCATTAACTCCAATGTTGGTGTGATAAAGGACTGAAGATTGCCTGCGCTTTGATGTTGCTGGTGTGTAAAATCGTCAAAGCAAAGCGGGTAAAGAGTCCGAGGAAAGCTGGAAATGCAGGTGTGTGGCGGGGAGAACAGACAAGGAGTCGCCCTCTCGAGGGAAGCCGACCACACGCAGAGATCGGCATTCGCCATCTATTGAGTCCTCTCAACGAACCCTCCTGCACCTTATCACCTGACTTGTTGCAAAGTGCAAACCGAAACAGGAGAAAGCAATAGATTAATCGCAGTGTTTCAGCCGGTAAAGCCGAGCTATGGCTCAGGTGTGATTTCTAAAGAAAGGTGTGAAGAATTTGTGCAGCATTGTTGGATCTGAATGAGTGAGAAGTTCTGCCAAGCTCCTTTCCCAGATGAACACCTGTAAGACTATGTTTACCTTCAGTAACACCCAAATAACAAGCCTCAGATGGAAACATCCGCACAATGTCACATCAAACAACAGCTTTAACAAATGCAAACATACTACATTTGTCAATTCTGCAAGAAAATAAAAGAAATAAGATCGCGATATTTACAAAGCTCTGTTTGATCCGTCTACACCACAATTTCAAGCTATCAATAATCATACAAAAGTGGAATCATTGAATAAAAGGCATTGTTAATTGTTAGCCAAGCTCCACCGACTATGGTTTTCACAGAAAAAAAGTAATGAAACTTGTTCTTACATTTTCTTTAAAGTTTAAATGCTGGTAAAAGTATTAGAATCAATAATATCTAAACATTTTCCAAGTTTTCCTAACTTTTCAGACAAAAGGAGATTGTGTGTGAGCAACTATCTTTCATTATAATGCTCAAGATCTTCCTTAATTCTCACTTCTTAATCTTTTTGGTAATCTGTTTATTACTCATGAAAATTAGTAGACTCACATGGGAAATTCCTTAAAGTGGTAAATCCCTAATCCCGAACAAAGTAGGTCTATAACCCTGGTCTTTAGATATAGGATGATGACTCCTGCATTGAAAACACCAGACTTCACACGCACAAAGGTGTGAGATGAGGTTGCAACGATTTTCATGTTTCATTTCACTCCAAAAGGGAATGCCGAATGTTGAACAATGCCGATTCTTACCTGTACAACTGAAGCGAAATAAGACGTAGAAAGAAGGCCAACGGAGGGAGGGGATAAACAGACATCAAAATAAAGTGCACAACTTACCGCTAAAACTTCCCTGAATGGACCTATAATGCGCTTTAGTCCCACCAATAGAATGATGTGCTCAGTTGAGCAGAAAACTCACAGACAGACACCTAACGATAAGTTACTTTTCCCTTCATATCGTCTGATCAGTATGCAGGTGTGCTGGATTTGTTTCTTTCTCAAAACAAATTCCATTCTTTCCAAGTCTTTGAATTTTTGTTTAACCCTCACAGAGCTTGTAAATAACATTTCCTTATGTTATGAAATTTTTTGAATGCACTTTGTTATCTCCTTTAGATTCTGAGGCAAAGATAACCTCAAGACATTTGAGCAAATAACTGTAGCATAGAATACATCCATCATCTATATACTTATAAATACTTTCATAAAAGTGCCCAGACCACATTATTAGTGGTTATATAGATGTAATCATGGATGAGGAATCAATGATTCTAAAAATGAAACTTCAGGGGAGGGGAGGAAGACATTTTACAGATATAAAAACTAGCTCGTTGATCCAAAAGAGAAACAGTTTCTAAATCAACTATTAGGAGGAACTTTGCTGAACTAGAAAATGATAATAAAATGATCATAAGAAAAGGATAGAGAACAATTTTCATTGCTCAATACCTAAGGATGTCATAATTTTATGTACATTTAACAATGCTTGGAAGTGAGATACAGGGAGAGACCTTCAAATCCATCAGTGTTTTCACCTAGGTTTCAGTCAGTATACAAGTTAATTCTGCTAATTCCATTGCAATAGGATTCCCTCCTATTCTTTCCAAATAAAATGACAAGGGATGTTCTTACCTAAAGAGGGGTTACTAGATTACAGAAGTCTGAGACATTTGTTATCAATGAAATGAGATAAGCGCATCTCATCTAATGGAATGAAATGAGTTAAGTAGTAAAATGCATGGTCGTACAAATATATACATCAAACACACAAACAAAACAGCTTCTTACTTTTTGTCACTTAATGCTTATTTTATTTCATTGAAAAGATTTCTATCATTGTAAAGTGATTAAAGATTAGAGTTATGGTACTGAAAGACCCTGGGTATCTTAGCTTTTATTGTTACATTATTGCAGGATAATTAGGTGGCATGTTTGCGGAACCACTTCAGATTTGAAAGATTACTGATTAAAGCAAATTGTAAATACTCCAAATAATTCTCATGGTATTAGTACATATCATCTACTTAGCGCCAGAATGGTGTAAACTCGTATACAGAGATAATGCCTTTCTAGCTTTCAGCAAACATAATCAGGAATAGGACCAGACTTTACAGATGCAATAATTGAGAACCTCAAAGTGGTCCTTCTGTCATTAATTTATATGGCATAATGTTGTTTGCAATCATAATAAAGATTGCTAATTGGACAATTAACACGTTGGGTCTTCATTGATTTATAATTGGCCAAAACATGGAGGAAAAAAGGGTAACCGTCTCCCAACCTAGTGACCTGCTCTACCAACTTGGCCTCAGTTTTAAAGAAAACTTGAAACTTGCCCCAAATGCAGAAAACTGTAGATTTTGAACCCACAACTCATACATTCATACAAAAAAGATATACATGTAATAAAAGGGTGACATGAAATATCATGAGCTCATATTCATTTTCAAAATCAAAACAAGTCAATAGCATGTCAATTGTCATTACAAGAAATAACTATGACACCTGACAGGTCCCTTCTTGTATTTGAAAGTCATAGAAAAACACTGTCTTTCAAGGAGTTTCTGTGGTAGATTTTACTGTCAAAGTGTATGGCCATCTAATGGTCATCATTTTCCTGAAATGGATTCCCAGTGGTGATTTGATAGGTAATAGACTCTCCCAAGTGACACAAAATATATTCTAGGTCACCAAAAATTACCTCTCATTCTTTTATCTAGCAGTAAATGCAAGGAATATTCCTTTTTATTTACAAAAGTATACATTTTCTCTCCATGTAAGACTGAATGCATTTTAATACCTCTTTTCAATAACAAAGCACATTTTTTGGCAAAAGGGCTAATTGTAAATGGACTAATAATAGTCATATTGTATCTCTCAAATAAGTTGCTTGCAAACTTGGGAGGCTTTTACAGAGTTGTATATATATAGTTTGAAGAAATCAATAACTTTTAACCAGACTCCTAAGGGTGTATAAGAACCCCCATTAGCTACTAATAGAAAATCCATACCAGAGATTAATCTTATTGATTTGTTCCCGAGCAATGAGTTAAAGAAAAATTCACCTTCAACTGTGTAATACCTTTAAACCATACAACCTTTAAGAAAACTAGCAGGGCATTTGTGATCAATGCAAAGAATAAATGTTTGTTTCTTGATCCAAGGTGGTATCTGAGTCACTTTATGTTTCACAATAGCACAAGGATGGGGTTAAACCAAGGACTAAAGGCTTAAGCTTGTATAATGATATACAATTTCAATCTAAATGCAATCTAAATGCAATCTTTAAAGAGAGGTTTCATTTTTCATCATTTAATCATCATTTAAAGCCATGGTATAATTCATTGGTGGCCATGTTAGATGACTTCATCCATAGAGCTAATGATCGATGCCTTTGCAATTATATGTTTACGTGTAAGCTTAGGCCTACATGTAATGTACATATTTTTTTCAAACAACATCATTCAAAGTGTATTGCACAATGTATATGGTTTAGTTTTCAACAGTAATAACACTGTAACAGATGAAAGACATGCAACACCAGTAATATCTTGCATTTGCATCAAACCTCATTATTTTCCCTTCTAGAAAACGATGATAACATAGTATGGTGCTTGAAAATACATTGTACATGTAATCATTACCACCAACCCCATGTTTAGTGATGTCATTAATTAATAACTCAAATAGTAGATCACCGCCCCTGATTAAGGACAGATCAATCATCCGTCTATAAGGTGTGTCCTTCTGCAATCAAAAGATTATCATCACATCAGTTCAAGAATGCCAATACATAGATAAATATATCAAGAAACTAAATGGGTATTGTTTGTATTGACAAGAGAGCTGGACAGTGCAGATACGTATGTGTAGCACAATATCACTTTGACTACATTTAAGTCAACTTGACACAAGTAACTGGGGTAAAATTTACATTTTTATAATGTGGGCCTAAACAAAAATATTTTGAAATTGTCATTTCCTAATATTATATAAACTTGACTTTAATTCTTCAATCTAAACTTGAGACAGCAACACTGGAATTTCAATGAATGCTGATTGTACCTGTTCAATGTATGGGCTCCCCACTCCCCCCCCCCCCCCCTCCTCATCTTCTCCTGAGCTACCACATCAGCTAGTCCAATGATCACTGTCAACTTTCAACACCGCTACCAATCTGAACTAGGGACTGAAGCATTTCCACGCACATCACACCATACTGATTTAATTACATGGGACTTTATTGCTACCGGAAGGTGGGAGGAGAGAGAAATGTTTCTCCATACAGTACTCTCTAGTAATCCTTTTTTTCTTCTTTCATCCCCCAACACTGCATTATTACCCCCTACATATACTCATGCTTTCAAGTTTCAACATGTATGCATCATCAATCTTCATAGAAGTAATATTCTTCATATCTCATTTTAACATCATATATATTGCTCCAAACAAATCTTCTTGTATATTTCATTACAATGATGGTAAATAATTTTATTTTCTTGATACATTTCTATGATTTACAATTCCAATAATTTATTTATCGGTACTTTTCATTCATCAAAATAAAGGATAACCAGGTGTCTCCATAGACGTTGTACAAAGTCAATCTTTTGTAGATTACAGTGAAATGAAAAATGGCACTGTATATTTATATCTCATGACTGAGAAGTCTACTCCTCCCCCATCCTGCATATGTCTCATTTTTCATCCCATTATCAGCTTAGTGAAAGCAGCTTACAGCTAAATGCACTGGGAATATGCCCTGCATAATATTCCCTAAACATGAATAAAGATTTACATGGCCTTCAAGTATATGTTACACTATCTTCAGATAGCAGGGTATGAAAAAGGTCTTTCAAGTTAAGAGCAAATTTTGTATGAAAAGCATTTTTGTTTTTTCCTGTAAACGCGTATTATCTGACCAAGATGTGGAAGTACCAGTATAGCCCTATGTGACCAGACAAGACATAGTTTTTGTTTGGGTCCTTATCAACTCCGGATATTTTTTTTGTCATTTTTTTATATACTTTAGTTACTTTTATAAGTAATCGTTCTGTTTTTACATACATTGATGCCCATATTACATGGTTAGAATATTTCTTTATCCATTTTTTAAAAACAGTTTAATCATGTCCATGCATTAGCAACTCCAAGTCGACTCTTCATCATCTCAATCAGTCTGCAAAGATATGGGGTACAAGTAAAAAAATTAATCAGAATATCTCTAAAGGAGTTGAGGAAAAGCTTACATGTAATGTCAAAGATGGTGTTTTCTATGTCAGTAGGACAATTCACTATTAAGAGTTTTATGAACTCTTGCATCTACATGTAATTTCAAGATGGAAATGTGAATTTTAATAATATGAAAATGTGAATTTGAGGATCCCAAATGCTTACACAGCCATGGATCCACTTTGAAGATAAGATCTTCCGCTTCTACGCCCCATTAAAACTAATTGTCCACAGAAATGGAATAGTATTACCACCACCACAGGGTCCTCATATCTGACCCGTTTATGAGCAATAGCTGTCCTGATCTTGCACCCAATCTCTACAAACATTCATGGCATTTTAAGGGGGAAGTGCAATGCTGGACTATTAACGAGACTTGGCGGCCCACAAAGGATATGCAGGCCATTGTTCGTTGTTGTCAATAAATGTCAAACACACTTACATGGGCGATCAAGCTTCATCCTTCAGAAGAAACAAAAATGGTTGCAAGAATTTTTCTCTTGAACTATAACACATTTTTGAGAAGTTTTATGGACAAGTTTCTATCTCATTCAGTCATAGATATGGAAATTGTATTCTACAGAAATATAAATTGTATTCTATGGTTCAAAAATTCAAGTCTGACCTCATTAATCCAGCAACTCAACTTCTAACAATTTTGGAACTGTGCTGGGATAAAGATTACTTTTAGTGTACATTGACAGAAATACTGTATTGTAAATTATATAAAGGATTTAAAATTTGTTCTGGCATTATTGTCCTGCAGTAAAACTTATTATCCAAGGACTAGTGATAAGTCGAACTGTTATTTCCAGAGATACATAATGACTTAAATTTGTATCTAATGGTGGTTTGGTTTTTTCCATAATGGGACCTGTTTTGTCAAGTTAAATAGGGCTCATCGTCCTCAGCCCTATTTTCTGCAATGACTTGTTTAGATGTATATGCTTTACATAATGTCAAAATATACATCTTAGTTCAGATAATAAATGTCTTTCGTACATTCAAATCAACAGAACTTAACCAACAAACATACATTTATTTTCCTGAACGATAGAATGAAATCAAGGTTTAGTGACATGGCTAGATTATCATCTTCTATCCCAAATGGCCAAGAATGTTGATTGGGGTTATAATTAGCCAGCCTAGTCAGAGGGGAAGCGGGTTTAACAAGACCCCACAAAGGAAAAGACCCCTGTTCACCCTAAGTGTTTGTCAAGTGGTCTGGATTTTATTCAGAAACCTGGTTGTTTTCTCTCCTTTTCAGACTTCTCTGCCTGCTCACACCCAAGCAATCTGTCGAGACAACACTCGCGTTGTGACTCGCGATTCTCTTCTACAGAAACACCAGTCTATTCGCTTGCGTAAAGAAAGAAAGAAAGACAAAAATCGTAATTGCCTAGAGCATCTTGGTGAAGCTAAAGAGGCACATAAACATAGCGGCCTTGGAAGGCTCTGTCATTAATGTCACTTTGTTGATGACCACAAAATAACAGGCGCTTGCGCTGCCGAAGACGCCGGGAGAAATGCAGGAACAGAAATTGGGGGTTCATTCGTCTGTACGGAGCATCGACATGGGGCAAATTAGGTTTCATGCAAGCACCTGGTCTCTACTGGATGCGACTTAAGAGTGAAAAACATCAAAACAAGCTTGCATCTAGAATGCAGCAGATATGAAACTGAAATAAAGAAGACCTAATTTTATTACATGTACATCCCTCTCTTTGTCATTTGTTTGAACTATACTAAGAAAAGCTTTACTAAGAAAGGTCACTTTTCATTAGACATGAAGACAGATAAAAGAATTTAAAAGTATTAAATTCCAATATAAATAAAACATGCGCTTCCAATTGCAAGTCACGGAACATGAATTCTGCATACTTTCAGATTATTTCATTTATTATATTTTTTACCCACTGCATGTTCATTACGACCCATTGCCTACAGGATGTCAAGGTTTACATTTGACTTCTCCAAAATTATTCAGCCAAACAATAAACCTTTAAAAAAGAAACAGACAGATTAGGGGGCATGGTGCAAGCTAAGACAACACAAGACCATCATGTCATTGCATTGTCAGCAGAGATGGAGGAGGACGACGGACGGACTGAAGGCGATAAAAGATGATGCCCTCACCAGGTCCGCTATCCTTCACCAGCTAGCACTTGGGACTTTGGATTTTAACAGTAACGAAATCCAGTTATCCAAATTCATTAGCAGGCAGAGAGGAAACATCTGGATGTTGCAACTTTTGGGAGCAGCAGTAGCATCATCGCTATGACATCTGGGAATAAGAAAAGCAGGGCATTGCATGGCAAGGTAGAGGAGTGGAGTCTAATTAAGTGCTCTTCATTAATGAGCGTCTCCCTTATCACTTTGTTGTGGATACATGTAGTTTCTTCTTCCTGTGCTAATGGCCCTAACAGATAGTGCCGGTCCCAGTGTGATTTTTCATCCTGATGAGTGATGTTACATGTCTTTGCACAATTCTTGATATTTTCTCAAGACAGGGCAAGATGCTATGAGGCTTACGCTATCACCAAAATCTCAGGTTTTGATACAGTAAATATGAGGTGCTTTTGGTGCTGTACATATTCAATATTGGTATTGAAAGAGGGAGAGTATTGATGAAAAAAGGAGGAAAAACATCTCCATGCTATATAGCCCTACACCCTTTAAACACATTTTTAAGATGTGGAAATCAACACAAATTTTAAAAGAGCATTATGAACGGAAATTATGAATTTCATTCTTCAAAAGTAGTTCAGGACACGGATAGAGCATGAACACTACTTTTACAAAGAGTTATGGTCAATATTAATACCAAGAATCTCCCTTGAAGTGTCTTCTGTTTATCTGCCATTTGAGGATGGTTTTCTTAACCTTTAGATATGATACACAACTCAACGACTGCATTTCAAACTTGAAGGCTCGATGCTGTTTATAAAATCCCTTCACATTGACATGCAGAGTATACACTCAAGTCATCAGGGAAGAGGGTTACAAAATTTATGTCATAATAATGGATGTTCATGATGACATCTATATGAGATCAAGTCTTCTCTAAGACTGCATCGTGAATCAAAGCAAGGAATCAATCCTCTCTCCTCCTTTGGATTGCATCTCTTCACTCATCTTGAATTGAAAGACAGCCAAATATGACACATTTTTACATTCGTTTCCTGTCTTGTGATTCATTCATTAAAGAGACAAACTTTTATTCTATTAAGTAGAATTGGCATTGACGACCAATTAGAAATTGAATTCCTTTTGTTTTTCACCATGAGTCACCTAACCCTCTATTGCATTATATGCATTCCGAGAGATGGAGAAATCAAATTAGGGCATTTAAATGAGACTTGTTTACATGAGAGTTGGATGAAACTACTTGAAGATGGACAACTCTCACAATCAAAGATTATTCAATCACTCAACCCATCCCATTTGATAACATGTGTGATCAATTCCACTTACTACAACCTACCATTCTTCACATTTTCTTGAAGCAAGGCCCAAGACAATACCAGACAGGGTTGAGCATCACAAATGTAGTTCAGTTTAGACTAGACCTAATAGAAATTACTGAAATATTTAGATAATGGGAATGAGACATCTTCTTTCATTTATTCAAATTGAGGTGATGACCCATATTAATCTCTATGACACAGAGTGACCCTAATCAACGATTCCCTTCGTCATATCTCTTTTTGAAATAATATACACAGAGGTGTTAAGACTCTGTATCGGATGTCTGGATCTAATTCTCTTAATCATTGTAATTCAATTGCCACTCGCTAGGGATGGAGTCTGGCCGACCGGCAATTATAACCAATCGATAAGAGTGACCACTGCGTTTCAAAGGCATCCCATCCTCAGTGTTTATGACCAAGACAAACCATCTTCTAAGAAATAAAAAAGAATGTCTTTATGGATTAATCCCACCACACTTCGGGCAACATGATACCACTCGTATTATCATATGAAAGAAGAGTTGGGCTCGGAAGAGTAACTAACACAGAGAAAGAACCATTGACAGCCTGCCCTTCGGACATTGTGCTATTTCTTCCAAAAAGTATGCGCATCTATTGGTAAAAGGGTTGGATGGCTAGTCTAAATGTGTGATTTTCATATCGCTACGAGGGGGGTGTCCAGTCACCCGAGAGGCATGGTCGGTCTGAATCCAGCCAACGCCTTGGTAGAAACCGCCGTCCGTCCACACTTGCTTGCACAATTCGGACAAATGAGATTGAGCAGCAGCACCTCAGGGTACAATCATATTTTGAGAGGAAAAGTAGAGACTTTGTGGCAAGAGATGGACCATGGGTTCCACTTCCAAAAAAAAAAATATCTTGAGAAGATGGCTATTAAGGATGGAAAGATGAGTAGGAAGGAATATACCTAATTCTTCCAGATGGTGCACATCATTTAGAGGACAGGGGGAAGAAATACACAAAATAATCTACAAAGAGAGAATAGAGACAGAGGGAATGAAAAAGGGGAAAAGGGAAATAGAGAGAGGGAGGAGAGAGGGAGAGGGAGAGGGAGAGGGAGAGGGAGAGAGAGAGGGAGAGAGAGAAAGAGAGAGAGAAAGAGAAAGAGAGAGAGAGAGAGAAAAAGAGAGGGAGAGAGAGAGAAGGGGAGAGAGAAAGAGAGTAAGAGAGAGAGAATTTTCATTCATAAGATTTGACAGAACTATATGCATTATGCAGGTTGTCATGGAATTCTAATGAATACTAATGTCCAATGACTCCAATATGATCAATACGATTCGTCTCCTCAGCTGACGTGTACAATTCTCATGCAGAAAGATCGACATCAAGAAGCTAAAAATATATTACAAGCCACAAAACTCCTTTGAAATTTGTGTATTCAATTCTTCAATTGTCTCTTTTGACAAACCTCCTTTGTGAATTCGGGCCACAATGTTGTTAATCATCACAGAAAATTGCTTTTGTAGTCAAAAGGCATTCAGTAAGCTTTAAGTAAAACTTTGTCATACATGTAAGTACCTTGCTAATTGTCTGTTAATCACATGCAATAAAATAGATTCCAACTGCAATATACCAAAGGACTGAATGAAAATTATAAAAAGGGGCTAAAAAGTCCCATTTCTTATCTTCGTTGCTGTAAATTCAGTTTCTGGAGGATTAATATATGGTTAATCAAATTTCATTGCCTGCCTTCTCCAATTATCATCATACTCAGGAGTGCAGATTTTGCTCAATTGGTTGAGAAATCTGGGTCTTTGTTCCAAGACAATTTTATCTCCTTGGCCTACTCCCTTCATGTTGACATGATTAATGACAGACAACAGGGAAACCAATATGTGGGCACACACTTTACACCAAAGCCACCCATGCATGATGATAGTTACATCCAGCATAGATAAATATTTAGACAAAGGCTTGTCATGAATCAAATGCACTTTCAATTAAGATCTCCTTTTTCAAAGCAGATTTAATTTATTTGTCATGCAGATTTATTTCAATGGTCCTCATTCTACTAGATATTAAGTGGCATGATAATCCATCAGACATCATCTTAATGCTAGGCTAATCATATTGGACACTTCAGGAACAATCATGCTAACTCTAAAGCAAACTGCATTGAATTTCCACAAAATATCTAGAAGAAAAAAACATAATCACATGCAGTCCATTTTGCAGATTTCTGTTTATCAATTTTTGTTTTTTTACCAGTTTCTTTTTCATGGGCACTTGCAAATTGGAAATTTTCAATCAAAGTCTTTATGTCAAAGTTCAGGGATCAGAGCAGTTACTAATACTTAAACAAGACATTAATTTTCTACAATGTACATGTATCAATCATTGAATTCATTCAATGGTGAAAAAAACAACTTCATTGAGGGTGCTTTAAAGAGAAGGTTGAGTTCTGGGAAGAGGTGAAAAATAATTTGTGAGCATTACTCATTCTTATTATGCAAGTGTGGAAGAACATCAGTTAAGACATGTTCCCTGAAAAGCATGGCTCTTCAAATGCCTTCATATTCTAAATATGCATGCAACATCGTAAAAATCGGGGGGCCGGCTTTTTACGCCACGTGTTCGTGTAGTCCCATATACATCTTTCTGTGCAAGTGTTTGTAACTTTACCAAGACTTGGCCAAATTTCTTATCATTTTGATGATTCCAGAACCTTGCAATACACACAAATTCTTATATGCTAGATGATCAACCTTTTCTGGTCGGTTCCACGCCGTTTCTTTCACAATGCAATCGCATGACCACAACTCAACTTCATCTTTAATTGTAAAAAATGAGGCAAAGATCGTAAATTTTGAGGCAAGTATCATAAATTTCTAGGCCAGAAAGAGAGAGAAAGGTTACTAGAGGTCCAGGCAAAGGCACTCCAATTCTACCAATAGCTTCCAGGCAGAAGTTTCCAATGACTGCTCTACAACACTGCCATCCATTCTTTAATTGGCATCCAAAAACCAGGTCAGACCCATTGCCAAATACTGACGATGAGAGAGGGAACAACGGAAAGAAAGAGGCAGAGAAGTGAAGGAGGAGAAAGAGAGAGAGAGAAAGAGAGAGAGAGATAGAGAGAGGGTGGGAGAGAAAATGAGGGGGAAAAAATCAGTCACAGGCAACATTCCCACTAAATTTCCAACTAACATACCTTTTCCCAACATGCACATTACGTGTAAAAAGATTTGTTCCCCAAAATTTAGAAGAATGTCAACCCTATTCTACATTTGTTAAACCAAACCAATTAGACAGTTTGTCGTGCAAAATTATAACTTGGCAGAAACTCTATGCACTCATATTATTGTCTGAGAAATTTTGATTGCACTTGTGTTTCTTATAATCCTTCTTATATGTAGGCAACTCTCTTCTAAGTTCTACCAAATCTGGCACAATGTGAACACAGATAAGTTACAGGTAAGTCATGAGAGAAAGAAAGAGATAGACTGACATACAGACAGACAAAAAGATAGACAGACAGACAAAAAGATAGACACACAGACAGAAAGAGAAACAGAGAGACAGAGAGTGAGGGAGCGAGATATGGATGAAATGGAAAAAAGAAGAGAGAAATGTTGATGTGCCTGTCAACCCCTGCAGGCTGAATTGAAAGGAGAGGAACAAAGAGCAGGAGCATGTTTAGAGGTTGCAACCCTTGGCTGGGGAGAGTCCCTGGAGTCTCCCACCCTGAAGACATTCTCCGCTCTACACCTCCAACTCCAAGACCTCCAAAATACCTCCAAAATGTTACCCCAGATTTCTATCTGACCATTTAAAAATTCCATTTAGCTGTCAGAGACATCACAAATAAATTAGAACAATCATGAACAACTACAGCATTTATAGTTTAGAGAATTGAGGTGTTGTGGTCCAGTGGATAAAAGACTCCTGACTGTGAACTACAAGGTACAGGGTTCGAATCCTGCCATAGCATTAATGTTCTTTGTTCATTTGCCAGACTCAACCCGCATAGAGACGTTATAAAACTTATAATCATAATGGGATATGTACTGTTCAAGAAAGAAATACATACATGTACGAGGGGGTCCATCACAGTCGCTTCTTTTATAGCATATCATTGAAACAATAATACTACCAAAGTACACTGTAGCTGAAGCAAGTATTCCTCATCTCAGTTTGAAATTTCAAGAATTTTGATTTCATCATATTTCGTGAACAGAAAAAATATATATTTTCAGAGAAAAACACTTTTTTTTAATTAGTGTCACAAGCACAGTAACCCAAGAAAATTGGACCATAAAACTTTCATCGTTTTATAATACAATAGGGAGCTCAACACATTTACATTCACTTATACTAACAATGGTGCAAGTAGATTTGTCGACCAAACAGTTGGGTCAAATTCATCCGCCATCCCCCTCCCCCTTTTTTCTTCATATTTTCCAAAATATTGTTTGAATTGAGAACAGTCAAAATATATTTAGGCAAGATTTGTCTGGCGTGTAACCCTAGGGGACCGGCTTGGTCCAATTCTCTTTTGCTTCTCTCTCCGAAATACAAACAGTTCAAATGAACTTCTACACACAGGAGATTTGAAGAATCTTTACACTGAAAGAAATTTGTGAATAGAGAAAGACAAGAGCTATTGTTGTCTTTGCTTGTTCACCTCTGAAGCTGAAGTAGGGTCAAAATTGGCAGGTTTCAAGCAGAGGTAGAAGAGGGGTCAATGATCAAAGGGTGAAGGAACCCTGTCACAAGTGAGAGACTTTTACAGCAAGACAGGGGCACTGATGGTAGAAGATGGTTGGACATTTTGAAGAGAATCTCTGAAGTTGAGGGCATTGCTTTCCAGATTTAACATGTACATATGTAGTGTTCACTTAGTGACTATTTGAAATATGATGTACATGTATTTCCATTCTTGACACAGATATTCTTAGAAAAGAAATGAATAATCAGTTTAAACTCAGCCGAATAAAATTCATAAATTTAGGAATTGTTGATCATTGGGAGGAGGGCATCACTAAGCAAGTGAAATGCTATTGTTGGTTTTACTTACAATTGGAGTTAGTCTTTATTCATCAAAATCACATTCAAGTAACACTAGACCTTATGGCTATCAAAATATTATTAGAATGCCATGAACAAATATAAAACAGTACATGACATAATTTCAATGCATCTTAGAGTTCATCACATTGGTATGTCTTATCTACATTTGTTTACTTGGAAATTGTGTCATCATTCTCCCGACTCCTCCTGACATGATGCATTCATCCGATCAGGGGTGAGAGTGATGCAGATGATAGAATGTGGTGGACGCTATCACCACATCAATCGCTGCGACAAGGGCACCCTGCTGAGAAACCCTCCCCCTTCATCAAGTCCAAATTGAGAGATGCTGCACTGACATTGCAGTTAGTTGCAAGCGATCACGGTAGACCTGAGGACATAGCGATGGCATCACGCATCGATCTGTCAGAGGGGGTTGGACATGCCTGATGAAGCCAGATCATGATTCATGTTGGGACATCTTGAGGAGGGATACACCCTTCACTGCACAAAGGCTGATTGGATGGGTTTCCATGGTGAGAGACAAGGAGGTAACTTTGAAGACCAACCTTAAATCATAGCCTCCTCAGCCCCTTCCCTCCCCATTGGTATTTACTTCCAAAATTAAGGTCACCTTGATCAAAATACCTTTACAATGGGGGATTTCCTACATGTGTACAGTAAATGTATATCCAAGACTTCAAAGTTTCCAAAGACATGGAAAATGCTCCGGAAATTCAATACTCGAAATGAAACATCAAGAACAGAAAGTAATTTGTCAAAAATTAGTGCAAGTGTATTCCATGTGTGACATGTAACAGCGTCATAAAATTCTTGACATTTCAAACTCTGCATCTAACATGCTCTATCAGAACAAGACTGTTGCCGAGGGTTAGGTAGAGGCATGCTCTTACTCTAACCAAGATGAAGAGGAAGGAAAATTCCTCCACCATGCCTCAAACAGAAGTCTCCGCTTTGAATGCAGGGTTCTGCAGGGTTCTGCTCCATATTAAAAGGGTAAACTTGGAATTGGTAATCTCCAAATGATCCTTTTTGCAAATCAAAAGGGTCAAGGCCATAACAAATAAATTAATTGTATTTTATGTTAAATTACTAATTTAAATAAATTGGAGAGTATTATTGATCAAGGACTCAAAGTAATGGCTAATGTTTTTACTTGAAAAGGCATTACATTGGTATTTACACAACCTTGATTATTTGTTGTGTATTCAGTCATTTTGTGAACAATTTAATCAAGTGCTGGAAAAATGGTACTTAATTTTAAAGTGAAATAAGCCTATTAATGGTAGCATTATATCATGGAAGGTATACGATTGCTGCCCATAATTATATACTATAGATAAATAATGTCCCTAATTCTTCACAATGCCATTCCTCACATCCACGTATGTTTGGATGGGGGGGGGTCGGGAGTTGAGGTATATTTACCGTCTAGTCTGACACCAATCAAAAGTGCAACCAACTCCTCCTCCTAAACAAGAACTCAAGTTCACTGCTCCTGATAATGTCAAAGCAGGATTGCTTTCTAGTCCATGTAAACACGAGTCATAGATCAGATAAATGTTTTGAAGACAGAATAACTGAGAAATGTTAAAGAAATCACAGTCTGAAAGCAGGTGTGCAGCCATGAGCAAATAATTGATGCACAGTGCTGATATGAACTCACCTAACAATAAGTTAATGTTGTTTCAGAATAAATGTAAATACCAGTGGCATAGAGTCACAGACACGTATAATCAAAAGGGAGATAATCTATTCAACATTACCCAATTATGAATAAATACGTACATGTACATTGTAAAACATCAATGTTTGTCAATGCTGGTAAATACAATTTTTCTTTGCATCAACTAGTTCAATCATACTGTAGATAATCACAAGAATTCCATAAATACATGTAATCGACATTGAGTGGACAAAAATACAAATTAAATTTTTATTCAGAAATGGGCTCCTTACATCCCACGATACCAGAAACCGATAACAAATTAAACGTTTGAGCAACATAATCCTCTCCATTTTACTCCCTAAATCCTGACATTTTGTGCAGGAGATCCAAACGCTTTGGTGCGCGATGCAAACAAGGCCAAAGTTATTCACCATTCTATTTTCTTTACCACAAGGGTAACGCTGAGCGAGTATTATTGAGATTCCAACACCAGCCCAGCTGATTGTGACAGGCCTAGCCCAAGGGCCGAAAGGATTGTTCCCTCCAAACAATTACCCAAAATGTTATTATTTTGTTTGCTTACCGGTTGTTTACCCACAAAGACGGTTGCCGCAAGACTGGAACCCCACAAAGTCAAAGGCAGTTTTATGGAGATGCCGAAACCTCTCTCTCCCCCGTAAAACATTTAGCGGGTTCCATTTAGTTTTTGTATAGCGTGGTTTATGACCAATTGGTCGGCAGGTGACATTTGTCAAACCTTTATGTAACTGAAGGCATACTTGTCCTGAATATCATAACACTACAAGTTCATGTACTATTGTAACGTTACCTGCACTTTTTTCTTTCATCTTCTGCCTCCATTGAGACTATAATTTCAAATCTAAACAGAATAGCACGATCATATTTTGCAGAATGATTGACTTGTTTATTGTAAAAATATCAATATCTGAAATTTCAAATGGGAAAGTTCTGATACCGATCACACAGATCAATTTCCCAAAGGGCATCAATGATCAACCCTAAAAACTCATTTACTTCTCATCCTGCCTCTCTAGAGAAACTAGTTAATCTTTCTACAAAAAGGAAACATGTTTACCACTTGTTTGTGATCTGATTGGGAATCTTCTTATTGAAAACCTACACAACTAACCTTGCTCGTCTCCAAAAGGCAAACAGGGTACATTAAAGTACCATTCAGTGAGCCGCAGACCACTAATTCCAACGTTGACAATTGGTTATTACAAGACATTCAGGGAATAAATGAGGGCTTACTTTTGACCCACCAACCAATCAAGCAACAATTTACTATGTAAAATGAGAGCATTTCAGACTCGTCTGGCTCATTCCTCATCTTTGGAATGAAAGGGAGTAGTTAAAGGATCAGGGGTATAATGCTGGGGTATGCAGTCACATGTAAAATATCCCATTTCCCTGCTTTGTGAAAATGACAATGTCTGAAGGTCAGAAAAGAATTGGTGTGGGGGAAAGGAGAACTATGGGAGCAGAAAATAACCGGAGATATGGTACACAAGTTAAGCTCTACTGCTTCTGTGAAAGATGCCAACAAAACACTGAAAGGCAGATGTTTGAACTGGAAGTCTGTAATATTCTAGCCTGCAGATGACTAAAAATTGACTAACGTCTTCTTTGTTTATCATGATATAGGAAGGTTATATGTACATGTAGATTCTCCTTGGATCCTTATAGTAATGAAGACTTTTTCATAGAATTTTGTTTACATGTACACAAGCTGTTTAGTTGCTAAGACACCCAAATGATAACGGACAGAAAACCATTCTCCATCAATATTCCCGAGACCCGAGTCATGGTCACTATTATTCATGTTGACTTGAAACATACACAGGATGTCCTAGTTTTCTTGGGACATAGCAGGTAGTTGTAAGTGACATCTATGGGTCCATAATGATCTCTGCTGTGAATATTGAGTTTCAAATTTCTGGGTAACACACCAAACTTGCACAACAGCATTGATATTGTTATGAAATACATTCCACTTCTGGATCTACACCAGGATTCTTTTCTCACTTTGTTGGACAAAAGTTAGAAATCATTATTATGTACATGAACATGCTGCACGTTAAATGACACAAGGTGTCATAAAATTATTAACCATGAAATGCCTTGCCAGGAGCGAAGATAAAAGACATGTACACAAAACTACACTGCAAGTATGCTTCACAAGCAGTGTACATTATAAGCTGACAAGAGATCTCTTGGGGTTCGGAAGGGATACAATCATGTGTGCTATGAGTGTCAAGAGTTCTTGAAAGGATTCATTTTGAATCACAAAGACCCTGTAGCAACGTGCTAAAATGTTCTTTTTCTTCCTTCTTTCTCTCTCTCTCTCTCCCCTCTTTCTCTCTCTTTCTCTCTTTCTTGTTTCCCTCTCTCACTCCCTCTCTCTCTCTCTCTCCCCCTTTCTCTTTCCATGTCTCTCCGTATCCAGACATCGCCTCAGATTCAGCCAGTCATTGACCAACTGAGCAAAGAACCATTGAGTGGTGAAGAAAAGAATGGACAGAACAGTCTTTAATACACTCCCCCTTCCTCCTTTTCACTGCAGATGATTTTGTTTATTGTCTATTTACAACTGCGGGCTCTGTCGTTGTTGATGCTCGGTTGGTGCAGGTTAAAAACAAGTTTGCTAGTATGGACAATAGCCAGGGTGACCGCACTGTCTTCTGCATAGTGTTTAAGGAGATTTTAATCAGAGCTTCATCCAAATCTCTTTGGCTGAGCTCATCCCAGCCTTAAACTGAAGGGGTGTGAAATCAACGGAATGGATTTGGCAAGTACATGTTAGAGATAAACTCACGGTAGAATACTACGTTCCAGTAGTTGGGAAAGCATTATGAAGAATTAGAAAGCATTCAAATGCATCTTGGAATAGAAATGGTTGGAGTAAAAAGCAAATAGGCCTACTAGTCGAACTTAACATGAACATCATAAAGCCACTGCTTGATTAAAGCAGGAACTTTAGAAAAGAGGCTACACACAATTAACATCGTCTGCTGGGAGCCAGAAAAGCATCTACTCTTTATTCTTATTTAAAGAGTTAGCACCCTTCTGGATTTCAACAAATAGAATAGCATCAGAGCACACACGTTCATGTACTTCTGTAGCAAGCTGAAGGATAGATGGTTAATGATTGATGTAATATGATATCAGAAACGATACTAATAAGTAGGATATATTGCGGAAGATAAACAAGCCACAATCGAAACCTGGATGTGATGAAAATCTTACTTCCCCATGAATTCTGTTCTGCGGCTCTCCAAAATAACCGGTGGGACAGAGAAAACATGACGGGTATCTGAACAGGCTCACATGACAGGTCTGAATGCTATCATTGCAACATTCGATACCATCGCAAAAATGTCCCGTAGGCTCTCGGTACAGAGATGAAAAACATGATGGTGCGGTTCGTCATGTTGCAGGTTGACCTTCGCTAAGTTAATCCCCTTCCCTTTGAATTTTAATTCGCCCACCTATCACCTACCAGTCTGTAACTTTTGAATGCCTCAGACATGTTTATCAAGGTTTCTTTCAGGCAGGTGTGAAGCTTATGATGTTACAGGACTTACTTAACACACCTTCTGCCTATTCTGTTTCATGTTCTATTCTTTCGAACACATTCTGACGTTTCTTGAACAGTAGTCAGCTAGTTAAGAAGCACGAACACAAAAGGACAGGCTTTGTAGTACGTGCATGGATTAGAAATGCTCTTTCATTGTGGGGGATACCAGTTTCTTGCAAAAGAAGTAAATAGATGCCAGGCTTTTGTAATAATATCAAACATGTTCACTCCTAGTAATACACAAAACAAACTGTCTATAATTTTTCTACTGGCCAAGATCTACAGAAGATTAAAGCCACAAAATATTGAAATACAATAAAATGACAATTTGAATTCCCAAAACTTTTAAAAAGGGCCTTATTATCCAGAAAAGCTTCATATCACAAATGTTCTAGTTTTACAATACATGTACATGTACATGTACAGTACATGTATACTATAGACCTAATTTTGAATCATACATGAACTGAGAGAGTTTGAACATCAGACTATCAGTTGTCTTGATTGGACAGTTGCTTCCTTGAGGCATGGTTGAGGGCATGTGTCAGGGTCAAATATGCCTTGACCTGGACCAAAGGTCAATTGGTCTGGCTTACCAAGTGACCTCAAAACTGTAAATGCCAATCTTTGAGATCCAACAGTAAGATCTTTTTATGCTCTTTTTATTTATTACAGATATCAAAAAACATAAATGAATAAAAGACATGTGTTAAAGGGACTATGTCCCATTTGCAGGCCAAAAAAAATCCAACTGCATTTGAAAGATAATACTAATTTAGAACTTCCCTAAAAAAGGTGGGGCTTGAAAATGTCTTCAAGTGGGAAAATAATGACTATTAGTTGTCAAATCGACTTTAGGGCTATAGAGCCCAAAAGTAATAGTCTTGATTTTCAGACAATTGTACAGAATGGTCATACGTTTTATGCTGCGCAAAGATTCAATCAGTTTAATCTTGGCCATCACAAGAAGTGGGTTATTGATGTAGACAAATACTCATGTACCCTTTACAACTCTTTTCATGTATGTTATTACCAAAGAAGAAAAAAGGCCAGTCAGTCACTCAATAGTGTCTGACAGTGAAGTCTAGCAAGTAAACGGTTTTCCTTGCATAATTTGAATATGAGGACACTGCTAACGTTTAAATTTCACAGATAGGACATACATGACATATTCATAATTCCTGCAAAGTTCTACAGCATTTGAGGTTGGCTGCAAAAGGGACATAGTACCTTTAAACTGCCTGTACATGTATTATCTAGGTAACAAAAACAACAAAATTATTTTATTTCAAAAAATATCCCAAATAAGAACATACAGAATTTAAGATGAGCCTGTACTAAGAAATGCAGCATGATTTTGTTTTTTATTCAGAACCAAAAAATGGGTTGGGTATTAACAGTTCACTGTACTTTTAGAAGCCTATTTCTTAGGAAGTCAACATGATCTACATCCCTAACCATAATTAACAGTAAGAAGAAAAATAACTAACAATCAAGTGGCATTACACAGGACCCATTCCATTCAGAGAATCCCCAATTAATACCCATACAAAGTCGATCTTGTGCTTCTGTCATATTAAACCCAACACCGACCCAACACCATACCAAGGCAGACAATATTATGCAGATAACTCTCATTACCGGATTAAATCAGGCATGGGGAGTGAATCCCTACTGATTCTGGACCAATTTAAAGGGTCAATGACATTGCAAAATACAGCAACTAATATGTTTCTCCTTCTTGAGTTGAGAACAACCCAAGACAAAGCCATAGAAGAGCACTGGAGTATATAGAGCAGTTTCCTGTTGATGTTTTTCTTACCGATTCTTCTTTTCTTGCGCTTTGTATCCACATCCTTCTTACAAGTATCATCAATCTTCTGCCTCATTAATTTACTCATCATTAGGCAGATATTTCAGGGTTTCTTTTATATTTGGCTCAAGCATACCGTACATATTTCTTGGGGACCAATGACGTTTCTTTACATGTATTTTCTGTGTGTGTAATGTATGTGAGTGCATGCGCATGTTCATCAACATGAAGTGAATTGGATATAAGAAATATCACATTTTTCTCACCAAAACCATTTCAGTTGTTTTCCCAAATTTTACAATGCACTGGTAACAATTCTATCATGATCTACATCTTTATTCAAAATTATCCAAACTCATAAAACCTAATGATTGACAAAATTCATACAACAGGGCTTGCATAATAACTATTTCATAAAGGCGTTTATTATTTCACACAGGAAAAAAACTAGTTCATAGGATACGACCACTTACTAAAGCATTGATTAGTGTGGTATCCTCGATAAACCACTTATTCAACTTTTTGATGACCAGTTTTAACTTGAAAAGATTCCTCCTAATTGAGTTTTTGACTTGCATTGTGCTTCCTCTATGGAAGGTAGAAAGCCACAATTGGCACTAAATACGTGTAGATACCGCTTTACAGTTATCCTGTGTACCGTAAGTGGCATAAGTTCATAGTATTCAAACAAATGCAAGTACAAGAGACGTGTATGTATCACATGCATCATACTTTCTGAATTCCATGCCAAAGTCAACGATTACTTAAATGTGATTTCATTTGCTTGAAAAGCTAAAAGCCAAAACAGATGTTTAATACGTAAAAGTGAATAAAGTTGTCTACAAACATAAAAGAAAGTCTTTTGGAGGTTTTTCTGGTTGGTTAGTTTATAATAATAATATAGGATATGACTTTGAATCAAAACTTCACATCAAATTGTATCATACCTCTCATTTCCTCCCTCAAAGTAAAATCTGCATCAAAGATTTCTTTTTTTCATCTAACAATGAACAGCCTAGGTTCATTTACCTACATGTACAGGTACGCTGTTCATGTAAAGCATCTAATACCAGGACCGTATTCACATGAAATTGATGCCTCGAGGCGATTCCTAAACTCATTTCTCTACCAATCACCCACTCCCGTGCTCCCTTTATTCAGTTTACCATCGCAGCATTAGTGACATAGTCGTGGACATTAGGTTAATGCTAGGTTAGACCAAAGTAAGTAGTACGCACTCTTCCAGTAAGCTGGCTGCGTACAATCATCCCTGGTTCATCTTGTTTCATCAAAATCAATGATTTACGACATCTTGGATGAGAGCGGAGAGCACGCTGCCATTATATACGAAGGGAAGCCTGTCCCAAAGATGTCGGGAAGACATGCGAGGGCCATTTTGGAAAACAAGCAATGTACTTATGAAATTGATGGTAAATTGGGAAACCTGTGTGGCTATGTGACTCACTCATTACAGAGCACCATCACAATTTAGTTTTCTGCCATTTTCCTAAAGATGCGTATCGGTCCCAAGGGGCATATATGCGAGGGAATATATGTACATGTATGAAAGGGTTGCATTGTACATGGAAATGTAAATATGAATGATAATTCTATAATATACCAAAAGGTTTAGAGCTAAGTAATTTTACAGAGATCAACATCTTGGTTCAAAACTTAGTAGTTCTCAACACTCACACAAAGTGAACATTCTCAAATTTTCCTGTACATGTACATTGTGCATCACTCTAAATGGAATGAGGGCAACACATTTTCCACTGCAGATACTAATTGAAATGCCTAAAACATCCATGTACAGTTAACCAGAATAACCAGGGCTGCACATGGGCTACATTCTAACTTAAGTACCGGTAACAAAAGGTGTCAAAATTTTCAGAATGTCAAAACTTTTTCACTTCTGATACCGGTAAGTGATTTATTCACGGGTAAACCAGACAACTTCAGGGATCACACTATTCTTGAACATATAACTTTCAACCACAAGATCGTTCTTTGATGTAGAACAATATTGTATATATATGACGAAATTTCCCTATCAAACAATAAAAGCTAATAAAAAGCAATGCGACAATTTGTTCTCGAAATGTTTTTGAAAGACTGGGTGAAATGTGGAGTGTATTGAATTTTGAATGGCATTGATAGTTCGATACCCTGCATGCAGCACCTCAAATGAAAGAGGAATCCAAACATTCTGAATATATCGTGAGGTATTGTTGGCAGCTGAAAACAAATCAATCACTCTTTTCAAAGGTCTAGGATCAATGCACAATTTGGCTTTAAATGCCAGCTTAGTGTTTGCATGCTGTTACCTTCGCAAAAATCACTTCACATGTCAACAGTAGAGAGTTAGAGAATATTGAAAATCATTTTCATATTTTTGTCAGATTTCACAGCAACGCATGAAAATGTTTGCCTACAGTTGTATACTTGTAATTGAAGTTTTAGAACACCAAAATGTTTTCAAACAAGGTGATTTTAATCTGTGTAACATCAGTTATTTATAATACCAAATATAATATTCAATAATATTTTGCTGCCTTTTTCTCATCATTTGGAAGTAAAGAACTATTCAAATACACAACCTTATGGATGGGACTACAGGGGAAGTCTGATTGGGTTTGATAATGAATGAGGCATGGAGAACAATTGTGATCAATCACACAATCTGTTCGTCTACATGCTTTCCATCTAAATGTAATCCTCATCCTAGAACCCAAGCATAAGGAGCAAAGCATAATTTACAAATTGCTTCCACGGTGCTGTGCCAGATCTGTACATCCCGCCGCGTAAACATATCACAGGGCATGTGTACTCAATCAATCTCAATGGCCCTATACTATCTATCGCCGGTTTGTATTCTAATATCTACCAACTCCCTAGCAGTACATCGGACTGGTCTCACTTTCATCATATCCAGCAACATTCTCACAACACGCATGCTCTCATTGTCAGCATTCATGTCAAATGCGTGCACGACACCATCATCACTGGGGGTACATGTGTGCGTGTGATGGTGAAGCCTGAGATGACTCGGAATAACTCGGCAGTGAAAACATGCTTTTAAAGATGGTATCGCTATTAAACCCAAGACTTGTGGACTCAATTTACCCAGCAGGCTATCACCACCTCTGCATAACTAAGTGTGTCACTGCGCACAATCGAAACAGATGTAAAGTGAAGTGCAGGGGAGGTTCCCTGGGCGAGTAACGTGCATCTGTAGAACTAATCCCGCGACTATGGATGGGGAATACTCCGCCAACAAACACGTCACCCACAGAAACCATAATTGACGAGTTGTCTGTCACATTTTATTTGGGACCGGCTCGCATCCTCATATTCACTGCGAACTCTTTGTACTTGACATACATACAATGAAAGGGACAAATTCAATTTACACGTTTCAGTGAAAATTTGGTAGTAAATTTGAGAATCCAGACGGATTTCCCATGGGGTATGGCCACTGATAGATGGGGTGAATTTGATTCCATACTACATGTAGTGCTGTCTTTGCTTGATGCATCATCAGACTTAGACAACATACATGTACTGGTACATGAACACGCATGTCCTGATGTACACATTCACCCTGACATCAGATTGTATCAATCACAAAACATCCACCACACCGACATGGGTGTTAACAAATTCAACCCAACAACCAAAACACTACTTTCTACTTACCCATAGAATTTTGATTATTTGAATTTCATCTAAGAATATATGTTACTTCATCATAAATATTCAAAATAAAGCATTCTTATACAGTTGGTAGTTTTGTACAAAAAACTATGATCTTTATAAGTCTGCCTTCCTGTAAATTTCAAAAAGCAAACATCTTGAGTAAAACATAACTTGGTATTTAACTGTTTCAGTCAAAGGGACATCCTTTGTTCTATTCACAAATGTAACATAAACTTTGAAATTAAGATGCTCATTGAAGGTGTTGCATTTTTTGAAGTTTAAAACTTTATAATATCAGTGGCAATCCCTGATACTCCCTTTAATTGGACTCACCTCAATCATCCTGTCATGTACCTGAAGCTGTGATCTGTCTGCAGGACCTTTCTCATTCACTCTCGATACAATTATTCCTTCCGAGATACCACCATCACCCTGTACGGAAAACCAAGGGAAAAGAACAATGTCACATTATACATGTACTCATTCTCAGTAATCAATTTTACACTTCTGAAGAAAATAGAAAGATGATACAAATTCAATTGATAAAATAACTTAGTAGCAGGTACATGTACATGTTAATCTAAAAGATAAACCATCCATGTGCCTATAACATTATCACTGTGTGAGTATTATTAGTCATGTAAGAGTCTTTAGAAGATGTTACATAATTTCTGTTAAGTACTGATATACTGTAACAATTTCATTGGAATCCAGAGTAAGATACATTACAACTTTGTTGGATGACTGTAATCTATTAAATAGTGCTGTAGTCAAACGTTTAACCGTCCGGTATCCGACCGCCTATGGCGGATTCCGTTTTCAATTGGACGGTTTCGTTTACCCGTTTTTTTTTTTTTTTTTTTTTAATTTTTAATTTTTTTTTTTTTTTTTTTTTTTTTAATTTTTTTTTTTTAAAGTTTCGATTTATGCCCCTACACCTGGCACTATGCCTGGCAATGTCTCCCAGCTCAGTAATCTGTGTGTTGACTCACCACTCTGAAACTAGAACAACACTCCAATTTGTCTGTCATCTTGGTTTGAAAGTAATCTTTGTAATAGATCTCAATATGTAATTTATAATAATAATTCATCCAACTTGAACACATGGCCTACCACAAGGTTCTATCCTAGGTCCTCTACTGTTTTTACTTTACATTAATGATCTTACACATTCCTCTAAAATCGACATTGTTACTATTATTTATGACAAGTTCACAAGCACAAATGAAATTCCTTCCCGCTTTTTCACACGGACCTGGCTTGCTGCCGACAGAGTCGGTGAAGAAAAAAAAAAGTTAAAAAAAAAAAAAAAAAAAAAAAAAAAAAAAAAAAAAAAAAAAAAAAAAAAAAAAATCGTTTTTTTTTATTTTTTTTATTTTTTATAAATAAATCGTTTAACCGAAAACCGTCCGGTTTTGACTGGCGGTTAAACGGAATTGGAGATATCCGTGATGTTACAGCACTACTATTAAATGTATGAACAGGTATAGAGTACTGATTCCAGGTACATTTAAACTTATGCCTGGTAAAATCATTATTAAATTGTATTAAGAAAGACAGGCACCATGTGGCTTAATGAGCATGCTCAAATATATTTTGGGAGTGTGATAAAAATGAAAAGGGGAAAAACAAATTACGGGTGACAAGTGAAGAGGTGAGGGATACAAACAAATAAATGTAAACATTGATAAATGTGTTATTGATTGTGAAAACAAGCGAGTGATGAGTATTGCAGCTAGGGGGAGGACCACATTCTGCAGGCCTGCCTACATACACGTGGCCTACATTCCCTTTTTTTACTTTTGGCAAATTACTCATACCACATTCAGGCATCCAAAAGAAAATATTTTCTTCCAGACAGAAAAGGGAGGGGTCATAAAAATAAAAAAACATTTTCAAGGCAACTATTCACACCTTAAAGTACTGGTTACATATTGTCCTAACTACAATAACACATCTAGGCTGAATTCAATATTATTTGACAATACAATGAATACATCCACAGAAAGCAATGGGAGGACTAAAATGAATATAAATCTGGAATAATAAGGGGGTGGGGAGGGAGGCAAGGAAAAACTGGAATTCCCTCTCCTATCATCTGCACTAAGATTTCAAACTCCTGTTCCTCTTGTCTCAAAAATAGTCATCCCTCATTTATACTTGTCAAGAACAAAGATGACATTTCCCAAAGGCTATCTGAAAGATGTGACAGGTTCTTCTTGGTTCTTGGTAGAAGAGGTTGGACCGCATCATTGGAAGAGACGAGAACAAGGAAAGAAGGAGGAAGCTAGGCCTGCATCATCTCTTCCAGGGATGCCATCCCAGCTCCCATCTGCATATCTATCAACTTTGGACATTCCTGAGCGAGATAGAATGCGATGTTTAGACAAGACCCAGTCATAGAGACATGCTTTGGGCTCATCCCTAAGACAGAGGATTCACTGGGTAAATCTTGCTGTATTTGCAGCATTACTTTCTATTGACCCTCATTCTTTACTGCTCTTCCTGTTGTCGGGGGTAACCCAGAGTTCCAAAGGGCAAGGCATACAAATGATAAGGGGATACCCAACATGGAATAAAGAGCACATATTAATGTATCAGAGAGGAAAGCATTTTGTACAAATATTGTGAAATCAGTAAACATTCATACAGTGGATCTCAACTTTTAAAAAGTACATTTAACAGGAGAACTTTAACAGAACAATTAGGGGAATTGTTTTCAGTGATAGGCTGTAACATATTTCGCATATACATGTATATCAGCTCATTATTAATAATCCTGGATTATCTGAGCGTTAATTATCAAAATGATATCATCAACAAAGGATTTTGTAGTACTAGTAAATGGTATTTTCAACTAGGTTATACACTTCAATTTACAACATACATGATAGTACCGGTAATACAATCAGTGACTTTCAGCTGAAAACAATTATTTGATTTGTTGAATCAGGGAGATCTTTTAATCTCCCTTGTTGAAAAAAAAGAATTTTCAATTCCTATGAATAATAAAATATATCCCCATGATATTGTCTGGACTCCTTTGTTTTTCTGATCTCCTGCCAAGTATGTTTGTCATGCCAAGAATTCTTCCTCTCCAACGAAGAATGTGTAACACTCTTCCTCTAAAAATCCAATTTATACATTTGATCCTTTCCTGGGGATTTGAAGCAACTTTTGTTCTCGAACTTTGACCCGCAGAGATTACAGTTCTAATTTAGGCTCCCAACACAAGGTTTCTCGGCCCCAAACGTATTTGCCCCCAGAAATAAAGAGAATATTTTGTTTTGAACAGACTTGAGGCTTTTTGAGATGTAGATCTTAGCTCCCAGATGTACCCTATTAACCTCCATAGTACATCATACATGTTGGCTGTATTATGGCTTTTTATTTGACAACATGCATTATGTTGGAAAGATATTCTTAGCATCTATAAGATTTTGTTTGATAAGAATGTGTGTTGGTTAAAATTAAAGGTTGAATTATGGAAATATACACCAACAATTTTTGTATTTTAATACTCCCTCTAGCTAAAGACAATTTTTCTTAGAACTTGCATGATAAATTTCAGAAAGAACTTTTTGATGCTAAATTGAATAGGATGGATTTAGAACGAACTTGATTGCTTTTTATTCTCAAAACAAAACCCTCAAAATACAGATATGTAAATGCCACGGAATTTGAAGGAACTTAAATTTGCCCTGGAAAAAAATAACCGATATGGAAAAGAATAAAACAAAAATAAGTCCTCCATTCTGGTATAATAGTTATGGCTACATACATGTACTCTTTTAGTGTAAAATGCAAGAATAGGCCTATGGGTTTCATGTGGAATATGATCTAAATCAGTCTACATGTCTGTGTTTGTAGATGTTTGTTTATGGCCTTCGATGGACACTCGGACAAGCCTAGTTGTATGTTTTACACTGATTGATAACAATCAATGTACTGTAAGCTTACACAGGAATAGGGTGTGCAAACAATTTGTATGCTTCACCATATACACACACAATGCAGTCTCATCATGTACATGTAGGCCTATATTGTAAAGACAATCACTAAGTATATGGGTATGAAGTACATGTAGGCCTACATTTATCAATTAGCTGCAACAGACTTATGTAGACCCATCAGATAGAGCTACATTCACTAATGAACATGAAGTTCAAATTAGCATGCATTTTCTAGCAGAGTCCCATCTTCAAGATTTTGAGACCTGCAGGGCCTATGAAAAACTTGACCACTTTTCTTCTTGTTTGTCAGATATTTTGGATGCAAACTTTGCGCCATTGAACAAAAAAAAATGATTTGCACCTTTTTTTGCAATTACCCCTCCCCATCATGAATGAAAACATCCCTGAAAAGGTTTTTAACTTTTAGAGTAACTCGTGAGGGAAATTCAGATTCATAAGACAGCTCAGTAATCTGTTCAACAAACTCTCCTTATCTCTCCCTTAAAAGCAGACTCAAAGATGTAGCCTACATTTTAAATGACCTTTTGTACTATACATGTACAGGCCTACATATTCTACTGTACAAAGAGATCCAACACTATCTTGTCCACACAATCATAATTCTGTTTTGGTACATTTCAGTTATGACATCATATTGCTTGGAGAGTAAAGACATCACAATACCATCTTTTTTGAGCCAAATTAAATTTCCCAATCAATATGATGTGTTGGTCATCACAGGGAGGTGGAATACAGCAAACTTCAAACAATTTCAAATCTGGTCTTAACTTGTTATCACGACCAAACAAACATTAAATAATCTTAGGCCCCTTTGTAATGCAAAATAAAAGCAAAAGACCCCATAATCTAGATCCTAAGTTATTAGTAGTGTACTGGTACCCCTCCTTTTATGAGTAAGACTTGGTCCACCTGAACATACACACTATAGTCCTGACGAAACATGTTTAATCTCTTGTAACATTTTCCCCCATTCAAACTAAGTATGTGTGTTTGGGCTTAGCCCCATATCTACATGGCCATATTTGGATACTAGTGTACATAAATAGGGAGGTTGGTAGTGGTGTGACCATTTCTCTGTTTAGCGTTAGCGCTGCCATGTATAAGAGCAGCAGTGCTAACCTTGGTTGACTTACCTATACAGATGTAGGTATCCCAGAGCAGCAGTGGTATGTGCGTACCTGTTCTAACATGGCTGCAGCCTACATTGATTACAAACCTGTCAGGCTATTAAACTTTGTCATCTCTAGAGTGAACTTGTAGGGGTTCAAGATATAACGGCCTTCGTGTAACTTTTTCAGCACATACAGGTACCTGTACATGTCATGTCTTTGATACCTTTTTGCTACTTGTACGCGACTTAGAACACAATCTACATGTTAATAACAAATTATTGTTTTTCTAAACATGTGTTTTTCACTAACATTAAAACTAGAGGGCTAAAATGGTTTGCTTACGTACATATTGAAGAAAAAATGAATATAATCAAAGATTATTATTTCTAATCTAAATTTTGCAAATTAAAGAAATGAAAGTTTCAGTTAAATTTATCTAGATCATCCCCATGACAGAAAATATGACAAAAAGAGTGAGAGAAGGAGGAAAAAGTAGATGCCCTAAAGAAACAGAGAAGCAGCTGTCACCACCGGCCTCTTGATTTGCATATTTGTCCATAGTCAAACTTGTATTGTTTACACACACCCTATCTTAGATTTTTCTTATGAATGAATTACTAACGAGAATGCAAACCATTATAACAAGCGGGCCAGTTTCCTCTTTCAAAGATCTCTTTCATCTCGAGCCATCTTTCCTTTCGATTCCTCAGTGATAGAGATACCCGCGTCCTTTTACGATGACAATTTCGACAGGAGCTTGGGGCAATATTTCTGATACCTATCTGGGCAGGCGCAGGAGAGGGAAAAAAGTATTGATGCGCTGGATTTGCGTATCAGCTCCGGTGTGAAATTCATCAGTAATTGGATACAATACAGGACGATGTAGCAACATCTAATACATTTATGGATACTATGATTGTCACAAGATATTCAATTTTCTATTTATGTGACTTTGGCCATAGCCATTTATAGAGAACATACTGCTTTGTGTTTTCAATTATTCCTCAGAGGCAAAGTACAGCAATCAGTATTTATACCAAAATAAAGTGTCAGGATAAACTTGTAATTTCGTTTGAAATGACTGATGACACAGTACCCATAATTCTAGGATAAATGTGAATCCTACAAAGTACATGTGTACATGTAGATGTACATGTACATGTAAGCATGGACCTACTAGACATGTAAGTGTGAAAATTATTGTCAATAAATCGCATTGCTGCATTGCGCAACTGATTAAAGGGATTTCATCCAGAAGTTTCAATAAAACAATATCTAAACCTCTGAGGCTTTTAATAATTTTTTTTTATAAAGATGAAGAGGATGATAAACCTCTTGTTACATTAGAGCTGTACCACATCCCATTACTGCATGGCATTTTAGATCACTCTCTCCCTTGGTCTCTATAAAAATAAGTTTAGTAGAGCAGCGTGAATCCTAAAACATTGCTACTTCTTGCTTGATAAACGATGAGATAGATAGTGTGCTTCCAGATCAAACAGGCCTTTTGTAACAGTAATGGGTGAAACCTTTCACGGTCTCCATTTCTTCAATTGGCTTCTGGCCTGGATATGGCATCCATTTATCAAATCATCATTGATGCTGCTAGAGCGTTATTGTTGGGCTTTCACTGGATGCTTTTTGTTCCCGTATCTGGCTGTCCTTGTGACTTTTATGTCTAGCTTCTAATATCCATTGGCTACTTGGCAGAAAACATTTGGTTAGGTAGATACACTGAACATATCAATCAAATGTGTAATACAGATGACAAAAAGTTTGAATAATAATCTGCTCAATAAATGCAACATTATGGAACATCTGTACCAATTATGTAATTTTGATAAGAAATTTAATCTTGAGGCACCAAGACTGTCTATTACAGATCCATGCCAATAAATTTAAGACTCTTAACTACGTCCTACAGCTAAACCTTGGGAATTGGTCTATTTGATGTACCAATTTTATTTGATTGCTAATTCATTATACCAGACCTAAAAGCAAACAAATTTGAGCAATAGATTACACAAACATGGCACTCTTCTCAAAACAGAACTCAGTGGTTTGTGCAACTCTGAAAGAAACAGACAGTTAGCCTCTTCATGTCCTTTCCATTTTCCCCCCTCTATTCTATTCGTTCATCTGAGAATGTCTGCAGAGTCTTTGTTCTTGTCTCTCCCGGCACTTCATCTGGCACCAGGAACAATTTTCGATAATTCACCCCTCTCTTCAATACTCCAAAGAAAACTTTACACTGGAATGCAGGTAACAATATCATGAATTACTGCGGTCTTTTCTCCCTCTCTATTCTTCCATCGTCCCTCAAAAACCCTTGTCAATGACTAAGCATTGTCTTCCATCTTTGTTTGGGTCCTTTGGAATCCTGGGCACTAAATTCTCTTGGATCTAATTCTGAGTCAGCTCCAAAAGGGCCATGATCTGTCTGTGGTCAGCTATATGCTGATTTGTGGAGAGAGTTTAAAGGTAAAGACCAGTATTGGTAACGCCCCAATTTCAATAAAATGAAATGGAAGCTCTCATTACCAATCATGTGAAAGAATATGTTTTGACTAATACATGATGATAAAAAAATTGCCGGGAAACCGCCTACTAATTCATATATTTGGTAAATTTGTTTCTCTCATGGTCGTGTGAGAGATATAGGGTAGTCCCATATACATCTTTCTGTGTATAGTGGCTTGTAACTTTACGAAGAATGGGCCAAATTTCTTATCATTTTGATGATTCCAGAACCTTGCAGATGCTAGATGCTAGATGCTAGATGATCAACCTTTTCTGATCGATTCCACAACGTTTCTTTCACAATGCAATCGCATGACCATTACTGGTCTTTACCTTTAAGTCCTTTAATACCTGCGACTGATCAATACATGCCTTGTTCCAATTTGCTTCAAACCCTTCCCACATATAAAGAGACCACCAATAATTGTGCTTCATTACATCAATCAATCAATGAGCAAAAGTTGGATGTCTTTATATCTTGACATGGTGTCCCACATCAGACATAAGTAGTAATCTATCATAATCCAATTTTCATATCATTTAAAATAACCTACATTTAACATGTAAAACTTTCCTTGCTACTGCTCTGGGTGGTTTTGCCCCAACAAAGTACTACAAGTGCCCTTGTAAAACTTTTAATAGCCCCTGAATTTTCCTTTGATGGTCAAATTTTAAGTTAAAACTAAAATAAACTACCTTTGTATACCATCCTTTTCACTGCCTCTCTAAAAATTACTAGTTGTTTTGTGCTATTAAGCTTATTAAGCTTTTAAGAGCCCCATTTGTACATTTTTTTTTTCAAAGAGGGGAGGCTTGTTGTGGATGTTGTCCATGGCTTCCACTTATAAGTCTAGACTCATTCTTAATGTGTTTTTTGTGTATGCTCCTTTAAAAATCAATTTGTCTGTTAAGACTTGAGAGAGAGCCAGAAGGGGATTAAAACATGTCCTTTTACAATGTATATAGACTTAAAGTGACTCAGTAACATTGTTGAAGGTTGATGAAAAAACTGTGTACCCTAATTTGTGTATGAAATGTTATATATTATATTCCTTCTACTGTTCCAACCCTCAAGCATGCAAAAAATCCTGAAAAAAATTCTCAAACCACAAAGATATTTGTGGTTTTATTTGAAGGCGACACTGTGCGACACCCTCTAACAGTAAATTCTCCCAACTATTTTTGAATTTCCCAACCGTTTTTCCATGAAAATAAGACATACATTTAAGACAGGCTTTTAAAAATCTTTAAAGTTAAAAGACTGGAATGGTATAGAGCCAATTCATTGCTTTGTGCAAATTTACATTCACCTACAATGTAATTGAATTGTAATAATATACAATGTAGTTGGGAGAATTAAGGAATCGATCAGTTCAGTTTTTACCAATTTTTTTCATTAATAATAGTCTGTTTTCACTCTTGCAGATTATCTTTTATTATTGTACATCTACATGTAGCATTGAAGTCACTACCTTAGCACCTTAACAGTGTTACCAAGTCCCTTTAACATCCTCCCAGCTCTCAACAGATCAATTGGTTCTTATGAACAAAAACATAATTAAATAAGAAGAAGAAAACAAAGAGAAGTGAATGTTTGCTTCTACCAACCTGACTTATCCCGCTGCCACCAATGATGTTGAATCCCAGGCTGCCATCTTGGCGACCCAGACGAAGGGAGAGGATGGTAGTATTTTCCCATGGCTGTGAAGAGAAATAAATAGATTCAAAATTACAGTGTACAGTACTGGATATAAGAAGGTAACAAAATTTATTTATTTATTTATCCCCTGATTTTTTCATTTCTTTATGAAGTATGTGCATGCATTGTATATACAAACATGTAGGCTACCACAACAACAAACTTCTTGGGACCAAGAAAAATAGTAACCTCATTATATTGAATACTTGATCAATACTATAAAATAGAGGGTATAAGAAAAATCGGACCAAAAAGATAATCTTATTATTATGAGTGTTCTTCAAAACAAACGAAAACCCACATTAGGCCTATAGGCTAGCATTAGCAGGTACATGTACATGCAGTACATGTAAATATGTATATCATAGCACCTTTAACATAGTTAAAGTGATTCATAAACCTATTTCCATGCACACTGTAGTTGCATTCGTAACATTGGATGATGATTTTTCACAGAGGTGAATGACTTTTGTACTATGTAATACTTCTTTACAAACATACAAGTGTCATTGATTGGATACACCCAGAAGAAAATAAATGAAGACAGAAGTGACTTTATTACCTATTGTAAATTATAATCCCTAAAGCCAACACAAGCTCGATTTTTTTTTTTTTTACATTGTAAGTATCCACTGCACTGTTTTGACCTTGCTTTTAGTACTAATTCTGATGAACGAAAGTTACCCCTTCATTGCTAGTACTACTATTAACAAGGGATGAGCATCCCCAACACCACCAGAGCAGTACACTACTTTCTTTCAACCATGGTGATTAAAGAAAACGCTCCAATGAAGCAAAGAGTAAACATCCCTCGCTCCGATACCCTTTGCTGGTCCAGAACAGTAAAATCAATTTGCAAGTTAGTAATCAATGATTGCAGGGATGGACCGATTTTTGTTTAGACACTTACTGGGTAATCAGGTCAGGTAAATGACGGCATTGATTCAATAGTGTACTTCTTTATAATTCTAAAATAATATTTGAAGGTCTTCTTTACTTTCTTTAATTTAAACAATTTGTATAAGTGGGACATATCAAAACATCTTAAATAATAATGATTGTTTAGACTTTTTTTAAATAGTGATACATGTAGCAACGAAGGAAAAAAGAGAAATATAAAGTACACAAAAAATGATCTTTTTGACACCAAAAGGGTGTTAAATCATATGGGTTTACATCCTTTAGCCTTAGGATCCAAAAAGACAAAATGGTTAAAGTTTATTTCGATAAGGTTGTGAACTTTTTTAATCTCTCAAAGAATGATAAGTCTCAAAACTATCCGGGAACAAGTGGGAAGGGCTTTAAAAGATAACAAATAATCATGTTGTTCAAATAAGTGCTTTCCAATTTAGACATCTATTTAGTATTTAGATGCTGCTCCTTCCATTTAATGCTTATTCAAAAACAAAATGATCAGTTCCTAAATGGAATAGGAAATGGATCTAGACAGAGCTGAATATGAGACATTCTCTGCCTACATTAGGCATTTCATCTGGCACGAAGCTTTCAACTCCATTTAGCGTTCAAAACATCACTTCTGGTGATAAAGGTAATTCAGCATTTCAGGTGCGTGTCATAATTGTGTGATCCGACTCATAGCTGAGCAATTCTCCTTCATTTCGACTTTGAAAGGAATAGGCAAGAGAAAGTGGAAAGGCAAGTGCGACATCCAGCAGAGCCAATCGTGACGGAAATTTTGAGGTAATGTGAACAGCGGGAAACAAGTGCAATTGGTATAAGGCCTTTCCAGGGGGCTTAGGGATGGGGTCCACTTTACAAAAAAAGGTATGAAAATTTACGACCAAGACATTCATCCATCTCAAGTTTAGGTAGGGTTATCAAACTTATCACCATTGCATCAAATTTCAAAAAACTGACCATGGTATGCTTCCAGAATGGTTGGCTCATAATATTGAATGTACTGTAGGCCTATCATTTAATGGGTTTATTAGTTACATATCTTTCTCAAAACTTTAATTTAAAAAAATAAAATAAAAATAAAACATTAAGGTCAGTTCATAAAGTGTGTTCAAATATGTTAAATTGTGTTGTCGAAATGGAATCCTTCACTTTTCCTGTTCACACTAGTACTCATGCCAAAGTATTATTTCAAGATCAAAACAAGATGAGAAGATAATTCCTCACCTTTTCAAATGAGGCAACAGCTGACATATATTCCATCTCAGCTTTGCTTTCATTCAGCTTCTTTTGGTATCGCAATGCCTGCATCTGAATTTCATTCTGAAGGCAGGCAATCTGTGCCAAAAGAGCTTTCTCTCTCTTCCCATATCTAAGAGAATTCTTCTTCAAATTATGTTCCTGGTTCTTCATCTTAGTCTGCAGGGCACCCGAGTGGTTTTGCAGTGCCTTGAGGCAGTCATGCTCAGATCGGGTGTTGAACTGAAGCACCAAACTACATCCCTGCTCACAACGACCAACTGGTCTCCACTCACAGGTCTGAGTTTCATGTTGGGCTTGATCCTGGATGTTAATCACGTCCTGGCATCCTTTATTGGAGCACTTGACGGGAGCGAAATCACAATCCTCCATGTGTTGGCCTAGCATCTGAATCTTGACTTCTTCAGGGCAGCCTCGGCGGAAGTTATCGCAGCGGATTTCAAGCTTGAGGATGAGATTCCGTAATGGGAGGACACTATTGAGTTCCTTGGTGGAGAACTTTTCGCACTTGAGCGGGCAGCTACCGTTTTGAACGACCCACGGCAGTACGCAGTTTGAGCAGAAGACGTGGCCGCACGGTGTAGCAAGGGGATTCTCGAGTACACCAAGACAGATGCTGCATTTAAAATCCTCGTCCACCGGGCCAGAAAACCGATCTATATCAAACCCCATGATCAGTTTCGCCTCAAAAACAATTACAGCCAATCTTTGGCTTCACAACAGAGCTCTGTCTCCTTGCACAGGGCCTCGTTGAAATAATATACTACTCGTAATTTCCGTATAATCAATCCAAGATATAGCGAGGACACAGCGAAGAAAACAAGCAAAGGTACCGGAGCCGCAGCGCTAGCGATACCACTCATGCACGACACCGTATGTGTTATGCTTCCAGCCTAGCTAGCTCGGTTATCGAAGCAAACATAATGCTTCCAATGGTGAATGAATGGGCGTCTGGCTCGCCATTCTATTGGATGACCCAACTCGGCGAACAATGGACGATTCTCGATGGTGATTGGTGGAAGGGAAGTCGTGCTGCCAAACTTTAGCGGCTTCTTTGATGTGGAGCCCGTTTTGACCTGGGCTCGCTCCGATCTCTAATTACATGCAAAGAACGGGACACCAAAACATTCACCCCTTGCTCTTCGCCGACAAAAGAGCGAAGAGGTGTAAAATTTGCCTCTTGTAAACAATTACTGGAGAATTACACACAAATGTGTAAAAGCTTGTGCATCCTTTGTGTCTGTCTTGTAGTCATAAAAGGAGGCGGTCAAGTGATATATCGGTGATAATATTTGACGGTTCAAATCGAATTCAGGTGATCAACCTCGGATGTCAGGGAAAGGTCGTCTGCGAAAAGCCCACGTTTTATTATGGAATGTTGATAAGAACTTCAGGAAACATGATTTTTATTCAGTCTCAATGAAATGAGTAATCGTTTTTCTTCAGAAAATGGATAGAAATTTGTTTTGACAACTTATTGTAAACATGAAAAGATATCTCTGACATGTAGGCCATATATAATTTAAAAAAATGTTCTAACAAATAAACCCCTCCCTGGGAAAATTGTCCGCCACTACATCACAAAGACATCACCAATCCAGCCAATTTGAAGAGCCCATACTTACGACTTTTAAAAATTCAGAAGTCTCTCACTTTTCGTCCGATTTCATTCAAATTTTCACCAGGCCTACTTCTCTGATTTTTCTGCTTTCCTCTATAGAGTAGTTTGCTATCAAGGTTTGATTTCTCTTTAATGTTAGAATGAGAACACTCACGTGACCGTAATGTCAACAAGGAATATAGTTTTTGTAAATGAATATGATTTGTAATGTTTTGTTGGAAACAGAAAATAACTTGAAATTGAATTTGAAGGAAATACAATTTCTCATTATATATTTTGTAATTCTGGGAACACTAAAGGAAACTCTTTTAAGTATAATAGGCCTACACAATCGTGACAAAATTTGAGATTCTGACGGACATTTCTATATTAATTTTGCACAAATAAATTAAATGGTTAACATGCACAATGAATCGCGGTTATATGAAAATGTGTTATTCTCCTTCATTTCCCTCGAATTTAGCTTCTACCCCCGCACCTTGTTTCTTTCTTTGGCGTTTTTTTTTTTTTTTTACTTCAAACTTCATTTAGAGCTACTTTAATAACTTATTGTAAACGTTCCACATCAACAGTTTTCTTCGGCCTCAAATTTAGTAAATGCAGAAAAAGATATTTATAACTTATAGTTGCCCATTTCTACATTAAAAAAATAATAATAATCTGAACAAATATTCAAAAGCTGCACCGTCTTAGGGACTTTTCTAATACTACAAAATTCAAGGATAAGAAGAAGATGTTTACAATACATTTTGATATCTAACTTACCCCCAACAATAACAATATGCTCTTTCTTGAACTTCAAGGACAAGATCCCAGCGGCTTGGTGTATTCAAAATCTACCAGAACGATATCGTCAGTTGAGAACTAGAAAGGCATAAACAAATTTGAAGATGACCTTCTGGTTCTCACGAGGTTTAGGGACTTTTAGATTTGCGTGGACTGATACGTGTGACGTCCATTCAAGGCAGTGCATTAAAAGGACGTCGACCGTAGCAATCCGCATTGTCTTTGTGCAAATCTGAAAGTCCCTAATAAAACCCCGAAACAAAAACTGGACAATGACCATCCATCCATCCAATCATGCATTGACGCGTGCTCATATCTTGTCATGTCCATTTCATTCTCCACACTTGAGTGCTCCCGATAATGACCGTCGTGTTTAGAGTAGTGTATCTTATAGTCTGTAAATACAGGCATCATATTCTCGAGTTTTTCTCATTTTCAATACATTTTGATAGTTGACTAGAACAAATTAATATCAAATGAATGCTATCAAACATATTTAGGTCACTAAAATAATGAGTAAATTTCCTATTGTTTGTTGTTCGATTTCGGTTCCAAGTTTCACGATCTTGTTACAACACTAACATCACAATGGTGACGTGTGTCTGGAAATTGAAAACTAGTATACTGAAAGTGATTTTTGTGGGTATTCGGGGGAGGTTCATAATGATAAAATGAATGTTTGATTAGTTATACTCTGTTGGTTTGATGGCTTTAAAATCACGTAGACGACCTTTTTTTTTACTTGAACAAGACAAAGGGCTTTTCACTTTTATGTCTGTTTTAAACGGCGAGATTAACATTTTTATCATAATTTTCTTTTAAATTCCATAATAAACAATTTTAATGCAAAAAGATGTATTTTTCATCTTCATAGGGGAAGCTGAGAAAAAAATTAAAAAGTTAGGGGCATTTCCCAGTTTTCTTTTCTTTCTTTTTTGACGGGGGGGGGGTGTTTGTTAGTATGGGTACTTTGGGATATTCTCATTGATGAAGAAAGCATACCAAGCTTTCCATTCTTAAAAGTGATTATACTATAAATCTAGCTTTGCAATCAAAATTTTCAAAGTTCACTCGTAAAACGTATTACGAAGCAGTATAATAAAATAACGTACTCAGTACTCATTCTCCAATCTAAACAATAATCATGTTCTGATCGATAAGATTATCGAGATAAACTTAAACTTCAATGTTTTTATTTAAACCTTTCTTAGCTGCCATTTGTATCAACGTTTTGCCCTTCCTTCTTGTATGCACCCTATGATTATACTAAGAATAAGTACAAACAGGAAGTCAAATTTGTTTAAAACTATAATTACCCGAAACTTGATCATCTTGGAAGGAAAGTGAGACCAGTCGCTTTGTAGAAATAATTATTGCTCGTGAAGGAAAACAAACAAGGCCCACGCAAATACAAAGCCTAGTTCAAGTTGGTGGCATTCAAAGAGAACAAATTTGAGCAAAACAGCGTAAATGAATCCCGAAGGATCAATAAAGGTCCCCCTATACTCCACCAGTCAATGACCTCTTATACCAGAAAAGCGGTCATAATTAGGCCTGGATTGCCCCCTTCCTGAGGGGTCTTTTCCATTCCATTTGCTAGTGAATTAGCTAATCGTTTGATTGCCTCGCGATATGTTTTGTTTTTATACCGTCACCCAGAGGAAAACCACAACACACCCACCCAGTTTGATATATTGCATCTTTTCCAACAAAATTATTGTGTTTTCACTATATTCATAGCCCTGGAAGTGCCGAGTTAGATTCGCGTTTGTTTTCGGAGATAAGCACATTGCGCGCCGAAGTGTCCATAATTTTGAAAGCGAGGGGCATTTCCAAGTGAGAGTTGTTTTCTTTCGGTTTGAGCATGCACACACCCCTTTCTCAAAATATTATGGATGGATTGTGTGACATAATACGCTATCAAAGAGTCACAATTTATTGTAGGGTTTGGCTTTCGACCTGTCATCAAACGAGAATTCCCTTTTTTTCCCTCCAGAATCACACCCTCTGCCTGGATAGTAGCCAACCTTCCCCTAGCTCTCAACCGCTGTCACCAAAAGATGCACTTCCCTGAATGGAAAAATCAAGGATCATTGGATATAGCCTAATCTTTCAAAATATAACATCCTGGGTTTATCGACGACGTCTCTAGGCTTTTAAATAATTACCATGGTCATCGGATTTAGGCTTTTCCCCGCACACAATGTGCGCACATTCTCCACTCCCTGAGAAGCATTCCAGCCAGGCGCCATTTACAGACGCTCACAATGTTGAGCAAACTACAATGACTTTCGCATCGTAATGAGTACCCATTTAACACCTAGGTGGAGAGTGGCAAATGTGGATAAAAGGACGTTGGTGCCATGCTGGGATTCGAACCCTCAACCCTCGATCCCCCAACCCTATGATTGAAACTCAAGGGCCTATACCAAGACACCTCTCTCATCCCTTTACCTCGGGGTTTTAATATATTGGGATTTGACATTAACCGTGCTGGGCATACTGCGACGTCCGTCAAGGGTGTCTGTGTTGTCCTTTACTATCCTACCTCACCAGCCCCTTGTTGTGTGATAGACAGGGCTTAATGAGAGGGTTGGTGAGGGTTTATGACCTAATTAAAGTGACCACTCATCCGAGTTAGAAGGTTCAATTCTGATTTGCTCAGACACCTCTTTCTGTAGTGGTATATTGAGTCGTGTTTTTTTTTTAGTTGATCATACCATGCAGGGAGATCACATACTTGCCTATAGAGTATTGATCATCGGCTTCTATATAGCGGAAGCAGAATTTGTTGATTTGGACCTGGTAATCCAGGGGTTACACGCAAAAATGGGGAAGGTATAAGTTAACAAAATCGTTACTTTCACTCATACATTAATTTCTCTGCCCAAAATGTAGCGTCGATTGCATGGCTTGTGAACTTTTGGCGAAATATTAAAAGTAATATGAGTAGCCCCAATACCATTAGGCCTATTATTATTATCTTTATTTTCATTTTTTATTTGAGGGGGGGGGTCGCATTATAAGACTGAAGCAAATTTACTCGCATGGCGATGTGTTTTACGGTATGTTTTAAACAAATCTTCGTGGTCTCTGAATCAACATCATGATGGGTGAGAAAGTTAATTAAATAAGATACCCCATATTTCCTCGAATTGTCATTAAATCTATTAGTAGCTTCGTGGTGCCTCAGGAATCACTAAAATTCCTGACCACTCTATAACGATGGCATACAGTACTATTGGTTCAAGACCCAATGAGGATAGAGTGAAGCTGAATAAATTAAACCAACAGGGGTTTTGTATGTCATTTAAAACTCTTTCGAGGGAGAAACAAAAAATTGACATTCAGGACTCTTCATATGTAAACTGTCCTCAACAGTACTGTGGGCATGCGCAACACTGCAGGAAGAAACAGAAATACTTATAAATTTGCCTCCTGCGTCCCTCCCCAATACTTAACCTCATCCCCTTACTTTTTGCTATACGCTGATGCTAGACTGTGGAATTCTGGGTTCTGTGTTTAGAGGAAAGACCTAACCCATTGGTCTGGATTAGTTTGTTTCTTGAGGAATTAATATTTCTTTCATCTTTCTTTTCTTTTCTACCTCGACCACATCCTCCCAACCTACGCCTAGCAGCTTGACACCAAGACGTGGTGTCGACAGGATGGGGGCGAGACAAGTGCATGCCAGCAGGGAATCTTATGGGTGGGGCTCATTCATTCCCTCTCTATTATTTTCTCAAATACATAGATAGAGGGAGGGAGGGTGAAGAGGATGGAAGAGTAGGCCATATTAATGTAACTATTTAAGTAAAGTCTTTCAGTAATGTTCAATATTTTTATTGTGTTTTTCCAGTATAGGCCTTTATAATTTATATATAATGTGAAATCACATTAAGAAGACCATATTCAACTTTGTCAGAGTTATTTTACGTCGTGCAGAAATCAAAATCAATAATTAACCTTGTAAAGCCTCGGTCACAAATGCCATTACGAACTGCTACGAACGCCGTACGAACGATTTTCAGACAACGGAAATTCGGAAAGACAATGGAAAAACAGGGAGATTCGTATGGACCTTTGTGACCCTAGCTTTAATTGGGTTTAAGATTGTACTTGTATATAAAACCTCAAGCATCGTGGATTAAAGAGAAGCCATATATATTTCTGCATCATTATAGAACATGCACACTAATAATTTGAACTTCACCGTGACCAACAATACCAAAGAATAAGGACACTTTCTTGAAGAAGAAAAAACACGAGCTTATTTACAGGTCTTCATTTTCAGTTTTATAATCATACAACCTATGCGACAGTCATCGTCTGTGCTCATTACAGACTCTCTTGAACGCTTTTGTATGTATTCCGGGAACATACAGAGAACAGAAATGAGACGGGAAAAGGTAGACATTACAGAGACAGAACTCAAGGAGACAACATTTTTCTATCAAATAGAATTGAAATCTATAGGGTCACAGAAATAACAATTTTTCTAATTGCACACCTAACTCGATTCAGTCGCTAATGCAAATTAACAATAAATTAGACTTATGTTAAGGCTTATTGCTTGATGCCCATTATCCCCATCCCACCTCACTTTTTGACTTGCTATACCCTTTCTCTATATAGCTGTTAATCCAGTGTGTTCTGAAGGTATTTCATCAGGCGTCGAGAGGATCAGGTAGGGATTGCCATCGCGTGGCTGTATGCCTTCTACAGAAAATCATGAAAACCGGATGGATCAGATTAAAAAGAAAATCCAACCAAATGCTAAGGTGAAATATCGATTGCATTTTGAGGGTGGAGGAGTGTCTTGAGACAATAGGCTTGACTGCATGAAGGCGTTATTAAAGACGTGTGCGTATCTAAAACGTTCACAAAAGAGGTCATTATTATCTAAGCGCCATTTTAAGCCATGCCCATGCATAGGACCGGACATCATTCCAACAACATCCTTAATAAAAAATAATAATACAAGCAGAGCTATAGGTCACAATATGTTTCATGTTTGTCCTTTAAAATCTGTGTGTGGCTCCAAAGATAAAATTCAATTTAGGAGTTAATGAGTTGAAGGCTAGACAAATTGTTTAACTCTCCCGTAATCAAATAACGACCAGTTAATAACATTTATGTTTGACCATGCAGTTTGTAAAGGTCAGAGAGAAACGGGGCAAGTTTTAAACTGATAAAGGGTACGTCTGGAATATCAAATCAAATTTATGATACATACGGTTTAAGCATATTAATTTAGAAGTCAGACATAAACTGGTATATGTTTTCGGAATTATGCTTTTATTTCCCAATGTATAGGCTCATTATTTTAGGGGAAAATCTAAACGTAAAAAATATAGGCCTAGATATCTATAAAAAATATAAAAAATGCAACAGGACATTTAGCATAATCTTGGTAGGAATTTTCTTACTCTTAACTGTCTCTTTCTTTCTTCATCATCATAACGAGCTTTTGTTCTAACTCGTCGAGTGCATTCTAAAAATGGTCAAGTCAATTTGCTACTTTAATCGCATTTCGGGAAGAATAAACAATTACAATATCATTTCAGCTGGCATAAATTGAGGTTTATTTAGAATACCCTCTAGAATTTGAGACGATGAACATGAAATTAGTGCTACAAGAACAATCAAATTAATATCGTTATTATATACAACTACAGAGGACACAGAAGTCGCCTTTTAGACTACTCATTATGATAACATTGCATGTGGATACTGATGTATATAGGATTTAGCTGGCAGGCACAGTTGTTACAGTGTCTCTACAAACCATTTTCTCAAATCCAAGGCGGATCTTCATCATTTTCCTGTAGCCCTGAAGAAAGAAGCTATTTCAGCTGCTTCCCCTCACATTCGCGAACAAAGCACAACCCTAACGGGTGGGCGTGGAGTTAGGGTGATGCCGCGATGAAAATTTGTGGCAAAAACGCAGCCAGATTTGGTAGGAGATCGATACCAAAGCGTGTCTATCAAACGATTCTTATACAGAGGTTGGAAAAGTAATTTGCAACAGTGTAATATTGAACGAATTATGCGACTTGGGTTTGAGAAAATTGGCACCAATTTGAGGAAATCACCGCAAAATGACCGTCATTTGATTGGCCTGCTTGGACATGGCAGCCTACCAGCCAAGAGGCAGGTGGAATAATAATGACGCATTGTTTGTAGAAGCTTGCCTTTGCTCAGTTACTCGAATCCAACATGTTGATGAAATGTTAACTGTCTTTTGCGAATATTTCATTTCGTCTAAACTGTTAAAATATCTCTTTGAGAAAGGAGAAAACAAACTTTACTTAAACTCTGATAGTTCAAGTTCTAGTTTAAAAGTTTGAACCTGAGCGCTGAGCAGTCAGACATCCATTAGATTGTAATCCGCGAAGAATTTTCTTTTCAACTTTCGAGCCTGTCATGACAAAGACAGGTGATGAGAGCTTTGAAGAGAGAGAGAGGAGAGAGAGAGAGAGAGAGAGAGAGAGAGAGAGAGTGAGACAGAGAGACAGAGACAGACAGAGATAGAGGGAGAGAGAGAGAGAGAGAGAGAGAGAGAGAGAGAGAGAGACGGGGGGAAAGAAGGAGGAAGAAAGAGAGAGACTTGAGAGTTTACATACATACGTGAAGACACACAGACATGCAAGAGGAAGATAAACAAAGAATGATTAATAAGTGGTTACAGATAAGGGAGAGAGAAAATTACAATCAAAATTAACAGAGATAAAGTCAGACAAAACCGGGAAGCAAAATTAATAAAGATTATATAATCGAAGCCATTGAATAGATGAGAAATTGTCGTAGTTTGTCCGAAGAAAGTGATCTACCGTAGATCGTAACACCTCATAATAATTATACACAGTAGTGTATAGGCTTGTGGCACTTCCTTTGTTTTCTTCTATCCCTGCCCCCCCCCCCCCCCCCCGCTCCCCTTCTTTCGATCTCTTCTTCCATTTCTTCTTTTGCACCCTCTCTTCCACCAGATGATCGGTCACTCCGTGTCTCCTTCCAATCCTCTCGTTCACTCTCTCCCTTCCTTTCTCTAACTCCTATATTTCTTTCCCCCACCTCTCTCTCTCTCTTTTTTTTCTCTCTCACTGTCTCTGCTGTCACTCTGTCTCTCATCCTCCTTCCATCTTTCTCTCTCTCTCTCTCTTGTCCCGCCCGCGGTATTTTCCTCTGATCATTATTATGATTTACATCGACAATTTTTTTAAATTTTGCATGGAAGTATCTCTTTGATTTTGTCCTCTTTTCTTGTTATGTGAAGAAGAAAGAAACGAAATCAGTGATTGTTGGTATTGTTAGCACCATGATTGTCTTGACGCGCCCGCAGCAAGCCCGTATGTCGCGTCTGTCACACTGCTATGAGCTCCAGTCGGCGGCCTAGACAGTCATGATGGTGATTTATGACGGCAATTATCATGGGTCTTTATAATTGTCTCCAATTTTAGTCTTTTCACAAAGAATTCAAGCCAGTGTGACCACGGTCGCGCAAACCTGCGTCCCTACCGGGTCCAGGGGTGTCATTTACAACCCCCCCCCCCACACACACACACACACACACACACATACGCACACGTGGGAGGTTTGTTCACTCCCAAGACTGAGAACTGTAATTATGCACATTTTTCATGCCGGTGGGGGGGAGGGGGGATATAGGAGGGGGAAACAAACACACACACACACAAACAAACACACAACGCTATCGTGATGATGATAAATATTGGAGTAACCCCTCCCTAAGATCCACCATTGTATACCAGTACCCGTGATCAGTCATATTCATAACACTATAACGAAACTTCATGAATAAACTACCAACCCTGGGAGCCAGACGACCCAGAACAACCGACCGACAAGCCCCTTATATACAAGCCACTCTTTTGATAAATGTACAGGGTCAAGGAAAACGCGGGAAAGCTAATTGCACATAAATCATGACAACCCGATTACCCCATTCTTGTTTTATAATTCATCCTCAACGTGCGTACAGTTATGCGCAAAGCATTGTAAATGGTCATAATATACTCATATCACAGTGTTTACTTGAGTGGAACACGCTAATTTGAATAAAATAATAATCATTTAAACTTATTTTCAAAATCACTTATTTTACTTCCTATAAGAGAAGCAGACTCCCTGCTGTGAACAACCAACACAAATTAGCGTTGTGGCTATGTACTAAGAACTTGCCCCAGGTTGAACTTGGAGCCTCCTAAATTCTATATTCTAAAATGAAAATTTTCAATAATAGTTAAACAACATCCTCGAGGGGCATTTACCTAACCGCGTGGCCTGTCACGGATATCGAGGTTCACTTTCCTTACAATGTAACAGTCCATTTGAACAAATAAAGGTCTTAGCATAGCCATTTTTACATGTTTATGAATTTAGAAGAAATAATGAATTTAGAAGAAACAAATGATTTCTAACGTTTAATGTGGTGACAAAGGCTTGTTAGTGTCTGTTCATTTTCAGTTTCTTTCATATTTTAAAAAGGGAACATTATCAAAGAATAATGAATGACTCAAATCAAATCTACACATTGATATTTCTTTCACAATCATGATCCGATTATATAGTAGGTCCATGATTATATCAAAAGTACTTAATACATATATTGATATGAATGCCGAACTTCATAAGGGCCATTTACACTTGCATCTTGGAGAAATACATCCGGCTGGCCGTCCACATTTTACATGTTTGAAACTGTTAATGTCCCATCATCCCATGCATAATGGTCATTAACGGTCCGACAAAATGTCCACTATGCGTCCCTAGAGATCAATGTCCAGACGGTCAGTGACCTTCATATCGCATTCCCTGTATACTGACCTAACTATACAGCGTGTCCACACACAAAACAATTTATCGCGAAACTCTATAACGATACGTCGTATAAAGAATCATCGTATAAATTCCAGGATGTCCACACACAAGAAACGTCGTCACTAAAGAATCATCGTATAAAATGCCCCCTGTCCACACACAACATTTTCCGTGATTCTTTATAGAGTTTCGCGATAGTGATAAGAGGTCTGGTCTCATTTCGCTCGAGGTCACGTTAAGCCCCGCCCAGTTAGTTACACTAGTTACACTCCCCCAGGGGGTCCCCCTGTCCACACACAACATTTCCGTGATTAGGCGTGATTCTTTATTGAGTTTCAGTTCGAAACGATGCCCAAACCTGCGTTTCGTTAGACTAGTTTCGTTATACGACGTATCATTAGTGAGCGTCCACACCTACAATTTTGGTCGTAAAACTATCGCAAAACGGTATCACTATCGCGAAACGGTATAGCTAATCATGATTAGTCACGGAAAATGTTGTGTGTGGACAGGGGGTATCACTATCATAACTATCGTGGCCGCTTGTAAGATTCCTTTCCCTAAAAAGTCTCCATTACTTATTGTTTTCTCTACATTTTCACCTATAGGCTAGTCTTTGTCACTCTCATATCCTACAATCTAAAATTGTATTTTACAAAAAAATCTTATCTAAAAATTAATACATTATTAAATGAAGAGGGCCGCACATTTTTGGAAATTTTGATATTTCCGTCTATATAGGCCCTGAATAATTGCTATATAACTTTTAGCATACATATTATTTTATTGTTATAATACAGAATTACCTGTTAATAGACCTGATAAAGTAGAAGCAGAGAGACACACATCATGGAGTTACTATTATAAAGATAATGGTTTATTTTCCCATCTTTAAACAACATGGGATGTGACCATATACAGTACTCATCGCATTATCATGAGACGCCATAAAGATTTGAAACTGTGATTTCTATATTTACTATTTCGCTCTTATTTCAAGCGCTTTATAAAAATGAATGAGATATTTCAAGTTCCTGTTTGAATAAATGCAAATGTTTGCGATCATACTGGTTATAATGGTCAAAGGAGTCTTGAAATTGACGTATATACGACGGAACAAAGCATTCTATACGGGGGAAGGTTAAGTCGATAATCGGTCTCTCTTTGCTTTTAAAACCTGGCGATTATCTCTTCAAGTAGTCTCGAAGCAGCAAGTCACAATCCCCCACCCCGCTGGGAAGCTTCATAATATTGAGGGCTCCTGACTCCTCCTGTTTAGTCTCAAGTATATTGCAGGAAAATCATCAAAAACCTTTTCCTCTTATCTGGCGCCAGAAAATGATCATCACAGAAAAGTATGCTAAAAAGCGGTGGGAAAGGTTTATTCAAATACTTAGCAAAATTCCTCCTTTCCTTTATCCCGTTTAGTCCTATTCTCGTAAATAAGGATTAACCTTCATCGAAAATCGTAAAATACATGGCTTTGGAAACTAATGGTATAATCGCCATTACATTTCTAACGTTGTTCGGAAGGGATCACAATCCGCAAATCTCGATGGTGATTATGGAAATTTATCAATTCAGGGCACTGGAATATTGAGAAGACAAGCTTCGTGTAATATTTCTTCTTTTTGCCTCTCTTGTTTTTATGGGAGACACGAGATCATTTTTATGATAAATACTTCATCCTTCAAATCAGCATGATAAAACAAAAACTTGGTCATTGTCCTCAGAGATAATCATGAACGTTATGACGAGCTTTGCATTTTCGTAAGATTTAGTTTTATACCTGAAAGGCGTATATCAGCCAAATATTTGGAATATTTGGAACATAATTTATGTAATTTCATTTCCGCTTCGGTCAAATAGTTCCAATTGAGTTCCAATATCTTTATTGTTAGATCTTTGTTCTCATAAAACATTGTAGCAACCTAACAGTAGTAAATAATTCGCTTAGTCAGGATTGAAGAGATATTTTCATGACAGACTAAAAGACGAAAATTTGGATAAAATAATTTTCACACCATTACTGTTTACAAAACTACGTTCGAGCGTGTCTCACACTAATTCTACTTCTGCTTCATTTCTTGTTACACCTGTATAAATGTTTCCTTATTTAGTTACTTGGTGTTACTCCATAATCTATCTTGTCTTTCTTCCTTTGCCGCTAGCGAGAACAAATGGTACGAATTGATGAAATTAGCACGAAAAGCACACATTATTCATTGCTCTGTGCAAATATAGGCCACTTACGGGTAACCCCTCATATTGGCGTGTTCTCACTCCCGATATTTCACCTGGTAATGGCGTTGCAGACACGAATCATAATGGTTATGTTTACCGATTGAGCATATTCAAATATTGCTTCATACTGCGAAAGACATGGATTCCATTATTCATGGACAAATATGATTAAATTAATCATTTATGTATGATGGGTACTTAACAAACCGCTCCGGAGATTAAACAGAGACATTGAATATAAAAATAACAAATTAAAATGTAATGGTCTCATGGAAAGACTTCCTTTCTTACCGGTAATCAAAATTTCGATTCGTCGCAGTAAGCGTTCTTTTTTTCATTTAACTATCATAACAAAATACAATACTGACACATTCTGCTTTTTTTTTATAGGCCTATTCCTACAATACTTCGTTTTTACTAGACCTATATAATTATATCATTCAGTTATATTAATTCATACACAATTTGTACATGACAATTTTCGTAAAGACCAATCTAATTTATTCTAATTTATTTTTCATCACTCTGTTGTTGGACGTATCAACAGTGGTTTTCACGACTTCCCTTTCGAAGTGATGCTTGTTTCTGTAACTTTAAATATCTCGCAACCACTAACCAAGATGCATACAATGCAATGTGAACACAGTTTCTAGTGGTCAGTAGTGGCCGTGGCGATGTGAAATGACCCCATGGATAGCTAAGCTAATAAACGACGTGGCGTTAATGAGTCTTCTTTGATTTCTGCCGACGATCTATAGCTTGTAAGTTTGCTATCCTGCGGTGGAATTTCTAAAGAATCCGAATATCAAACTTTATATATGATCACTCGGATCGAGAAATCGAGATAAACATTGCTTACAAAGATCCTAATCAAAATCAACTTGATGTTTTGGCATTTATAGGAAATGACCGTCCAATTTGTATGTTTGTATTAAAATACAAATTTCTATAATTATAAACTTCTTTATCATACTTATATTCATATCTTCTACTTCCCAACAATTATCCTTTGATAATGATTTGTCATTTATTGATATTAGATATGTCAAACGCGATCAGACCATCACAGTAAGAACATAGTCATAAATATTATTAGCAGAATTATCTGGTTTCGGGCCTAGCTGATAATAACTGCAGTTCATTTTTTAATTTGTTATTTGTTTTTAAATCTGACTCTTTGGAAGATCTATTCCAAGAGTTATCAGTAAATTATGTTTTTCCATCAACAGAAAATATAATCAACTTAATATTTTGATCAAGAATCTAAGAAATTGGAAATACAGAAGAAACAGCAAAATTGACTTTGTGCATTAAGGTTTAACTTACTTTTTTTATAAATAAAATTAAAATATTTGACATCAAAATTCTTGGAACGAGAGATGAAAATCGAATGAGACGATTTCTCGATAACCTTCCATAAACATATTGCAAACCTAAACAATGTGTCGAGAATATTAAGACAAAGTCTTAATCTAATAACCAGATAAATCAGTAAACAAAGAAAATCAGTCGTCTTGTTTTTGCCTTAATGATAATCTCTTCACGAGCTATTTCTAAATGAGTGTAACCAATAAATTGATTGCCTAATTATACGAACAAGTTCAAAGTGAGCAGCGCAACCTTTGAAAGAACCCGCTCGCACGCGACAGCAAATCAAATCAAATTTTAGCACAAATAACAAACACATTCCTGACATAAAAATAGCACGAGTGAGTAATTGTGGTTGAATTAACTGGTAGAATTACATGATTGTATTCTGTATTGTCGGCAGCAGTCGTCAAAATGGCGTGGCAC